>JASEVX010000002.1:73860437-73883921 GCA_031761405.1 Serripes groenlandicus
TTGTTTCTCCGTGTTCTCCATTTTCCTATAACTCATTGTATGCATTCTCTCTGGTCACAGATATTCTGTCAAAAGTCAGTATAATATAAGCGACTCTGATGTGTTTGTATGTGAGGAAGCGTTAAGATAAAAGCATAGGCTCCTCATTTAGATCATATGAGAGGCTTTTGAAAACCCCTAACCTAACAGAGACTTAACTGACTGCATACATGTAAAACAGTCCTAGATAAACAATCCTTCTCTATTCGCATACATGTAAAACAGGCCTAGATAAACAATCCTTCTCTATTCGCATACATGTAAAACAGGCCTAGATAAACAATCCTTCTCTGTTTGCACGCATGTTAAACACGCCTAGATAAACATTCCTTCTCGTTTCGCATACATGTAAAAACAGGTCTAGATGATGATTCCTTCTCTGTTCGCACGCATGTAAACGAGACATAGCTTAACATTCCTTCTCTATTCGCATGTATGTACAACCAGGCCTAGATTTGCATTCCTTCTCTATTCGCATATATGTAAATCAGGCCTAGATAAACAATCCTTCTCTATTCGCATACATGTAAAACAGGCCTAGATAAACAATCCTTCTCTATTCGCATACATGTAAAACAGGCATAGATAAACAATTCTTCTCTATTCGCATACATATAAAACAGGCCTAGATAAACAATCCTTCTCTGTTCGCATACATGTAAAACAGGCCTAGATTAACAGTCCTTCTTTATCTGCATACATGTAAAACACGCCTAGATAAACATTCCTTCTCGTTTCGCATACATGTAAAAACAGGCCTAGATTTACATTCCTTCTCTATTCGCATATATGTAAAATCAGGCCTAGATAAACATTTCGTCTCTATCCGCATACATGTAAAACAGTCATATATTTACATTCCTTCACTGCATACATGCAAAAGCAGGCCTAGGTGTTAATTCCTTCACTGTCTGCATACATGTAAAAACAGGCCTATATTTACATTCCTTTACTGTCTTCAGACATGCAAAAACAGGCCTAGATGTACATTTTTTCTCTGTCAGCATACATGTAAAAACATGCCTTGATGTACCTGCTTTCTCTGTCCACATACAAGTAAAAGAAAGCAGAGCTTTACATTCCTTCACTGTCTTCATACATGTAAAGACACGCTTAGATGAACCTTCTTTCTCTGTTCGCAAACAGGTAGATAAGACATAGCTTTACAACTTGTTACTGTCTGCATAGCTGCACAAATAGATTTAGATGTACATTCATTCACTGTTTGCATACATCCATAAAGAGGCCTAGAGGTACCTTCCTTCTATGTCCGCATTTATAAAATAAACAGGCGTAGATAGACATTCCTCCTATTACAGACTTTATTTGTGTGTCTCTTCTACAAAAAAATGTTTAGATTCTCTGCTACAAACGACTAATGTTGTTTCTGCTACAGGCCACTGGTGGTGTCTCTGCTACAGGCCACTTTTGGTGTCTCTGCTACAGAGCACTTTTGTCGTCTTTCTACAGACCACTGTTGGTGTCTTGATACAGGCCACTTGTGGTGTCTTAATACAGACGACTGTTGGTGTCTCTGCTACAGGCCACTGTTGGTGTCTTGCTACAGATGACTGTTCGTGTCTCTGCTACAGGCCACTCTTGGTGTCTTGCTATTGACCACTTTTGGAGTCTCTGCTACAGACGACTATTATTGTCTCTGCTAAAGACGACTGTTGTGTCTCTGCTAAAGACGACTGTTGGTGTCTCTGCTATATACCACTTTTGGAGTCTCTGCTACAGACGACTGTTGGTGTCTCTGCTACAGACAACTATTGTTGTCTCTGCTACAGACCGTTTTTGGTGTCTCTGCTACAGACCTATGTTGGAGTCTCTGCTACAGACCACTTTTGATGTCCCTGCTACAGACGACTGTTGGTGTCTCTGCTACAGACCACTTTTAGTCTCTCTTTTAGTCTCCAGTCTAAAGACGACTTTTGAAGTCTCTTCTGCTACATACGACTTTTGGTGTCTCTGCTACAGACCACTTTCGTGTCTCTGCTACAGACCACTTTTCGTGTCTCTGCTACAGGCCATTTTTGATGTCTCTGCTACAGACAACTGTTGGTGTCTCTGCTACAGACCACTTTTGGTGTCTTGCTACAGATAACTGTTCGTGTCTCTGCTACAGGCCACTCTTGGTGTCTTGCTACTGACCACTTTTGGAGTCTCTGCTACAGACGACTATTATTGTCTCTGTTACTGACGACTATTGGTGTCTCTGCTACAGACGACTATTATTGTCTCTGCTACAGACGACTATTGTTGTCTCTGCTAAAGACGAATGTTGGTGTCTCTGCTATAGACCACTGTTGGAGTCTCTGTTGCAGACGACTGTTGGTGTCTCTGCTACAGACGACTATTGTTGTCTCTGCTACAGACCGTTTTTGGTGTCTCTGCTATAGACCTATGTTGGAGTCTCTGCTACAGACCACTTTTGATGTCTCTGCTACAGACGACTGTTGGTGTCTCTGCCACAGACCACTTTTAGTCTCTCTTTTAGTCTCCAGTCTAAAGACGACTTTGAAGTCTCTGCTACATACGACTTTTGGTGTCTCTGCTACAGACCACTTTTCGTGTCTCTGCTACAGGCCATTTTGATGTCTCTGCTACAGACGACTATTGTTGTTTCTGCTACAGACGACTGTTGGTGTCTCTGCTACAGACTACTATTGTTGTCTCTACTACAGACGACTGTTTGTGTCTCTGATACAGGCCACTTTTGGTGTCTCTGCTACAGATCACTTTTTTGTTTCTCTGCTACAGACCACTTTTGGTGTCTCTGCTACAGGCCACTGTTGGTGTCTTGCTACAGATGACTGTTGGTGTCTCTGCTACAGACGACTGTTGGTGTCTTGCTACAGACGACTGTTGGTGTCTCTGCTACAGACCACTTTTAGTGTCTCTGCTACAGACCACTATTTGGTGTCTCTGCTACAGATCACTATTTGGTGTCTCTGCTACAGATCACTTTTGGTGTCTCTGCTACAGGCCACTTTTAGTTTCTCTGCTACAGGCCATTGTTGATGTCTCTGCTACAGACAACTGTTGGTGTCTCTGCTACAGACCACTTTTCGTGTCTCTGCTACATCCCACTGTTGGTGTCTCTTCTATAGACGACTTAAGTTGTCTCTGCTACAGACAACTGTTGACGTTTTCGCTACAGACGACCTTAGGTTGTCTTTGAAGCAGACGACTTTTGAAATCTGTGTTGGTCCGTTGTTAACAAATAAAGAACATTCTCATTTCTCCACAGTATTTTGTTTTCTGCTTTGAGTTCCGTTGTTCTACGTTACCAACTCTTCCACATATGTGTTCCTTTTTCAACAGTTTAGTTTTAAACACGCGTTACTACATATAACAGCAAGTTGTTAATATATCTGTTTGGAATTTAACAATCGGTTTGCTTAACGGGTGATCGGAAAAGGACCGTGTTTAATATAGGATTGATTTCGTGAAATACAATAATAAATCAAACAAAGCGTGCCGTAAGAAAATGGTCCGTCTTTAAACAACATTCCTGTATACTTAAAACAAACGTACAGACACATGCCGAGTTCTTTCTTTCTTTCTTTCCTTTCTTTCTTTCTTTCTTTCTTTCTTTCTTTCTTTCTTTCTTTCTTTCTTTCTTCCTTTTAATATTAGTTCAGACATTTCGTTGTTACGTCAGTATGCCAAACCCCAACAATTGGTAGTTCGCTTGTGACTCTTAGACTTTATGCACATACACAGAAAGTCTAGTCAGTAACGATACTGTATGTTTATCTTCCTCTTGCACCGAGAGACTAGTATCAGTGTTCTTGAAACAGTTCCAAATCCTTTCTTAATGTAACATTGAAAAATATTCTAATTTTCAAAGAAACATAATTTCTGGATATTGAAGGGAAAAAAGGGTGATATTAAATACATTTTTTTAAAATGGTCAATACGATGTACTTTCTCTTGTGACGTAGGTGACGTGCCCTCTGCTAATATTTGATGTGTACTCAGAAGAGTTTAACCCTTTCCCTCATATAGACACTTACTGAAGCCTCTGCAGCAGACGGCTTTTTGAAAACATGGTGACAAAAGAGGAAATTGCTCAAAACGAGCAATTTCTCCTTTTGTCACCATGTTTTCAACTCTATTCAATTATTGTACTTTCATTGAAAGAGAGTTTCCAAAACTGTTCGGGCATGTTTTCAAAGCATGTGTTGTATGTGGGAAAGGGTTACTAACGGTAGCGGTTAACATAGATGTACAGTTTATTTGGTTAAACAGGGTGACATCCGACTAAAATCAAACACATGTATTATATATTTAGAAACGGACACTTTCGCCATTTCCTACAACCTTTCCTCCAGAGTCCTCGTTTCAACAGAACAATACTTCGTCAATTATTTGAAACATTAGTTTTTTAGATATTTAAAAAATTCTAAATGAAGGAACCTGTTACACTTTTAGATTGATAATATTATTGCCTTTGGCTAATGCGTTAGCGGAACACGTCCAATGCAATTATCATAACAGAGAAAAGTGTTTTGCTAAACTGGTTTGTACTTTTATGTTCTAAGGCAGATATAAGATTATTTCAGTAAAGGGGATAGTGCTTTATTATAGTTTATTATGTCCTATTGTAGATATAAGATTATTTGAGTAAAGGGGATAGGGCATTTATTTTAGTTTATTATCAACTATTTGTAAAATATAATCAATGTCTCACACTGTTTGAAGGACTACCGTATTTTATCATGTGGTTATTTGAATTGGAAGTTTTTACGATGCTACAGGTGATAGTATAAACATTCGATAAAATGTGAGTATCTTTATTTGACTAGATAACATGACTGTGTGAATTTATTGTACACAAGTAAGCTACGCTACCGTACTGTAATTGCGACCATAATCCGAGCCTTCTCTGACCCTTACACAGCCCTTTTTACGATTTTTGATATTTCATCTTGCTGTGTAAAAAAAAAAAAAAGGCTTTTAGGGTCAGAGAAGTCTCGGATTATTGCGACCAGTGCATTACCATATCAGACTGCGCTTTCGCTGTTACATATTCACTGTACACGAAAGCCACATAATATACCAGAGAGTTTCTGTAAATGTTAGATATAACCCGACAGAAATGACCTTACATGATGATGTACCTGCGTTTATTAGATTTAAAATATTCTCATTTTTCTCACCTCATATGTATTCATAAATGAACAAAAAGGTGAACATAATGATGTAAAGTACAACGCCTACAGAGGTATCGTTTAGAGACGTTATACTGGACATATTTGCACAAAGTTCAATACCAGGTCAAAAGTGTCGACCAATAGCTTAGACATGCATTTATAACAATTAAAATTTAGCGAGATCGGGTCATATATTTCTAAATGTTTAAATGAATAGATGGTTTGGAATTGTATTGCTCTCTTTTATTCAATTAGTTTAACCCTTTCCTTCATATAGACGCTTTCTGACGCCTATGCAGCAGACGGCATTTTGAAAACATAGTGACAAAAGAAGAAATTGCACAAAACGTGCAATTTCTCCTTTTGCCACAATGTTTTCCACTTTTAGTCATAGGTTATCCATTCAGCTATGGAGATTTTCTATGTTTTGACAAAATAAGACGGCTTTTTGAAAACATAGTGACAAAAGAAGAAATTGCTCAAAACCAGCAATTTTTCCTTTTGCAACAATGTTTTCCACATTTAGTCATAGGTTATTCATTCAATTATAGATTCTTCCATCTTTTGACAAAATATGTTCAAAGTCGTCTGCTGCAGAATTGTCGTATGAGGGAAAGGGTTAAAAAACTTATGTTTCTTTTAAAAGTGACTTATCGGCCCTTTGAGCCGGGTGTTGTGATTTTGTTGTTGTACTACTTTTGTATTGGTGTATTTACACGTGCCACTGCAATAAAACATGTACTTACTGTCTAGGTATATGCAGGTGTGTTTTCTTTGGTATAAGTATTCGAGTTGGTCTTCTCTTTCTGAAATAACAGATATGGACCTATAGATATAATTATTTTAAGGCAAGATGCAAGTGAAATATTTCCATAAAATGTGGGGGGTTTTTAACGAAAAGTTGCACCTCTGACTCAAGGCTGAAATGTTCAATTTGTTTATTTACATGTTTACAAATCAGACGACTCTTAACCCTTTCCCTCATATAGACGCTTTCTGACGCCTCTGCAGCAGACGGCTTTTTGAAAACATAGTGACAAAAGAAGAAATTGCTCAAAACCAGCAATTTCTCCTTTTGCCACAATGTTTTCCTCTTTTCGTCATAGGTTATTCATTCAATTATAGAGATTTTCTATTTTTTGACAAAATATGTTCAAATTCGTCTGCTGCTGAATTGTCGTATGAGGGAAAGGGTTAAACAACCTTATCAGTGGATAGTTGTACTATCGAACTCGTCTTTGATCTTGATCTATCCAGTGTCTTCAAATGGTTCAGTTTGTTCGTTTTTATTTACCCTCGCCGTGCAGAATTAACTATTTCGCGAGCAGACACAATTAGATACAAGGGAGTCCGGGTGCGATACCCTAGCTCTTTCCGAAAAGACTCATTGGTTCATTTACGTGCCTGATTTACAGCACCGATATACGCAACTTATTTTTTCTGGAAAGGACCAGTACTTGACATATAGTTGAGTGGGAGACGCTCAAAGGTACTCCTTAAATTTCCAGAACCCGGACCGCGATTTGAACCCCAGACCTCTGGATTGACAGTCCAGTATGTTGACCACTCGACTTACCCCGCCAATATATTTTCAATGACAACACCTATAGGACTTTTAATAATTTACGTTACATGGAATTTTAAGAGTTGATATTTTCATAATGAAATACATATATGCTGCGAAAGCATGAAATGTCGCCTGTATCAGAATACTTTGAAACAGGAATACCAAATACATGCACATTTCAAACACATGACTACCATATAAATGATTTTCATGGTCAAAATTACAGCTGAGTTATTGTATTCATGGGTTAAAACATATATTGTGTATTATATGACTTAAAAATAAATGAAACATTGTAATTTAATATATCCTTTCCTTTATGTAACAGACCATACTACATAATTGGTATAATCTTTGTACTTCACACAAAAAGTGAGCTACGTCTGACAATGGCGGGGGGGGGGGGGGGGGGGGGGGGGTCTTGTTGCAGCTGCGTACAGTGAAGACCCAGGTGAGTCCGTCATTGAGCACAATCTCACCAGAGTCTCCACTGTTCGATGTAATTTCTGTCAATTATTACAATTCTTAGTCGCACATGTGTTACTACGTTACCTCTTTATGATATGTTACGGGAATTATTTAACTCTTTCCTCTGTGACGCATCTGCAGCAGAAAACTTATGTAAACATTGTGGCAAAAGATAAAAATTGCCAATAATGAGCAGTTTATCCTTTGGCCACAATGTGTTCAACTCTACAAACTGAATATCATATTCGGTATTCATATGCACAGATCAACTATTTTCCTCTATATTCGACTTTAAACAACATATAAGTATGCCGAAATACACGTCCTTGATTAAATCACATTTGCGAGCAATGGCCAAGATCAGCCTGCATATGCGTTCGGTATATTCTTGGTCTACAATTGTTTCCCCACTCGTTTATGCGTAAGAATGAATTAACAATATGTGTCGATGATACTAGGCGCTGGAAGTCATAGATATTAGGGTTAACCCTTTCCATCATACAACAAATCAGAAGCAGACGACTTTGAAAACATATTGACAAAAGTGAGAAAATCTCCATAAAGGAGAGTTTAATTATTAAATAGAGTTAAAAATGTTGTGGCAAACAGAGAAATTGCTCTTCATGAGCAATTTTTCTGTTTGCAACCATATTTTCAAAAGTCGTCTACTATAAAGACGTCAGAAAGCGTCTATATGTGGGAAAGTGTTTAACACGTCTTGCATTCAGACATAGTATTTAGAGATCAAGTCCGGATAAGTTGTTCAAACTTAAAGCGAAATTCGTTACTCTTTGTACGGTAATTGCTTTTTGTTGCAGGGATTAATATACCATAAATTGTCTACAATCTATGGGATATTTTACTGTCGTAAAAATGTCAAGGCATGCAATTATGACAAATTATTTTACTGCTACTTGTAGAAACTTCTCCGCTCTTTTCTGATTTAATGAACGTGGCCATGTCATACGGACAGATGAACCAGTTTCCAGATTATTATGCTCATATTAGACTTTGCAAAATAGGTAGAATATTATGTAAAAAAGAATGGAAAATTAAGACAAACTATGGTCTAATTAAACCATTTTCTACATACAGCAGACGACTTTAAAAACATCTTGTGAAAAATCGTGACAATCTCTATAAATGAACGTATAATAATTGTGTAGAGTTGAACAATTGTAGCATAAATCAGACTTGGGTTAGGGTTATGAGCAACTTCTCCTTTTCCCACAATGTTTTGAAATGGCGTCTGCTGTATATTCGTCAACATGTGTACTTACGTGGGAAAGGGTTGATTATCGCGATTACAACATTGTGGGTAGGTAAACACACATATCCAGTCTATAAATAATTAAAATATTAAAAGTGATTTATTTTTTACACCAGAAGCGGTCGTGTAGTCCTTCAATGGTTATATAGATGATATATTTATTGGCTGCTCAGCTGGCTAGCAGGAAAGATCCAGAATCTTCTAAGAAGCTTGAATAAGTAATATAAAAACAGTGCATATCTTGATCAGATTGCGCGTATGCACAGGCTGAACTGGATCTACACTATTAACAAAAGCCAACCTTTCTCAAGAACAGGCTCATATCTGGGTATTCGGTGATTGCTTAATTATTAATAGTATACATACACAATGTGTCGATAATTATTAACAGTATACATACACAATGTGTCGATAATTATTAACAGTATACATACACAATGTGTCGATAATTATTAACAGTATACATACACAATGTGTCGATAATTATTAACATAATACATACACAACAATGTGTCGAGTTGATTACAAAGACCTTGTTGGACTCATACGATCAGAGTTAGAGCACCGGTTTAACACAATGACGAAAAAGGTATCGGATTTGAATCATGTGCGGAAGAATAATCAACCTTTTGGATATTCCCACATCTAATGTGCAAGTACTGGTAGAGTACTGGTAGAGCATTAATATAGTTATAGAGAGAAACCTACCCTTGTGTTGTAATACACGGCCTTAAACAATATCTTCGTTAGCCGTAATGAACGACTACAAACTACAATTGCGTTCGCACAGAGACATATATGTTTATATGTCTCTGGTTTGCCGTAATGAACGACTTCAAACTACAATTGCGTTCGCCCAGAGACATGTATGTTTATATGTCTCTGGTTTGCCGTAACGCACGACTTCAAACTACAATTGCGTTCGACCAGAGACATGTATGTGTATATGTCTCTGGTTAGCCGTAATGAACGACTTCAAACTACAATTGCGTTCGCCCAGAGACATGTATGTTTATATGTCTCTGGTTTGCCGTAACGCAAGACTTCAAACTACAACTGCGTTCGCCCAGAGACATATATGTTTATATGTCTCTGGTTAGCCGTAATGAACGACTTCAAACTACAATTGCGTTCGCCCAGAGACATGTATGTTTATATGTCTCTGGATTGCCGTAACGCAAGACTTCAAAATACAATTGCGTTCGCCCAGAGACATATATGTTTATATGTCTCTGGTTCGCCGTAATTAACGACTTCAAACTACAATTGCGTTCGCCCAGAGACATGTATGTTTATATGTCTCTGGTTCGCCGTAATGAACGACTTTAAACAAAACAGTTTCGTTATAACGTTTGCTGTAATGCACGAATATAAACTGAAATTGCCTTTCTTCTAATGTATGACTTTTAACTACAGCTGTGAACACTGAAGACCAAGATTAGCCTGCACATCCATATCCGCAAAATTCAATCTTGATCTAAAAAGTTCACTACGCATGCATCTGTATGTAGCAAATATTGAAGATAACCCATTGAGAACTATTTGTGATGACACAAGATGCACGAACTCAGCTGGATACGGATACATATACTTGGAATTGCTTTACAATCGGTGTAAACAAATATGCTTTAATACACACCTGTAAGGTTATCTTGTAATAATATTATCTTTGACCTATCAAAAACTTAGCTTTCAATCATCTTGTTTCGTGTTAAACGTTTTTGTTATATAACTCCTGTACATCTTCATCCGTCTTTGGATAGTGCGTCACCAGTCATCTTCCTCGTGCCCATCTATAGTGACGGATCCGTCAACAGATTTACTAATTGATCGATTACTTCATTTATGTGATTACCAAAAGAGTTATCGGTGATTATTTCATTTAACTGAATTATCAAGGCAAAAGTGAGTGACGAATCTTCTTTGATGTTAGAATCAGACATTCATCTAAAAGTGTTGGCTAACAAAACTTCGTAAAGCATATGCAACACGTTTTCCTCCGTAACTACACTGTAATTTTCGTATCGCATGAGGTGTGTGTCATGCAGCCAATGAAGTACAAGATTTTTACAGCCAATTTGCCAGGGCATCATATACTTTATGAATAGCCTGGGTACCGAGGATGTCGCAGACAGGACTTTGTTTATGTTTGGGATTGTCACCGAAATCATGATCAGTGTTTTACGAAATCCAACTTCTAAGCACTTTCGACTAGTGTAGAACAAGATCAACCTGCACATTCGCATAGTTTGACCTGACGCAGCACTGTTCTCCAATTATTTATAGAAACATTTAATAATCATTGTCTTTTTGGATCAGAATGGACGGAAGCGCAGGCAGATCTGAATTAAAACTTGTCACAAATACCCAAGGTTGATTTACCTGGAGCGTATCTCTCATGTGTACACAAGGGCAATTTTTAGAAGGAACATTTCAATCGTCAACAGTGCACCATAGAACAACATTAAGGAAGTAACGTTAAATGACACATCAAAATCAGAATGGCCAATTAAAACATTGTAAGCGATTTGACCTTGTGCCACAATGTTTCTTAAGTAGTCTGTTGCCGATGCGTCAAAATGAGTCTGCAGGTGAGAAAGGATCAAACCTCTATTTTTCAATGACACCTATCTATCATTGTGGTTTAGATGATAAGAGGGGACGTTTATTTATGTTAGATCTTATGTATAACATATTTATCAATGTAGACACACAGATAATGGGTATTAACTCTTGTTATTTACCTTGGTTGTTAAAACACGTCTACGTGCAACACGATCGCAAAGCAGTTACCTCATTTGTGCCGTCCCGCGAGAAAACAAATATTATGGCCTCTGCGTAATGTATCGACCCAGATCAACCTGCGCAGTCCGCGCAGACTGATCCGAGCCGACACATTCCGTCCTAGGTTGATAGAGGTATAGAGTAATGATTCCTGAAACAGAAAATCAATATGAGGCGAAAAGTGTACAGCCAGGTAAGCCTGAGCGGCATGCTTAGACTGATCCTGGTCGATACTTTACGCAGAGTCCACAATGTTGCTATTCTCGCGAGAAGGCTCTTTGTGGTAATAGTTGATAATCGATAGAAACGTTTAGAGGGAAATCGAGTACGTGCCAAAGATGAGCAATGTATGGGCGGTGCTCATAGACGACTTCTTGTAACAAATATATATATAAATCCGTCAGTTCACCCATGATATCATATCCGAAGAGGACTTGCTTATCAGAAGTAACTCAACAATTTATGAAACTTGCGAACTGTAAAGTTCTAGATCAGTATGCGCAGATCAACAGTGTGATATTGGTACGATTTGTACCCAAGTTATCCCATTGAACAAAGGCTTTACACAATTTCGCTTTTAAACGGTTTTAGTAGTAAGGGAGGGTAGACCGGGTCATTTGGCAAATGACCCGGTCTACCCTCCTTTGGAGGGTATTTCGTCTCCAAAGGAGGGTAGACCGGGTCATGACCCGGTCTACCCTCCTTTTAAAAGGGATTTAAAGAGTAAAGGTATGAGGGGGAACCGGGTCATTTAAATAACTCTGTTATTTTGCGGCTGACCCGGTCTACCCTCCTTTGGAAGGAAATTCGTCTCCAAAGGAGGGTAGACCGGGTCAGCGGGGAAAAAAGGTATGAAGGGGAACGGGGTCATTTAGATAACTCTGTTATTTTACGGCTGCCCGGGTCAGCCGCAAAAGTTGGACTTAGTCGTTTTTTCAATCTGGAGGGTAGACCGGCCCGGTCTACCCTCCTTCGGAAGGTAAATCATCTCCTAAGGAGAGGTAGACTGGGGGATGTCCAAGGAGGGTAGACCGACCTGTCGGTCTAGCTGACCAGTGCATTCCCCAGTCTACCCCTCCTTAGGAGATGATTTACCTTCCGAAGGAGGGTAGACCGGGGCGGTCTACCCTCCTTAATAGGATAGACCGTGGACTTAGTCGTTTTTAGGTCTTTTCTGATGTTGGACTTAGTCGTTTTTCAATGACAAATTTGAAAAAGTTGAACTTTCTAAGAATGTGGTGTGGCCCTAAAAAGGACCGTTTTGTTTTGTTGTGGTGTTAAAGTCGAATGGCATTGACGTACCAATTACCCAGTGAAGTACCTATGAGAACTGCAAGGAGACAGAACTCATAAGTAGCTTTTGCTATCATCACTCTGACTAAATACACCCCATCTGGATAACGAATTGTATCAATTTCCCGAGGTAGTCTCCGATTAACGTATAATTCAGTAAATATATTATACAGTCTACGGCCAACGTCAATTAAATCAATGGAGACTTTTAACACGCCTCTGCATAATTCCATTTTGATATTGAAAAGTGTATGGAATGAAATGACGTTCTGCTATTTATACCGATAGGTCGGATTGACCTACTTTTGACTCAGAATTAAGCTTGACCAATGAAATAACTGAACGTTATTCTATGAAAAGTTGTGGAATACGAACTACTGCATTTACATGTTTTTCATCAATTTTTTTGCAAAGAGATTTAAAAAACAAAAATGTATTTTTTGAACTTTTATTTTATCTTAAGATAAAATATACACAATGACAATTTGAAAAGTTGAAAACTTTTCGAGATATTTGGTAGCCCTTAAAAGGGCTGTTGGGGGTGTTGTGATCTTATAGACAATCTACTATTTCCTCTTCTGGATCTTACAATTGTCAATGTGCTTGGAATGTGCACCTCTTCCACTCACTGTTGGAATTCTGTATGACTCCTCACATGTCTTTTTACGTGGTTGTTTTGGGGTTTTCTCTTTCTGAATCTTAATCTTGTCAATGTGATCGGAATGTTCGCCTTTCCCAGTAACTGTTTGAATTCTGTATGACTCCTCACATACCTTTTTACGTGGTTGTTTTGGAGTTTCATCTGTTGATTTCCTTTTACAAGATGATGGCGATACGCTTCTCTGTTTCATAATAGAGGTGATCTGCTCTATCAAATTTTTCAAAGAATTACTGTTAACGTCAAACTGAATTGGTACCTTTACCGGTGTAGAGATACAGCCTGTTCGTTGATCCGCTATTCTCTCCACATTATGGATCATCTTGTTAACGTTCTTGTTCAAAGATTTTAATTCCTCCAGTATTTTGTTGAATGTCTTCAACTCTGTAACAATCGTGTTCAATGTAGATTTCTGACTGCTGTTAATCTTCCGCATTTCCTCAAAGATGTTCTTTAAATCATCGGTCGGCTGTTGTACAATGGGTTGATAATTCCGCATTCCCTCAAAGATGTTCTTTAAATCATCGCATGGCTGTTGTACAACGGGTTGATATTCAACGGGTTGATAATTCTCTTCTTTCATGCTCATTGTCATAGCCTGTGACAACAAATCGTTGTTACCAGTGTCTGGTTGTAGAAAATCGTTCAAGTTGAATTCCATTTTCTCTCACAGAATACACGTCTTTACTCTTTGAAAGTCAAATGTAAAATGTGGCCTTTCTCAGTAAACGCTAAGCGAAGTGTGATACATGACGTCACTTTTGTTTTACGATAACGTCATTATTTGTCTATGATGTCATCATTTTTGGATCCATGTACAGAATTCTACGAATTATGATTTCAAAACAAGAAATACATATATCCTCGAGAGAAAACATATAACAATATTTGATTTTTTTACATCTAAAACAGTTTTCTAGATAAACGGTCTTCTGTTTATAGAACATCATTACTTTTTGTCTGAACATTGTTGATTGTTGTATCAGTCTTTCCCCTATGAGTTCAAGACTTTAAATGATAGGACTGATTTGTTTTCTGTTTATGTATACTGACAAATTGAAGGAAAGTTGAACTTTCTAGTTCTCTGTTTGCCCTGAAAAGGGCATTTTGTTTTGGGGGTTGTTGTAGAACTAATGTTCACAGCCCCCCAACTTTTCGACAGGCAGGACACATTGACTGTGCCCGCCTGACGATCCGCTTCACGGCCGAAGCTGAATACCCCGAAGTTGGGTTGAATGGCGGCTCATCGTCATCATCCCAGTTCTCAGACTCCGGGATAGTGTACGAAGTACACCTCTTCGGGGAGTTGCATGGCGTATATGGCACCTCCTCGTCATCGCCCCAATTCTCTGCCTTCTTCTCTGTCGTGTACTTCAGTTGGATTTGAAGCAGCTCCATCTGATCGCTTATAGCTTTCAGCTGAGCTGCCATCAAAGCTACCTGATCTCGGAATTGATCCATGATTTAGTGAAAATGAAATAACTTTAGCGTGGTTTTATACTATTGAGCGCGGACGTGATCTAAACTACCTTTGTGTTAAATCTTTAAAGATTTAAAAAAAGTAGGTCAGTGGGTCAGTAGGTCACTTTTAAACATAATGTTTTTTCTACTTTGACGATTTATTAACTTAGGTCAGTAGGTTAGTAGGTCATGAAATTATCATTTATATACCACTCTTTCGATTTAAAATTCTATTCTTCAACTATGAACCGATTAGTGAAATTCTTCCGTCGGCTGTTTGGCTGTGAAAAGAAATCAGATAAGAAAATGAAGGAGCTAAAGAAAGATATTGAGCAGATTATGGTTACATTCTATTTAAGACGAGGGTATGATTACCATACTAGGCAACCTGCAGTGAAGATGGGTAATCTCTACCCTGATTTGTCGGAGTTCATACCTTCAACAATGAACTGTGCTTGGCAAGGTAAACTTGTCAAGCAATATCCTTGCTTGAAGTCATCGTTTGAAAATTATTAAACGATGACTTAAGCAGGAAAAAAGTCCTTTTTAGGACTAACAAATATCTCGAAAAGTTTTTAACTTTTTCAAATTGTCATTTTTTACTATTTGGATTATGAAAAAAACATAATGTATTTTTTGAACTTTTATTTCATCTTAAGATAAAATATACACAATGAAAGTGAATGTCTATACACAATGAGAGAAACAAAAACAGTTCAAAAAGATGTCACTTATATTTTACATTTTTGAAAAAATGAAAATGTCAATTTCCCTTTCTTTTCTTTGTTGGATTTTTGGTCTCTGTGGTACTTTTCCGTTTCCTGGGTTTGATTGGTTTTACCACAATATCTGGGCAGATTTTCTGTTTGTGTTTGTCTGTTTTGCAAATAAAACAGTTCTGTTTCTTCAACTTTGTTTTTTCATCGGTTTGAGCATCCATTTTTTCATTGGATTGATCTGATGGTGTTATTTGATCTAAGACAGTTTTTTCATTGGATTGATCTGATGGTGTTATTTGATCTACGACAGTTTTTTTATCGGGTTGATCTGTTTGCGTTACTTGATCCATGATGTCTGGTGTTTTTTTAACTGAAGTAGAGTTCCATTTTTGTTGGTAAGTTCTCAAGCAATATCGATTGTAGTCATTGCAAAAAGATGTAAAAGCTCCAACAAAAATCATGTCTTGCTTCACTATAGGTGTGCGATAAAGGGCTGACTGCATGGTGATATCATGAGTGTGTGGGTTTACATACACAAACTGATATTTTGTAATCTGATTATCTTTCTCTGGACATTTACTGGCCCAGTGATCTTCTTTGTGACAGATAAAACAGAAATTGGGTCTTTTTCCATTTGGTCCATACATGTCGTCGATACTGATTCTGTCAAATACTCTGTGTTTACCAATTCTGTATTCATCGTCCTCTAATGCCTGGAAAGAAGCAAAAGATCCAACATATGCCCCCACATGTCTGATCGGGTAAGTTGTTGGTATGTTAGTGATCTCATATTCATGTGTATATGCGTTTACGTACACATACATTCTTGACATATTTCTAGCCATGCTGAATTAATGATGTTATCACTCTGAATAGTTCAGACTGTATGATACCCAGTACTGATAATTACCCTTCTTTTATAGGAGTATGACAGACAACTGTTATATAACTCATGGATGTCATCCATTTACAATTAGTCTCTAACAAAATGTCGAAGAGAATTGTACCGTATTCAGACAGTAGTGAAAGCGACGACGATGATGATGATGATTTTCCACCAAAACGACGAAAGCATAGAAAACTTGCTATACTTGATTCAGACGATGAGGACTATGAACTTGACTTGATTAAAAAGAAACCTGTAAAAATGATAGAAGAAAACAATGAAGAAGATACATCTGACATTAAACATTTATTTCATCTACAACATTCTTTGAATAAGAAATCTCGTAAATTCAAGACCGAATCGCATGTAATGACTGCAACTTTCAAGAAATTTGAAGAATTACCACCACGAGAATTGATAAAACTGTTTGACAATATTACAGAGGAAATCAAATCAACTTTGAAAACGGAACCTACCGATAAGATTAGAATTACTATTAATCATCCATCTTTAAACATGGGGATTTACATTCCATTTATGAATGCTAGTCAGCTAGAAGGTGTAATCATGTTAAATGAAATTGAAAAAGTATTACAATCAAACACAGAGTTCAGTCTGACCGATGGACGCATGACTTTTATCATTACACACGCTCATCCTTCATCTGGTGATGGAAAGAAAAAGAAGTTGAATTCAACAGAAATTCTGGATTCAAAAATCTTTGCTAAAAACATGCAATCCATTATACAAATCAATAATGACAATGACAGTATGTGTTTTGCAAGAGCTTTAGCAGTTGGTATTTGTCATGTGAATCACCATGACACAGATGACTGGAGATTGAAATGGAATCAAATAAGAAGGTCCGATCGACAACTTCAAAAGAGTGACGCTGAAGACATCCTGATGAAAACAGGGATTTCACCAAATCAATCTTGTGGACTAGACGAGTATAGGATCATACAGACATTTCTCTATGCAGAGGACTATGTTATTAAAGTACACAACCAGCATACTTCTGTAGAGTTCGTCTTTGAACACCCTGTTGTGTACAGACAAAGTAAAGTACTTCATTTGTATTATCATCAAGGTCATTACGACTACATTTCTAGTATAACTGGGTTTTTTGGTTGTAGCTACTATTGTGAGTTCTGTGATGTTGCATATCAAAATCGTGAAAGCCATTCTTGTTTACACAATTGTAAAGCATGCTTTACCATAGGAAAGTGTATGTCATTTGAGACATCAAAACAATGTAAAGATTGTAACAGATTTTTCTATGGTTCAGAATGTTTTCACAATCATAAGATAGTAGTCGGAAAACAGAAGAAATCCATTTGTCAACTTGTGAAATCTTGTTTGAAATGTGGAGGTCAATATAAAGTCAGAAAAGCGCTACACGTTTGTAAAGGTATGAAAAAATGCCGATACTGTCAAAAAATAACTATCTTATCTCATAGGTGTCATATTCAACCTTACAAAAGAAAGTTGAATAAGACAGACGATAAAGCCAGTACTACAGGAAAGAAAAAGCCACTGTTTATATTTTATGATTTCGAATGCAAACAAGATACAGGTGTTCATATCCCTAATTACTGTATTGCTCATTATGCATGTGATGAATGCATCAATGAATCTCTTGATTTTCATTGTTCAACTTGTAACACATCATTTTCAAAAGAAAGAGAAGTTGTATTTCAAGGAGTAAATACATTGACTGATTTTTGCAACTGGTTGTTTTCTGATCAACATAAAGGCATCACAGCTATTGCTCACAATTTTAAAGGATATGACGGTCAATTCATTTTACATCAAGTCATTTCACTTGGAGTGAAACTCCCAAAGTTAATCATGAATGGAAACAGTATCATGAAACTGGAATTGAATGGAGTTCGTTTAATTGATTCATTTAATTTCATGAGCTGTGCATTGGCTAAGTTCCCAGATACATTTGGTCTTCATGAAATGAAAAAAGGTTACTTTCCCCATTGGGCAAATACAGATCAGTTCTGTAGTTATGTTGGACCTTATCTTGATGTCAAATATTACAAGCCTGACTCAATGTCTAAAGAAGGAAGAGAAAAATTCATGGTCTGGTATAATGAAAAAGTAGAACAGAGTGTCATTTTTGATTTTCAGAAAGAGATAGAGTCTTATTGTAGGTCTGATGTTGATATCCTTAGACGAGGATGTGGACAATTCAGAAAAGTGTTCATGAAACATGGTGGTATCGATCCGCTTTTAGAGTCAGTTACTATTGCAGATGCTTGCAATAAGGTATGGAGACAGAATTATTTACCAAAAGGTAAAATTGCTATTATTTCAAGTAAGGATCCATCCCAACGTCGTTTTTCTATGAAAGCAATACGGTGGATACAAAGCATAGCTAATGAAAAGAGTATTTACATTCAGCACGCTAGAAATGATGGTGAATTCAGAATTGGTAGATATAGTGTAGATGGTTATCATGAGAAGACAAACACAGTCTATGAATTCCTTGGGGACTTGTATCATGGTTGTCCAGTTTGTTACCCAAAACGAAATCAGTTAAGTCCTATCACTGGTGAGACTATGCAACATTTATACAATAGTACAATGAATCGTCTTGAGGAAATTAAAGTTAAAGGTTTCAATGTTGAAATTATGTGGGAACATGAATTCGATGCTAAGATTAAAAATGACAAAGTCTTCAAATCCAAAATTGACAAGTTGTTTCCCTATTGTGACCCCATTGAGCCAAGAGAGGCTTTGTATGGAGGTCGATGTAATTCAGTGAAAATTACTCATGATATTAATGAAAGTAAGGACAAAGAAATCAAGTACATTGATATTTGTTCTTTGTACCCCTTTGTTTGTAAACACAAATCTTATCCGGTTGGACACCCAAAAGTTATAACCGCTGAGAGTATTGATATGGAAAATATTCGTCAGTATGAAGGATTGATTAAATGCAAAGTTTCACCACCAGATGATTTATTACACCCCGTTTTACCTGTTCATTGCAATAATAAATTGATGTTTCCTCTCTGTATGAAATGTGCACAAGAAAGTTCCAATACTTGCAATCATAATCAGGATGAAAGATCAATGGTTGGAACGTGGATAACATTTGAATTGTTCAAAGCTTTAGACATGGGGTATCAATTGATTCATGTGTATGAAATTTGGCATTTTACTTCGATCTCAAATCAATTCTTTCAAGGGTATGTAGATAACTTCTTGAAAATCAAGCAGGAAGCTAGTGGTTACCCCGGTTGGTGTAAGTCTGATTCGGAAAAGCAGAAGTTCATTCATGATTATGAAAAAGCAGAAGGTGTCAAACTTGACTCATCTTCCATTCAGAAAAATCCAGGTCTTCGATCTTTTGCAAAGATCATGTTGAATTGTCTTTGGGGAAAATTGGCTCAGCGAGAAATCATGAGTCAAACTGAGTACATTAAAGATGCAACAAAGTACTTTGAAATGATGAATAACTCAAATGTTCTTGTGAAACATGTTGAACTATTTGATAATGAGTGTGATTTCATACTGGTGAATTATGAGACCAAGTTAGATCACATTGAAACCCATGCTACAGCCAATGTTATAGTGGGTTCCTATGTGACAGCGTATGCAAGAATGGAACTGTACAGTATCTTAGAAAAATTAAAATCAAGAGTATTGTACTTTGACACAGACAGTTGTATGTACATTCATGATCCATGCTTATGGAATCCACCCATTATTAATAGCAGACTAGGAAAATGGACAGATGAAGAGCCAGATTGTACAATTGTCAAATTCAGAGGACTAGGTCCAAAAAATTATGCTTATGAAATGAAAACAAAAGAAGGAAAAAGAGAAACTAAATGTAAAGTGAAAGGAATCACATTGGATTATAATACCTGTCAATTGATCAACTTTGAAACATTTACACAATGTGCTGAAGATCGTAACACAGAAATAAAAGTGACCTATGCGTGTAGAATTAAAAGACATACCCGACAGATCTGTGACAAGAGAAGCTCAAACAAATACGTACAGATCAGTGTATACAAAAAGAGAATATTGTCAATGATACGGACACAGTTCCATATGGGTACAATCTCTAGCGTCACTAATATGACAAGTATAAAGATGATAATAACATAAGATACCTTAATCTATGTGTTGTTATTTAATCTCAGACCTTTAAAGAATTAACATGATCCGATATTCAGTCCATTAAATTTCAGCACCCATGTAATACTGTATATCACAGTGCCCTAGTGGCTGTGAAAAAACCATCAATTGTCCACTAACCCTGAATGACATATAGACATGCATCTGTTCAACATTTGTACCTAGAAAGTGGTATGGTGTTACAAAGAATGGCAACATGCCTTACAATGTTATGCAAGAGACAATTCGAAATCATACAATTCCATGAAGTCATCCCCCGACCGATGAAATGAAAATTAAGTGATGTTGACATTCCACATTAGATGTCTTTGAAGTACATTTTAGAGGGGAAAAACGATGAAGATAAAATACAAGTTATGTAACAAGAAACAGGACATCATAGGAATGCTAGTGTGATCTATATCACACAAAACATGTTTCAACAGTCCAAAGTCGAGCCCGAACCATTAGTTTGAATTCAAAATACATGATCTTGTTTCAATTATGTACGTGATAAGAATCAAACTAAAGACTTTGCAACCACAACTGCAAGCACCTCAATTGATAATGGCCTACCAAGATGCTACATCTAAAGATCATGGGTTATTTGGTGATTGTTTTTCATTCGCTACTCAAAAGGAGATGAACTAAGAACGGATATATTTCACCAGATGGTTACAAAAATGAAGATCGGACCTATTGTTATTCTCCACTATAAAACACTTATGATAGAAGAAGATCAACATTCATTATCTTGGTCAGGTCTTTGTGTAAACATGGCTATACCACTACAACCTTCAAAGTCCTGTGAATCATGCCTTACCAAAACCTAAGTCATGAACCAACAAACATCCCAGCCACCAATCCTCTACTCAAACCACCCTCCTTTAAACCCCCTCCCCAACCATACCAATTAAACAAACTTCAAACCCCACCATAATAAACCCTCCAACAACCTCCCCTCCTTAAACCACCCATACTCCCCCCACCCTATCCTACCACCACACCCACCCCAAACACCACCAACCACCCAACCCCACCCCCCCAAAAACACACCAACCTAACCCATAATAAAACACCCAACTCCTCAAACCCACCAAACCTACTCCACCCATCCACACTACCCCAAAAAATCCCCCCCCCATCCCCCCTACCCCAACCCCACCACACCCCAAAACACCCACTCAACCCAAAAACAACCCAACATCCCCCCCCTCCCAACCACCCCCCCCCCCCCCACCCCCCCACAACATCCCTCAAACCACCCCCCACCCAACAACCCACCCCCACCCCACCCCCCCCAACACTACCCATCCCCAACCCCCCCCCCCCAACCCCTAAACACCCACAACAACCCCACAACAATACAACCACCCCCACAACCCCCCCAACAACACACACAACCAAACACCCAACAACCCCTACACCCCAAACCCCCCAACCCCACACCCCACCACACACCACCCAACTACATACCAACCCCACCCTCAATCCACCCCCCTACCACACCCCATCCCCACCCCACCCCCACACCACAAACCACACACCCTCCCTCAACCCCATACCCACACCAACCCCAACAACTCCCCCATCACCCCAAACCATCCACACCCCCAACCCCCCCCAATCTCCCCCCCACACACCCCCCACACCACCTCAAACCAACAAAACCCAACAACATAAACCCCTAACCACCCAACTCCCCACCACAACCCTACCCCCAACAACCCACCACACCAACCCACCCCCCAAACCCCCAACACCCCACACCCCCCCACCCCCCCCCCAAAAACAACACCCCCCCCACCCACCAACCCCCCACCCTAACTCAAACCACAAATCAACACATCACTAACAACCCAATACACACCCCCTCCATCACCCATAACCCCAATACACTATAACAACCCACCAACACTCCCCCCAAACAACCACCCCCATTACCACATACACACACCACCCCACACTCAACATCACCAACCCCCCCCCCCCTCACTACCACAACCCCCCCCCCACCCCCCTACACTCCTACTACCAACACCCCCCCCCCCACCACAACTTTACACAAATTCCCCTACATACTCACATACCCCCCTCCCACTTATCCCCCTACCCCTAATCCCCCCAAACAACCTAACCCACCACCCAATCCCCCTTACCCACATTACCCCCCCACCCCCCCACCCCCACCCACCCAAATCCCACAACCCATCATCCTCCACAACACCCCCTTAACACCCCATCCTCCCCTCCCCTATCCACAAACCCCCATTACCCCCTCACCATCCCCAATAAATTTCACCCCTACTTATAATAAACACCCCTAACCCCTCAACCAAAACACCCCACACCAACAACCACCCAACCCCCAACCAACACCACCACCCCCAAAACCCCCACACACCCAACAACCACACACCACCTCTACCCCAACCTACAAACCACCCAACCACATTCCCAACCAACACCACCCCAACAACAACCCACTCAACCCAAACCACAACAACCACCCACCACCACCTCCAAACCCACCCCCACCCATCCACCCAACACACCCCACCAAACCCAAACACACCCAACAACACCCACCCCCCCCCCACAAACCCCCAACCCCCCCCCCCTAACTCTCATCCACCCCACCCCATAACTCCACACCAAAAACCAAACCACCCTCCACACCCACCCCCCCCTCCACCACCAACCCCTAAACCATATCCACACACCCCTCACCTCACCCACCCAACCAACACACCCAAACCACCCCACATAAATACTAACAAATACAACCTACCCCCATACCCTCCACCCTACCAATCACCAATCTAACCCCCACCACATACACAACCCACAACACCCCAACACTCCCCCAAACACTACCCCACCACACAACACAATAACCCTCTACTCCACAAAATTATTCCAATCACCCCCCAAACCTAACATCTACCTCCCCCACAACCCCCCCCCCACCCCCCCAACAAACAAAAAACAAAACATCAACAACCAAAACCAATAACAACCCAACCCCCACCCCCTA
>JASEVX010000002.1:73884121-74045494 GCA_031761405.1 Serripes groenlandicus
ATTTACATTCAGCACGCTAGAAATGATGGTGAATTCAGAATTGGTAGATATAGTGTAGATGGTTATCATGAGAAGACAAACACAGTCTATGAATTCCTTGGGGACTTGTATCATGGTTGTCCAGTTTGTTACCCAAAACGAAATCAGTTAAGTCCTATCACTGGTGAGACTATGCAACATTTATACAATAGTACAATGAATCGTCTTGAGGAAATTAAAGTTAAAGGTTTCAATGTTGAAATTATGTGGGAACATGAATTCGATGCTAAGATTAAAAATGACAAAGTCTTCAAATCCAAAATTGACAAGTTGTTTCCCTATTGTGACCCCATTGAGCCAAGAGAGGCTTTGTATGGAGGTCGATGTAATTCAGTGAAAATTACTCATGATATTAATGAAAGTAAGGACAAAGAAATCAAGTACATTGATATTTGTTCTTTGTACCCCTTTGTTTGTAAACACAAATCTTATCCGGTTGGACACCCAAAAGTTATAACCGCTGAGAGTATTGATATGGAAAATATTCGTCAGTATGAAGGATTGATTAAATGCAAAGTTTCACCACCAGATGATTTATTACACCCCGTTTTACCTGTTCATTGCAATAATAAATTGATGTTTCCTCTCTGTATGAAATGTGCACAAGAAAGTTCCAATACTTGCAATCATAATCAGGATGAAAGATCAATGGTTGGAACGTGGATAACATTTGAATTGTTCAAAGCTTTAGACATGGGGTATCAATTGATTCATGTGTATGAAATTTGGCATTTTACTTCGATCTCAAATCAATTCTTTCAAGGGTATGTAGATAACTTCTTGAAAATCAAGCAGGAAGCTAGTGGTTACCCCGGTTGGTGTAAGTCTGATTCGGAAAAGCAGAAGTTCATTCATGATTATGAAAAAGCAGAAGGTGTCAAACTTGACTCATCTTCCATTCAGAAAAATCCAGGTCTTCGATCTTTTGCAAAGATCATGTTGAATTGTCTTTGGGGAAAATTGGCTCAGCGAGAAATCATGAGTCAAACTGAGTACATTAAAGATGCAACAAAGTACTTTGAAATGATGAATAACTCAAATGTTCTTGTGAAACATGTTGAACTATTTGATAATGAGTGTGATTTCATACTGGTGAATTATGAGACCAAGTTAGATCACATTGAAACCCATGCTACAGCCAATGTTATAGTGGGTTCCTATGTGACAGCGTATGCAAGAATGGAACTGTACAGTATCTTAGAAAAATTAAAATCAAGAGTATTGTACTTTGACACAGACAGTTGTATGTACATTCATGATCCATGCTTATGGAATCCACCCATTATTAATAGCAGACTAGGAAAATGGACAGATGAAGAGCCAGATTGTACAATTGTCAAATTCAGAGGACTAGGTCCAAAAAATTATGCTTATGAAATGAAAACAAAAGAAGGAAAAAGAGAAACTAAATGTAAAGTGAAAGGAATCACATTGGATTATAATACCTGTCAATTGATCAACTTTGAAACATTTACACAATGTGCTGAAGATCGTAACACAGAAATAAAAGTGACCTATGCGTGTAGAATTAAAAGACATACCGACAGATCTGTGACAAGTGAAGCTCAAACAAAAACGTACAGATCAGTGTATACAAAAAGAGTAATTGTCAATGATACGGACACTGTTCCATATGGGTACAAATCTCTGCGTCAATAATATGAATTGTATAAAAGATGTGAATAAAATAAGATAACTTTATTCTTGTGTTGTTATTTCTTCTCAGACCTTTAAAGAGTTAACATGGATGCCGATATTCAGTCCATATTATTTCAGCACCCCTGTAATATGTATATCACAGGGCCTAGTGGATGTGGAAAAACAGAATTTGTCCATAAACTGATTGAATATAGAAATGATCTGTTCAACATTGTACCAGAAAAAGTGGTATGGTGTTACAAAGAATGGCAACATGCTTACAATGTTATGCAAGAGAAATTCGAAATCATAAAATTCATTGAAGGTATCCCCGACGATGAAAATGAAATTGTAAGTGATGTTGACATTCCACATTTAGTTGTCTTTGATGACATGTTAGGGGAAAAAGATGAAGATAAAATCAAGTTATGGTTTACAAGAAAAGGTCATCATAGGAATGCTAGTGTGATTTATATCACACAAAACATGTTTCAACAGTCCAAGTCGAGCCGAACCATTAGTTTGAATTCAAAATACATGATCTTGTTTCAAAATGTACGTGATAAGAATCAAATAAAGACTTTGGCAAATCAAATGCAAGCACCTCATTTGATAATGGCCTACCAAGATGCTACATCTAAAGATCATGGGTATTTGGTGATTGATTTTCATTCTCGTACTCAAAAGGAGATGAAACTAAGAACGGATATATTTCACAGATGGTTTACACAAAATGAAGATCGTGGACCTATTGTTTATTCTCCACTATAAAACACTTATGATGAGAAGATCAACATTCATTTATCTTGGTCAGGTCTTTGTGTAAACATGGCTATACCACACACTTCAAAGTCAGTGATTCATGCCTTACAAAACCTAAGTCATGAAACCAACAAACATGCCAGAGAAGCTTTACTCAAAGCAGGGTTAAAAGAAATATTAAAATGGTTTACTTTGGCTGCTAAAAACATTGTTGGTCATAAAATCAAATTACCGAAACAGACGGTTACATACATGACGAAACATAAAGATGACATACATAAGTTAGCCAACCCTGAGATTGATGAAGAAGTCAAGCGAAAAATTATTCTTAAACCTGGCGGAGGAGGGTTTCTTGGTGGTGTTATAATTAGAAGCTTGTTACGATGGGACGGAGAAAAGACAGCTCGTAAATTTGGTGTTGACAAACAAAGGAAAAAGCCGTCCAAAAAAAGAAATGACCGATATGTCATCGATGAAAGATTTATTACAATGAGAAAAAAACCCAGAAATAAAACAAAAACAAAAACCAAGAAAAAAGATTTGAAGAAAAAAACACCTAAAAGTCAAAAAAGACAAAAACAAGTTCGGACAATGACACCACGTAAACAAATACAGTTTCAATCTATTCCTTCTTCAAGTGGACTTGGTACTCCTCCATACACAGCATCCCGTGCTACGGACTTGTACGATATTGCACCATTTTCGCCGCTGACAACTGTACCACTTTCATCATCAGCAAGAACAGCTTTAGGTGCTTTGTATTCACGATTTGCATAAAAGTATTGCAATGAAAAGAAATAGATCATTTTACTTCAGACAGAGATAGTGTCAACATGGGTAAACAGAAATCACCACTCATTAGAAAACATGGATCAATGGTAATGGCCATGATACAGTCACCACACAACGTGAGAAAAAAGCTAATAAACGCAGCTAATCGTCCTGTCATTGATTGTGTTTCGGAATGTTGTCACAACGTTTTAAAAGGCAATGTTCATCTGACCAAGGCTCATAAGACTAAGTTACATCCAATCCGTCAACAACTCAGACAAATTGCATCGAAATCGGTTTCCATTAAAAAAAAGAAACGAATTCTTAACCAGAAAGGAGGATTCCTACCGTTGCTTGCAGGAGCCTTATTACCATTGTTAGGAAAAGCTGTTATCGGGGGACTTGGTGGTGTGCTGAAATCACTGTAAGAACAATGTCAGTCAGAAAAATGGTTATTGTACCTTATCAAATCTTAGAGGATATGAAACGTCAAAAACAAAGACCTCGATTACCACCAAATCCACAAGTAGCAGATGTAGTACATCTACAAAATAAGATGTCGGGTATATTGGAAACGTCAGATATGTCAGAAACAGAAAAGGTGCAAAAGTACGGTGAAACTTTATTCAAGTTACAGAACTCATTGAAAAAGGCTCAATCATGGTCACAACCATCACAACAACATACAACTACCCCATCAAATTCTGAACCTAATTCAATGCATGACCGAATATTACAAAGCGTTCCTAAAACCATGCAAAGGAAAGCTGAATTACTTTTAAACATGGTCAAAGATAATGAAAATCTTGTTTGGGATAATCACGGTGTTGTTTCATACAAAGGTAAACGACTTCCTGGCTCAAATATCATTGATTTAATCAATGATTCATTAAGACTTAGAAAAGGTATTGAACCAAGAGGCTGGGAAACTTTTTCAAAGGCTTTACATGAAAGCAACGTACCACAAGAAGTTATTGGTAATCAAGCAAGATGGAAATGGATGCATAAACGAAACATACATGATGATAAAGCCGACGAAAGTGAATCTGATGATTACAGTACTCCTACGAAATCACCACCATCTGCAAAAATGAAAAAACAAGTTCATTTTGATAATGATTACAGTACCCCAAAAAAATCACCATCTTCTGCAAAAATGAAAAAACAAGTTCGAGCAATGACACCCTACACGCAACCTGGTGAAAGAGATCGTCTTAGGGAATTCTACAGAAAAGAATTAACTACCCCTATAAAACAAGAAGCAAGTACTTCAAAACGTCAGACATGGGAACGATATTAAAGAAGAAGCATCAGAAACTTGATTTCGTTTTAAGAAAATTGTATTACAACATAAATAGTTCTGTAGCCTATTCTAGTATTAAGCAACTGTATCATGCTGCTAAGTACGTTTTGAAGGGTGTGAAATATCAGGATGTAAGGGAATGGTTACAAGGAGAAACAACATTTACTTTACATAAACCTATACGTAGACGTTTCAAAAGACGTAGAACTATTGTGGCTGGTATTGATCAACAATGGCAAGCTGATTTAGCAGACATGCAACATTTAGCTAAACAAAATGACAACAAAAAGTATTTACTTTGTGTTATTGATGTATTTTCTAAGTTTTCCTGGGTTGTTCCTATTCCAAATAAAACTGGTAAAACGTTAATTGTTGCATTTCAATCCATACTTCAGAAATCAAAAAGAACCCCGATTTCTTTGCAAACGGATAAAGGTACGGAATTCAAAAACAAAGAATTTCAACAATGGTTAAAACGAAATCGTATTCATTTCTTTACTACTGAAAACCCTGAAACAAAAGCAAGTATTGTTGAAAGATTTCAAAGAACTTTGAAAACACGTATGTGGAAATATTTTACTTACATGAAAACAAAGCGTTACATTGATATTCTTGAAAAATTAGTAAAGAATTACAATAATACTTATCACAGAAGTATCAAATCAAATCCTGTATCTGTTAATCAAACTAATGAAGCTGAAATTTCAGAGAATCTGTACCCTCAGAACCCCGTTTCAAATAAAAAAGCAAAATTCAAAATAGGAAACCGTGTACGAATTAACAAAACAAAACGAACATTTGAAAAAGGTTATCTTCCTAACTGGACACAGGAATTATTTGAAATTGTACATGTAAATAAATCAACTTCTCCAGTAACATATGTCGTTAAAGATTTAGACGGTGAGCAAATCTTGGGCACGTTTTATGAACCTGAATTACAATTCATAAAAGATGATGAAATCTATGAAATTGATTCAGTTCTTGCAAAGCGAACAAGACGTAAAGGTAACAAAATAGTCAGAGAAATAAAGGTTAATTGGAAAGGATATCCTACCAAATTTCAAAGTTGGATTCCAGAATCATATCTTGTTAATAAAAAGTCATGACGCTAGACAAGCGTTCACAGTCTAACATTGAAGTTGGAACAGAAAGTATCGACGATAGTCGATCAACACCGTATAATTGCTGTGGAAATCGTGTTCCTAAAAATCAGTTCACGTACATTTCACAAATCATTGTTATTTATACAATCATTGTAACGTCCATAATACATCTCAGTCTTAGAACAGAAAATCACGAATTGTGGTTAATTCTTTTAAGTAGTTCATTAGGTTATATTCTACCATCACCAGGTTTAAAATATACAAAACAGGGTAAACAAACGTTTGATCTTATTGATGGTAAAAGATGAATTCATTTTATCTTACATTACCGAGTGACAGTTCTATGGATTACTTTTCAAGTAATACACAATGTTGTTTTAAAGTCAAGTTACCGAAAACAATTCATATTGGAAAAGAACAATGGGAAGTTGCATTAGTTCAACTAATTACGCCGTCACAATTTTTAAACATATCTGAGAAAGAAGCAGAATTTGAAATAATCACACGTGATGTAGCATTTCAAAAACTACTTGTTAAATCTACTAAGAAATTGCCACCAGTATTACCAATAGACCATGATGTAACTAATACACCAAACAAGTGGTCAATGAAATTCACTTTTCCAGCGGGGTCTTATTCATCACCATCACATGTGCTGAATGTTATAAATGAAATAATACAAAACATGATAGGTGACATACTAGCATCAAATCAATCTGCTTTGATTATCGAATATTCAAAAAAAACAAAACGTCCAAAACTTGGATTTACTAAAATTATTAAAACAGGGATAAAACTTCATCCATCATTGTTTTTGAAATTCGGTGGATCACCAGAATTCAAAGGTAATACAATTTATCCGGGGAAAAATAGTTTACAAATGTTTAAGTACAATGCAAATATTGATGCAGGATATAATCATTTGTTTATCTATTCAGATATTGTTGAATACTCTATCGTTGGTGATACATTAGCCCCTATACTTCGTGTCGTTCCATTCAAATCATCCAATTCTGATGAAAATAATGATAGTCAACATATCAATCATGAGATAATGAATCTACATTATGTCCCTGTCTCAAAATCGGAATTCGATACAATTCATATCAATATAACTGGTGATTCTGGTTATCCTGTTCATTTTGTTATTGGCAAGACAATCGCAAAGTTACATTTCAGACAGGTTCACTAAAGTGTGGGTTAACCAATACCAAAAATGATGCCTGTATATAGAGGTGTAAAACACCAGTATGGATATGGACTAGGTTCATTATTTAAATCAGCACTCAGAACCGTTACACCACTACTAAAACCTTTAGTCAAATCTGGATTGAATGCTTTAAAGAAGGAGGGTATTAAACAAGGAATAGGTGCAGCTCAAGATATTTTCTTACATGGAAAAAATCCAAAAGCTGTATTGATATCGCGTGGAAAAGAATCAGTAAAAGATCTGGCACAGAATCTTATAGGTGGAATAAATAAGCCTAAAACGAGACAGTCTCGTCATTTAAAGTCTCGAACTCATAGGGGTAAGATCGTTTCAAAGAGACATAAGAAACATTACAGTAAACCTAGAACTTTAGACGTGTTTGATTAAAGAAACCAGTATTAAAAATGATGCAAAGTGGGTCTTGTGAGTGTAGTAAATCAGAACTTGATGTTCTGTCTGTACCACCAACGATGACAACAATGCAAGAAAGTCAATGGGTTGAGCATTTTCCTGTAGCATCTTTAGGAAACAATTCACCGATAGAATTCATCATTCCATCTCAGACAGAGTGTTGGACAGATTTGTCACAGTCTTATCTGTATGTTAAATTCAAAATTACAAAAGCAGATGGTACTGACTTAGATGCAGATTCTAGTGTTGCCCCAACAAACAATTTTCTTCACAGTATGTTTAGCAGTGTTGATCTGTATTTAAACAATAAATTGGTCAGCAGTAATTTGGACACATACCCGTACAGAGCATATATTGAAAATCTTCTGTCATACAATACTGATAGTAAAGTCACTCATCTAAGGGCTAGTGAGCTTTGGATTAAAGACACTGCTGGAGCATTCGATGCATTAGCTCATGATGGTGACAACGCTGGATTAGTAAAAAGAATAGCTGAAATAACAGAAAGCAAAACCACAGAGTTGTGTGGACGAATTCATCTTGATATGTTTCATCAAGAGAAATATTTACCAAATGGTATTGAAATGCGATTAAAGCTCAATAGATCTTCTTCAACCTTCTGTCTTACAGGTAATGCCGGGGCACCACAATCAAAAGTTGTGTTTGAAACAGTTAGTTTCAATGTAAGAAATGTTGAAATACTACCAGTCATTGCAAATGATCTAAATCAAGTCATTGCACAGCAAAACATGAAAATACCAATTCGTAGAGTTGAAGTTAAAACGTTTACAGTCGGAACTGGTCTTCAGTCTAAAGTTGAAGATCATTTGTTCCAAGGACAATTACCAAAACGTATTTTCATTGGTATGGTACGAAATGATGCTTTAAATGGGGTTTTTACACGAAATCCATTCCATTTTCAACACTTTAATCTGTGTAAACTAAATGTTTCATGTAACGGTCATAGTATTCATAACAGACCATTTGAACCTGATTTCGAACATGGCCTTTTTCTTAAGTCATACCTGTCGCTACACCAGGCTGCCTCGGCTATTGGCGCTAATAAATCATTTGACATAACTAAAGCTGAGTTCGAAACTGGCTATGCATTGTGGGGGTATGATCTGACAGCAGATCAAGGCAGTGAAGAAGGACAGCTACATCCTATAAAAACAGGGAGCCTCAGAATTGAACTTCAGTTTGGTACGGCACTTCCAAGAGTCATCAACGTTATTGTCTTTGCTGAATTCGATAATCAGATAGAAATCAACGGCTTAAGAGAAATCATCACAGATTACTGAAAAAAGAAATCATCACAGATTACTGGAAAAAAGAAATCATGGCCGGTCATGAATTGGCGATTCTACTTAGAGATGAAGCTTTCAAAGTGAAATATTCTTCAGCCGCTGTCAGTGAAAAAAGGAGAAAGGACATTTACAATTCTCTTGAAAAAATCATAATAGATGAATTACAGACACTTATCGCTGAAGAAGTACATAACAATTGTCATGGGTGTCTCATAGATCATCCAAGTCAAATGCAACATCAACTTTGCCTCTTCATGGACAGACATGATCATACAGATATGTTCGTTGCCACAGCAATGCATAGGATTAATCCAAACAAGATCATGGAGAAATGGTATCCTGTAATAGAAGAAATGGCACTGAAAGACTCAGAAATTGTAGTAGCCTACAAAATGTGGTTGAATATTAAACAGAATGTTATCAATGGGTTTCCTGATTTATGGATTGAACAGTGGGGTGAGAAAGTCAAACAGGCCTGGGGAAAGTAATGCATACTCATGAAATACAATACATACTGGATCATGGAACTTGGATAAAAAACCTTCATGCACAAGTTTGTGCTAAAGATCAATTACCAAAACAAAAACCAGACAGTGTACAAGCTTACATTGTCAATACAGACTCATCTGACAGATCTGGTGAACATTGGATAGCAGTGATCTTTAACAGAAATGGAGAATCAACATACTTCGATTCATATGGATTACCACCACTCGACACAGAAATTATGAGCTTTATCCACAATAACTCATCATCATGGACATACAACAAACAAGTTATTCAAAGTTTGTTCGGTGTAGTGTGTGGATATTACTGTATATTTGTACTGAATGCAGTAGCGAGAGGAAACAATCTACAGAAATGTCTACAACAAACATTTAGGACAACCGAACATCACAGAAACGATCGAAATGTAACCATTTGGTTCAAACAGATTTATGGAAAAACAATACATGAAAAGACTTTAAAAACTTTATTGTAAAATTTATTGTAAAAACTGTATTGTAAATATGTTGTTCACTGTTCATAGTTCATAGTTCATAGTTCAATAAAAAGTTCATTTAATCATAAATCTTTGTGTTTGTTTTTTTGATATTCCTAAAAACAATCCATAATATGACATAGCTTACCAGAAAAAACATTTGAAAACATGTATTTACACTAGGTTGTACCCCCAAACTTTTCATTGGATGACGTTCGATGCATTTCATTGGTCAAGCTTAATTCTGAGTCAAAAGTAGGTCAATCCGACCTATCGGTATAAATAGCAGAACGTCATTTCATTCCATACACTCCTCAATATCAGCATGGAATTACACAGAGAACTCAGGAATGTTGCAGATGATCTCAGAAATATTCGTCAACGACTCATCAATATTTATCGTCAACTCATAGAAGGACAACCCAGAGAGAATGTTACGCTTCAACACCAACAACCAGATGTGGTGTATTTAGGCATTGAAATGAAAAGAAGAGTTCATTGGGATGGAGAGGGAAAATTGACAGTAACTAAAAGAAGGAGAAACAAGTTCTGTCCAATTTGCAGAGCAAACTTTGGCTGTTGTCATCTGTGAAAACAAAACGGCCCTTTTTAGGGCCACACCACATACTTAGAAAGTTCAACTTTTTCAAATTTGTCATTGAAAAACGACTAAGTCCAACATCAGAAAAGACCTAAAAACGACTAAGTCCACGGTCTATCCTATCAAGGAGGGTAGACCGGTCCGGTCTACCCTCCAGATTGAAAAACGACTAAGTCCAACTTTTTCCAAAGGAGGGTAGACCGGGTCAGCCGTAAAATAACAGAGTTATCTAAATGACCCCGTTCCCCTTCATACCTTTTTCCCCGCTGACCCGGTCTACCCTCCTTTGGAGACGAATTTCCTTCCAAAGGAGGGTAGACCGGGTCAGCCGCAAAATAACAGAGTTATTTAAATGACCCGGTTCCCCCTCATACCTTTACTCTTTAAATCCCTTTTAAAAGGAGGGTAGACCGGGTCATGACCCGGTCTACCCTCCTTTGGAGACGAAATACCCTCCAAAGGAGGGTAGACCGGGTCATTTGCCAAATGACCCGGTCTACCCTCCCTTACTACTGGTTTTCCCGAAATGATATTAAGATTCGTGTGCTTCAAAATCGTCTTAGCAAAAACTGCTTCACTTGGAAAACTGAAATCATTATTTTGAAACAAAGTAAGAAAAACACAATTTATTGTGTATGAAATTGAGAAATAGTTGGTTTTAGAACATTTTCTATCGTTTCAATTATGTTTGTGAAATGTCGTCTGCTGCGGAGACGTCACTTGTCGTCTGCTTTAAAGTGTGTGTTATTTATTACGGGATCTATTAAGTAAGATTAATTGTATAACAGGAAGATAAGATTTCGAAAATCAGAGCCACTTCAGTGACTGTACATATATTGATATATATGTAAGGGCCACCTTCTCGTGATCAATTAGAAACAGTTCGATCTTAGGTTATGTTATATTGTAGACTAGTATAGTTCGATCCTAGGTTCTGTTTGACTACATTTACCTCACTCTGACCTCTGTGGGAAAATGTAGGCTTTTTGTGACTGAAAAACATAAACTCACTTACAAACATAAATAGCACATGATTTCAAATTTGGTGAAAATTGAATAATATGGATACCACATCAGAGCTCTAGATAAGGGGCATTTTGCATGTTCTAAAATCCTTATTGTGCCGTCTAACCCTATGTTGTGGGTACTCAAATGAATCGTCTCAATGAGACGATTATGTTGAGTACCCACAACATAGGGTTTGCTTTGATAATAAGTGAGAACAAATATTGGAAAAAGAGCTGAAAAACCCCTCCTTATCTTGACCTCTGATTACGTGTTAATTATGTCGTTTTGTTAATTATGTCGTTTTGTAAGTTATGTTAACGTATTTGTGAGAACAAAACCACGTCTCCGTACTGTAGTTATCCGATTTGTGAGAGGGCGACCAGTTTTCGATCCCAGATCGGGTCATATCAAAGACTTTAACAATGGAAGTAATTGCGTCTCTCCTTGGCTCTCAGGTTTACGGGGATAGTACACACGACTGATGTATCGGTGTCAGGACAAACAGGGTTTACGGGGATAGTATTACGACTGATGTATCGGTGTCGGGACAAACAGGGTTTACGGGGATAGTATTACGACTGATGTATCGGTGTCGGGACAAACAGGGTTTGCGGGGATAGTATAAACGACTGATGTATCGGTGTCAAGACAAACAGTTCCAGTAATAGTAGTACTGGTAATATACCCAGAACACGAGAATATTGTTGAAAGCTGTGTAAACAACACCATTCAACAAATCATTTATAACCACGCCTTGTCGCCCATAGATCCGGGTTATATTATGGCTGATTCACTTTCACTGTACATATAAGTCACCATGAAACAAGCTTAAACACTGTTAACAGTGGTGATAAATAAATCCCCCCTATAAACAAAACCGTTAAAACACCTTTGATTTTTTTTTTTTACTTTAAACTCTCGTGTTTTAAAGCTTTCCGCTTAAACGGAGCCTGCCCAGTCAAAACCCTTACCACAGACCACAAACCCTCTGATTGTTTCTATTGCATATTTGGCAAAACATTGTGAAAGCTGTGTAAACAATGTTTTTCATTTCTACATCACAGTTATAAGCTGCAAAATATTTTCAGCTGTAAGATAAATTTAAAGCATGCGATTGAAAACGGCCTATCGGTTAAAACGCTATAATTCGCGTAATATTAGTCAACGGACATCCAGTTAAATTTTCTCTTAGTGTTATTTAACTATAAATATTTATTGTGTTTTTTGTTTTCAACATGCATTTTAGTTTGATGATGCTTGAAATGTTATTTTTTATGTATGCCCTAGTATGATGACTTTAAGGGTGAGTTTGTCTTAATTATAAACATTGCTATAGTGAAAATATCCGTTTTGAAGAGGAAGTGTGAATAGTTTAAAGATGTCGAGGCCTAAAACATAAGAAGAAACCTTTTGATTTATTTACATTATTTAAGGGAAAACATGCTGATAGTGTATGTTTACAAGAAACCCATTTCATTGAAGACATTGAAAACGACATATATTCTGAATGGGGCGGTAAATGTTATTTTAGTCATGGAAAATCAAATTCGAAAGGTGTTGTTTAATTAGATATTAATGGTATGTGTATTAAAAAGGTTATTAATGGACAATATGTAGCCGTAGAAGTAGCTTTTTGTGACAACACTGTTGTTCTTATAAATATATATGCGCCTAATACAGACGATCCATTTTTTCGCGGGACGGCTTATAAGTCAACTTATCATAATATAAATGCCAGAAACGTTCTTCTATCACGAGGTTCTAATAGAGACATTATAGATCCTTTCAGAGAATTACACGGAAATATTAGAAAGTTTACTTGGAGGATATAAACACCTTTACAACACAGGCGGGCAATTGTGTGGCACTGTGTACCGTACAGGCGGGCAATGAAAACTCAGTGACACCATGTACCGTGCAGGCGGGCAATGAAAACTCAGTGACACCATGTACCGTACAGGCGGGCAATGAAAACTCAGTGACACCATGTACCGTACAGGCGGGCAATGAAAACTCAGTGACACCATGTACCGTACACAGGCGGGCAATGCTGTTATACTGTGTACTGTACAGGCGGGTAATGCTGTGACACTGTGTACCGTACAGGCGGGCAATGCTGTGACACTGTGTACCGTACAGGCGGGCAATGTTGTGACACTGTGTACTGTACAGGCGGGCAATGCTGTGGCACTGTATACTGTACAGGTGGGAAATGCTGTGACACTGGGTACCGTACAGGCGGGCAATGCTGTGACACTGTGTACCGTACAAGCGGTCAATGTTGTGACACTGTGTACCGTGCAGGCGGGCAATGCAACTATGTGACACTGTGTACCGTACAGGCGGGCAATGCTGTGATACTGTGTACTGTACAGGCGGTCAATGCTGTGATACTGTGTACTGTACAGGCGGTCAATGCTGTGATAATGTGTACTGTACATGCGTGCAATGCTGTGACACTGTGTACCGTACATGCGGGCAATGCTGTGACACTGTGTACCGTACATGCGGACAATGCTGTGACACTGTGTACTGTGCAGGAGGGAAATGCTGTGACACTGTGTACTGTTCAGGTGGGAAATGCTGTGACACTGTGTATCGTACAGGCGGGCAATGCTGTGACACTGTGTACCGTACAGGCGGGCAATGTTGTGACACTGTGTACTGTACAGGCGGGCAATTCTGTGACACTATGTACCGTACAGGCGGGCAATTCTGTGACACTGTGTACCGTACAGACGGGCAATGTTGTGACACTGTGTACCGTACAGGCGGGCAATGCTGTGGCACTGTATACTGTACAGGTGGGAAATGCTGTGACACTGTGTACCGTACAGGCGGGCAATGCTGTTACACTGTGTACCGTACAAGCGGTAAATGTTGTGACACTGTGTACCGTACAAGCCGGCAATGAAACTATGTGACACTGTGTACCGTACAGGCGGGTAATGAAACTATGTGACACTGTGTACCGTACAGACGGGCAATGAAGCTATGTGACACTGTTTACCGTACAGGCGGGTAATGAAACTATGTGACACTGTGTACCGTACTTACGGGCAATGAAACTATGTGACACTGTGTACCGTACAGACGGGCAATAAAACTATGTGACACTGTGTACAGTACAGGCGGGCAATGAAACTATGTGACACTGTGTACCGTACAGGCGGGCAATGAAATTATGTGACACTGTGTACCGTACAGGCGGGCAATGAAACTATGTGACACTGTGTACCGTACAGGCGGGCAATGCAACTATATGACACTGTGTACCGTACAGGCGGGCAATGAAACTATGTGACACTGTGTACCATACAGGCGGGTAATGTAAACTATGTGACACTATATACCGTACAGGCGGGCAATGAAACTATGTGACACTGTGTACCGTACAGGCGGGCAATGAAACTATGTGACACTGTGTACCGTACAGGCGGGCAATGAAACTATGTGGCACTGTGTACTGTACAGGCGGGTAATGTAAACTATGTGACACTGTGTACCGTACAGGCGGGTAATGTAAACTATATGACACTGTGTACCGTACACAGGTACGTAAAGACCCGAAATCGCTAGACGTGTCTAATATTATATATTATTTCTATGTTAGTTTTACGAATAAAAGGTAAAAAGGAAAATGGTTTGACATGAGACAGCTTAGCCCTTTCACCACATGTAGACGCTTTACTATGCCACTACAGCAGACGACTTTTGAAAACATTATGAGCAATTTCTCCGTTCGTCACAATTTTTCAACTTTTTACAGTAATAATAACTTCATGTATATAGCTTTGCCATGTTTTTACCTAGATCTTTTAAAAGTATTCTGCTGCAGATTTGCTGTAGGAAAATTTAAAACAGTCCCGCTGGACGACAGAAAGGTATAATGCCTTGTTGTTACCTCCACCTTGAGCAGGACAAATAAAAAAGTACTTGATTCATTCCTTCAAAGGCGACTGAATACAATTGATCTTAATTGATTTTACCGTTCATGAATATCAAGTATAAGACATATACCTTTCCCACATAAAACAAATCTGCAGCAGATGACTTGGTTTAAATATGGAAATTGTTTATAAATGAGAGTAAAATTATTGATTACAGTTGAAAACGTTATGGCAAAAGGAAAACTTGCTAATATTGAGCACTTTATACTTTTTGGCACAATGTTTTCAAACGTCTGCTGCAAATGCGGTAAAATGCGTCTGCAAGTGAGACAAAGATAAACCTTATCTCCACAGTAATGGTATAGGAGACTGTGTCGTCGACGACTTCGAAAACGTTTTCGAAAAATTGAAGAATCACTTTCATAATAAGTTCTTCTTTGCCTACACCGTTGGCTTGTTGTTCATATTAAATAGTGTTTTGATTGACACATTGTATGACAGCGGGTAGAAGTATTACCGATTGGGGACCGTTTTCCTGATATGATAATTTAGAGTTATCCGCTTCGAAATCGTCAATGAAAGACGCTGTAATATCAGGAAATTAAACGTATTGATACAATGTTGAACACAAATACTGTGGGAAAAGGAGAACTTATTCGTTTTAAAACAGATTTACTTTCAGAAGAGCCGAAATAACTGTCTGTTTCACGGATAAGGGTTAATGAAGTCAAGTAGGCTAAGGAATGAAACAGCTTGTGTCTGTGTTATACGCAAATAGACTTATATTAAAACAGGAGAATACGACCTGTCAAATAGAGTTACATGTTGATGGCGCAATGCAAATCTACTGCAACTAGGTATTGTAGTATGCTGTGGTTAGATCAGTTTGTCGCCGTGCATTCTGTACAGGTACCATAATGAACGAGTCGCGTTCGCCAAAAATATGTCTTCTTGCATTTCCGTAATGTTTTGTTGGTTTTGATGGTGTGTAACGCCGCTTTCAACAATTGTTCATTTATCCATGTAACCTGGTACCAGCGAGTCAGTCGTAATGCTAACCCAACAATCCTGAGCGCCAATGAGAGATAGCCATTACTACTCGTTATCAAGTATCTGTCAAGATAGTGACCTCCGACTCGAGTCTGGCTTTCTTACACTACACCAACGATTGCATCTCCGTAATGATGTCACATGGCACGGTATTGTAGCATAACCCACATGGCTATAATTCTAGTTTGACACCAGATGAAACATCGGTGGTTCTTCTTCATGTAGGCAGGACGTGAAAGCTCTGATACGACTGTGTGTATACGCAGACTCCGCGGTGTCTTCGCTTTTCGAACTGGACACTAGATCCCAATGTTGCCTGATGAGACACGAACTGTTCTGGTATTAAGACATTTGGCATTGGAACCAGCTGTTTTGGTTCGACCCCCCTCCCCTTCCGGCGGCGAATTGAACGACGTTGTCATTATATTTACTCCTCGAAGGAATGACGCCTTTAAATGCAGCAATCGACTATTGAAAAGTAATGCAAGGAAAAGAGAACATTTTTCAAACGTGAATTTTGTTTAGTCTCAAACAATGTTCTGCATTTCTATATCACAATTATAGCTGTAAGATAAATTTAAAGCATGCGATTGAAAACGGCCTATCGGTTAAACGTTTACACGTAATATTAGGCAATGGATAAAGTACTAAAGACATCCAGTTTAATTTTCACTTAGTGGGATTCACTCAAGGAATATCTGTAAGGTTAGAAGGAGACATTGTAAGTATACGGCTATTTACTTAGTCTCAAATTTAAAGATGTTAACGAATTTATGTTTAACAAGGAGTTTATTGTAAAACTGTAATCATCAGAATTATGACTGTACAAATACTTTCTTGTTCGTAAAACCTTAAATTAGCCGTGGATATTGACCTAATATTTTTAGCGACATGTGTAATCGTAAAGTCTATAACATCCATTTACTTCATATCGAATTTTTAAGATGGAGTGCTTTCCCACATACATCAAAACTGCGACAGGCGATTTTAAAAACGTCTGTGCAAGATATATTGAAACTTTATGATAGCGAAATGTTATTATTGAAACGATTTGAAAACATTTATGAAAAGGTTTTCCGGTGTAGAAACGTTCAAATGCGTATGCAAGTATGAAAGGATCAAGAATATCTGAATATTTTAAATTCCCTTTAGAAAACTTCGAAGAATCCCTTTGTATTGAGTTGAAGACAATTTGTGTAAAGGAAGACTTTTTTCCTTTTCTTACAATATTTTAAAAAGCTGTCTGCAGTGAAAACAATGTATGAGGGTGAGGGTTTACTTATTTTACGCTAAACCAGTGCCTGTTTGATCTTTCATTGATGCTTATTCTAACAGACAAATATCTGAAACGTTTTGGGAAAAGGAATAAATGCTCAAAACATTTCAATAAATACCTTTTTTCCCGCCATGATCGAACAATGTTTTTTAAGGTTGCTAAATAATTCATAGTGTGTTTGTCCCCTTAGTTCATCCGCCGAGTTCAGTTTGAAGAAGTATGATTAGGTAACAAATGAACCCTTTCAAACATACAGACGCCTGTGCATCAGACGCCGGTTGAAAACATTGTGACAAAAGTGGAAATTTCTCGTAATGAGCAATTTCTACTTTTGCCATAATGTTTTCAACTTTATCAAATAATTGTACTTTCATTTTTCTGAGATTTTCCATAGTTTTAACTAAATATTTTCGAACTCGTCTGCTGTAGATATGTTGTTTTTTGGAAAGGGTTACTCGAAAGATTATGTTTTATACAGAATTGCAGGATGAGAAATTTCTTGTTGTGAACATTTTCTCTTTTTTTTAAACAATGTTTGTAATGTTTTTCTTCAGAATGAAGTTAAATCTCTCTGTGTTATAAACTCGTACATATACATATCTCTTTGTTTGCATGGGGTTTTACGCTGCTTTCAATGACTTTGTCAGATATAATACAACGTTTCCTGGATTAGTTATCAGTACTTCGGGTATTTTAACCCTTTCCCTCATACGACAATTATTCAGCAGACGACTTGAAACATATTTTGTCAAAAAATAGAAAATCTCTATAATTGACTAAAATGGAAAACATTGTGTCAAAAGGAGAGTTTGCTCATTTTGAGCAATTTCTTCTTTTGTCACTATGTTTTCAAAAAGCCGTCTGCTGCAGAGGCGTCAGAAAGCGTCTATATTAGGGAAAGGGTTAATCCTAACACCTGTGAGTCAGTCGGTACCTAACAATCCTTAGCGCCGAAGTAATACATGTAAGATAACATGTATGTGAGATCAATGTAACGTGTCAGTCCTGCCCGTGTCATGTAGTATAACACTGTGCATGTATATGTTAGTCATCGTCGATAAACAAATCAAAGTTCCGTGCCATTATAAAAGTAGTTCTCCTTATGTATGCTTACAATGTAATGTGTAATTCATGGACGTCCAATAGTCAATGGTCGAGTCCTGGTAGCTCAGTCGGTTGCGACTCGGGCTTTCAATCAATCGGTTGTGAGTTCGAACCCATGCTCCGTCAACAATAGGCTGGTTTTGATCAATTTCTCCCGTTTGTCACAGTTTTTTCAAAAGTCGTCTGCTGCAGAGACGTCAGAAAGCGTATATATATGTAGGAAAGGGTTAAGAGTGTTAGTGATAAATTGTTTAACGGAGTGACTTTGGTCGTTTGTATATAAACTCGTTTATTTCCACGCGCTATTAAACATACATTCAAAACCAAGTGACATTATTGGGTCACAAAATCGACTATTAAAAAATTGAAAAATGAAATCAAAACTCTTTGATTTCATACCATACGAATGTATCTATTACTTGTATCATAATCAAGTTACACGTTTTTGGAGGTAAGAGCTAGATTTATTTACTACATTGTATAAGGTCGTGTAAAAGCTTAATCAATTTGTCTCAGAGTTATGAATACAAATAACTGCTATTCTTCCGTTCGACTCTTGTTGTTTTGTTCGATTACAATAGGAACAATATTCCAAAAGAAAGCGAAAACGATACAGTATCCTAAAACCGTAACGGCATTTAAAAATGAGTTTCGCGGGGACTTTACGCACGCTATCAGTTTGCTTTCGTTGTTCGGCCGGCCTTATATATATAGCAATTGACCTGTGGATTATTCAAAACGTTAAAAGTCCCCGTCGGGAAAGAATACCATCAGTCTCTGTATGGAATGATCCTGTTGTTGCCTGGAAATATATCTAGAACTGGTCATGGAAATGGAAATATATCGAGAACTGGTCCTGGAAACAAGAATGAAATCCTTCGACTTCTGATGATATCAAATTGTGTTGAAAACTTCAACCATTCAATTATTGCTTCCAAGTATAAAAAAGTGGTTATGACATTTCGGACAGATGACTACAATTTATGTGGAAATATATCTTGAGAAACTGCATGTTTTTTCTTAGAAAACTGACAAAACACCATTGCTTGTGCAATTATCGGTCGTCTGACAGAATTACATTGCTTGTTCTATACACGGTCGTCTGACAGAATTACAGTGCTTGTTCTATACACGGTCGTCTGACATAATTACATTGTTTGTTCTATACACGGTCGTCTGACAGAATTACATTGCTTGTTATATACACGGTCGTCTGACAGAATTGCATCGCTTGTTCTATACACGGTCGTCTGACAGAATTACATCGCTTGTTCTATACACGGTCGTCTGACATTATTCCATTGCTTGTTCTATACACGGTCGTCTGACAGAATTACATTGCTTGTTCAATACACGGTCGTCTGACAAAATTACATTGCTTGTTCTATACACGGTTGTCTGACATGATTCCATTGCTTTTTCTATACACGGTTGTCTGACAGAATACCATTGCTTGTTCGATGCACGGTCGTCTGACATGATTACATTGCTTGTTCTATACACGGTCGTCTGACAGAATTACATCGCTTGTTCAATACACGGTCGTCTGACATGATTCCATTGCTTGTTCTATACACGGTCGTCTGACAGAATTACATTGCTTGTTCAATACACGGTCGTCTGACATGATTCCATTTCTTGTTCTATACACGGTCGTCTGACAGAATTCCATCGCTTGTTTAATACACGGTCTTCTGACAAAATACCATTTCTTGTTCAATACACGGTCGTCTGACAGAATACCATTGCTTGTTATATACACGGTCGTCTGACAGAATTCCATCGCTTGTTCAATACACGGTCGTCTGACAAAATACCATTGCTTGTTCTATATACGGTCGTCTGACAGAATTACATCGCTTGTTCAATACACGGTCGTCTGACATTATTCCATCGCTTGTTCTATATACGGTCGTCTGACCGAATTACATCGCTTGTTCTATACACGGTCGTCTGACAGAATTACATCGCTTGTTCTATACACGGTCGTCAGACATTATTCCATCGCTTGTTCTATACACGGTCGTCAGACAGAATTACATCGCTTGTTCTATACACGGTCGTCTGACATTATTCCATCGCTTGTTCTATACACGGTCGTCTGACAGAATTACATTGCTTATTCTATATACGGTCGTCTGACATTATTCCATCGCTTGTTCCATACACGGTCGTCTGACATTATGCCATTGCTTTTTCTATACACGGTCGTCTGACAGAATTACATCGCTTGTTCTATACACGGTCGTCTGACTGAATTACATCGCTTGTTATATACACGGTCGTCTGACAGAATTACATCGCTTGTTCTATACACGGTCGTGTGACAGAATTACATCGCTTGTTCTATACACGGTCGTCTGACATAATTGCATTGCTTGTTCTATACACGGTCGTGTGACAGAATTACATCGCTTGTTCTATACACGGTCGTGTGACAGAATTACATCGCTTGTTCTATACACGGTCGTCTGACAGAATTGCATTGCTTGTTCTATACACGGTCGTGTGACAGAATTACATCGCTTGTTCTATACACGGTCGTGTGACAGAATTACATCGCTTGTTCTATACACGGTCGTCTGACATTATTCCATCGCTTGTTCTATACACGGTCGTCTGACATAATTCCATTGCTTGTTCTATACACGGTCGTGTGACAGAATTACATCGCTTGTTCTATACACGGTCGTGTGACAGAATTACATCGCTTGTTCTATACACGGTCGTCTGACATTATTCCATCGCTTGTTCTATACACGGTCGTCTGACAGAATTACATCGCTTGTTCTATACACGGTCGTCTGACATAATTCCATTGCTTGTTCCATACACGACCGTCCGCTGAGAGTAGAACTGTACATTATCTGAGAACTATCAATCTTATCCGTATGATACAGGTCTTGAAATGTTCGTATTCTACTGTCAGTTAAACCCTTCCCCACCTATAGACGTATTTTGACAAACATCGTGACAAAAGTAGAAATTGCTCAGAACGAGCAATTTCTCCTTTTGCCACAATGTTTTCAACTTGTTTTCAGTAATTATACCTACAACTATAGAGTTTTTCCATATTTTTTAGTTGTCTGCTGCAGATTTGCTGTATGTGGGAATGGGTTAATATGTGTTGTGAATGTGTTGGTATTTTTACCCGATTCTCATCATTACAGGAGCCGCCGTTCCCACATGGACAAATATGTAGCAGACGACTTTGAAAATATTCAGGCAAGAAAATTAAAACTTTCTATAAACGGAATTTTAATCAGTCATTGAATAGAGTTAAAAAACATTGTGGCAAAAGTCGTCGTCTGCTACACACGCGTCTACATGTGTCTTGAAGTTGGGGAAAGATTAAAAGAACTTTCTCGCGAATTTTGTATTTAAACTAAATATGAGCCATCCCACGAGAAAACCAGCACTATTGCCTCTGCGAAATGTATCGACCCAGATCAGCCTGCACAGTCCGCGCAGACTGATCCGGGCCAACACATTCCGTCTCAGGGGGATAGAGGTATAGAGTAATGATTCCTGAAACAGAAAATCCACAGGAGGCGAAACGTGTCTGTCCGGGTAAGGCTGTGCGGCATGCTTAAGCTGATCCGGTTGGATACTTAACGCAGAGACCATAATGTTGGTTTTCTCGCGAGACGGCTGAATTATGCTTAAACTACCTACAGCAGTGACTTATCTTGCCGTTATATTTTAAAAAGCCCTGATTCTTGAACATGGCCGGAATATATCCGTATATTATAAATAAATATAAGCTACTGATGCCACAGTTTTAGTTAACCCTTTCCCTCATACGACAGTGCTGCAGCAGACGACTTCTTATTTTGTCAAAAAATGGAAAATCTTTATAATTGAATGGATAACCTATGACTTAAAGTGGAAAACATTGTGGCAAACGGAGAAATTGCTCGTTTTGAGCAATTTCTTCTTTTGTCACTACGTTTTCAAAAAACCGGTTGCTGCGTCTATATGAGGGAAAGGGTTAAACAATTAAATAACTGTCCTTACAATGATAGTTATCTAAGTATAATGACCTTGGTATTGATTTGCGAACTTAAGACTACTAAGGTAAAAAAGTTAAATAGTTTTCGTTGTCTGAAATTATCGCCCTTAATTATGCGAGACGGTCCCCTTTAAATTAATTAATATTTCATCCGTATCGTGTTGGAGCACGTATTTAAACACCATGGTACTATATTCAAGTTAGAAATCGAAATTGCAACTGAATTCTAATTTAACTCCCTTTCCCACATATAGACGCTTATCGGCGCATTTGCAGAAGACGACCTTGAACAACACTGAGGCAAAAGGAGAAATTGTTTCTCAATATGCCACAATGTTTTCAACTCTTTTCAATAATCGTACTTTCATTTGATACAATTTCCATATTTTTGCCTAGCTGATTTCAAAGTCGTCTGCTGCTGATTTATTGTATGTGGGAAAACGTAATATATATATATATTATTTTCATTAAAACTTTGTTGCCGACTTCCTATGAAGTACATTGTATATTGTTTATTTATCCTAGTAATATGTCATATTGTATGACTATTATTCTCGTATATTCATGTATGTTGCAATTATTTTGACGATACACCATTTGTCCTCACGTCTTAAAAACTCTTTGAATAAAGGTTCTGTTTTGTTCTGTTATAACAAATGACACTTTTTCAGGTGTCGTTATAACTACCCATTGTTTACACGTGCCCTTTTATTGTTTTCAGTACTATAAACAAAGTGAGAAATCACCAATAAAAGGACAATAGCCTTGCCGCCCTTCACTGATCAGTGTGCTGTTATTACCACCGAACACCGAAATAGTATAAGAGTTACTTATATCGGAGAAAGTCATCGATGACCGATGGGATCTCTGGACAGCGGAATATTTATCTGATTATAATGGTTTACGTGGTTAGACTGACATGAGTGATCTATTTATATATCAAAGGTTTGACTTTCTTTTTTACTTTCTTCCATTCTTTTGTTTCTTTCTTTTTTGTTCTACCTTTCTTTCTTTCTCCTTACTTATTGTTCTTCATCTCCTTCTATTTATTATTATTATTATTCATTAAAAGTTGTTATTTTTATTATTTTTATTATTATTATTAATTATTAGCTATTATTTTTATTATTTTTTATAATTATTCCCATTATTCTCATTATAATTATAATTATTATTATTATTATTATTATTATTATTATTATTAGTTATTATTTTTACTATTTTTATTATTCTTCTCATTATGATTATTATGATTATGATTATTATTATTATTTAAGAGATACTACAATGTTTGCGTTTGTGACGTATTAACGCTGTCCTACTGTATTTTATTATCGAAATGTAACATATGTCGAGAGTTATAGTTACGTGTCGCATTTGGTAAACTTTTCCTGTAAGTGATAAACACAAGAAATGTGCGTTTATCATTCCTAGTGTAAAAAATACATATAATTATATTTTGTGGAAACAGATTTCATATAAATGTCTAGGTTTTGATGATTTTTAGCAGAAAAATGCTTTTCAGAAATTATTCTATTCAATATTGGTTATGGCAGAAGAAAATAAATATGGACCTAAATACGTCGGTTTAATTACTTGCTTAGTATCAGTTCATACAAACTGATATGAAAACTGTAATAAAAGTAAACAGTAAAATATATAAATGCGACTTTGAAATACTAAAACGATGAATACAATTTTGAATGTCAATGTTATTGAATGGCTACTTCCATTAAAATTCTAAACGATTTTTGTCAAATCCGGACACGGTCTTGATTAGATTTTGTTCGTTGATTGGTATAATTTTCCATTTGAAGTGATTTCGGAGGTCTAGCTATGGATTGAAAACAAATTGAATCTATATAGAAAAGATAAGTTACGTCGAAACTTGTCTCAAATACAAACAAAGATATGTACACATTATCTTAAATGCTCGCCATAATAAGATTTCTCGTTATACATAAGACAAATATTATACTATAACTCTTTCTCACATTAAGACGTTTGCTGACGCCTATGCAGCAGATGACTTTTGAAACCATTGTGGCAAAAGAAGTAATTGGTCATATTGAGCAATTTCTCCATTTTCTCACATTGTTTTCAAAGTCGTCAGCTGCATATTATTGTTCTTGTATGTGGATTAATGTTCAGTACATGTATAAGAATACTTCTACTAATTGACTAGCTTGGTATTCTACTCTTTATATGAGCCGTCCCGCAAGAAAACCAACATTATGGACTCGGCATAAAGTATCAACCTGTATCAGACAAAGCATGCCGAGCAGGCTTACCCGGTTTCTGTTTTAGGAATCATTACTCTATACCTATATCCCCCTGAAACTGAATGTGTATGCCCGGATCAGTCTGCGCAGACTGCACAAGATCAGTGTAGGCTGATTTGGATCGATACATTTCGCAGAGGCTATAATGTTGGTATTTAAGCAGTAATTCACCGGCGATCAGTGTACATAACCGTATTTTTCCTTACTTTCTCGCACAAATCGAGGGCTTGGCGTGAAACGGTTGTAACTAAAATTGATATTTTTTTACCAAGGTTAATCACCTCGCCATAAAGTCTTTATAAGCGTTAAATCATTTTTCTTGGTAAACAATGGAAATTTAGGTGCCATTGCTCGTTCTGAGCAATGGCACCTAAATTTGCATTGTTTACAAAGGGGTCAAAATTGCCCCTAAACCAGGGTTTTCAAAATAGGGTTTTAGTTACAACCGTTTCATGCCAAGCCCTCGAAATATTCTTTCCACGTAGACTTATAATGTATATGGACAAAGTGATAATAAAATATGGATGAGGAACATTTTACATGTACACATAGCGTGTGTTGTAAGGTAAAGACTCTCTTCAATTTACTTATAAAGTGGAAATTGAAAGTAAACTATAAATGTATAGCCTCTCCAATTATACAAAACATTTACAACACAATACTATAGAAGCAAGTATTAGCAATACACATGACAAACGACAATTTACAGAATATCCCAAAATGTACTAACAATTAAACCTTGGGCAATTAAACAATTTCACTTTACTAAACGAAACCTTAAGATCTGTATTCAAGCCACTTACAGTTACTCAAGAAGCATAGACGGGATCCTAGTAGTTATTTGGACTAGACGTATAGACGGGATCCTAGTAGTTATTTGGACTAGACGTATAGACGGGATCCTAGTAGTTATTTGGACTAGACGTATAGACGGGATCCTAGTAGTTATTTGGACTAGACGTATAGACGGGATCCTAGTAGTTATTTGGACTAGACGTATATACGGGATCCTAGTAGTTATTTGGACTAGACGTATATACGGGATCCTAGTAGTTATTTGGACTAAACGTATAGACGGAATCTTAGTAGTAATTTGGACTAGACGTATAGACGGAATCCTAGTATTTATTCGGACTAGACGTATATAGACGGAATCCTAGTAGTTATTTGGACTAGACGTATAGACGGGATCCTAGTAGTTATTTGGACTAGACGTATATACGGGATCCTAGTAGTTATTTGGACTAGACGTATATACGGGATCCTAGTAGTTATTTGGACTAAACGTATAGACGGAATCTTAGTAGTAATTTGGACTAGACGTATAGACGGAATCCTAGTATTTATTCGGACTAGACGTATATAGACGGAATCCTAGTAGTTATTTGGACTAGACGTAAAGACGGAATCCTAGTCGTTATTGGACTAGACGTATATATGGAATCCGTGTAGTTATTTTGTCTAGACGTAAAGACGGAATCCTATTAGTTACTTGGACTAGACTTATAGACGGAATCCTAGTAGTAATTTGGACTAGACTTGTAGCATTTTATTAGAAGCTGCATCTAGGTAAAGAGCTAATTTTGAAGTATGAGGAGGGTGAATATAAGAGGCTGGGACTGTGTATACTGTGTATTATACAGCACAGACCCATCAACCAGTTATATACACGGATGAAACAAGACCCATTGCAGCATGACGCGAAATACATTATGTATGTGTTTTTAACTACACACATGTAAAACCTTTTCGCACATAAATAAAATCTGCAGCAGATTATTTTAAAAAATAGCTAGACAAATCAATGAATAGCCCTAACGTTGTCATTTCCCATTTTCTCATTATATGTTTGAATTGTATGAATGCGTGTGATATGATGTTAAACATTTTCAATAAAAGAAGATTAAACCAATTTCTATAAAAAATAAGCTTCATTTGGGAATACAGTTGACAAATAAGACATTTCTCAATTCCCACCCTTTTGCCACAATGATGAATGTTTTCAAAAGTTGTCTGCTGTAGATTCGTCAAAATACGTGTGGAAAAGGGTTAACGAGATATATTAATTTGAAGTCAATGCAGTTTTGCTTACCTATAATTATAATCCACGAAGACAGGCGTCTTGTATCGGTCTTTATAAGCCTCATGTTTGTAAACTGTCGGCAATATTTTACACGATATAACAATACAAATTATACATAACATAAACAAACCTTATTCGATTACGTAATAGTTTACGCGATATAACAATACACTAATTATTCATAACATAAACAAAACGTATTCGATTACGTAATATTTAACAGGATATAACAATACAAATATACAGACAATCACTAATCCATTTAAATAATGGAAATCTATAGAGAGATGCTTATTACATATATAGAGAAAAAACACTTAAAGGGAATTATTAAAAAATGATACATATATGGCGAAGACATGACATTCACTTTACCTTTTTAAAACATTTAGTGAGTCTTACTTATTCGCATTAGACTTATCAGTGACCCTTATGTAAAATATATATGATACAGAAATTATAAAATATTTAATTGAATGAATTAAGAACTATTTAATAATTACATAAATTAAATTACATATTATTTTACATTTTTAAAATGCTATCACGGGTTTTTGCATTAATTTTGCTTAGCTGCAATGCGATAGCTAAAAGGATAATTTATCAATACTATCAGATCAAACATCGTAATAAAGAATGGGTTGCTTATAAATACCTTCGTGGCACAATTTTTGTTATTGTTAATAGAAATATAAAACATGACTTTTAGATAAAACTTTGCATTACATAGGTAATAGACTATCATTTTCGGAAATATTCTGGTACCTTCAAGTTTCTATTAGAATAGCTGTAATTCCACACATAAACTTACAGAAAGTCGATCTCGTTAATATACAATACTGAAAAGTTACATAGTTTTCATGTTCACCAATAGTCTCTTTCAGATTTCAACTGGCGGTCAGTTCGTGAAACCCATGTCCGCTCACAAAAAAAAGCCAGCATACTTTGGCATATACATTCCTACTTCCTTCAAAATAAGTCGCGATGCAACGAATATAGAGGCCATGCCCTTGGGTAATGCAGATTTCCTAGTATGGTACTGGTTTGGTCACTTAGGGGTAATAATCATCATAGACCGCACGCTAAGGAGTCATACACGTGTAACTTGGTAAAGGCGTTGGAAGTGCTTACAACATTTACAGTTTTTAATATGAAAATAAGACAAGGGTTAGGCAAAACAATGTGAGTAACTATTTTGGCTTTAAGATTACATCATAATATTCGTTGATGACCAGATCAAAATTTGTATATTTATCGACATAGTTATTGAATGGAACAATTAATATTATCAAATAATGCGAAATTCGTATTAACCATTCCCCTTTTGCAGACGCACTTTTCACACATCTGCAAGGGACGACTTTTGAAGACAAGGTGGCAAAAGGCAAAGAACTGCTCATAATGAGAAATGTCTTCTTTTCTCACAGTACTTTCGACTCTATTTAGTCAGTACGCAAATATTTATAGATATTTTCCATAGTTTTGCCTTTATGTTTTTAAAGTCGCCTGCTGTAGAATTGTCATATGTGGCCACGCGTACAAGCCGATTGATACAGTTAACTAATCAATCTTGAAAGTCACTATTGAACTGTCCGTGTCACTAAACGCTGTTTGTTTCAGTGTAAACCGACCTTGTTATTTATTCACCATGCGACAGTTCTATTTACTCTGATTTTGTTCATTGTACTCTCTCGTTATGACATATGAGCCGTTCCGCGAGAAAACCAACATTTTTGGACTCTGCGTAAAGTATTGACCTGGGTCAAGTATAAGTGTGTCGAGCAGGCAAGCCCGGACAGACGCGTTTCGCCTCCTGTTGATATTCTGTTTCATAACTCGTTACTCCATGCCTCCATCCCCCTAAGACTGAAAGTGTCTGCCCGGATTAGCCTGCGCGGAATGCGCAGGCTGATCTGGGTCGATACATTTCGCAGAGTCCTTAAAGCTGGTTTTCTCGTGGAACGGCTCATATATGACCACACTTCAAAAGTAAAGCCAGCAAAACTTCTAGTCCGTCCACAGTCTATCAATTTGACATTATTTCAGACATTTTTAGTCCTTTCCCACATACAACAAATATGTAGCAGACGAATTTGAAGCATCTAGACAAGAGTAAAGACAATTTTTATTCATGAAAGTGTAAATATTGAATCGAGTTGAGAATTTTGGCTTAAGGAGGAATTGCTCGTTTTGAGTAATTTCTCCGTTTGCCACAATGTTTTCAAACGTTGTCTGCTGCAGAAACATCATTGTCACAATGTTTTCAAAAGTTGTCTGCTGCAGAAACATCAGAAATCGTCTGTATATTAGAAAGGGTTAACTTATTATTCTCGACGCGTCTGCTGCTTATCTTAAATCATATCGAGAAACTACCGAGGAGTTCTCTGTGTAGTTTTGTGTATTTGGTTGTTGATGTTGTCGTCGTTTTCTACATATTGTAATGCGGATGAGGAGAAAAAATAAAAACATCTACTCGGAAATGTGTGGAATTGTGACTCCTGACGAGTTTAACAAGGAAAATTGTGCATAATAACAGTTCAAACTACGTTAAATACAAACATGACGAGAAATGTTTACTGTCCTATCAACGTATGCCGAACCCCGGTAGCTCCGTTGGTAATGCGGACTGTCATTCCGGGGGTTGTGAGTTCGATCCCCAGCTCGTCCACAACATTATTACCGACGTTTGACAGCAGCAGTTAATGCGACAAGAGTAAATTGTCTTCCAAAAAAGTGTGCTAACAGACAGACTAGTCTATAAGTAAAAGCAGCCACTACCTTCGCAATACTGTTTAATGGAGTACTGGTGTCAGGAGATCAGGAAACACACGAGTGGGTGAACTGGCTGTCGTGATTTGACTAGAACATTGTTGAAAATATTGTTAAGCCACAACCAATCAACGTGTTAGAATATGTAATTGAATTGGAATGGTAGAAATTCCTGTCCTTGAATGATAACCTTTTGAGGAGTAAAAACCAAACAAATATCCTACGACACTTCAAATCAATACTTGACCTCATATAAACCTTTCCATGGGAAAGAGTTCAGGTTGGCATCTCTGAACAGTGTAGATCCGATCCGCCCCTGTCCATCTACTCGGGTCTAATTAGAGTATATACAAGTTGTCGATTCTTACAAGCCTGTGCAAAATATATATAAACAGTGCATATATTGATCAAATTGTGCGGATACATAAACTGATCTTGATCTAGACTGTTCACAAAAACTAACTTGTACCCTTTCCCATTGGACAGACTCCCATATATACAACGTAATTTACGTATGAGACATTCTAGTTTCATAGATTTTTTTCCTTCAACTTTCCCACCTACCGATTTAAAGGGTTAACTCTGTCTCTGATACAGACACTATTTTTAAAACTCCTACAGCAGACTAAAAACATTGTAGGAAAAAAAGAAGAAAAAACTACTCAATATGAGTAATTTCTCGGTTTCACACTATCTTTCCGTTCTGTTTTGTACCAAGTGTAATCTGTCATATTTGTCTATGTGCCATATTTATTCATCAGACATGTGCTTAGCAGACGATGTCATAACTACCATAACTTGTAATTGGAATTGGAGAAAGACCAGATCTTAATGTTAACGACAGAACCCTAATTCCTCGTGGAATTAAACCCAGTGACTGTTCCATGCCACTTCACAATGACACTTGACCCAGAGGTCCAAATAAGGAGGGGTATTCAGTTCTTTTTCCCACAGTTTCAATCTTATAATTAAAGCAAACCCTATGTTGTGGGTACTCAAAAGAATCGTCTCACTGAGACTATTCTTTTGAGTACCCACAACATAGGGTTAGTGTGTCAGATAAGGATGTTATAAGAACATGCAAAACGCCCCTTATCTAGAGCTCTGTAATGACCGGTGTATATATAGTAATATGTACGTTAGTCGTTACTGGTTTATAATTTACTAGTACAGTACTCGTTAGCTAATCAAATAATCTTAGTGTGAATGGTGCGTTACGCCGCTTTCCACAGTGTTTAAGTTATATCACGGAGTTCCCACCTGTGAATGACCTGTACTATTCGTATTATTTAGCCTGACACGGATGTACCGACGGAGACGGTGTTAGCTGAATTGTTATGTTTGCTAGATTATAAATTGAACAAACTGTGTATTTAGAATTTAAGTCCCCCTATGGGAAGACACACATCTGATCTTTGTTCACATGTGATCTTTATTTACAGGGTTATTTATATGCAGAAAATGATTATTTGGGGAAACTAAAAGTACGGTCGCTATAGACAGGGGATTGCTATTTCAATGTGGTCTTTAACACAGGTTCGACTGTTTATTGAAACCAATAGTCAAATGGTAAATTAATGGTGCATGTGAATGCTGAGTTGAAATATTAGTAAAATAGAGAAACAACTCATGGCGGACAATATCTCCCCGCCCCTGCTGCTCCCCCATTTTTGGGATAGGGGCGTTTCGCCACTATCTCATAGCGAAGCTGCTTTCGAAAAGTCGGATTTAAAGCTGCAACCGCAGTCCACATGTGTATACCTACACCAAAATCGAGTTTTGATTGGTTATAATCTGCCTTTTCAACGATTTCATTGGTTCGACCGAATCACGAAACCCTCCGCTTGCATAATTTATGAGACAAAATAGTTTCTATGAATGAAACTCACTCTGAACTATGGTTGACCTCAATGTCAGTAGTGTGAGGTAACGTCGACCGTTCTGTGACCCCATTAGTTTACAACAGTCGACTTATAGAGAAATGTGCAAAGCACTGTAAATACAATTATTGAAAGGAGTTGAAACCATTGTGGCAAAAGTAGAAATTGCCTACGAAAAGCAATTTCCCCTTTTGTCACAATGTTTTCGATTGTCGTCTGCTGCACATGCGTCTGTAAGCGTCTGTAGGCGGAAAATGGTTACATCCTTCCCATGGAAGCGGAACCCTTTCCGTGATACCATAACAGTTCGAATATTTAAAAAATATTGTTGAAAATGGAGCTATTGCTGACAATGAGCAATTCCTCCTTTTCACACAATGCTTTCAAACACGTTTCAAATTAATTCTTTTCATATTTAAACGTTTTACTATGGACGTTCTTTCCCTCTTTCTCCCTTCCGGACACATTTTGAATAACATGCTAGAGATGAATGATTACGAGCAATTTTGCCTTACATCAAGGGGAAAAATATATAGTTGAAACCTTTGTGGAAAAAGAGGAAATGGGTCATGATAAACAATTCTGCAGCCGTCTGCTGCACATGCGTCAAAAAGCGACTGTAAGCGGGAAAGGGTTGAACCGTTCCCGTTATAGCTACTTAGTTACAAACAAATGTTGAAAGTATATTTGCAAACGGAGCAATTGCTGACAATGAGCAATTCCTCCTTTTCAAACAATGCTTTGAAACATGAATCAATTTGTTTCTATAACCTAGATAACGAAAACATTTGTCTACAGTTGTTATTTTAACCTTTGCCCCTTTTAGACACATTTGACTAACCTTAACAGATGAATGATAATCAACAAGTTTGTCTTTTTCCACAATGTTTTCATCACTATTCAAAATCATACTTTTATTAATTCGGGTCAATAGTTATGCCTTAGTTCAATGTTGTTTGCTGTATATTAAGTCTATGTGGTCAAGGTTAAGGAATACTGTAAACAAACTTGTTACAACATAATTCGTCCAAAGAGAGAGGTCCTACTGTGTATACAATGTACATGCCATGAAATAATGTTAAAAACGGTCTCACCGCTACTGGGGAATTGTTGGTAAAACATGTCGCGTTTTGTGTTGAATATTCTCGTGTGTCGCTGTATGTAGACCCTACTAGGAAATAGAAATTAAATCTACAAATTATAGATAAGTTAATTTCAACATTGATTGATTGGGATTTAACGCCGTTTTTAACATTTCTTCAGTCATATCACGGCGGCCAGTTCACCTACAAATGTATTTCCTTGTTTTCTCAAACCAGTACTCCTCACAACAATCTTCCCAAGCAACTGGCTGCGTTTCCACATAGACTTAGCCATTGGTGAAAGACGAATGACGCATGTCGCATTGACTTTTGTCAAACGTCGGAAAGAAATTTGGCCGAATTTGTCAACACATCCGAGTTATAACCGCAAGGTCATTATTTATTTTATTATTGAGAAGCTTCTAGCGATTTTGGGACTAAAATTATAATGTATATGCATTTGCGTTAATTTAAGACTCAACGTTCATCAACGTGTAATATAGTCCTAGATGTATCTGTTGACAAATAAACTAGAAATGTAGTCTAAATAGGTTTTTGAAAATTAACCTTGACGGTCCGGTCCCGTTTCGGAGATACAATTAAATTGCAAATACTTTACAAATACCATAATCTAAGCTGACGTGTTTTGACGCATCGAACCAGTCTTCTGTAATCAATACTTGAGTTGTCTCCGTCTGTAAAGCTTGGAGGTATAATCCGGCGTCCGGCCGGCTGTCTGCCTGAATGTGCATTCGTCCGTCCGTCATGGATTGCATGTATTGGTTAACACGTTGTTTCTGTATGGCAGATTTATTTCAAAGTGGTCACAATTATACCCGTGTGATCAGGAGAACGGCAAAGTACTAGGTACATAACTCTGGTCTGTTTTTTCATTTTTCCTTATTTAGTTCAGCGATTGTCTCAATTAACTTTCATTGTATCAATTTCAAACTTGGTTTGTAGGTAACTTATAACCTACAGATTTGCAGTGCACCATTACCATAAATTTAGCATGCTGCGTTTGGAGTGTGTATATTTTTGTCTTTCAATGTTCTCCCTTATTATATGCAACACATGCGTTCCGTGAAATTCCCTTTTTCGTTAATGAGTGCTTCCCCAAGAGTTGTACTTCGTCAAATCTAATCTGTTTTTAAGGTGTAAACTCAATTTTTTCATTTCTTCGGTTATTGTCTCAATATATGTCCAATATATCAATTTAAGACTTGGTGTTTAGGAAACTCAGAGCTGCAATTGTGCAGTGCAAAAGAAACATAACTCTATCATGCTTTCGATCGTCTTTCATTTATCAGCATGATTACAATATACATTGTGGATCTTTAGTGATTTCTGAACTAGAAATATTTTAATTAAGGGTAGCTGCTCGTTTTTTTTTTTGTCAATCTTTTGTCCTTCGATATTTTGTTTATACAAGAAAAGGGTAAAACTTTGACAAATGAGGTATATGTTATTGGCAGGCAATATGTGTTGCTTCAAACATTTTTGGTTTGGTTTATTTAAAGGTCATTGTTTCATTGTTTCAACAATGTTTGTCCATATGATCTATGCCATATGTTTTCAACTTACATATGCCCCCTATACCATCAGCGCTTTCAGCGCTTTGATTTATTCATAAACTCGTCTGCTGTAGAGATGTATGTTTGCCGAGCCCCGGTAGATCAGTCGGTAGCGACGCGGGCTGTTACTCCAGGGGTTGCGAGTTCGAATCCCGGCTCGGCCAACTTTCTTTCCGACGATTGACAACAGTCAATGCGTCATTCGTCTTTTATCAATGGGCTAAGTCTATGTGGAAAAGCAGCCAGTTGCTTGGGACGATTGTTATGTGGAGTACTGGTGTGAGAAAACCAGGAAATGCATGAGTAGGTGAACTGGCCGCCGTGATATAACTGAGGAAATGTTAAAAACGGCGTAAAACCCCAATCAATCAAGATGTAGAGATGTAAAATCAGCTTGGTTTGGTAAAGGGTTCTTTTACGGCCGATAAGTCCAATCTCGTGGAAAAACAAACAACAGAGGATTTGATCTGAAAAAAAAAACGATTAAAAGGGGAATGAGAAAATATTAATTCAACCTTTTAAAGCACTTGACTTAATGTAAACTTTTCCATTTTTATATCATTGTTATAATTGAGCCACGTCAAACATAGCAGAGTGTTGTTGCGCCTGGGAAAAACGATAATGATGAAAACTAGAACAATTCTTTAAATACAGAATTTAACCCTTTCCCTCATACGACAATTCCGCAGCAGACGACTTTGAACGTATTTTGTCAAAACATAGAAAATCTCCACAATGGAATGGATAACCTATGACAAAAAGTGGAAAACATTGTGGCAAAAGGAGAAATTGCACGTTTTGTGCAATTTCTTCTATTGTCACTATGTTTTCAAAAAGCCGTCTGCTGCAGAGGCGTTCAAAACAAGTAACGTGTCGTTCTCCCACAATGCTTTCAAAAATAGTTTGCTGCATACAGGTTATGGCAACACGTGGGTAGTCACAGATATGACATAACATATCTTCTCACTGGTTGTATGCTTTTAATAACTACAAAATGCATACTCATTAAACAATATACATATTTCTTTTCAACTACCGACAACATACTCGCTTTCTATGGGCTTAAGTATCGGTAGGTAATGTTGTGACATAATTACTCAGGTATATAGAAGTTATGCAGTCCGAATGAATGCACTCTGAGGCATTGCGACTAGTGTAGCCCCATGCTGAATGTGGACAAAATCTTATCAGGTTCTGCACTGTTTGCAATTGTGTCAATGGCTATTTAACCCTTCCTTACAAACATACAAAAACTGAAGCAGACGACTTTAAAAACGTTTGCCACACTGTTTTCAAAAGTCGTCCGCCGTAGATTCGTCAGAAAGCGTCTGTATATCGCAAAAGGCTAATTGTATTTTAGTAGAGGCTAATTGTATTTTAGTAGATGCTAATTGTATTTTAGTAGAGGCTAATTGTATTTTAGTAGATGCTAATTGTATTTTAGTAGAGGCTAATTGTATTTCAGTAGAGCCTAATTGTATTTTAGTAGAGGCTAATTGTATTTTAGTAGAGGTTAATTATATTTTAGTAGAGGCTAATTATATTTAAGTAGAGGCTAATTATATTTAAGTAGAGGCTAATTGTATTTTAGTAGAGGCTAATTGTATTTTAGTAGAGGTTGAGAACGCTTTTTGTTCCAACCAATTTTGGTCTCAAATGTCCGAATGTCTATTTTTGTGCGTCGAACTTTATTTCGTGAGAAAACCAACATAATGGCCTCTGCGTAATGTATCGACCCAGATCAGCCTGCGCAGTCCGCGCAGACTTTTCCGGGCCGGCACATTCCGGCTCAGGGGAAAAGAGGTATAGAGTAATGATTGCTGAAACAGAAAATCCATTGGAAGCGAAAAGTGTCTATCCAGGTTAGCCTGCGCAGAGTCCACAATGTTGGTTTTCTCGCGAGACGGCTCATATACTGTTTCCATGATAAAGACGACGCTTGACAGCAAACGGCTTCGTTAAAATGATTGTGGTAAATGAAAAAATTACTTAGTTAATTAGAAAACAACCACCTCATTCATCTCTGCTAGAAGAGGACATGTTAAATAAAATATCAGAAGTAAACGATAACAATGGTAAAACAAACTATAGGTTAAGTATAAGCGAAAAGCCGAAGGAAAAATATTTGTACCCGTAATATTGGTGACAAAAATAACAATTTATTGTTACGAACAATGGCAAACAAACGGTCGGGTGCCTAAGTATGTTTTAATTGTGTTTACCCTTACTACGGTTTTGATTTAGTATAAACTTTCTTCGTTCTATTCAACCTACAGCTTTACCTTGACAACAGGCTTAACTTTGTCCATAATATCCTAACATTTGTATCTTATATATGTTAACCCTTTCCCACATGCAGACGCATTTTGACGCAATAGCAGCAGACGACTTTTGAAAACATTGTGGCCAAAGGTGAAATTGCTCATGATGAGCAATTTCTCCTTTGGCCACAATGTTTTTAACTTTATTTAACAATTAAGCTATCTTTTATGGTGATTGTTCAGGTTTTTGTCACAATGTTTTCAAAGTCATCTGCTGCAGATTTGCTGTATGTGGGAAAGGGTTTATTAATGAAATAATGATAGTCATTCTAGAATATAAATGCTTTATTCTATAATCTTATAGCGTTCGTAGTTTGTCCATAACACATGACTGTTACTACTATGTCAGCCTTTTTACCATATACATGTACTTGATAGGGATTTTATAGAGTCGTTTGCTTCTTAAACATACGAGAACATCCTAACATGTATAAACGTGGAAGTTAACATTTGATTCGCAATTTTTGATCGGCTACAAATACGATTACCCTTTCCCAAATGTAACACATCTTTAGCAAACGACTTTTAAAATACCTAAGTAAAAAAAGTGAAAATATCTATGAATGAAAGTGGGAATATTGAATAGAGTTAAAAAATGAGAAATTGCTAATTATTCCCACAATGGTTTCAAAAGTCGTCTGCTGCCTAGGCGTCAGAATGCGTCTGTATGTGTAGGATAGGGTTAACAGTCGTCTGCTGCCTAATGCGTCTGTATGCGTAGGTTATGGTTAAAGTCGTCTGTTGCCTAAGCGTCAGAATGCGTCTGTATGCGTAGGTTATGGTTAAAAGTCGTCTGTTGCCTAGGCGTCAGAATGCGTCTGTATGCGTAGGTTATGGTTAAAAGTCGTCTGTTGCCTAGGCGTCAGAATGCGTCTGTATGCGTAGGTTATGGTTAAAAGTCGTCTGTTGCCTAGGCGTCAGAATGCGTCTGTATGGGTAGGATATGGTTAAAAGTCGTCTGTTTCCTAGGCGTCAGAATGCGTCTGTATGCGTAGGTTATAGTTAAAAGTCGTCTGCCGCCTAGGCGTCAGAATGCGTCTGTATGCGTAGGTTATGGTTAAAAGTCGTCTGTTGCCTAGGCGTCAGAATGCGTCTGTATGCGTAGGTTATGGTTAAAAGTCGTCTGTTGCCTAAGCGTCAGAATGCGTCTGTATGCGTAGGTTATGGTTAAAAGTCGTCTGTTGCCTAGGCGTCAGAATGCGTCTGTATGCGTAGGTTATGGTTAAAAGTCGTCTCTTGCCTAAGCGTCAGAATGCGTCTGTATGCGTAGGTTATGGTTAAAAGTCGTCTGTTGCCTAGGCGTCAGAATGCGTCTGTATGTGTAGGATAGGGTTAAAAGTCGTCTGTTGCCTAAGCGTCAGAATGCGTCTGTATGCGTAGGTTATGGTTAAAAGTCGTCTGTTGCCTAGGCGTCAGAATGCGTCTGTATGCGTAGGTTATGGTTAAAAGTCGTCTGTTTCCTATGCGTCAGAATGCGTCTGTATGCGTAGGTTATGGTTAAAAGTCGTCTGTTGCCTATGCGTCAGAATGCGTCTGTATGTGTAGGAAAGGGGTTAAAGTCGTCTGTTGTCTAAGCGTCAGAATGCGTCTGTATGTGTAGGATAGGGTTAAAAGTCGTCTGTTGCCTAGGCGTCAGAATGCGTCTGTATGCGTAGGTTATGGTTAAAAGTCGTCTGTTGCCTAAGCGTCAGAATGCGTCTGTATGCGTAGGTTATGGTTAAAAGTCGTCTGTTGCCTAAGCGTCAGAATGCGTCTGTATGCGTAGGTTATGGTTAAAAGTCGTCTGTTGCCTAAGCGTCAGAATGCGTCTGTATGCGTAGGTTATGGTTAAAAGTCGTCTGTGTCAGAGGAAGGGTTAACACGTGAAAACGGCTTTGAAGTCCAATAAATAAACAAACAGGTTTTAAACCAAAAGCAGTTATAACACCTTATATAAAGGGTTGTATAGAGAAATGAATCCATTGTGTAGTCAAATCCGTTATAATAATATTTATTTCTCAGATCAAGTTAATTATAAGCTTACTTCTACTGCCGGACGAAAACAATTCTAGGCCAGTGTTTGAATGATGTATGACGTCAATTTCGAACCGTATTTTGTTTGGAGTGCCACGTTTTTTATCCAGGTTTTATTGGCAGACAACTTTGAAATAATCTAGGCAAACATATGGAGACTCTCCAGAAATGAAAGTATAATCATTGAATAAAATTTAAATTATTTGACAAAATAAAAAATCACTTATTATTCCCCCTTCATAACTTTGTAAAAACTAATGAAAAGTCAAAATGGATGATGCAAATAACAGGATATCAATGGGATAAGTATGGAACGCCTTTACTGTCTTACTATGTTGTATTGTATTATACGCAGTACATTTTCATGTATACGAAGTACATATTTCATTTGACGTGGTACATTTTGCATGATATGCAGTGCATTTTATATAATATATAGTGGTTATTTAATAATATGAAGTGCATAAGTATGAAGATACGGTAGAATAACCATTACATAGTGTGCAAACAACGTCCTATGCAATACAAACAACATTATATGCAGTCTATTCTTCAATACGTGTGGTGGTACTTTGATTATATGCGGTGGTTTAAACTTTATACGCGGTGCATTAACCTTGGGGATGATCATACTTTCCGGCAGTCTCCGGAATTATTTCCGGAAATTACCGAGCATAACAGATAGGTTTGAACATTAACACCGTCTAATCCATTTTAAAAAGGCCTTGTGGAACAATCTTTATGAAAAGTGTACACATTTTCTAAATAGACGAGATGCAGAATGTCGTCTATGCAGACGATCTCTAATTCCTGAAGCAGACAACTCTTGAAATCATTATGGTCAAAGGATAAATTGCTCATCTTGAGAAATTTCTCCATTTGTCACGATGCGTTCAACCAACCTCTCTTCAATAATCATACTTTCATTTATTAAGATTTTCTATAGTTTTGCCTTAAAGTCATCGGATGCATACTTGTTGTATTACGGAAAAGATTTAAAAATGTGTTTAGGTTACCACTTTATGGTAATGTTTCCTCATAAAAACAACTTTAAATTCCTCAGCAGCTTCTGGAAATAAGAGAAATAACTTGAAAGGTGATTTACATGATATATTAGTTTTTTCTGAACAATGTAGGTTCAAATCAGCCTGCATATTTGCTCTGCTTATCATAATCGTCACAAGTTGACTGAAGCTTCTAATAAGCATATGTAAGTACATGTAATAATCTACTCATATAACATAAGCATTCGAGCTTGTGAGAGGTCATATATTACTGGACTAGTAATATTCAAACTTTAGATTTTAGATTTTGATCAGACTGCAAACCATGCCGAATGAACAGACCAATCTCGGTTAGAGCGGATTTCTACGGAATCCTGTTTGGCTCATGTCGTCCGTCGTGCCTTAGGTCGACGCGCGACAAAGCGACACGACGCACGACAAAGCGACACGACGCACGATAAAGCGACACGACGCACGACAAAGCGACACGACGGAAGGGACATTATGTCGTCCGTCGAGCGTCGCCCTTGTACTGTCGTGCGTCGTGTCGGTTTGTCGTGCGTCGGGTCGCATTGTCGTGCGTCGTGTCGCTTTGTCGCACGTCGACTTGGAAAAGTAGAAGGTCGACGGACGACGCACGACATTACGATGCGTCCGTCGTGTTGCTTTGTCGTCCGTCGTGTCGCTTTGTCGTGTCGCAATGTCGCCCGTCGTGTCGCATTGTCGTGCGTCGACCTAAATAATTTACAACACGATAATGCGACACGACGGACGACAAAGCGACACGACGCTCGACAAAGCGACACGACGGACGACAAAGCGACACGACGCACGACAAAGCGACATGACGCACGACAAAGCGACACGACGCACGACAAAGCGACACGACGGACGCATCGTAATGTCGTGCGTCGTCCGTGGAATGTCGCGATGTCGTGTCGCTTTGTCGTGCGTCGTGTCGCTTTGTCGCGCGTCGACCTAAGGCACCACGGACGACGGACGACATGAGCCAAACAGGATTCCGTAATTTATAGATTATTCAAGCGCTTTTTTTTAAATTGAGTAAACGGTGTAAATGTTAATATCTATCTGTCTGACTCGGTATTTTCCGGATAAATAATTACGGAGAATGCCGGAAAGTATGATCATCCTAATGAAAAATGTACCGCATATAAAGCTGTTTACACCATGTATACATTAGTATGGACCGAACATATTGCCAAATGCATTGCCTACTATGATCTTTTATGAACACATACATAATAATTCACCAGGTATAAAGATACGTGCAGGCACTTCATATATTAAAACATACATCGCATATATTGACCAACATACAACGTATACATGTAAAACTACTGCATACACAAACAAATACACCACATATAATGTCATTTGAACTGCATAGTATATAGTTTGTATTGCACATGACGTTGTTTGTACAACGTATAATGGTTATTCTACTGTTTAAACACTATTTTGCACTGCATATTATTCAATAATCACCACACATAATAGAAAAGGCACTGCATATCATGAATAATGTACCACGTCAAATGAAATATGTACCTCATATACGTAAGAATTTACTGCATATAATACAATACAACATACTAAGACAGTAAAGGCGTTCCATAGATAAGAGTGTAACCCTCTCATGTTGTGTTGTTTAACCCTTTCCCTCATATAGACGCTTTCTGACGCCTCTGCGGCAGACGGCTTTTTGGGAGTAATTTTCCCTACAACCGAAATGTTTTTAACTCTACATTTGTATGTGTCAACTTTTGAATTTAAAGCTTTCAAATGAAGCCGTTTCGCATAAGGTGATGCATATTGTTGCTTCCGGATACATATTTGAGCCGTCCCGCGAGAAAACCAACATTATGGTCTCTGTGTAATGTTTTGATCCAGATCAGCCTGTGCAGTCCGCGCAGACTGATCCGGGCCGACATAATGCGTCTCATGGGATAGAAGTATAGAGTAATGATTCCTGAAACAGAAAATCCACAGGAGGCGAAAAGTGTCTATCCGAGTAAGCCTGCGCGGCATGCTTAGGCTGATCCGGGTCGATACTTTACGGAGAGTCCAGAATGTTGGTTGTATCGCGGGACGGCTCATTTGCTGTTTGTGGGAAGAGGCAAACAATATTTCTTACTCAATTGCATTAGTAAAATGCAACGTTAAACATTAATTCTCTTTTTACATGTGAATGTATAATTTAAAAATTAATCTAAATTCATTCACGGTACATTTAGTTTAGTCACAAAATAACCACGTGACTAAATATCGGCAATAATAATTCTTCATCATTAATCCTTTCCCACTTTCAGCCGAATATGGAGTAGGCGACTTCTTTTTAAATAATTGTGGCAATTAGAGACAAGTTGCTCATCATGAACAATGTCTCCTTTTGTCACAATTATTTAAACCCTAATCAATTATTATACTTCATACAAATTAATGAAATTACATATATTCATTAATGCCACGATTAAACAAAGATTTATTTTCTAATTGGTTTTGTGACTTACATTATTATATTTGGCTATATATAGGAATAAGTAGTTGTTGGAAAACGACAGCGTGTTTTATCCTTTTCCCACATATTTCAACTCTATCTACAAAATGCTTCCCATTTTTCGAGATGTTACAGATTCGACATCAGATATTTAAAAAGAAAACGATCTTAGAAATATAAATATTAGGGTTTAATTCCTCCAACCTTATTTAAGTAGTACTTACATACTTAAAAGCATGTTTCACCGTTTGAGATTTCCCTAATATGTTGCAAATCATGAGTAGTGGAATGTAAATGACAAAGTTGACATAAATTGTTACCTTGATGACAAACAATACTTAATAGGAAAAAAAAAATGGCATTTTTATTAGGGAAACAAAACTGATGAAATGTGCTGTCAAGTTTGTAAGTATTACTTAGCCATAAGTAAGGTTGGTCAGATTGGACCCAGGTACAATAATTAGGCCTAGATGTTTCCAAAGTCATCTGGTGCAGATTTTACATATGTGGGACAATAATTAATTAAGATATTGCACGTAACAAAGTGTCGAAATCAAAGTACATACCGCACCCGAGTTTATGTAACGACATCGCTCAAACACGTTTTGTGACAACTTGTTGTGTACGAAAACGTAACGTTGTTTTCTAATTATTTACCCTTCATCTGGGACTTTTCTTGATCTGGACGATGGATTCTTAAAAAAAAAACTAGATTGAGATCGACTATCGAAAAGGTCAACGCTTCATGAAAACCGAACTCAGTAGTGACTCAGATAAGAATACTTTCTCTTGCGAGCTTCTGGTGGTCAAAACATGAAGTTTCTTTCGTATTCAAGACACATGAAAGAGATTAGAATTAGACTATGCAGAGGTACGAACCCATCTTGATCATCTATATATTTTGTACCATTCAAACGTTAATTGTGTATGCTCAATCCACCTTTTATTTGATTTCAGGATATGAAGTTTACATGAAAGACGATTGAAGCGTGGCATCAGTTCAACAGAGAAACTATAAAATATGTCGAACAGAAAACTGACGTCGGAGAAAGTTCTGAAGGCTATGACACTAAATCAGAAAGAGGATAGGGTGTTAGCTAAAAAATTCGGAACCCTCGCTTTAGAGAGGAAGTTTGCCACAAACGTGCTAGATCTTCACTTAAGGGGCGTGAAATCCAACTACAGACATCTAAGGGAGAAAGTGTCGAAGATCCGCTCTAATCTGTCACCGGATGAAATAATGACATTACGGCAGCTAGATGCTGAAGGCAAGTTAAAGCCAGCACACAGTTTTAACTTGAACGCGGCGATGAAAATAGCGGCAGCTGCTCGTCGGCTTAATCTCTACCCGGAGGGTATGAAACGATCAAAGAGTGCTTCGTCTATGAGAACTCGTACGAGAGACAGCGATCGGTTGTTACAAAACAGAGCTCAAACAGAAGATAACATCCTGAAACGCAAGAGAAGTAACTCAGTAACTGGTGTGTTTATTGACGCACCAGCGCCAGATAATGCTGAAAGGAGAAACTCCATAGAAGGGAACATTACACTGCGACCTATAAGTGCACATGTACCCGACAATGAAGAAACAAGACTTATCAGATCAAGTCAGAAAAGTAGGCCATCTACAACGAGCGGAACACAAAAGTCGCCAGCGCCAAAAGTATCATTCCAGTCTGCTGCACAGAAACCGGTTGCACAAAACGCGCCGTTTTCTTCTCACGAAGCAGTAGAAAAAGAGACACAAGGACAACTGACAAACCGCTCCAATCAGACTGATAACAACAAATCATCCTTCGTTGCAGCAGATGACAATTTTGAAAGTAATCTCGGAGCTGATCTGTTTGAAGAAAGGAGAGTAGAACTTTTGCAAGAAGAAAATCTATTTTATTCCAACCTACAAAAACGTAAGTCTAATTTCATGGTAAGAATCGATGAATATCTCGAGGCAAATCCACCTGTTAGATTTGACACGCCATTAGTTACATTTCCGCTTCTTCAGACAAGTGTCAATAACGATGGTTACGGCGAGGAACCGGATGCGCAGTTAGCCCAGCGCATGCGCATGGTACGTCAATATGACTCTGATAGAACTTTTACGTCAGAAGAAGCCTACAGAGAAAGAGAAGGAGAACTGTGGAAGGATATGAACAAAACTCGATATTTGAGAGTACCCGACGACAAGATTGACTTATCTGGTGTGGTAACTTTAGCCAAAGACCAAATGAAGTTGTTCCAACTGTTAAAATCAACGGAACCCGCCCACATTGTTACTAATTCGTAACCGGTATTTTTGTCTTCCAAAGTGTTAAATGATATGACATGTTTAGATTCTTCCATGTTGATAACACCAGCTATTATCAATGGAGTATATAAATAAAGTGCAGTATTCGTTTACGTTAAAGCAAACATACTGCTTGAACGTTGAACGACTTTCTACCTTTCTCACGTTATCAAAAGGCATACGTTGCAGAGGCGTCAACCCAAATTGTGATTTTTAAAAATAATAATAAAAAAAAATCATTGGATTAAATAATATTTTTTTATTTAAAGGAGAAAGTATGGCATTATCTTTTCTTGCATGTGTTTTTGTTTGGAGTAAATAGAATAAAACTTAAACTACGTGACACATGTTGCTGTTCGAGGCTATCATACGATTGGTTACTTTACAACGAGGCTATTATACGATTGGTTTCTTTGCTAACTATGTTCGAGTATCATTGAGGAGCGAGCAATGCAGGCTATATTTATACAACACCCAAATTGAGTCTAAATGTAATCTATAACATTCGCAAGGGTTGCTAAACTGGCGTATAACAGCATAAGACTCAATATTTATCCTGCTATACACCACGTTAACTCTTTCAGCGCCAAAGGCAGTATTGAGCTTTTTGCAAACAATACAGATTCAGGTAAGTCAGTTCGTAACGAGCTGTCTCACCTGAAATCAGCATTGTTTGCCTTATGGTAGCAATATGACGTAGGAACGTCATCTACGAACGTGTCTACATCAACTGTCATTCAACTATGGCAAATATGTCGTGCTATCTCATGTCGAAAGCCACGGTCTTTGTCGACTGAGTCTTGGTTTAGATACATGCATTCATATGATAATACTATTTCTTCATAGCGATTGTTTATATCTGTAATCATGAGTTTGATGAAAATCTTACATCATCTCCCATACCACTGTACGCGACTTTAACTACAACAAATCACATTCATACAACAAATATAAACTTGAAAGGTTGAATTTGAGTTGAAAACATTGAGACAAAATGAGAACTTGCTTATTGCGTCAAATTTCTGCTTTAGGTAAAATATTTGAAAGACTCGTCTGCTGCGGTGATGTCAAAACCAATTCGTCACGTGGGAAAGGATTAAACAACATTCGCGTATCATGTCATGTACTGCAGTAATCGCTTCTCATTAACCATTTCCCACATACAACACATCTGCAGCAGACGACTTTGAAAACATAGTGAATCAAACCTGATAAATCTTCATAAAAGATAGCTTAATTGTTAAATAAAGTTGAAAACATTGTGGACAAAGGAGAAATTGCTCATCATGAGCAATTTCACCTTTGGCCGCGATGTTTTAAAAAGTCGTCTGCTGCTATTGCGTCCAAATGCGTCTGCACGTGGGAAATGGATAAACAATGTTTATCGTTATCCACTTGTAGACACTTGTCGACGCTTCTGCAGCAGACGACTCTAGAAAGCATTGTGAAAAAATGAGAAATTGCTCATGCTGAGCAAAATCCCCTATTGCCACCGAGTTTTCAACCCTATACGATACTTATACTCTTATTTATAAAGATTTTCCATATATTTGTCGAATTATTGTAAAGGTCGTCTGCTGAAGATAGGCTGTGTGTGGGGAAAAGGGTTACAGAGATACTTGTCCATACATATATAAGAACTAACTGAAAATCAGGGATGACGAGAACGAGTGTAAACAAATAGGGGAATAAGGGTTCAATATAACCCGGTCCCACTTACTGGAAAAAAGTCGGAAATATTGTGGCAAAAGGAGAAATTGCTCGTTTTGAGCAATTCCTCCTTTTGTCACAATGTTTTCAAAAGTCGTCTACTGCATAGGCGTCAGAAAGCGTCTATATGTGGTGAATGATTAACGTGGGAAGTCTGTTACTGCTGAAAAACGTCAACGAGAACATTGCTACAGTCTGTGATTGTGTTTTTGTTGTTGTAATAAATGTCTATTCCGTGATATGCCGTTTTTACACGGTCCCACTTAACAATTTCCAACATACAGCAAATATGCAGTAGACGACTTTGAAAATGTCTACTAAAAAATATCGAAAATCTATATAATTTAATGTATAATTGCTGAAAAATATCTTATTGTCACGATGTTTTCAAAAGTCGTCTGCTGCAGATGCGTCAAAATGCGTCAAGAAGTGGTAAAAGGTTTAGTATATGTAAATTCCATTCGTATTCAAAGGACATCCAAGGTTTATGAAAATTCCTTTTTTCATGTTAAAATATATATACGAATTAAAAATGAAATTGAAAAAACTGATTTATAGTTCTTCCTTATTCCATTGATTGTGTCTGATTGATTTGGAACTCACGCCGTTCTAAACATAATTTCAGTTATATAATGTTAATTTATTTGTGCTTTCCCGTAATTGTTTTCCCAACACCAGGCCTATTCATTACAGTATTAAGTATTTGTAGTGGAACACAACGGTCGTGTATGAGAATGTAACGAACTGGTAACAACCTGCATGTATAGGGAATTTAATTCAGTTTCGTCAAACTTAATGTAATTGTAATAGACTGAGTATCACTTGCGTATAGGGGAATGAAATAGACGAAATTTAATTTACATGTACTTGAATTAGAATGCAATGGATTGATTGCCATTTGCTTATATGGGAGAAATAGAAACAAAATCATTTACTCGTATGAGAATGTATTTTATTGAGTATCATTAGCAGAGGCTGGGAATACAATGCACTGACTTAAGTATTTTTTTCTGGAAATGTCATGTACTGAGTATCAATGACATATCTGGAAATGTATTGGTCTGAGAAGAAATTGTTTGTCTGGGAATGTTATGAACAGAAAACCATTTGTTTATTTTAGTTTATACTTAATTATTCTACATCGATTGCGAAACAAGCTTTCAGCTTAAATTAATCACGCTCGATGTTTGCTTCCATGAGAGTAAACCATTATCGCTTCATTTGTGTGAAAATAAACCTAAAGGCAGAACCCGCTCATCACGGGATTCGAACCAGGGACCTATGGTACGGGCGACCGAAGCTTTACCACCGTCTTCCACCATTTGTTTGTCTAGAAATATAATGGACTGAATACCATTAGTTTGTCTGGGAATATATAACAGACCAAAACACGGCTATATACGAGCGTGCGAGTTTAGATCTGGTTTTAATGAGATTGTTTGGGAATGTAATGAACTGGAGTAATTCGCATGACATTAGTTTAAACTTATTTATTTTAAATCGATTGCGAAACAAGCTTTAAGCTTATATTAATCACGCTCGATGTCTGCTTCTTGGATACTTAACCAGTACTCGCGCCGATTGTGTGGAAAAATCCAAAAGTCAGGACCCACTCATCACGGGACTGGAACCAGGGACCTTTGATACGAGAGGCCGACGCTCTACCCCTGCACCACTGTCTTCCACATGACATTGATCGTGTTACTAATGGAATTGTGCCTTTATGACAGTATTTTAGCTATATATTATTGTATTTGCCATGATCTATGAAACTTTATAAAGTTGTATTCCTTGGCAACAAGCGTTGGTCGAATATAATAACTATCGATGGATTTACGCAAATTACAGCCGCAAAAGCACTATTAAGAAGTAAAAATGGACTTTCCAAATGTTTTACTAAATGTATTCAAAGTCGTCTGCTGCAGATTTGTTGTATGTGGAAAGGGATAGATACGTGTAACCTTTTGCAAGAATGCATCGAGGTGTGCAAACTGTCCCCCACGTGACGTGTATCAAACAGCCGTTAAAAATTAGTATTTGTAAAATTAAGCCGATCTTTACAATCAAGAATTCAGAAAAAAAAGATTATCTAGTGTGAGTGGATGGGCGCGCCTGTGACAATAATACGCTTGATTGTCAAGCCAGAGGTCCGGATTTCAAATTCCCGTTCAGAGTAATGGAAATTGTCTGATGTACCTTTAAGTGTCTTAGACTCACTAGAATGTCAAGTAAGTAAGTACTGATCTTTTCCAGGAAAGAGCCAGTATATTGGATACAGACTCCTTCGGATATCATTTGAAAGTGTCTTCACCTGTCAGATGCATCTACACACTTTCCGAATCAAATTGGCGTATAAAAGCTAAAAAGTTTATCATTGCTAAATCAAAATCGTTATATGACAACTATATTAACCCTTTCACTCATACGACAATACTGCAGCAGACGACTTTGAACGTATTTTGAAAACATAGAATATCTCTGTAATTGAATGGATAACCTGTGACAAAAAGTGGAAAACATTGTGGCAAAAGGAGAAATTGCACGTTTTGTGCAATTCCTTCTTTTGTCACTATGTTTCAAAAAGCCGTCTGCTGCAGAGGCGTCAGAAAGCGTCTATATAGGGGAAAGGGTTAACATGCGCTTGGATGTCAAGCGTTATATCGACAACTATATTAACATGCGCTTGGATGTCCAGGTTTTCAGATTCTCGTTAGGACAATCTCTACTGAATACGTCCCTGTTGCTATGTTAATGTTGAAGTCATATAGAACAGAACTATCCAGGCGACAGTTAACTTATTCATGATCCCTGGTGAACAAACCAGTTCTAGGCTTGGAAGTGTGCTTTGCCTCAGGACAATCCACAATAACCATTATACCGCTATTGGGGTTCGCACCCATGCGTCCGGTTCCAAATCCCGGACGCTAACCTACAAAGCTTATACATGACCAGTTAAGACATTATACCTACAACTTCATCAACATGCGCTTGGATGTTAAGCCAGATGTCCAGTTTCAGATACCCGTCTTGGAAAATTTGACAGCAGGTTTAGGCAGAATAAGTTTCTGCCTTATATTATATTGAGAAATATGTCAATGTTAAATCACATTCCATCAAGTAGAAATAATTGGGTCACATGTTCTAGACTGAAGAAAGTGGTTGAAACAATGGAAAACTCATCAATACAATTATTATGACAAAGATCCAGTGTGTTATGAAGATTTTTCTTCATTTGGCCTAGTGACCTATTTTGTTTACCAGATATGGAGAGAGAGAGAGAGAGAGAGAGAGAGAGAGAGAGAGAGAGAGAGGAGAGAGAGAGAGAGAGGAGAGAGAGAGAGAGAGAGAGAGAGAGAGAGAGAGAGAGAGAGAGAGAGAGAGATGAGAGAGAGAGAGAGAGAGAGAGAGAGAGAGAGAGAGAGAGAGAGAGAGAGTTTACCAGATATGGAGAGAGAGAGAGAAGAGAGAGAGAGAGAGAGAGAGAGAGGAGAGAGAGAGAGAGAGAGAGAGAGAGAGAGAGAGAGAGAGAGAGAGAGAGAGAGAGAGAGAGAGAGAGAGAGAGAGAAGAGAGTGAGAGAGAGAGAGACCACACACTCACTCACACACACACACACCCTCCCCACCACACATACACATCTACCACACTCTGCGTATGTGTGATTGGTGTGATGTTAATGGGAGTATCTAACCAGTACTTTGATATCTTGAATTTACACCGGGTACCAGCTTTTGGGACATAACATCCGGTCGACAATGTGAAAAGGACAAACTAACTAAATAGATATTTTATAAGACCGTAATTACAGTTCCGAAGGTTTTGGATTTTCAAAATAAATCTTTAAATATGTAAATCCTATTTGAAGATTAAGTTCTAGTAGACACAATTTGCGATTAATGAATTAATGTATGAAATGGCATGTAAATTATTAAATAAACCATGTTATTAGTTTAGTGCTTCCACATGCAGCAAATCTGCAACATGTGAATTTGAAACAATCTACCGGTTATCAAAAGTATGGAAATGAATTTATAAATGAAAGTGTAATAATTAATTTGATTGGTTGGGGTTTAACGCCGTTTTTAACATTTTCTCAGTCATATCACGGCGGCCAGTTCACTTACTCATGTGTTCCTGGTTTTCACACACCAGTACTCCACACAACAATCTTCCCAAGCAACTGGCTGCTTTCCCACATAGACTTAGCCCATTGGTGAATGACGCATGTGGCATTGACTTTTGTCAAACGTCTGAAGAAAGTTGGCCGAGCCGGGAAACAAACTCACAACCCCTAGACTGACAGCCCGCGTCGCTACCAACTGAGCTATTAGGGCTTATACATAATTGAATAGAGTGGGGGGAAAAAAGCATTGTAAAATGAGTCATTTCTCCTTTTGCTGCTTGCGATAATGTTTTCAAAATGTGCTTGCAAATGGGACTATTAATGCATTCCTATATGCAATAAATCTGCTGCAGACATCTTTGAAATTATGAAGTCAAAAATATAGAAAATCTCTATAATTGATAGTATGATTATTGAATAGAGTTGAAATCATTGTGACAAATGGAGAGATTGTTCATTATGAGCAATTTTTGTATTTGCCACTGATTTCAAAAGTCGTCTGCTTCAGCGGCCTCAGAAATGTCTACATGAAGGAAAGGGTTAAGGAGTGTGTGTCAAACAGAGCCTTGATCAATACACTTTCTTGTGAACTTCTGCTTTTCCCATAACGTTTTCTAAAGTCGTCTGCTGCAGATATAGTATTACGTCAAAATATGTCTGCATGTGGGACTGGGAAATGGTTAGACCCAGTTTATTTGTGATTTATGAATCAATCTTTGTAATTGGCATTTCATTTCAAGGGATATTCCAAGTCCCATATTCATTTAATTTTGTCAGAGATGAATAAAACGTGATTTATTTAAAAAAAATCAAATTTAAGGGTAGCGTTAGGATTAGTCCATCAAAAGAAAGTTAAAATTGAAATATTGAATAGATCAGAGGATTAGATAAGAGGGAGTGAACAGCGTTTTTCCCGACAATATTTCTCTTATTACTCAACCAAATCCTATGTTGTGAGTACTCAAAAGAATCGTCTCACTGAAACATAGGTTTTGAAGGTCAAATAAGGATGTTAAAGTGTGTTATCTAGAGCTCTGATAGATGTAACATGGTTGAGACATATTGAGACCCACATGACCTCACTCTTGTAATAAAGAAGCCAACGTCTATGTTAATGAATTATAATCAATTGATAATAACAGGGTTTATTTTGGTTATTTGGGGAATATGACCTATACTCATGGAATTGGGATTTTTTTAGTATTTTTTGGCAAAATTGGGAACATTTTCATAAATGATATGCTTCTATGGTACCTGAATCATAATGAACCTGGATTTTATGTCTCTGTGAATAGACGCTTGCATGTAAGGGAAATAACAGTTTTTTTTATATTTTCTTCTTTGTTTCCTTTTTAGCTAGACTTTTGAAAAAACGAGAGCTATTGTCATGACCCTGGCGGCGGCGGCGGTGGCGGCGTGGTCGTCCGGTTAAGGTTTTTGGTTCAGCTCAGCTTTTTTTCTGTTTTCTATCAGTCGAGCGTCTGTGCCGTACGCGGTGCTCTTGTTTTTTTTAACTTCTACTTGAGAATTTTTATTGAAAAATTGGGGGAAAAAAACGTGAATAATTTGTTGATAAATTTGAATTTACAATACATTTATCTATTTATGCCCCCGGAATCACCGATTCGGTGGGCATCTAGTTTTTGGCCTGTCTGTCTTTTGTCTGTCCGAAAAAAACTTTAACCTTGACCACTTCTTTTGAACCATAACAGGTACGGCTACCATATTTCACATGTGTATTCCTTGGGACATGACCTTGCTGTCAGTACCAAAATGTTTGACCTTGCAACCTTGACCTTTGACCTAGATGTTGCCATTCTCCGAAAAATACTTTAACCTTGACCACTACTTTTGAACCATAACAGGTACGGCTACCATATTTCACATGTGTATTCCTTGTGACATGACCTTTCTGTCAGTACCAAAATGTTTGACCTTGCGACCTTGACCTTTGACCTAGATGTTGCCATTCTCCGAATTATTTTTTAACCTTGACCACTACTTTTGAACCATAACAGGTACGGCTACCATATTTCACATGTGTATTCCTTGTGACATGACCTTTCTGTCAGTACCAAAATGTTTGACCTTGCGACCTTGACCTTTGACCTAGATGTTGCCATTCTCCGAAAAAAACTTTAACCTTGACCACTACTTTTGAACCATAACAGGTACGGCTACCATATTTCACATGTGTATTCCTTGTGACATGACCTTTCTGTCAGATGTTGCCATTCGGGGGCATCAGTGTTTCACAAACACATCTTGTTTTGTTTTTGTTTTGAGAATGTATCATTTTTTTCTTTCAGTCACAATGAACAAACTATTACCAAACATTTTTAAAAGTAAACCAAAGAAAAAGGTTTTTGCCTCAAAAGGGGAAGAATTCCAATACTGGAAACGCTATGTAGCGTTCGAGAAAGCATCTGTTAATGTAAGTCTTTGCACCCAGTTAAGAATATCATGAAATAGAATAGTTTTCTGCTTACTTTTTAATCTGTGCTGACCCAATTTGTTCTGCTTGAAATTCGTTTATCATGATGATTGAATACCTCTCAATCGAAAAGATTCATTCATTTAGATCAACTATCTTATTGGCTTGATTGAAATGTTTTTTGAAAAGCTGTCACCTGGATGCAGTACACAAACTAACGATAATCTTGATTGGAAGGCACACTACATTCAGCAGTTGTTATAGTAGAAAAGCAGAAATAGTGGAAAGCAACTGATTCTCAACATCTGATCTTTGCAGTTCCCATATCATAGTTGTACGGAGAACATGTTTAACAAAGTACTGGTTTGAGAATAATTCGTAGAAATGCGCCTTGGGTGACTTAAACTTCAAAAATCTTTATTCTCTAATACCGTTTGTCTGATTTCAAGATAATATGGTTGAATTGTTCCTTTGGTGATTCTCTACAATTAATGTTCAAGCCATGTTGATTGGTTGAAAAACATGGATGCCAGGCAACATCAGGAAGGGGCTGAATTTAAAACAAAAAAAATCCTGTCCTCTGAAACTGCTTGTCTGATTTCTTGCAGAAGTGTGACTCTGCCAAAGTACTCAGGTGACAAAGGGCAACTTGACCCTCCTGTTTTTATTGCCGATGCTTTTTACTTTGTAAAAAAGGAGTATTCACAAGGTCTTTCTATTTCAGAATTTACAAGTCAACTACAAACCTTTGGTTGGAACTAAGTTTGCGGGTCAAAAGCCATGGAAATGGTACTTCGGCGAATACGATCCAGTAAGCAGAAATGGTAAATTGTTAAACATGTACGACTTAAAAATGCCGTTAGTGGAACCCGTGAAGAATTGGCAATACTTTATTGGAGACCATGTAAGTTTTTATACCCAATTTTCTTTGAAAAGATCAAAAAAGATTTTTGAATTCTTTACAAGGTTTTAGAAGGTCAATAAAAATACCTTTTGAAAAAGGGTGGAAGCATACCAAGTTTGACCATTACAGGAAAGACAAATTTTACAGCTAAAATGAACATGCTTAAACATGTTATTATACCCTTATTTGACAGACAGAAAAATATCGAATGAGCCTGAAAATTGGAATTTAATGATCGGACTTAATATTTCCCCACATAGTATCTGGATAATTTAGATGTCCATAGCTAAATTCAAACAAAATATTGTTGTAAACTTCTCAGTATGATTTTAGCCTTTGATTTTAAACATTCTAAACATTTATTTACCTGTTATAGTTGCGCCATTTGATGTAAGCATCGTTTAATCATGAGGTATACATAGTGATAATCTAATCGTGAAAATGTAATATATTCTGTAAATGAACATTTACCCTTTCCCTCATATAGACGCTTTCTGACGCCTCTGCAGCAGACGGCTTTTTTGAAAACATAATGACAAAAGAAGAAATTGCTCAGAACGAGCAATTTCTCCTTTTGCCACAATGTTTTCCACTTTTAGTCATTTAGTCGAGGTTATTCATTTAATTTTAGAGATTTTCTATTTTTCGACAAAATATGTTCAAAGTCGTCTGCCGCAGAAATGTTGTATGAGGGAAAGGGTTAAATATACAAATATGGAACAGCTTGTTATTGTTGTCATATCTGCACTTGTCTCCGGGGCAAATTGTCGAGATTTTAATCGTAAAATCTGTTTTGATAATTTAGACAATTAACTCCTGCTATACTAGATAAACAATGAAACAGTAAAGCTTATTATGAAACAGCCTTATTACATTGTATTTGTAAACAGCTTTTAATACCTATTCAGACAAATAGACATAATAGAAACCTCGACACACAACAACATTTACCCTATCAGTTTAATACAGTATACAGACTAATTAACAGTTTGATAAACCAATATACATCTTTACATGTACATAACCATTTGGACTTCTGGACAAACGATACAAATTATATATGTAAATTGTTGCTCCGTTCTTGGTTTTTTGTCCAGATCCAGTACACGAATTTCCATTTTGAAGGAGAATGATTAAGCACATAAAATCTCTCCTTCAATTTTATGTCTGGATCTCGAAGTTCCAGATTAATGCGGCTTGGCTATAAATACGTTAGCAAGAAATGCTCGCATCTTGTATGAATAATTCAGACAGGTTCAAGTTATACAAATCTAGGTCAATGGTCAAGGTCACTGTGACTATAATATGTCTGTATAAAACTACGTTATCTCTCTAGCACTTTCATTTTGTTGAATGAATTACTTTCATACTTCATGCACAGGTTCCGTGTCAAAAGAGCTTGTACAGGTTCTTGTTTCAACAACCTATATTGTATGTCAAGGTCATATTGACTATAATACGTCTACCAAAAGCCGTCATTAATCAAGCAATTTCAATTGTTGAAGAAATTCCTTCATACTCAGATTCTGTTCCAAGAGAGCTCGGATAGACTCATGTTTTATAGTCAAAGGTCAAAGTTACAGTGACTTTAATATTTCTGTACGAAACAACATCATGGCTCGATTACTTTCAATTGTGGATAGAATTCTTTCATAATTCATGCACAGGATCACTGTGAAGGGATTTGTATCGTCTGCAATGTTACATATTATGGTGGTCTTATTTGTTGTGAATTTGAAGTTCTATACACATGGCTTGTTAGAATGGATACATAAGCTTATAATATAAGAAACACCATCCCTAAATCTCCATGCTTCTCTCATACAAAGTACATTAGAACTAGCCTTATTTATTGTGGCTAAACTGCATTGCAAAATGTGGTCTATGAATTGACAATGTCGTCTGTCTGATGTCAACATAAATTTATAGTTAACTTTTCAGCCTAGGTCTGTATCTCCGACAGTATTTGCCAAAGATCAATAAAAGTTTGCGTGTGGTTTCACCTGCATGTGTTTGATTGGTTGCCAACATCAATTTTTTTTAATTAAGTTTAGCGCAGAAATGACATAAGAAGTAGAAGTTTGTGTTTGACTTCACTTGACCTTTGTGTTTAGAAAGACAAGGTAAAGTCATTTTGGGTAGTAAAAAAAAAATCTTTGAATTACAATCATACCTAAAAAAAAACCACCAGCTGTTACACCTCAGAAAAGCATTACTCACGCCAAAGGGGTCTCTTTTAACTACAAATTACGCTGGGATGGACGTATTTATTACAGTCACTATTGTGGGAAAGTATTTCCCTGACATTCAATACATTTTCTGTGCGGCTGTATGCAGATGTGCAAAATGACAATGTACCTTTGTCATAGCTACCTACTGCTAACCTGTAGGCAAATTTCATTGGTTGACTCTCTATGAAGATTGTTCAAATGATTCAGATCTGTTGATAAACATGGCTAGCAGGGGTCTGGGTTTGTTTTCCTTTTATGGTATAGTGAAAACTTTACAAATCTTCCTTGGCCAAATGTATAGGCCTGATTTGGATATAATATGGCACCACTGTTTCTTGGGTAGCCCTCTTTCAAAAGTGAATTTATTATTCTGATATATTGAAGAACATGGCACCAGGGTGCGAAACCTGTTTTCCTTGTTTCTATTGATTAAAAACTATGCAAACTATTGAAGTTCTATTAAATCAGGTGAGAGATATATCTTGTCTTGATATTCCTAAAATTTGCAATGGACCTTTCAAAATGCAAAGCTGGCCAAGTTCATTTTAAGATTTCAGTATTTAATGGTTTAAAATATCTTTTTGAAATAGAAATTTTATTTCATATAAAAATGTGTTTATATATCTACTCAATAAAAATTGATTAATATATAATAGAGAACAAAACGTATATGGTACGAAACCTATGCTATCGCAAATGATGTGGTGCGTATGCCTATTAATCTGGTTCCCGTACTTCATAACCTTCAGTTCATTGGAGCGGAAATTTCGGTACTTTTATGGACTCGTGAACTGAATAGAATAGAATGCTGACGCTTCAAAGATTTCTACGCGTACCTGTACATTACGTAAGAACTAGGCCAACTTTAAGCAGTAGAAAGAATCTACGAGGATTTGTTACAGCGGGGATACAACACGAGATAAATCTAGATCGCATCAACTTTCGCTTTGAGGTAGGTTGTTGTTGTTCAAATTGATCGATTAGAATTATTTTACAAGCTTAATAAAAATGTTTTATCTTTGAGTGCATGCCAAGATAAGTTGAGATATAGGTCAAAGTTCGTTATAAGCTGTCAAATGAAGCAGTGACGGACGATTTAACTCGGAACGTGTGTATACAAAGTGTCAGAACAAATTCAGAATGGTGTGATCTCACTCTCAGGTGTGACTTGTAAACTTTATCTAGTTTACTACTTTCTGATCTACACGGGAATTGTCAATTCATATTTAAAGTTATTTTAAGAATGTCAAAAAAAACCTTCACCACAGCTTTTGTTTAAACATTATTCAGCATAATGACGCTTTCTGACAACTGCAGCAGACAACTTTGCGATTACATTTTGGAAAATAGAGCAATTGCTCATCTGCATTTCCAACAGCTTTTCTAGTTATTTTCATGAACTAAACTTTCACATTAAAAGTTTTCCATTGTTTTTTTCTGGATGATTTCAAAGATGTCTGCTACAGATATGTTGGAAAAGTTAAAATTCATTTTTGATTCTGAACTCCTATACATGTATGAACAAAAGAACCATCTGAAAAAAAACAGATATTTCCACATACGGTTTTGTCAGTTGCAGAGCTCTAGATAAGAAGCGTTTTGCTTGTTCTAAAATCCTAATTTTATCCGCTATAAACCTTTTGTTGTGGGTACTCAAAAGAATGGTCTCACTGAGACCATTGATGATTCTTTTGAGTACCCACAACTTAGGGTTTGGTTGTATAATACAAGAGATATTGTTGGGGAAAGAGCTGTAAACCCCTCCTTATCTGGACTTCTGCAGTTGATAAAATACAAACACATTTTCTGAGGAAGTTTTTAGCTCACCTGAGCTTTGCTCAAGGTGAGTTATTGTGATCACCTTTTGTCCGTCGTGCGTCGTGCGTCAACTTCTTCTCTTCAGTAACCAGTGGGTCAATTGGGATGAAACTTCACAGAAAGCATCCTCTCAATGACCTCACCAGATTTCCTTCAAACTTTTGGGATCCATGCAGAATTCTGGTTTCCATGGCAACGAAATGAAAAAAACTTCAAAATTCTTCTTCTCCCAAACTGGTTTGCAGATTTTCAAATAATTTTGTAGAAATGTTCCTTGGATGACCCTCTGTAAGATTCCTTCAAGCCATGTTGATTGGTCGAAAAACATGGCCGCCAGGGGGGGCGGGGCTATTTTGCCTTATATGGCTATAGTGAAAACTTAAACAAAATCTTCTCTTCCGAAAGTGTCAGGCCGATTTTCAAATAATTTTGTAGAAATGTTCCTTGGCTGACCCTCTATCAGATTCCTTTAAGCCAAGTTGATTGGTCGAAAAACATGGCCGCCAGGGGTGCGGGCTATTTTGCCTTATATGGCTATAGTGAAAACTTTAAAAAATCTTCTTCTCCGAAAGTGTCAGGCCGATTTTCAAATAAATTTGTAGAAATGTTCCTTGGATGACCCACTTTCGGATTCCTTCAAGCCATGATGATTGGTCAAAAAACATGGCCGCCAGGGGTGCGGTGCTATTTTGCCTTATATGGCTATAGTGAAAACTTAAAAAAAATCGTCATTCGTCTTCCACCAATGGGCTAAGTCTATGTGGAAAAGCAGCCAGTTGCTTGGGGGAGATTGTTGTGTGGAGTACTGGTGTGAGAAAACCAGGAAATGCATGAGTAGGTGAACTAGGCCGCCGTGATATAACTGAGAAATTGTTAAAAACGGCGTTAAACCCTAATCAATCAATCAATTCTCCGAAAGTGTCAGGCCGATTTTCAAATAATTTTGTAGAAATGTTCCTTGGATGACCACTTTCAGATTCCTTCAAGCCATGTTGATTGGTCAAAAAACATGGCCGCCAGTGGGCAGGGCTATTTTGCATTATATGGCTATAGTGAAAACTTAAAAAATCTTCTCCTCCAAAAGTTTCTGGCCAATTTTCAAATAATTTTGTAGAAATGTTCCTAGGGTGACCCTCTATCAGATTCCTTCAAGCCAAGTTGATTGGTCGGAAACTATGGCTGCCAGGGGGCGGGGCTTATATAGCTAAAGTGAAAAAAATAATAATCAGGTGAGCGATTCCAGGGCCATCATGGCCCTCTTGTTTCCATTAGGATAGCCTATAGCGAAACATGTGACTTTTGTCATATAACTTATAAGCAGTATCTTAATAAAAATAAATTAAATGTCACCTGTTGCTTTGTTTTGAATAGGCCGAAGTTGCTCTGTATCTGTTTTTCTTCGGTGACAGAAGTCTAAATAAGGAAAAGTATACAGGACTTTTTAACACACTATTATGTTTTATTATCCAACCAAAATTTTGTGTTTAAAAACTCAAAGAATTCTCTTATTGAGTTCATTCTTTTGAGGGTTCACAACATACAGTCTGAACGGTCAAATACAAATTTAGAACATGATCATTTAAAAAAAAATGTATTTAACCGTATACTTTTCCTTATTTAGACATCTGTCACCCAAGAAAAACAGATACATAGCTACTATATTTCCCACAATTTGTTGGACTCTGTATCAATATCATTCTTGATTTCAACAGATGTGTAAATTTACATTTAAAAACATTTATGTTTACATTTTGAGGGATCTCCAGCAGTCAACTTTTTTAAACATTGTAACACATGGGGAAATTGTTCATGAGGAAGAATTACTCCTTTTGTCGCAATGTTGTAATTACTGATCATTATTAATAATTAAATTTATAGAGATTTTCCATGTTTTCAAAGTCAACTTGTACAGATTTCAGTTAAATATTGCTTATCAGGACTGGCAAAGAATAAAAATTACATTCCTGTAAGAGAATTATTGAACACTTCCTGAAAAAGGTGACTCTAGGCTTCTCTCCAGACTGGGCTTTAAAACAAAAATGGTAATGTTGAACAATTTCTCCTTCTTCTGCAATGTTTAACTCTGTGATACATTTATCCGTAGAAAATTAAGAACTGCTCTTTTTCTTTTTTAATTTTGCCTTTTCCTGTAATGTTTCAAAGTTGTCTGAAGCAGAGATGTAAATAATCATCAGAATGTGGTAGAAAGGGGGAGTTATGAATTGACCTGGAGTACTGCCAAGATGACATTATACCTGTAATGTTACATGTTAGTGTGTATACTCTACTGAACTCAGTCTGAATACCACTCAAGTTTAGCAAGATGTATTTTATTACCCTTCACTGATTTTGCCTTTCATAGATTTAGAAAGTCTGAAGCAGATGACTTAAGAATTATCTAGGAACAAATATGTTTATACCCTCTATAAATGAAAGTATAGTCTATATATATTTAGTTGAAAATGCAGATGCACCAAAATGTGTCTGAAAGTGGGTATGGGTTAACTCTTCAACACATGCAAACACATTTTGACACAGCTGCAGCAGACAACTTTTGACACAAATGTTGTCAACTATATTCAATAATTTATTATAAATTATTCCCCCCTGCTTTTTAAATGTTAGTCAATCGGTAAACCAAAGATTGGCCAGTTGATAACTTGACAATGCTTGGACCTACAGCACTCAAACTTGGCAGAGAGGTTGGGCATGACCTGTAGATGATCAGAGGTCATCTGTTCAAAGGTCAAAGTGACCATGAACACAGGAATGCTTGGGCTTACGGTCCTGAAATTCGACAGGGAGTTTGGCATGACCAGTAGATATTGACCCTATTGCTTTTGAGGTCATCCATTCAAAGGTCAAGGTCAAAATACCTGACAATGTGACTCTCAGGGGGCATAATGTTTACCACTTTCATTTATTGAGATTTTTCACATTTTTACCTAGTTTTAGACATTTCACAGTCATCCTATTTATTAATGAGCTGTTGTCATAGTGGAGTGCCTTATGGCAAGTGACTCGGGATCATTAGTAAATGTCGTCAACTTCCGTCACTGTTATACATCTGTAATTCTGTTAACTCTTTCCCACCTGTAGACACATTTTGACGCATCTGCAGCAGACAACTTTTGAAAGCATTGTGACAAAAGAAGAAATTGCTCAAAACGAGCAAATTCTCCTTTTGCCACAATTTTTTCAACTATTTTTTCAGTAATTATACTTTCATTTCTCGAGATTTCCCTGTGTCTGATCAGGATGTTGAAACCGCGTAAACCCCAATAGATAAATAAACACACAAAAGCATCCTAGAAGTTATGAAGATAAAGAACTAACTTTATACTATAAGTAAAACATTTGATTGTAATTACCTATTATTAACCCTTTCCGTCATATAGACGCTTTCTGACGCCTCTGCAGCAGACTGCTTTATGATAACATAGCGACAAAAGAAGAAATCGCTCAAAACAAGCAACTTCTCCTTTTTGCCACAATGTTTTCCACTTTTAGTCATAGGTTATCCATTCAATTATAGAGATTTTCTATTTTTTGACAAAATATGTTCAAGTCGTCTGCTGCAGAAATGTTGTATAAGGGAAAGGGTTAAGCGATATGGCAATGACTGATATCTCAATAAGTTATCATATTTTTTAAAACTCTATGAGGATAGGTCTATGTGGGTACCTACAGTAACTTGTTAGAATTGTTTCTTTGATGAATCCAATCTCAATAGGATACTGCTTATAAATAACCCTTAGTTTCCAACAAACAATAAATCGGCAGCAGATGATATAGAAAACATATTGGGAAAATCTCAATAAATGAATGAATGTATAAATACTGAATAGAGTGTTATAAACATTGTGGAAAATTGAGTAAATTGCTCATCATGACCAATTTCTCCTTCTGTCTCAATGTTTTCAAAGGTCTGTCACAGAGGCAGCAGAATGGGTTAATTCTGCATGGCAAAGGTAAACAAGTTCATAATTGTGACAATGATGTTTGTTTTTAATGCCATCAACATGTGCTTTTGTTTAGGGTAATATGTGATACTCTCTTATAAAAAGAGAGTGTTTAGTCTTTCCTTAATTGAACTGTATCATGAGTCCATAACAAAACTGTTTGAGAACACATTTGAAAATATTTCAAGATTATTTTCTTGCCTTTGTCTGGTTAATTCTTTCTACCTACATGTAACTGCTTTGTTTGTGTAATGTCATACAAGACTTGAAGACTTCCCTCCTTAGCACTCTGGGTTGCAGGGACGCTCATGTTTAGATACCTTTTGCAGTAGTATGGTATCTTTACAAAGAAAGACCGTGATTTCACTGAAATGACATATGCTGCAGATTCCTTTGAAATCATCTGGACAAAATATGGAAATGGTTTTAAAAATAAGAATATTGTAATTGAATAGTGGCAAATGTTTTAATGAAGATTATGAACAATTGAACCGTCCCGCGAGAAAACCAACATTGTAGACTCTGCGTTAAGCATTGACCCTAAGCATGCCACATAGGCTTACCCGGATAGACACTTTTCGCCTCCTGTGGATTTTCTGTTTCAGACATCATTACTCTATACTTGAAATGTGTCGGTCCGGATCAGCGCAGGCTGATCAGGTCTTAACATTACACAGATCCATAATGAAGGTTTTCTCGCGGGACGGCTCAATTCATCTTTTTGCAAAAATGTTTTCAAAACATATCTGCTGTAGATGTGTCAAAATATTTCTGCATGTGGTAAGGGTAAACCATAATTGGCATAGCATAAGAAAATGGATTTGACCTACTATTAAAACATGTGTCAAATGATACCTGTATTTTAAAAGAAATAATTTTTTATGTTCGATTTACAGTTCAATACTTATGATGTCAAATGACCTGTGTTGAACAGTCAACTGATTTAAGTTTAGTGACCTGTTTTGCCTGCATAAGGCAAGTTTGACTTTTAACAAATTTAGCTAATGACCTTGATCTAGTTTCAATGATTATCATTTTCTCATTACAGAAGTCCTATACAACCATGGCTGCAAACGTACCTGAAGATATTCTAATGGGAATTGGGAACTCTCTACTTGACATGACAGTTGTCACAGACAAGAAATTCCTGGATCGCTTTGACCTACTACCTAACAATGCAATTATAGCTGGAGAGGAGCAAAAGGACATCTATAAGTCTATTTTAGCTGAATTTGAGCCTTCATACCTCCCTGGCGGCGCCACACAGAATAGTATTCGTGTTGCTCAGTGGCTGCTACAAAAACCAAAAGCTACTACATTCTTCGGCAGTGTTGGCAAGGACAAGTTTGGGGAAATCCTGAAATCGTGTGGCGAATCTGTTGGGGTCAATGTGCAATATGAGGTGGTTGATGGCTTGGATACTGGAAGATGTGCCGCTGTCATTACGGGAGAAGACCGTTCCCTTGTTACAGAGCTTGGAGCTGCTCAACATTTCCATCCCGCTTTCCTTGATATACCTGAGAACTGGGAACTTGTAAAGAAAGCACAATATTATTACATTGGTGGATTCTTTCTGCCCGTTAGTATGGAAGCTGTGATGAAGTTAGTGAAACATGCTGCAGAAAATAACAAAACGGTCATCATGAACCTGCATGCCATTTTCTTATGCCAATATTTTGCTGACTCCAATGCTGATTTAATGAAGTATGTTGATGTTCTGTTTGGTAATGGTGATGAGGCAGCTGAGTTTGCCAAGCTGATGAACTTTGGCACATCAGATATTAAAGAAATGGCATTAAAAACTGCCAGCCTTCCTAAACTGAATGAGTCGAGGAAACGAATGGTGGTGTTCACCCAGGGTCGGGACCCCACAGTGGCGGCAGTTGGAAGTGAGGTCACTCAGCATGACATTGACCCAATTGATCCCAGTTTAATAAAAGATACAAATGGTTGTGGTGATGCGTTTGTTGGAGGATTTTTATCTCAGTTAGCTCAGGGTAAACCATTATCAGAGTGTATACGTTGTGGCTTCTACGCCTCTAAAGTAGTAATTCAGTATTTCGGATGTAGCTATCCAAAGAAACCAACCTTTTAATATAGTTCAGAGGCCTAATATAGGAGAAGTAAAGTGAAATTTTCCCGTCAATATCTTTTATTTTTCTAATCTAAAACTTATGTTGTGATAATCAAAAGAGATGCTCTCAGTGAAACGATTTTTTCAGGTACTCGTCAAAACATCGGGTTTAACCCTTTCCCACATACAACAAATCTGCAGCAGACAACTTTGAAATGTCCCGGCAAAAACTCTATCAATGAAGGTTTAATTACTGTAAAAAGTTGAAAACATTGTGGAAAAAGGAGAAATTGCTCATTTTCAGCAATTTTTAGCTCGACTTTTTAAAAAAACGAGAGCTATTGTCATGACCCTGGCATCGTCGTCGGCGTGGTCGTCCGGTTAAGGTTTTTTGTTTAGCTCATTTTTTCTCTTCTGTTTTCTCCCAATCAGTCGAGCGTCTGTACCGTACGCGGTGCTCTTGTTATTTTTGACACAATGTTTTCAAAAAGAGTTAGCTGCAGAGACGTCTGAAAGCGCCTTTATGTGGTTAAGGGATAAAAGGTTAAATAAAGATGTATGTTAGAACATGTAGAACATGTAGTACGCCCTGTGTGTTAAGTTCAAGGTTATGAAGTATTTCAGCCCTCCCTTTTTAAAAGGTTCAGGAATCTTGCAGTATACCATTGTGTTGTGATGTTTTCCCTATCCAGATATGTTCATTAACCCTTTCCCTCATACGGTAATTCTGCAGCAGACGACCTTGAACATATTTTGTCAAAAAATGGCAAATCTCTATAATTGAATGGATAACCTATGACTAAAAGTTGAAAACATTGTGGCAAAAGGAGATCTCGTTTTGAGCAATTTCTTCTTTTGTCACTATGTTTTCAAAAAAGCCGTCTGCTTCAGAGGCGTCAGAAAGCGTCCATATGAGGGAAAGGGTTCAACGGTCCAGGAATCTTGCAGTATACCATTGTGTTGTGATGTTTTCCATATCCTGATAGGTTCGTTAAAGACTCTAAAAGTCTTCCAAATTTACATCAACTCAGGAAACCAATAAAATTTGGGACAAATAGCATTGTGATATTGAGACAGGGTAAATCACATTTTAAAAAAAAGGAGAATTATTTGTAGCTTATTTTAAATTGTTTGTCCTATCAGGGGAGATTAAACCTTTACCAGATGTATTTGCACCATTGACTTACGAAAACATGATGGCCAAAGTAGAAATTGCCAATGATGATAAATTCTCCAATTGCCACAATGTTTTCGATGCTATGCTATTCTATTCAATTTTTCAACTTTGTGTAATGTAAGAAAGTATTGAGATAAGAAAAGATTTGACAACTCGACTACCTTTTTATTTACATCCGTCTAAATATCAAAAATCATACTTTTAATTTTCTAGATTTTACATTCTTAGTAAGATGTTTTAAAAGCTAATGATTAATATAGAAAACATGACAATTGTTTGAAGTTATACATTTATTGATATTTGTTATTGATATTCAATTTTTTAATTTTTTAGGTGATTTTTATTTATAAGTTACAAAAAAGCAGAGATTTACTTGATGTTTGTGATATTATAATGAAAATACTGAAATAGATGATGACAGGAAAATGTTTGTGACTTCATATTTTAACTGTTTACCTGATTTCATATAATAGTTTCAGAGTTGTTTTCTATTTCTTCCTTTTCTACAGTCATTTGGTGCATAGAATATCAGGTCAAGGGTAATAATATGTGTTTCAATATGAAAAGGGGAAGTAGGAATTTATCCTACAATATTTCTTTAATAATATTTTCAGGTGTATAACAAATCTGCTGAAGACTACTTTCAAAACATCGAGGCAATAATAATAATTCTGTAGAAATGAATGTATGATTATTGAATAAAGTTAAAACACTTTGGCAAAAGAAGGAATTGCTTGTTAGTAATCTTTCATCACATTGTTTTCAAATTTATCTTCAGCAGATGATCAAAATGCATCAACATGTGAGAAAGGGTTAACCCTTTCCCTCATGCGACAATTCTGCAGCAGACAACTTTAAACATATTTTGTCAAAAAAATAGAAAATCTCTATAATTGATTGGATAACCTATGACTAAAAGTGGAAAACATTGTGGCAAAAGGAGAAATTGCTTGTTTTGAGCAATTTCTTCTTTTGTCACTATGTTTTCAAAAAGCCGTCTGCTGCAGAGGAGTCAGAAAGCATCTATATGATATTATGACGGAAAAGGGTTAATGTTTAAAGCATATGTTGTGGGACTGAAAAGTTTTATTTCATTGTCTCTGAAATGATCAATTGAGTACCCACAATATAGGGTTTGGAGGTTAGATTAGGGTTTTCAGGTCATAAACCTAGAAATAATGCCCCCTTTTATAGCTCTGTAGTTGTAACAATTTTTGATAGACCACAACACATTTTCCAGTATTTTTGTATTGTTTTAACCCTTTCCCTCATATAGACGCTTTCTGACGCCTCTGCAGCAGACGGCTTTTTGAAAACATAGTGACAAAAGAAGAAATTGCTCAAAACAAGCAATTTCTCCTTTTGACACAATGTTTTCCACTTTTAGTCCTAGGTTATCCATTCAATTATAGAGATTTGCCTTTTTTTGACCAAATATGTTCAAAATCGTCTGCTGCAGAATTGTCGTATGAAGGAAAGGGTTTAGAACTTATTATTGTTTTCTATATCCATAAATGGTTTTGGAGTAATTTAACTGGTTGATTGATACTCATCCTATTGATCCCTCATCCTGTGCTTATTTCTTTATTCATGTACTGCTTTGATCATGTATTTGGAAATGTTCTCGAAGAGAAAGATTGTTTTATGTAATAATTTTTATTAACCCTTTCCCTCATACGACAATTCGGCAGCAGATGACTTTGAACATATTTTGTAAAAAAGTAGAAAATCTCTATAATTGAATGGATAACCTATGACTAAAAGTGGAAAACATTGTTGCAAAAGGAGAAATTGCACAATTTGTGCAATTTCTTCTTTTGTCACTATGTTTTCAAAAAGCTGTCTGCTGCAAAGGAGTCAGAAAGCGTCTATATGTGGGAAAGGGTTAAACCTGCTCAAATTTGAGTATCAGGAGGGCTAGACAAAGAAATATGTCTGGGGAAAAATGTGACACTACGATATGTCAAAATCATCTCTTGTCTCTGCCTCATTGATTAGCCAGTAACCTCCAAGTCGAAAGGGATTTTGGGTAATACACATTGGCTGTTTAACCCTTACCAACATGCAACATTTCTGCAATAGAGAACATTTTGTAAAAAATATCGAAACTCTATAAATGAAAGAACAAGTTGAAAACCATGTGGCAAAAATAGAAATTGCTCATTTTTAGCGCAATTTCTACATTTGTCACATATATTTCAAAAGTTGTCGGCTGCAAGGGAAAGGGTTAAAGTTTTATTGCAAGTTTTTTAACTATATACCCTTCTGCTTAAAAATTTATGAATGTTGATATTTTTACCTAGCACATAATTTATGCAGTAATATTTTGAAATGTTTTACATATCACAAGTGAAACATGCTTTTGACAAGCATTTTGAATCACTGTCCTTTGGCAGCTCTTATTTACATAAGCCTTTCCCATTTGAAGACGCATCTGCAGAAGACTACTTTTGAAAACATTGTGACAAAAGGAGAAATTGCTCAAAACAAATTCAAACATTTCTAAATAATGTTGACAAAGTATAAAATTGCTTTTTCTCCCATTTTTACTTTGTGTAAAAGTTGTCTGGTGCTGAGTAATCAAAAGCTCTCTGTCACGGAAAGCACTGTTATAACTGCTCGATTTTATGCTGATAAGTCCATGCTTTTACTGAAGATGTACCTTGACTGTGTTCTATAGACTCTAAACTTTACCTTTAACCCACATACTTCATAGTGAAATCATCTATAGACAAAAATGAGAATCCCTTTATATAAACATTTAGTTTGAGAAAATAGTTGAAAACATTATGGCAAATGGAGAAATTGCTCATTATGAGCATTTTTTCTGTTTGCCTCAATGTTTACAAAAGCCGTCTGCTGCAGAGGCATCCTAAAGCGTCTATATGCGGGAGAGAGTTACACAATAAAACTGAATTTGTTTCAATATAACAAGAGTCAGTTTTTATTATGAGCCTTACTGAAACATACTGGGTTCTCATGGAACTGTTTCACTATGAACGTTACTGAAACATACTGGGTTGTCATGGTACTGTTTCAGTATGAACGTTACTGAAACATACTGGGTTGTCATGGAACTGTTTCAGTGTCTATTGAATGCAGCACTGATATGTGCTTTTGTTGTTTTTTCACATGTGAGATTATACAGTTTACAAGCTTTAAGTGTTTCTTTGATTCATACATCTACAATGACTATGAGTTCAGTGTGTCCTGGTTTCAATTTAGCCCTTAGTAATACTTTTGAAAAATATGAATGGTTAAAATTATTTAAGTAAATTGCTACGTTGACATTCAGAAATGTTATCTTTAGGCACTTTTATCAGAGAAACAAAAATGATGAAATATGCTTTTAAGTATTGATGTATTCAAGTATTACTACAGCTTTAGTGCTAAGTAAGGTTGGTGGCATTGGACCCTGTATATGAGTATTTTTACCACAGAATATCACTCAATGCCACCCATAATGATGTTTGGAGATCTTTACTTTAACCCTTTGCCACACATACCAATGCTTTCTGACACCTCTCCAGCAGACATGTTTTGAAAACATTGTAGCAAAAGAAGAAATTGCTAGTGATGAGCATTTTCTCCTTTTCAATAAAACTCCACTTTCATTTATAAAGATTTTTCACGTTTAAACAGAGATGTATTCAATTTTCAGCTCACCTATGCACGAAGTGCAAGGTGAGCTATTGTGATCACATTTTGTCAGGCGTCCGTCTGTCGTGCGTCGTCGGTCATCCGTCGTCAATATTTGAGCTCGTTAACACTACAGGCTACATTTTGCATCTAATCTTCATGAAAGATTATCAGAACATTCATTTCCATCAAATCTTGGACAAGTTCAAAACTGGGCCATATGAGGTCAAAAACTAGGTCACTAGGTCAAATTGAAGGGAAATCTTGTTAACACTCTTGAAGTCACATTTTCAACTTGAGCATTCTAAAACTTTATCAGAATGTTTGTCTTGATGATATGTAAGTCAAGTTAGAACATGGGTCCTGTCAGGTAAAAAAGTAGGTCTATGTCAAATTGAAGGAAAATCTTGCTAACAATCCAGAGGCTGCAATATTTGCTTCAGCAGTTTGAAATTTTGTCAGAATGTTTGTCTTAAAAGTTTCTAGGTCAAGTTTGAATATGGGTCATATTGGGTCAGAAACTAGCTCAGAAGGCCAAATTGAAGGGAAATCTTGTTAAACACTGTAAAAGCCGCATTTTTTGCTTTAGCAGCTTGAAATTGGTAAGTCAAGTATGAACATGGGTCATGTCGGGTAAAAAAGTAGGTCACTAGGTCAAATTGAAGGAAAACCTTGTTAACACTCCAGAGGCTGCAATTTTTGCTTCAGCAGTTTGAAGATTTGTCAGAATGTTTGTCTTAAAAATGTCAAATTGAAGGGAAATCTTGTTAACACTGTAGAAGCCGTTTTTAGCTCACCTGTGCACGAAGTGCTCAAGGTGAGTTATTGTGATCGCCCTATGTCCGTCAACCGTCGCGCGTCGTCCATCAACATCTTCTCCTCTGTAACCGGTGGGTCAACTAGGTGAAACTTCACAGAAATCATCACTTCTATGTCCTCACCAGAATTCCTTAATGGCTATTTTGCCTTATATGGCTATATTGAAAAGTTAAAAAATCTTCTCCTCCAAAAGTGTCAGGCCGATTTTCAAATAATTTTGTAGAAATGTTCCTAGGGTGACCCTCTATCAGATTCTTTCAAGCCAAATTGATTGGATGGAAACTATGCCCGCCAGATGGCGGGGCCTATATAGCTAAAGTGAAAAATCAGGTGAGCGATTCCAGGGCCATCATGGCCCTCTTGTTTTGCTTCAGCAGCTTGAAATGTGGTTCATGGTGTCTAGTTCACCCAACCATGTGTTTCATGGTGTCCAGTTCACCCAACCATGTGTTTGATGGTGTCCAGTTCACCCAACCATGTGCTTCATTGTGTCCAGTTCATCTTACCATGTGTGTCATGGTGTCCAGTTCACCTTACCATGTGTGTCATGGTGTCCAGTTCACCCAACCATGTGTGTCATGGTGTCCAGTTCACCTTACCATGTGTGTCATGGTGTCCAGTCACTTTACCATGTGTGTCATGGTGTCCAGTCACTTTACCATGGTGTCCAGTTCACCCAACCATGTGGTTCATGGTGTCTGGTTCACCTTACCATGTGTGTCATGGTGGCCAGTTCACCTAGCCATGTGGTTCATAGTGGCCAGTTCACCTAACCATGTGTGTCATGGTGGCCAGTACACCTAACCATGTGTTTCATGGTGGCCAGTCACTTTACCATGGTGTCCAGTTCACCCAACCATGTGTGTCATGGTGTCCAGTTCACCTTACCATGTGTGTCATGGTGTCCAGTCACTTTACCATGGTGTCCAGTTCACCCAACCATGTGTGTCATGGTGTCCAGTTCACCTTACCATGTGTGTCATGGTGGCCAGTTCACCTAGCCATGTGGTTCATGGTGGCCAGTTCACCTAACCATGTGTGTCATGGTGGCCAGTACACCTAACCATGTGTTTCATGGTGGCCAGTACACCTAATCATGTGTTTCATGGTGGCCAGTTCACCTAACCATGTTTTGCATGGTGTCTAGTTCACCTAACCATGTGTTTCATGGTGGCCAGATCACCTTACCATGTTTTTCATGGTGGCCAGTTCACCTAACCATGTTTTTCATGGTGTCCAGTTCACTTTACCATGTGTTTCATGGTTTTATCACACCATCTCCAGATTGAAGGACCTAGTACACATTTCAAATGGTGACGGAGCTGGAATTTTGGGGTGATATCTCCATCATCCCACTGGTTCCCAGTGATGTTACATCGACTCCGCTCTGGTGTTCTGCTAGTGGGCTGTTTTGTAACATCAGGCCAAAGTCGAGGGAAAAGAGGGAGAAATGTAACGGAATGGGGTATAGGTATACCACTTCTAAAGCCTTTCTTTGGAAGCCGGCTTTTATAGCGATGAGAAAAGAGGGAGAATTGAAACGGAATGGGGTATAGGTATACCACTTCTAAAGCCTTTCTGTGGAAGCCGGCTTTTATAGCGAAGTTGGTAGAGTGGTTTACTTTTTCATGAAGTATAGTAACTGACATCGTTGTTAGTGCCTGGATGGGTGAACCGCGAAGGACCTGGTACATGTTACATAATTATTGCAAAGAGGAGAAAATGGTTACAGTGTTTTCAAAAGTCTTCCGCTGTAGAGGCATCAAAATGAGTCTGTATGTGAGAAAGGGATTATCAGAGGTATAGAAAATGGGGCATTTTGCATGCTCTTAAATCCTTATTTTCCCCTCTAATACTATGTCCACCAAAGAGTCATCTCAATGAGGCGATTGATAAAAAGAGAGATATTGTAGGGATTGGTTGACAAAAAGAGAGATATTGTAGGGATTGGTTGGATAAAAAGAGATATTGTAGGGATTGGTTGGATAAAAAGAGATATTGTAGGGATTGGTTGGATAAAGAGAGATATTGTAGGATTGGTTGGATAAAAAGAGAGATTGTAGGATTGGTTGGATAAAAAGGGAGATATTGTAGGAATTGGTTGGATAAAAAGAGAGATATTGTAGGGATTGGTCGGATACAAAGAGAGATATTGTAGGGATTGGTTGGATAAAGAGAGATATTGTAGGGATTGGTTGGATAAAGAGAGATATTGTAGGGATTGGTTGGATAAAAAGAGAGATTGTAGGGATTGGTTGGATAAAAAGAGATATTGTAGGGATTGGTTGGATAAAAAGAGATATTGTAGGGATTGGTTGGATAAAAAGAGAGATATTGTAGGGATTGGTTGGATAAAAAGAGATATTGTAGGGATTGGTTGGATAAAGAGAGATATTGTAGGGATTGGTCGGATACAAAGAGAGATATTGTAGGATTGGTTGGATAAAAAGAGAGATTGTAGGATTGGTTGGATAAAAAGAGATATTGTAGGAATTGGTTGGATAAAAAGAGAGATATTGTAGGGATTGGTCGGATACAAAGAGAGATATTGTAGGGATTGGTTGGATAAAGAGAGATATTGTAGGGATTGGTTGGATAAAAAGAGATATTGTAGGAATTGGTTGGATAAAAAGAGAGATATTGTAGGGATTGGTCGGATACAAAGAGAGATATTGTAGGGATTGGTTGGATAAAGAGAGATATTGTAGGGATTGGTTGGATAAAAAGAGAGATATTGTAGGGATTGGTTGGATAAAAAGAGATATTGTAGGGATTGGTTGGATAAAAAGAGATATTGTAGGATTGGTTGGATAAAAAGAGAGATTGTAGGATTGGTTGGATAAAAAGAGAGATTGTAGGATTGGTTGGATAAAAAGAGAGATATTGTAGGGATTGGTTGGATTAAAAGAGATATTGTAGGGATTGGTTGGATTAAAAGAGAGATTGTAGGATTGGTTGGATAAAAAGAGATATTGTAGGGATTGGTTGGATAAAGAGAGATATTGTAGGGATTGGTTGGATAAAAAGAGATTGTAGGATTGGTTGGATAAAAAGAGAGATATTGTAGGGATTGGTTGGATTAAAAGAGATATTGTAGGGATTGGTTGGATTAAAAGAGAGATTGTAGGATTGGTTGGATAAAAAGAGATATTGTAGGGATTGGTTGGATAAAAAGAGAGATTTTAGGATTGGTTGGATAAAGAGAGATATTGTAGGGATTGGTTGGATAAAAAGAGATATTGTAAGGATTGGTTGGATAAAAAGAGATATTGTAAGGATTGGTTGGATAAAAAGAGAGATTGTAGGGATTGGTTGGATAAAAAGAGATATTGTAGGGATTGGTCGGATACAAAGAGAGATATTGTAGGGATTGGTTGGATAAAGAGAGATATTGTAGGGATTGGTTGGATAAAAAGAGAGATTGTAGGATTGGTTGGATAAAGAGAGATATTGTAGGGATTGGTTGGATAAAAAGAGAGATTGTAGGATTGGTTGGATAAAAAGAGAGATTGTAGGGATTGGTTGGATAAAAAGAGAGATATTGTAGGGATTGGTTGGATAAAAAGAGAGATTGTAGGATTGGTTGGATAAAGAGAGATATTGTAGGGATTGGTTGGATAAAAAGAGAGATTGTAGGATTGGTTGGATAAAGAGAGATATTGTAGGATTGGTTGGATAAAAAGAGAGATTGTAGGATTGGTTGGATAAAGAGAGATATTGTAGGGATTGGTTGGATAAAAAGAGAGATTGTAGGATTGGTTGGATAAAAAGGGATATTGTAGGGATTGGTTGGATAAAAAGAGAGAGATTGTAGGGATTGGTTGGATAAAAAGAGATATTGTAGGGATTGGTTGGATAAAAAGAGAGATATTGTAGGGATTGGTTGGATTAAAAGAGATATTGTAGGGATTGGTTGGATAAAGAGAGATATTGTAGGGATTGGTTGGATTAAAAGAGAGATTGTAGGATTTGTTGGATAAAGAGAGGGATTGCCGGGAAAAAGACCTGTATACCCCTTATTATCTGGCCCTCTGTATAATGTTAGTTTGACTATATCATTGTTTCAGGTTCAAGTGTTAGTTGGAACAGATAAAGGCAAGATAGGAATAATACAGAAAGTTATAAGGGAGAGGAACTGGGTGTTTGTTGCTGGTCTTAATAAGGTAAGTTCCTTTAACCCTTTCCCTCATATAAGACACTTTCTGGCGCCTCTGCAGCAGATGGCTGTTTGAAAACATAGTGACAAAAGAAGAAATTGTTCAAAACAAGCAATTTCTCCTTTTGCCGCAATGTTTTTGACTTTTAGTCATAGGTTATCCATTCAGTTATAGAGATTTTCTATTTGTTGACAAAATATGTTCAAACTCGTCTGCTGCAGAATTGTCATATGGGGGAAAGGGTTAACCCATTCCAATATACAGACACTTTCTGCAGCCAACGGTATTTGAAAACACTGGCAAGCGGAAAAATTGCTCATAATGAGCAATATTTCCTTTTGCCACAATGTTTTCAAACCTATGAAATAATTATAATTTCAGGTAGAGAGATCTTTATTTATTTTTTGCCCAGATGTGTTCAAAGTTGTCTGCTTCAGGTGTGTTGTATGTGGGATAGGGTTAATCCTCTCCCATATACAACAAATCTGTGGAAGATGACTTAAAACATCAAGTAAAAATTACGGAAAATCTCTAAATATAAGTATAATTATTATAATAGTTTTGTCCAAGTTTTCTTTTTCTCACTATTTTTTACAAATATTTGTTGCATTTTTAACATCCATCTTTCGATGTGTTTGCTGCAATTGGGCACAAAATGTCAAAACATGCCACAAATATGTATTTCATGGTTTAAATTTCGTATAATATCATTTGAAAAAAGGGAGTGAGATATCATGGTTAAAAGGTAAATATTATTTAGAGAACCAATTGAAAGCATTCAATAGAAAACAGGTGGAGTCCAGGAGAACGGATTTTGCCACTACTGTTTTTAAAATATGTCTGTCCATCTTTATAAAAAACTGGATTATGTGATTAATCCAAAAGATAAATAGCTAGGTTTATGAAATGTAGCCTGTGCATAGGGGGAAATTTGGAGATTATGCATTTTTTCTGCTCAAGGATTAAGTTCACATTTCAAGGTCAAAGGTAAAAAAGTGTCGGTTAATGTGTATGATAAAGTTAATAATACATTTTATGAACAGAATAGTGTAAATCATCCTGGAATCAGACCAGGACCCTTTTAGCTAACCCTTTCCCACAAACAACAAATCTGCAGCAGATGATTTTGTAAACATCCATTCAAAAATATAGAAAATCTCCATAAATGAAAGTATAATTATTGGATTGAGTTGAAAACATTCTGGCAAAAGGAGAAATTGCTCCTTATGTCGTAATGTTTTTAAAAGTCGTCTGCTGCAAATGCGTCAAATTGTGTCTGCAAGTGGGAGACGTTTTTAACCCTTTGGTAAAAGCTAATAATTAACCCTTTCCCTCATATAGACACTTTCTGACGCTTATGCAGCAGACAGCCTTTTGAAAACATAGTGACAAAAGAAGAAATTGCTCAAAACAAGCAATTTCTCCTTTTGCCACAATGTTTTCCACTTAAAGTCATAGGTTATCCATTAAATTATAGAGATTTTCCATTTTTTGACAAAATATGTTCAAAGTCGTCTGCTGCAGAATTGTCGTATGAGGGAATGGGTTAAGGCAAACTTTCATTGATATTTCCTTTTAGAAAAGAGAAGCATCGAGTCCAAAAAACCCTGTTAAAGAGGCACCTTTACTCGCTACTCATGAAGTAAAGCTAGTAGATCCATCAGATATGTGAGTATTTGTCCATCGGAAAAGTCCATTAAAAAAAATATCTGTATTAACCCTTTCCCTCTTAAGTCAATTCTGCAGCAGACGACTTTGACCATATTTTGTCCAAAAATAGAAAATCTCTATAATTGAACGGATAACCTATGACTAAAAGTGGAAAACATAGTGTCAAAAGGAGAAATTGCTCGTTTTGAGCAATTTCTCCTTTTGTCACAATGTTTTCAAAATATGTCTGCTGCAGAGGCGTCGGAAGGCATCTATATGTGGGAAAAGGCTAAATGTTATAACTTAACTCTGGTATGTATCTGTTACAGACGACTTTGTCATGGCCAGCAAGTGATTACTCCTTTACCTGCAGTGTTTTCAACTGTTCAGCTATCTTATACTTACAATATTTCGTATATTTGCAGCGCACATGAAAATATATGTGTACATAATTATATACGTAACAACTGTAAACCCTTTCCCACATACAACAAATTTGCAGCATACAACTTAAAATATGGAACGTCTCTCTACATGACTATGTCATTATTAAGTTGAGATGGAAACATTTTGGTAAAAGGAGACATTGCTCATTGTCTCTTTTTGTCACAATGTTTTCAAAAGCCGTCTTCTGCAAAGACGTCGTCACAAAGCATATGTTTGTGAGAAAGGGTTAAAGCTGCTTAAAACATTGCAAATTGAGGAAAATGTTCTTTTAACAAGTGTTAACCCTTTTCCACATACAACAAATCTGCAGCAGACGACTTTAAAACATTTCAAAAATGATATGGAAAATTTCCCTAAATGAAGACATACTTATTGAATAGAGTTGAAAACATTGTGTCAAAAGGAGAAATTGCTCGTCTTGAGCAATTTCTTCTTTTGTCACAAAGTTTTCAAAAGTTGTCTGCTGTAGAGGCGTCAGAAATCATCTAAACGTGGGAAAGGGTTAAATGGTTAAATGTTTTAAGTAGGCAGTGGTATGTATCGGTTACAGACAACTTTGTCATTTACAGCAAGTGATTTCTCCTTTACCTGCAACGTTTTCAACAGTACTGTTTATCGACTTTACACTTCCAATTTTTCATATATTTGAAGTACATACATTATATAGGTAACAACTGTCAACCCTTTCTCACATACAACAAATTTGCAGCAGACGATTGTGAAATCATCTTTGTTAAAATATGGAAAGTCTCTCTACATGACTGTCATTATTGAGTAGAGTTGAAAACATTATGGTAAAAGGAGAAAACATTGTGAGATTGAGTAAAATGTTCTTATTACAAGTGTTTACCGTTCACCTTTATGACTATACTTAGGCAGCAGACGGAGATAGAGTGGCGCTACACAGAGGAGGGGGACCAAGTTAGAGTGAGCACAAGATCTGGTCGACTCATTCCCGTCTCACCAAAGGCATCAGCAACATGGGAAGATGGTGTCAACCAAGATTCTTATAAGGGTATGGCTTTGAGTTTAATTGTTTTCCTTGATATGGACGATATGAACGATGTTTTGCTTATGCATATTCTCAAAATAGTGAGAAATTGCTCAAAACCGTAAAAGAGCATTTTACTGTCGGGTAGCAAGTTGTCGAATCCAATTTGAACCAGTACTGAAAGCAAACTTTTAAAATTGAAATTTTCATTTTATGGTGGTTATATGCCCAGGCTGTTCTGTTCTGTAAATGACATTTTTCTGAGCATGGGCAGATAATTCACCGAAAAATGTATCAGTTTCATACTATTCTCAATAGTTGTCAGACAGCATCTGTATGTAGGAAAGGGTTATATTGAACTTTTTTTCCTTCAATATATAACTTTATTAGCCATGTGCATTGGTATTATATATGGGTAGGTCATGGCCATCCTCCCTCATACCCTACAATGAATATGTTATTAGTAGTATATATAAATTTGTTAGTAAATGTGAGGGTTATATTGAAGTTAACAGTTTCCCACATACAACAAATCCTGCAGGATATTACTTTGGAAATCGAGCAATTTCTCCATTTTTCAACTCTATTTAATTATTGTACTTTCATTGAAATGGAGTTTCCAATTCTTTCAAAGTCGTCTGCTGCAGATTTGCTGTATGAGGGAAAGGTTAAATGTTTCTGTAACACACTGCTAATAATCTTTCTCTCCTTTTCAGCGTCGCCACAAGACACATCAATGAACTCATTGATGGAAGTTACTTTTACTCCTGTAAATTCTACATTTGAAGAGGACCTTTTAAGAAAATTTGATAAATATGAACCGAAAAAGAAACGGAAAACATATTGGTATTAAAATGACATTCTCAAAAGGATTTTGTTTTCTATGATGTTATCATAAGCCCCTCTAAATGGGAAACAATTCAATCCATATCCTGGCATGTCATTTTTAGCTCCACTGGCTAAAAGCCAGTCAAACTTATGTCATGGCGAATTGTCCGTTGTGCGTGTGTGCGTGCGTGCGTTAACTTTTTCCTTTAAACGACTTCTTCTCACTAACCACTTGGCCAATTTTGTTGAAACTTCATAGGAAGCATCCTCTCAATGTCCTCTCTTAAATTCCTTCAATTTGTTTTGATCCATCCATAATTCTGGTTTCCATGGCAACTAAAAGAAAAAAATAGTGAAAACTTAAAAAATCTTCTTCTCCGAAAGTGTCAGGCCGATTTTCAAATAATTTTGTCGAAATGTTCCTTGGGTGACCCTTTATTAGATTCCTTTAAGAAATGTTGATTGGTTGAAAAACATGGCCGCCATGGGGGCGGGGCTATTTTGCCTTGTATAGCTATAGTAAAAACTTAAAAAATCCTCCAAAAGTGTTATGCCGATTTTCAAATAATTTTGTAGAAATGCTCATTGGGTGACCCTCTATCAGATTCCTTCAAGCCAAGTTGATTGGTCGAAAAACATGGTCGCCAGAGGGCGGGGCTCTTTTTCCTTATATGACCATAGTGAAAACTTAAAAAATCTTCTTCTCCGAAAGTGTTGTTGAGCAGATTTTCAAATAATTTTGTAGAAATGTTCCTAGGGTGACCCTCTTCAGATTCCTTCAAGCCATGTTGATTGGTAAAAAAACATGGCCGCCAGAGGGCGGGGCTATTTTGCCTTATATGGCTAAAGAGAGAACTTAAAAAATCTACTTCTCCGAAAGTGTCAGGCCGATTTTCGAATAATTTTGTAGAAATGTTCCTTGGGTGACCCCTTATTAGATTCCTCCAAGAAATGTTGATTGGTGGAAAAACATGGCTGCCGGAGGGCGGGTTTATTTTGCCTTATATGACCATAGTGAAAACTTAAAAAATCTTCTTCTCCGAAAGTGTTGAGCAGATTTTCAAATAATCTTGTAGAAATATTCCTTGGGTGACCCTCTATCACATTCCTTCAAGCCATGCTGATTGGTAAAAAAACATGGCCGCCAGAGGGCGGGGCTATTTTGCCTTATACTGCTAAAGAGAAAACTTAAAAAATCTTCTCCGACGAAAGTGTCTGGCTGATATTCAAATCATTTTGTAGAAATGTTCCTAGGCTGACCCTCTATCAGATTCCTTCAAGCCATTTTGATTGGTTGAAAAATATGGCCGTCATGGGGTGGGGCTATTTTGCCTTATATGGCTATAGTGAAAACTTAAAATATCCTCTCCTCCGAAAGTGTCAGGCCGATGTCAAATAATTTTGCAGAAACATTCCTTGGGTGACACTCTACAAGATTCCTTTAAGCCATGGTGGTTGGTAAAAAACATGGCCACTAGAGGTCAGGGCTGTTTGAAGATTTGATTTTTGCCTTATGGCCGTGGAGCGATACTGGCCCTCTTGGGCCTCTTGTTAGAGTCATCTGCTGATGCATTTTGACGCAATAGCAGCAGACTTTTGAAAATATTGTGGCCAAACATGAAATTTCACCTTCACTTATTTAAACAATAAAGCTATCTTTTATGGAGATTTTTCAGCTTTTGTGATCGCTCACCGTCCGTTCACATTTTCGACTTCTCCTCCTACACCAATTAACCAAATTCAAAATAATTTTACAGGAATGTTCCTTGGGTGGATCTCTTTCAAACTTGTTCAAAAAATTCTATCTGCAACTTAAAAAATCGTCTTGTCTGAAAGTAGAAGGCCCATGCCTTTGATATTTGGTATGTAGCATCATCTAGTGAACCTCTACCAAGATTGTTCAAATTATAGCCCTGGGGTAAAAAATGACCCCTCCCCGGGGGTCACTTGTTTAACATAGACTCATATAGGGGAAAAACTTTAAAAATCTTCTTGTCTAAAAGTAGAAGGCCCATTGCCTTTGATATTTGGTATGTAGCATCATCTAGTGAACCTCTACCAAGATTGTTTAAATTATAGCCCTGGGGTCAAAAATGACCCTTCCCCGGGGGTCACTTGTTTAACATAGACTCATATAGGGGAAACACTTGAAAAATCTTCTTGTCTAAAAGTAGAGGGCCCAGGCCTTTGATATTGGGTATGTAGCATCATCTAGTGGACCTTTACCAAGATTGTTCAAATTATAGCCCTGGGGTCTATTGTTTTACAAAGACTCATATAGAGAAAAAACTTAAAAAATCTTCTTGTCTAAAAGTAGAGGCCCAAGGCCTTTGATATTTTGTATGTAGCATCATCTAGTAGACCTCTACCAAGATTGTTCAAATTATAGCTCTGGGGTCAACAATGACCCCTCTCCGGGGGTCACTTGTTTAACATAGACTCATATAGGGGAAAAACTTTAAAAATCTTCTTGTCTAAAAGTAGAAGGCCCATTGCCTTTGATATTTGGTATGTAGCATCATCTAGTGAACCTCTACCAAGATTGTTCAAATTATAGCCCTGGGGTCAAAAATGACCCCTCCCCGGGGGTCACTTGTTTAACATAGACTCATATAGGGGAAAACTTTAAAAATCTTCTTGTCTAAATGTAGCAGGCCCATGCCTTTGATATTTGGTATGTAGCATCATCTAGTGAACCTCTACCAAGATTTTTCAACTTAAAAGGTATGTGTTACAAAAAGTGTTCAAATTATAGCCCTGGGGTCTATTGTTTTACATAGACTCATATAGAGAAAAAACTTAAAAAATCTTCTGGTCTAAAAGTAGAGGCCCCAGGCCTTTGATATTTGGTATGTAGCATCATCTATTGGACCTCTACCAAGATTGTTCAAATTATAGCCCTGGGGTAAAAAATTACCCCTCCGCGGGGGTCACTTGTTTTTCATAGACTCATATAGGGGAAAGAACACTGAAAACTTTTTAAGTTTGATTAAATCAGGTGAGCGATATAGGACCATCATGGTCCTCTTGTTGTCACTATGTTTTCAAAGTTGTCTGCTGCAGATTTGTTGTATGTCGGAAAGGGTTAAATATATTCTATATCTGGATAATTGGACATGAATTATTGGAATAAAGAGTTGTAGAGGAAACAATTGTTACTAGATTGATTGATAGGGGTTTAATGCCATTTTCAGCTAGTGTCCAGTCATATCATAGCTTTCACAAACCAGTCTTCCCAAGCGACTGGCTGCAAATCAAGCAATTTCTCTTTTTATCACAATGTTTTCAACTTTCTCAGTATATATAATTTTAATTAGATATTTTCTAGACCTCTTATAAGATTGGTCAACCTAGAGATTGCTTTTTTGAAAAAGTGCTCGTCTCCCCATTTGTGTGGTCGAAGGGGAGGAAAAGAAATGATTGAGATGAATTTTGTAGTTTAGGACTAGAGATGAAGCAACCTAGTGACCTCAAAATCATTAGGGGTCATTTACTGGTGGTTCCCAACCTGCACACTGTGACCTTGACCTTTGACCTACTGACATCAAAATCAATAGGGGTCATCTACAGGTTAGGACCAACATGCACACCAAGTATGAAGTTCCTGGGCATAAGCTTTCTCAATTATTGAGTAAAAACCATTTTTCAGTTGGAGGTTACTGTGACTGACCGTGTGACCACAAAATCAATAGGGGTCATATACTGGTTAGGACCAAGCTGCGAAACCAAGTTTGAAGTTCCTTGACATAATCATTCCTCAGTTATTGAGCGGAAACCATTTTTCAGCTGAAGGTTACCATGACCTTGGCCTTTGACCTAGTGACCTCAAAATCAATATGGGTCATTTGCTGGTGGTGACCAACCTGCACACCAAGTATAAAGTTCCTGGGCCCAAGCATTCTTCAGTCATTGAGCGGAAACCATTTTTCAGCCCAACGTCACCGTGACATCAAAAGAAATAGGGGTCATCTACAGGTTAGGACTAACCTGCACATGAAGTTCCTGGGCATAAGCGTTCTCGAGTTATTGAGTAAAAACAATATTTCAGCTAAAGGTTACCGTGACCTTGACCTTTGATCTTGTGACCTCAAAATCAATATGGGTCATCTTCTGGTTAGGACCAACCTGCACACCAGGTATGAAGTTCCTAGACATAAGCATTCTTTAGTTATTGAGCGGAAACCATTTTTCAGCTGAAGGTTACCATGACTTTGACCTTGTGACCTCAAGGTCATCTGCTGGTGGTGACAAACCAGCATACCAAGTATTAACTTCCATGGCCAAAGCATTCTAGTTATTAAGCAAAAACAATTTTTCAGCTCATTGTCACTGTGACCTTGACTTTAGACGTACTGACCTCAAAATCAATAGGTGTCTTCAAATGGGCATGGCCAACATGCATACCAAGTATGGGGTTCCTCTACCCAAGCATTCTTTAGTTATTGAGCCACAACCATTTTTTAGCTCGACTATTCGAAGAATATGAGAGCTTTACTACTCGCCCCGGCGTCGGCGTCCGGTTAAAGTTTTAGGGCAAGTTGGGATTTTCATTCATAAGTATTTGTGCTAGGGCTTTCATATTTGGAATATAGTTACATCTTATACCTTTCTTCACATTGAACGCTAAAGATGCTGAGTGTGACCTTCCTTTTGGGAAAAAAAACATGATTTTCGGGGGTTAAAGTTTTAGGGCAAGTTGGATTTTTTTCTTTTTATTTTTTTTTTCTCAATAAGTACTTGTGCTAGGACTTCCATATTTGGAATATAATTACATCTAATACCTTTCTTTATATTGTATGCTGAAGATTCTGAGTTTTACCTTCTTTTTGGGGTAAAAGACATGATTTTGGGTGGTTAAAGTTTTAGGGCAAGTTGGCATTTTCATTTAATTTTTTAATTTTTCTCTATAAGAATTTGTGCTAGGGCTTTAATATTTAGAATATAGTTACATCTTATACCTTTCTTCACATTGAATGCTGAAGATGCTGAGTGTGACCTTCTTTTTGGGGTAAAAAACATGATTTTCGGTGGTTAAAGTTTTGGGGCAAGTAGGATTTTATTTTATCTTTTTAACTTTTTCTGAATAAGTACTTGTGCTAGGGCTTTCATATTTGGAAAATAATTACATGTAATACATTTCTTCATATTATATGCTGAAGATGCTGAGTGTGACCTTCTGTTTGCGGTAAAACACATGCTTTTGGGTGGTTAAAGTTTTAGGGCAAGTTGGCTTTTTCATTTAATTTTCAAATTTATCTAAATAAGTACTTGTGTTAGGGCTTCCATATTTGGAATATAATTACATGTAATACCTTTCTTCACATTGTATGTTGAAGATGCCGAGTGTGACATTTAGGGGGTAAAAAACATGATTTTTGTTTGATTTTGAGAATTTTAGATAAATTCTTAATTTTTGGTTACATTTCTTTCTAATTGTGATCATTTATTTATCAAATATAATTCTTCAACATATCAAACGGGTTTTGCATTGTGTCAAACATTAGGAAAACCTTTTTTTTAAGGTTTTGCTAATTTTGGACTCGGTCAGTTTTAACATTTGCCTTTAGCTCAACGTTAAAGTTACATCATTCAAATCACTTCATACTTCACATATTTGTTAAGGACCATCGTACAATTAGGTTAGATAACTCCATTGTATCCTAAATATGGAGTAATGGCCCTTGATTGACTTAGGAAATTTTATTTTTAAATTATATTTAAATGTATGTATATCTATTCAGTTGCTTTTACATATAGAGTATATAATATGATTTAATAGTACTTAAGTGCAATATAATGAAATAGTGCTTTATGTGAATAAGCGGCCTGTAGTCGAGTGCGCTGTCCTCCGACAGCTCTTGTTACCTAACATGGTCAACTTGACCTTTGACTTCTGACATCAAAATCAGTAGGGGTAATCTACTGGACATGACCAACCTGCATACCAACTATGAAGTTCCTACGCCCAAGCGTTCTTCAGTTATTGAGCGAACACCAGTGTGACGGACATGACCTTGACCTAGTGACCTCAAAATCAATAGGGGTCATTTGCTGGTGGTGACCAACCTGCACACCAAGTATGAAGTTCCTGGGCCCAAGCAAAACCAATTTTTCAGCTCATTGTCACTGACCTTTCAGATCAAGATCACTGTGACCTTGACTTTAGACGTACTGACCTCATACCAAGTATGGAGTTTCTCGGCCCAATCGTTCTTCAGTTATTGAGCGGAAACCATTCTTTACCTCAAAAGGTCACCATGACCATGACCTTTGGACATCAAAATCAATAGGGGTCAGCAACTGGTCATGACTAACCTGCATACCAAGTATGAAGTTCCTACACCAAGCGTTCCTCAGTTATTGAGCTGAAACAAGTGTGACAGACGGAACGGGCAAAAACAATATGTCATCCCCATGTATGGGGGGAGACATAATTATAGACCTGGTGTCAAAAATGGCCCCATCCTGGGGATCACTTGTTTTACAAAGACTCGTTTTGGTAAACACTTTAAAAAATATTCAGGTGATCGATTTTGGCCTTCTTGTTAACTTGAGCATTTTGAAATCTTATCAGAAACTAGGTCAGTAGGCTAAATTGAAGGGAAATCTTGTTAACACTGTAGAAGCCACATATTTTGCTACAGCAGCTTAAACTGTGGTCATAATGATATCTATGCCAAGTTTGAATATGGGTCAGAAACTAGGTCTCTAGGCCAAATTGAAGGGAAATCTTGTTAACACTCAGGATCATCCTTTTTTAACTTGGGCATTTTAAAATCTTATCAGAATGTTTGTATCGATGATATCTAGGTCAAGTTTGAATATGGGTCATAAACTAGGTCACTAGGCCAAATTGAAGGGAAATCATGTTAAAACTGCAGCAGCTGCATTTTTGGCTTCAGCATCTTCAAATTTGGTCAGAATGTTTGTCTTAATGATATCTAGGCAAAGTTGAAATATGGGTTATATTGTGTATAACAATTAGGTCACAAGGCCAAATTGAAGAAAAATATTGTTAAAACTTTTGAGGCCGCATTTTTACTTTGAGCAAGTTGAAACATTTTCAGAATGTTTGTCTTGATGATTTCTAGTCCATGTTCGAATATGGGTCATATCAGGTAAACAAAATAGGTCACTGGGCCAAATGAAGGAAAATCTTGTTTATCTTGGAGGTTGCATTTTGTATAATTTTGTTGCTCTATAAATCACATTGCATTAACCCTTTCCCACCTATAGACGCATTTTTTAGCTCACCTATGCACGAAATATTTTTCTTGCTTACAAGAAATGTGGAGTTATGTGCACAGGAGTCCCTCGCAGGTAACCTCTAAGTTGAATTCCTTGGAAGAATCCGAGGTGTATGATCTTCCTTCATGCATATCTACATATGGTGTGTAACCTTCATGTAAAGTTTGAACCAAATCCATTGAGCCATTTAGGAGAAGTAGTGCTTACAAGAAATGTGGAGGTATGTGCACAGGAGTCCCTCGCAGGTAACCTCAAAGTTGAATTATCTCCCCTTGGAAGTATCCGAGGCGTTTGATCTTCCTTCATGCATATCTACATATGATGTGTAACCTTCATGTAAAGTTTGAACCAAATCCATTGAGCCGTTTAGGAGGAGTAGTGCTTACAAGAAATGTGGACATACGGACAGACAGACGGGGTGATTCCTATATACCCCTCCAAACTTTGTTTGCGGGGGGTATAAAAATATAGATCACTAGGCCAAATGAAGGAAAATCTTGTTAACACTGTGGAGGTTGCATTCAGAATAATTGTCTTGATGGCCATCTTGTTTAGACATAGAAGCAAGCACTGTTTAAACTGGAAACTGCTAATTATGACCAATTATTTCAATTGGAGAGAAAACAAACCATTTCCAGTGTATTTATTCATGTATTTTGATTATAGCAATAGTATATTCTCAGAAAGTCACACATATAACCCTTTCAATTATAAAGATAGCCTTTGACAACTAGTGACTTTTAAAAACATTGTGGAAAAAGCAGAACATTCTTAAAAACAAGCAGCATAACTATTCATCTGATTTTCCAGATATCGCATTTCTTTCCTCAGAAGTTTTCCTAAGGAAAATATCATATCAGTAAGCCTTTAACCCCCACTCACACATATTTATTGTGCAGAGACTTTTAAAAATATTGTTGTAAAAGGAGAAATTGCACATAACAAGCAATTTCTCCTTTTGCCACAATGTTTTCAACTCTATTCAATAAATACTTTAATTTAGATCCAAGATGTTTTCAAAGACGTCTGCTGCAGATTTTTTGTATGTGGGAAAGGGTTAAGGTATGTTCTTAGTCTATCTCACGATTATAATAATGATCCTCGAATTAGGCATAAATACATAAAACCAAATAACAAATAAATCTGACATGGAATTCAGAAAACAACAATAAATCATCATTTTAGAAAATAAATGGAAATTTTAATGTCTAATGCTTTTGTGGTAAACTACTTTTTCATATGCAATAGAAAAGTTTCAAGCACTGTTGGAAAAGGGAAACGTCCCATAATAAGCATTTATACCTTTTGTTGTCTTAGTGTGTTTTTTAATTCGCTGTTAAACCTGTCAATCCATTAATATTAATTGTCTTGATATGCCAATATTTCAGAGGCTTTCATTATTGATTAATTAAAGCAATTATTGGAATAAGATTCGGTAACAAGTATTGCTACCTTGTTTAGCCACTTGATGAATAAGATATAAATGGAATAAGAAGAAAGTTCATAGTAAGCAATGTATACATTTTGCTTCTGTTCCTAAAATTAAACAACTAAGGGTTAATATGTCATGACTTTGGTCACACTAGAAGAATTATTTGTTTGATAACTTAAACAGCACCATCTACTTCAATGGCTCTATATATACAAAGTTGAAACCACTTCTGAAACTAGGCAGTTACAACAGCTCTACATGAAAGCCCTGATATTGCAATTGCATATCTCCACATGTTCATGAAAAATCTAGGTGAGATCATTTTAATGATTAAAAGACCAATAGTGATTGTCTGAAAGAGTGATAGCAATGAAACGGCAAAACAAATATGTCACCCGCCAACATGGTGGTGAACCCTTTCCCTCATATAGACACTTTCTGATCTCTGCAACATGCAGCTTTTTGAAAACATGGCAACAAAAGAAGAAATTGCTCAAAACAAGTAATATCTCCTTTTGTCACCATATTTTCAACTCTATTCAATTATTGTACTTTCATTTGAATGGAAAAAAAATTTGGGTATGTTTTCAAAGTCGTCTGCTGCAGATTTGTTGTATTTGTGGGAAAGGGTTAACTGTTACCTAATATGTTATTTTCAAGAGTCATCTGCTTTATAAGCATCTGCCCAAAGGGAAATTCAATAATATTACATGTAAATATTTAGAAAACATTGTGTGAAAAGGTTAAAAAAAGGTCATATTTTCTAAAAATGACTTCCACAGAGGCTACAAGAAGCAGGGCAATTTATGAATATACAATCATTAACAAATATATAATACTCAAGATATCATTTGTAAAAAATAATTGAACATTATCATCAGTAAAAACAAGAAGCCAAAGGGTGCCTGTAACGCTCCGCTGCATTAGGTAAAAATTTAATCACTATAGCCATATAATGCAAATCAGCCCTGTCCCCTGGTGACCATGTTTTTTAAACAATCAACATGGTTTGAAGGAATCCGATAGAGTCACACAAGGAACATTATGGAGATTTTTTTTCTTTCTTTTGGTTGCCATAGAAACCAGAATTTTATGTGGATCAAAGAAATTTGAAGGACTTTTAGAGGAAATTGAAAGGATACTTTCTATGAAGTTTCCTCCCAATTGGCTAAGCGGATATGTTGTTTAAACTAGAAGTTTATGCATGCACAGACGCACGGAAGACAATTCGCCAAGACATAAGCTGGACTGGCTTTCAGCCAGTGGAGCTTAAAACGACAAACAAAATACATGGTAGATTTATGGCCCTTGTAATATATGGTCACCTTTTTATTTTGATCAAGAAATGTTGAGTTTCATAACCATGTTTACTATAACATACTCCTTCTCATGATATAACTTTAAATAACCCTTTACCACTTGTAGATACATTTTGACGCATCCGCAGCAGACGACTTTTGAAAACATTGTGGCAAATGGATAAATTGCACTATGTTTTCATAAAGCCGTCTGCTGCAGAGGCGTCAGAAAGAGTCTAAATGAGGGAAAGGGTTAAAGTGGTTATTTGCTCAGGAAAATGGCCTTAAAATTCTAGGATCCATGAATTGAATGACTTAGCGTAGTCAGTGCTGAAGGAACATTTCAGGGAAATTATTTTTAATAGAGCCAGCAGCTTCAATGAAATTCAATCAAGTTTACAAAGCATACAGGAGAATCCAGCTCATTTTGCACAGACACACGCAAGTACATGTACGTCTAGTAATGACTCAAAGGTAAGTTTTTCATACGCTCTCATTTCCTTCCACCTTATTCACTAGATCTGTTAAAGGTACAGCCTCTGGCTGATTACTTTCTTCTATCTGTCTGCTTGAATCTTGACTAGATACAGTATATTTGGTCAACGCATCTGGCAATGGTGTACCTGTGAATTCATATTGTTGAAGAGAATCGTGATTTTTTTTTTCCCCCATCTCTATTTATTCATTCGTATTAGCACATTGCATGATATGCTTTTCTAACCATTGGTAGATAGACGAATTTTGACACCTCTGTAGCACATGACTTTTCAAATTATTACAGGAAACAAATCAATTCGCTCAAAATTAGCAATTTCTTAATTTTCCACAATATTTTCAACCCTGTATCAAAATAGTAATAACACATGTTTTGTATATAATAAGAAACACAAAATTGCTCAACTTTTCCCTGCATTTTCTCACGTGAAATCATTTAATCGTCAAAATTTAAGAATATTTAAAAAAAAAAAAAAACACTTTTGATGTAGATGCTATCAAATTCTCTGTATATGGGAAGATTTCAACATACATGAAACCTGCAGACGCATACATAATAAAGACATTATGAAAAATGTGTATAAATGAAAGTGTAATCATTAAATAGAATTCTTCTTCTTTTGCCACAATGTTTTCAATAGCCGTCATCTGCAGATGCATTTCAATGCATCTACATATGGGGGGAGGGTTAATTTGGCCAGGTAGCACTTTATACACACCTTTTGTTTCTGGCAGCAGCCACACTAAACCTCCACAAACCAAGGCTATCACACCAAATATAGTAAACGGAAGTGGCGCGGATCCATTCTTGGAACCCTGGAAAATAAATCGGCATATCTCTTTCTCTCATATAGATGACTTTTAGAAAACAACTGAAGATAGGGAGAAACTTCACCTTTTCCAAGGATATTTTTATTATAATTATTCTTCCACTTTGTGCACATATTACACCACTTTTCACTGAACGATTTTAAAAGCATTTGAAAAATACCAGATAAATGAAAAACTGCAAAACATATTTTGGAAATTACATCGTCTTTGAGGTTTATAGGCTATTTGTTTTTAACAGTTAATTTGATTTAAAATGTGTCTACATGTTTGTATATGATTATACAATAAATGAATGAAAGCCTAAAAACATTGTTTAATTCATTAACTCTCCGTTTGATAAGGTACAAATTGGCATTTCTGGAACCCTAATGGATTGTTTGATTTATTGGGGTTTTACACAGATTCAACATTCCTTCAGTTATATCACGGCCACAGTTCACTTATTCATGATCCCTGGGTAAACAAACCAGTACTAGGCTAGGAAATGTGACTTGCCAAAGAGCACTCCGTCATGACCACAGCACCGCGACTAGGGATCGAACCCCCGATGATAGAAACCATAATGGAAAAGTCATCCCTAGGCGTCACCATGTCGTGGCAGGCAATACAACGAGAGCTGTCAGAGGACAGCGTGCTCATCTTTTCATGCTTGTCAATAAAACAAGAGCTGTCAGAGGACAGCGTGCTCGACTTTTCGTGCTTGCCAATAAAACAAGAGCTGTCAGAGGACAGCCTGCTCACCTTTTCGTGCTTGCCAACAAAGCAAGAGCTGTCAGAGGACAGGACAGAGTGCTCAACTTTTCGTGCTTGCCAATAAAACAAAACTTATTTGGGTGGTACAGAAAACATTAAAGAGTCATAATTCTTACAGAAATCTTCACTAAATTATACACTGTTGGCTGTTTGTGGAGGTAATGATGGTAAAAAGATATTGTAAGTGTTTAAGCTATTTATCTCAATTGTTTTGAAAGAATAATTGATTTGGTATGAATAACTTAACCAAAATTCTAAATTGAAAAAAGTACCATAATTCTTCAAAAACCCTTGATAGAGTTATGTACTCTTATCTGTTGATGGAGGTCATGATGGTAAGTTTTGTAAGTTTCAAAGCAATATCTGTAATGGTTTTGAAAAAAAGTGAATCGGTACCAAAAACTTAACCAAGGTGTGACACCAAAGCCAAAAAGTCGAGCTAAAAAGGGCTTAGTTTTGTTACATACATTATCACAAGGTAATAGTTGTAATATCATGGGAGAAGAACGAGGCATACAATCTTACCAGGTAGACAATCTGTGGGGCAACTATAGCACCAATTCTCGCCCAAAACGAGCAGGCAGCGTACCCAATATTTCTAAAATGAAGTAATGAGATAATGAAGACTAAACCAATCTATATTTGAGCCGTTCCACGAGAGAACCAACTTTAAGAACTCCGCGTAATGTATTGACCCAGATCAGCCTGCGCAGACCACGCAGGCTAACTGGGCCGACACAATCCATCTCAGGGGGATAGAGGTATAGTATAATGAATACGGAAACCGAAAATCCACAGGAGGCCAAAAGGGTCTGTCTGGGTTAGCCTGCATGGTCGATACTTTCCGCAGAGTCCACAATGTAGGTTTTCTCGTGGGATGGCTCACTTACTGAACCATACCTTGTGATGTAGGTTCTCAAAAGAATAATCTCACAGACAGATGTTTCTTTTGAGTACCCACAGCATTGGGTCCAATAAGGTAAGGAGAACATGGATGGAATTCACATTATTATCTACAGCTCAGGGTTATATAACCCTTTCCTTCATACGACAATTCTGCAGCAGACGACTTTGAACGTATTTTGTAAACAAGAGGGCCATGATGGCCCTGGATCGCTCACCTTAATTATACAATGTACTGCAATGCAAAACACATCAAGACAATTATTCTGAATGCATCCTCCACAGTGTTAACAATATTTTCCTTCATTTTGCCTAGTGATCTATATTTTTTTACCTGATATGACCCATATTCCTACATGGACTAGATATCATTAAGACAACATACTGACAAAGTTTCAACTTGCTCAAAGTAAAAATGCGGCCTCCGGAGTTTGAACAATATTTTCCTTTATTGACCTAGTTTCTGATCCAATATGACCCATATTCGAACTTGACCTAGATATAATTCAGACAAACATTCTGACTAAATTTCAAGCTGCTGAAGCAAAAAATGTGGCGTCCAAAGTGTTCACAAGATTTTCCTTCAATTTGATCTAGTGACCTAGTTTTTGACCCGGCATGACCCATATTCGAACTTGGCCTAAATATCATTCAGCTCAACATTCTGAACAAATTTCAAGCCGCTGAAGCAAAACATGCGGCTTTTACAGAGTTAACAAGATTTTCCCTTAATTTGGCCTTGTGACCTATAGTTTCTAATCCAATATGGCCCATAATTAAACTTGACCTAGATATCTTTAAGACAAACATTCTGACAAAATATCAAGCTGCTGAAGCAAAAAATGAGGCATCCAAAGTGTTAACAAGATTTTCCTTCAATTTGGCCTAGTGATCTAGTTTTTGACCCGGCATGACCCATATTCGAACTTGGCCTAGATATCATTCAGCTCAACATTCTGAACAAATTTCAAGTTGCTGAAGCAAAATATGCAGCTTCTACAGAGTTAACAAGATTTTCCCTCAATTTGGCCTAGTGACCTAGTTTCTGACCCAATATGACCCATATTTGAACTTGACCTAGATATCTTTAAGACAAACATTCTGACCAAATTTCAAGTTGCTGAAGCAAAAAATGCGGCATCCAAAGTGTTAACAAGATTTTCCTTCAATTTGATCTAGTGACCTAGTTTTTGACCCGGCATAACCCATATTCGAACTTGACCTAGATATTTTTAAGACAAACATTCTGACAAAATTTTAAACTGCTTAAGCAAAAATTGCGGCCTCTGGAGTGTTAACAAGATTTTCCTTCAATTTGGCCTAGTGACCTACTTCTTGACCCGACGTGACCCATGTTCGAACTTGACCTACATATCATTAAGACAAACATTCTGATAAAGTTTAAACATGCTCAAGTTGAAAATGTGGCCTCTAGAGTGTTAACAAGATTTCGCTTCAATTTGACCTAGTGACCTCGTTTTTGACCTCATATGGCCCAGTTTCGAACTTGTCCAAGATTTTATAGAGATGAACGTTCTGATAAACTTTCATGAAGATTGGCTGCAAAATGTAGCCTGTAGAGTGTTAACAAGCTCAAATGTTGACGACGCACGACGCACGACAGACGACGGACGGACGCCGGACAAAATGTGATCCCAATAGCTCACCTTGCACTTCGTGCATAGGTGAGCTAAAAAATAGAAAATCTCTTTCATTGAATGGATAACCTATGACTAAAAGTGGAAAACATTGTGGCAAAAGGAGAAATTGCTCGTTTTGAGCAATTTCTTCTTTTGTCACTATGTTATTAAAAAGCTGTCTGCTGCAGAGGCGTCAGAAAGCGTCTATATAAGGGAAAGGGATAACCTATTTCACAATTTTGTATTTCATGACCAAATATTTCCCTTGTTCGTCAGATTTCCATTTGTATCCCTACAAACATGTAACATGAGATGTTGGAGGATATATATAATCAGAGTACAATCAACCCTATCCCACCTATGAACAGATCTGCAGCAGAACTATGAAACAAGAGGACCATGAGGCCCTGGATCGCTCACCTGAGAATAGGCTATTTAAGACTTAATTCTTTCAGTGCCAATGGCAATATGAGGTTTTGCCTAACAGCAATGTTTGTTGACTTGAAGCACTTTCTGACAAAGCTTATTGATTTTGAACGGTTTGTTACAAAGAAGTGTTAATACTTCTCAACACAACAGTAAATGAAAGTATGTGCGTGTTCTTTACCAATTAATTTGGACTAGAGTTGAAGCCTAGTTTTTATTTTGGCATAGACATTATTTGCCAGGTTGACAAGACCTTCCTTTTTTTCATTTTATTTCATTTCTAGCATAAAATATGCGGTCTCTATAGTTTTAATAAGATTTTTCTACAATATGGCCTAGTGACCTAGTTTATAACCAGACATGACCCATATACGAACTTAGCCTAGATATCATCAATACAAACATTCTGACAAAGTTTCAACATGCTCAAGCCCAAAATGCACCTTCTAGAGTGTTTACAAGATTTTCCTACAATTTTCCTAGTTTTTGACCCCACATGACGCATATTCAGACTTGGCCTAGATATCATCAAGACAAATTTTCTGATAAAATTTCAAGCTGCTCAAGTCAAAATGCGATCTCTATAGTGTTAACAAGATTGATTTTGACCTGACCTGACCCATATACAAACTTAGCCTAGATATTATCAAGACAAACATTTGAGAAAGTTTCAACATGCTCAAGCCAAAAATGCGGCTTCCAGAGAGATTGTTCTTCAATTTGGCCTAGTGACCTATTTTTTTGACCCGATATGATCAGAAAGTTTGTCTTGATGATATCTATGCCAAGTTCGAATATAGGTAATGTTGGGTCAAAAACTAGGTCACTAGTCATGTGACCTAGTTTTTGACCGGACATGACTCTTATTTAAACTTGCCTAGATATCATCAAGACAAACATTCTAGTAAATTTCAACATGTTCACGTTAAAAACACATCTTCCAGAGTGTTAACAAGATTTTCCTTCAATTCGATCTAGTGGCCTAGTTTGTGACCCCACATGACCGAGTTTCTCAAATTTAAAATGCGGCTTCCAGTGTTAACAATATTTTCATTTAATTTGATCTAGTGGCCTAGTTTGTGACCCCACACAAGTTTCGATCTTGGCCTAGATTTGATGGAGATGTAAGTTCTGATAAACTTTCATGAAGATTGGATGCAAAATGTTGCCTCTAGAGTGTTAACAAGCAAATGTTGACGATGAACGACGATCTAGGCAAAATGTGAAAAATCTCGATGAATGAAAGAATAACTAGAACTATCACTGAAGATGATAAATACCCCCTAAACAGCACCTTGACCTACACCATAACTTAATTAGTAAAAGGGCCATAACTCTGTAAAATATCATGCAAATGTAACCCCTTTAGGATATGCACATCTCCTCTTGGTATAGAAGCTTCATGTAAAATTTTATTGAATTCCACCCAGTGGTTTGTAAGAGATAGGCCGGACAAAATATGGCTAAACAGCACCTTGACCTACACCATAACTTAATTAGTAAAAGGGCCATAACTCTGTAAAATATAATGCAATTGTAACCCCTTTACGATATGCACATCTCCTCTTGGTATAGAAGCTTCATATAACATTTTATTGAATTCCACCCAGTGGTTTGTAAGAAATACGCCGGACAAAATATGGCTTCCGGCCGACCGACAGACAGACAGACAGACAGACTGCCCGACACAGTGACTCCTATATACCCCCTCTTCTTCGAAGGGGGTATAATTATTGAAAAGAGTTGAAATAAAGTAATGTATAGGTATTGACCATTTACCTCAATTGATGATAGCTTATAATGTCCCGGAACAGATGACCTTTGCCACAATGTTTTCAGCTCTTGACAATAATCAAACCTTCATTTCTAAAGACTTTCCATATTTTTCGCGTTTATGTTTTCAAAGTTGTCTGATGCTTATTGTTAAGAAGGAAGAAAATGTCTGAGTAAATTACATTATACAATAGTATAATAATCATACCTGACTACAGTTGGAAAGATTTCAGCAGTAAACACCTGGGTAGCTGCCCAGGCCCCAGCTATCCCAGCCTTCCCTATCATGGCAAATACAGTTATAATAATGGGGTTTTCTTCCAGCTGCCCTGAAATAGAAATCAGGTTTACCTGATAAAATTATTCTTAACACTTTCCCACATACAACAAATCTGCAGCAGGTAACTTTGAAAAATTTAGTCAAAAGAGTGGAAACTCTTTATAAATGAAAAGCAATAATTGAATAAAGTTGAAGACGTTGTGGCAAATGACGTCTTTTGCCAAACAAAATTCAAAAATTGTCTGCTGTAGAGAAATTCAGTATATTTGACATTTTGACAAGGCAGAATAACAGATGCCCGAAAAATATGAATTGATGTCACAATACAATTTATACTTTCATAATGATACACCATTCAAACCAGCTTTTTTTCTCTCAAAGATTACACCAGTTGAAGCTCTCTTGACACTGGACCTGTATATAACGTATGAAGGAATTCCGTCAGTGCTAGAGTGATGACATTTCATACAGACATATTATAGTCACTGTGACCTATGTCGTTTAAAGGCAAACTTATTCAAGCTCTGACGCTAGAATTGTGTATGAAGTAACTCCAGAAGCAAATGAAAGTGCTATAGAGTGATGACGTCTTTTCATAAAGAGATATTATAGTCCCAGTGTCTTTGTCCTTTGACATAGGTCTGTGAAATACAATTCTGTCTAAACTCTCTTGACACTGAACGTGTGTAAAAAGAACAAAGAAATACTGTCAACAAATGAAAGTGCTTTGTACAGACATATTATAGTCACTATCACCCTGATTGACCTAGGTCGGTGAATAGCGAGCTCTTACAAGAGAGGATGCTTGAGAACATTTGTGTTAAGTTTCATAACAATTGGTTAAGATGCTACAGTGATAGTGTCTTTTGGAAACTAATATAGTCACTGTGACCCTGACCTTTGATCTAGGTCAGTGAAACGTTAACTTCTATAAGAGGCCATGATTGTGAACATATGTGCCAAGTTTCATAATAATTCATTCATAAATGAAGTCGCTAGAGTGATTTCATCATTTGGAAACATGCATATGGGCAGATCCCTAAATCCCCTCGACGACCTCATCGCGAGGGGATAATAAAAATGAAGTACTTACCCATAAGATCTAGCACAAGGATGAAAAATGAAAATATTCCTGAAGTTGTCATGAGAATGGACACGGTTAGTCGGCGACCAAGTGTGTTATGAACACAAACAACAAATATGAGGGCGGGAATCTCTACCAGGCCTGAGAAAAATGTGTTCAGGTAAAGATTTCCTGTCAGATTTCTAGTGTTGAAACTCATCCCATAGTACACAGAGCTAGACACAAACCTGCAAACAACAAAAGAAGTAAGGGTAAAAGACAACTTTACATTCACAAGCATACAACTTTTGTAAACATTGCATGAAAATCTAATTCTTTTCCTGTAAACAATGTATTCTATTCAGAAAACAATTATGTAATGAAATTAAAACTGTGACAGATGGACAGAGGACAAAACAAGAGGGCCATGAGGCCCTGGAATCGCTCACCTGAGCTGGGCTATTTAAGACATAACTCTTTCAGCGTCAATGGCAATATCATCAAGACAAAATTTCTGACAAAAATGCGATCTATATAGTGTTAACTAGATTGTTCTACAATTTGGCCTAGTGACTTAGTTGTTGACCTGACCTGACCTGACCCATATACAAACTTAGCCTAGATATCATCAAGACAAATATTCTGACATAAGTTTCAACATGCTCAAGCCAACAAGAGGGCCAAGATGGCCCTAAATCGATCACCTAATTGATAGTAAATTAGTAGCAAATATTTAACTGCAAATATCTGGGAAAATTTTATCAGGGAGTGTAAATGAAACTGCAAAGGAGTGGACACTTCTCAAGAAACAGCTTATCAGTAAAGGCCATTTATATCTTGAAATCTAACAAGAACTTTAATAAGAATGGAATTATAAAGTTTTTGTCATTTTGCACCTTTCCTGATGCCGCCTTGCTGCCCTGTTTTTCAACGAAATCAATATGGCTTCAACAGTTTATTTAGAGGGTCACTTAAGGAACATTTCTACCAAATGATCTTGCAATCGCACAAGTAGATTATGGAGGAAAAGGATTTTAAAATTTGGGTATTTTTCTCACTTTCTGATGCCGCAGCAACCAAAGTTATCAATGGAATTTAAATCTTTGAACAATTTTGAAAGAGGACCACCAAAGGAACATTCTTGATTCGTATTATATTTTCTTAAAATCAGACAAACACTTTCATAAAAATGGAATTTTCAAATTTTGTCATTTTGCCCCTTTTCTGATGCCGCCTGACTGCCATGTTTTTCGACCAATCAGTATGGCTTGAACAATTTTTATAGAGGGTCACCCAAGGAACATTTCTACCAAATTATATTTGAATCTGACAGGCAGATTCGGAGGAGAAGATTTTTAAAGTTTGGACATTTTGTCCCCTTTCTGATGCCGCAGCAACCAAAGTTCTCATTGGAATTTTAATCTTTGAACAATTTTGAAAGAGGACCACCAAAGGAACATTCCTGTGATGTTTTGTGGAAATTGGTCTATTGGAATGGTAGGAGTTGGTTGTCATTTGTGGCTAAAAGTTCAATTTACCCTTTTGAGATGACGCCTGGTTGCTATGATTGTGTAACCAATCAAAACGCCTTAATCAAATTAAATAGAGGATCATTACAGTAAGATTCATATTATATTTTCTTAAAATCAGACAAGCACTTTCATAACAAGAGCTGTCGGAGGACAGCGTGCTCGACTATTCCACCGCTTATTTAAGTTACTGAGATAATAGACTCTAATGTAGTTGCATGCAAAACATTAACCACAATTTCTTAGTGGGTGATAATTTGCATTATATGCAGGATAGTGTTATTTAACATGATTATTTTCATAGGTGTGATGGTTAGAAAGGGTTGTATAACCTTTCAATGGAATGCATCAAGTAGTTACTCAGATATGGACTCTTAATGTAGTTTCACGCAAACCTTTAACCATAATTTCTAAGTTAAAAAAAGGGCAACAATTTGTACCATATACAGGATAGAGTTATCATAATTGGTTGTGTTTATAGTTGTGCAATTGGGAAAGGTTGTATAAAGTTTCAATACAATTTTTCAAGTTGTAACTGAGATTACACTCTAAATGTAGTTGCAAAACTTTAAGTCCAAAAAGGTCCATAACTTGCATAAAATGCTGGATAGAGTAATCATACTTGATTGTTTACATAGATGATTAGATGTGATGGTTGGTAAGTGCTGTATAAAGTTTCAATGCAATGCATCAAGTAGTTACTAAGAGATGGTCTCTTTATGTAGTTGCATGCAAAACTTTAACCAGAATTTATAAGTCCAAAAAGGCCATAACTTGCATAAAATGCAGGATAGAGTTATCATACTTGATAATCTACACAGGTGTGATAGTTGGGTAGGGTTGTAGAAAGTTTCAATGCAATGCATCAAGTATTTACTGAGACGTGAACTCTTAATTTAGTTGCACGCAAAACTTTAACCAGAATTTCTAAGTAAAAAAAGGGCCATAACTTGCATAAAATGCAGAATAGAGTTATCATACTTGATAATCTACACAGGTGTAATAGTTGGGTAAGGTTGTAGAAAGTTGCAATGCAATGCATCAAGTAAATACTGAGATATGGACTCTTAATTTAGTTGCATGCAAAACTTTAACCAGAATTTCTAAGTAAAAAAAGTACCATAACTTGCATAAAATGCAGGATAGAGTTATCTTACTTGATAATCTACATAGGTGTGATAGTTGGGTAGGGTTGTAGAAAGGTTCAATGCAATGCATCAAGTATATACTGAGATATGGACTCTTACTTTAGTTGCACGCAAAACTTTAACCAGAATTTCTAAGTAAAAAAGGGCCATAACTTGCATAAAATGCAGGACAGAGTTATCTAACTTGATAATCTACATTGGTGTGATAGTTTGGTAGGGTTGTAGAAAGTTTCAATGCAATACATGTAGTATTTTAGAACTTGCATGCAAAACCTTAACCAAAGTGTGACGTGGACGCCGACGCCGACGCCAGGGTGAGTAGTATAGCTCTCATATTCTTCGAATAGTCGAGCTAAAAATGGAATTTTCAAATTCTGTCATTTTGCCCCTTTTTTGATGCCGCCTGACTGCCATGTTTTTCGCCCAATCAGTATGGCTTGAACAATTTTTATAGAGGGTCACCCAAGGAACATTTCTACCAAATTATATTTGAATCTGACAGGCAGATTCGGAGGAGAAGATTTTTAAAGTTTGGACATTTTGTCCCCTTTTCTGATGCCGCAGCAACCAAAGTTCTCATTGGAATTTTAATCTTTGAACAATTTTGAAAGAGGACCACCAAAGGAACATTCCTGTGATGTTTTGTGGAAATTGTTCTATTGGAATGGTAGGAGTTGGTTGTCATTTGTAGCTAAAAGTTCAATTTACCCCTTTTGTGATGACGCCTGGTGGCTATGATTGTGTAACCAATCAAAACGGCTTAAACAAATTAAATAAAGGATCATTACAGTAAGATTCGTATTATATTTTCTTAAAATCAGACAAGCACTTTCATAAAAATGGAATTTTCAAATTTTGTCATTTTGCCCCTTTTTTGATGCCGCCTGACTGCCATGTTTTTCGCCCAATCAGTATGGCTTGAACAAATTTTATAGAGGGTCACCCAAGGAACATTTCTACCAAATTATATTTGAATCTGACAGGCAGATTCGGAGGAGAAGATTTTTAAAGTTTGGACATTTTGTCCCCTTTCTGATGCCGCAGCAACCAAAGTTCTCAATGGAATTTAAATCTTTGAACAACTTTGAAAGAGGCCAACCAGAGGAACAGTCCTGTGATGTTTCACGGAAATTGTCCTTGGAGTTTGGGAGGAGATGATGTTTAAAGCTAAAAGTTAACGCCGGACGGACGGACGGACGACGGACAAAAAGTGATTAGAATAGCTCACCTTGAGCCTTCGGCTCAGGTGATCTAAAAATGCGGCTTCCAGATTGTTAACAAGATTGTTCTTCAATTTGGCTTCCAGAGTGTTAACAAGATTTCCCTTAAATTTGGCCTAGTGACCTAGTTTTTGACATGACATGACCCATATTCTAGGTATCACCAGGACAAACTTTCTGATAAAGTTTCAACATACTCAAGTTTAAAATGCGGCTTCAAGAGTGTTAACAAGATTTTCCTTAAATTTGGCCTTGTGACCTAGTTTTTGACCCGACATGACCCATATTCGAACTTGACCTAGATATCACTAAGACAAATTTTCCGACATAGTTTCAACATGCTCAAGCCAAAAATGTGGCTTCAAGAGTGTTAATATTTTTCTTAAATTTGGCCTAGTGACCTAGTTTTTGACAGGACATGACCCATATTCGAACTTGGCCTAGATATCACTTATACAAATATTCTGACAAAGTTTCAAAATGCTCAAGTTTAAAATGTGGCTTCCAGAGTGTTAACAAGATTTTCCTTCAATTTGGCCTATTGACCTAGTTTTTGACCCGACATGACCTATATTCGAACTTGGCCTAGATATCACTAAGACAAACATTCTGACAAAGTTTCAACATGCTCAAGCCAAAAATGCGGCTTCCAGAGTGTTAACAAGATTTTCCTTCAATTTGGCCTAGTTTTTGACCCAACATGACCTATATTCGAAATTGGCCTAGATATCACTAAGACAAACATTCTGACAAATTCTCAACATGGTCAAGCCAAAAAATGCGGCTCAAGATTTTCCTTAAATTTGGCCTAGTGACCTAGTTTGTGACCCGACATGACCCAGTTTCGAACTTGGCCTAGATTTGATGGAGATATTATGTTCTGATAAATGTTGCCACTAGAGTGTTGACAAGCAATAGTTGACGACGGACGATGGACAAAAGGCGATTACAAAAACCCACCTTGAGCACTTTGTGCTCTGTTGAGCTAAAAATAATCCCTAGATGTTACCTTACCCTATAGGCAGACGACATAAATGTAACCTCTTTCATTCTTAATTTACTCTATCAAATATCTCTTTCCATCTACACAAAAAATCTACAACAGACTTCTTTGAAAACATAAAGGCAAAAATATGGAAAATCCTCAATGATTAAAACTAATCATTGAATAGAGATGATGTGAGAGATGAGGCAAAAGGAAAAATTAGCACTTTCTCTTTTTGCCTCAACATCTTCAAGACGTCTGCGGCAAATGGGTCTGCATGTGGGAAATGGGTAATATTTACATGTACCTACCATGCAAACATGAGAATGAGTGAATTCTTGAGTAATTCCCATGAACTACATAAGTGCCAATAGCTGTACTTCACCTGTTGTTCATGAATGGATCTCTCTGCCTGAAATAAATCATAAAACAATTTTCCAAGAATCACATGAGTCACTTACAGAAAGACAAGAAAATATTAAAAAGTTTTCATGAAATCACATACGTGTGTCACCTGCAGAAGAAAGTCAGTTAACCCTTTCCCACATATAGCCGCTTTCTGATGCCTCTGCAGCAGACAACTTTTGAAAACAATTTCTCCTTTGGCCGCAATGTTAACAACTTTGTTATGCCTACTAATTATACCTACATTTATAGAATAAAGGAAAAATTGCTCACTTTGAAGGATATATCTACCTTTTCTAAAAACATTTACAAAAGATGGCTGCTGCATCATCTGTAACTATTAACCTATTCCCATGTATAGACATTTTCTGACGCCTCTGCAGCAGACGACTTTTGAAAACATTGTGACAAAAATAGAAATTGCTCAAAACAAGCAATTTCTTCTTTTGCCACAATGTTTTCAAATCTTTTAAGTAATAAAGCCTACATTTATAGAGCTTTTCTGTGATTTTGCCTTGTTGTTTTAAAAGTTGTCTGCTGCAGATTTGTTGTATGTGGGAAAGGGTAAATTCTTATCACATACCTCTGCTGCTGCCTCTAATCTGGAGAAATCAGGAATTGGTTTTTTATTATATTTGGCCATATCAGTAAGAATTCTCTCCGCCTTTTTAATACGACCTCTACTCAACAACCATCGAGGACTCTCAGGAACAAACCTGCACAAAAGAGATAATAGAACAAACTGAACAATACTAGTTACATGGTTTGAATTTTTTCTCTCCTTTTTTGTAAAAGAAACACCACACTAATCTTCTCTATAACTGTTATGAAGCCAATAGATAAAAGTTGAAAACATTGTGACAAAAGGAGAAATTGCTCATTGTGGACATTTTCTCATTTTGTCTCAATGCTTTAAAAAATCATCTTTTCCTGCTCCAAGCTTATATCTTTTGTAAAGCAATTATTTACGCTGTCCCATCTGTAGATGTATTTTGATGCATTTGCAGCAGGCGACTTTAGAAAACACTGAGGGAAAAGGAGAAATTGCTCATCATGAGCAATTTCTCCTATTGCCATAATGTTTTCAATTCTTTTCAATCATTACACTTTCTTATAAAGATATTTTCCTTATTTTGGTTAGAATTTTTTAAATGTATTTGTTGCAGATTTGTTGTATGAGGGAAAGGGCTAACAACTGTAAATTAATAATTTCTTGATCATGACAGCATTTGAAAACTCCGACCCCACTGTTACTTAGTAGATGTCATAGTATTAATTCCTTTGTTGGTGTACTTCTAATATGCTGATTAACACTTGCACCACAATAACTCATTCGAACCTCTTTAGTTGTGGTTACTCAAAAGACTAGTACCCAAAGCATTGGGTTTTGAGATGAAAGAAGAAGTCAAGATACTCAATTTCTAGAGCTGTTTTGACTGATTGATTGGGGATTAATGCGGTTTTCAGCAAATTTTCAGTCTTATCACGGCGGCCAGTTCACCTACTCATGTGTTTCCTTGCTTTCTCAAACCAGTACTCCACACAACATACTTTCCAAGTAACTGGCTGCTTTTCCACATGGGACTTTTATCCCGTTGGTGAAAGACGAATGACGCTTGTCACAGTGACTTTGTGACTCGGAAAGAATGTTGGCCAAACTGGGATTCAAACTCACAACTCCTGGAAAGAGCTGATTTGAGCAATTACTAAACTACCTACCACCAAGAGAGAAGTATAAACACACTGGCTGTCGATGTGCTTATCACTAAATACTGCCAGTCCCGTATAAAGTAGCCCCAGCCTGCCAGGGCCATGACCCCTACAGCCCACAGTCCTATACACCCACAAAATGTCCTCCATTCAGGGGTCACTAACTCGAGAGGCAACACAAAATTGACAACCAGTACACCTGCATAGAAAGATACAACAATGTCAAAGATATACTATAACTACAGCCCCTTTCCATCCTATTGGTTTTGTGAAATTCAACGTGCAAAATTACTAAATTGTGAAAACAATGACATATGAAATCGCAAAATTGTGACGAAAAATTATATGTTATGTATAAAAGAAGTATTATGAAATCTTATGAACAAGGTATATTCCAATTTATTTTGCTTTATGACTTAATGCATGTCCTACTGGATTATGCAAGCATACAATTTATTTGCTTGCTATGTGAATTTTGCCTTTCATTTGTGGATTTTCTTCACAAAATTGCCTCTAATATAGTAGGTGGAAAGGTGCTGAACTATTATCCTGCTGAAGGTTCTGCAATTGATTTCATTATTCTTGTATTTCATTAACTTCCAGAATATCAACTGTTTACTTGAAGTGTTTTTTTCAGAGTTGCCTGAATTGAAAACATCTGAGGTCAACAAATGTTAATCATAGATACAATTTGAAGTAGAATTTGTAACCACTCCCCAATTGCAGACACATTTTGAAAAATACTTGAAAAAGAAGAAATTGCTCATGATTATCAATCTTCCTTTATCAAAATGTTTTCACCTCTATTCTCTATTGATACTTTCTTCTATAGGGATTTTCACAGATGTTTCAAAAATTGTCCACTGCAGTTGTACTGTATGTGGGGTAGGATTAACCCTTTCCCTCATATAGACGTTTTCTGACGCCTCTGCAGCAGACGCCTTTTTGAAAACATAGTGACAAAAGAAGAAATTGCACAAAACGTGCAATTTCTCCTTTTGCCACAATGTTTTCCACTTTTTGTCATAGGTTATCCATTCAATTATGGAGATTTTCTATGTCTTGACAAAATACGTTCAAAGTCGTCTGCGGCAGATTTGTCGTATGAGGGAAAGGGTTAAACAACTTGGACAAATGAAAATTTCTTATTTTGAGTAATTTCTTATTTCCAATGTTTTCAAAAGAGGCAAAGGTAGTCTACACTTATGAGTATCAAACACTTTAGTAGGGTAGGGACACTATGGACAACTGAAAGCAATGCAAATGTTTGAGATCTAGATTGGAATTATTGTAAGTGCAGACTGATTCTGTTCAATATTGTTTTCACAATTTGTCTGCTACAGAGGTATCAGAAAGCTTCTGCATGTGGTCAAGGATTAAAGAATGGCAATTAATACTAAAAGAATACATAACAAGAGCTGTCGGAGGACAGCGCGCTCGACTACATGCCGCTTATTCACATAAAGCACTATTTCATTATATTGCACTTAAGTACTATTAAATCATATTATATACTCTATATGTAAAAGCAACTGAATAGATATACATACATTTAAATATAATTTAAAAATAAAATTCCTAAGTCAATCAAGGGCCATTACTCCATATTTAGGATACAATGGAGTTATCTAACCTAATTGTACGATGGTCCTTAACAAATATGTGAAGTATGAAGTGATTTGAATGATGTATCTTTAACGTTGAGCTAAACGCAAATGTTAAAACTGACCGAGTCCAAAATTAGCAAAACCTTAAAAAAAGGTTTTCCTAATGTTTGACACCATGCAAAACCCGTTTGATATGTTGAAGAATTATATTTGATAAATAAATGATCACAATTAGAAAGAAATGTAACCAAAAATTAAGAATTTATCTAAAATTCTCAAATCAAACAAAAATCATGTTTTTTACCCCCTAAAAGTCACACTCAGCATCTTCAACATACAATGTGAAGAAAGGTATTACATGTAATTATATTCCAAATATGGAAGCCCTAACACAAGTACTTATTTAGAAAAATTCGAAAATTAAATGAAAAAGCCAACTTGCCCTAAAACTTTAACCACCCAAAAGCATGTGTTTTACCGCAAACAGAAGGTCACACTCAGCATCTTCAGCATATAATATGAAGAAATGTATTAAATGTAATTATTTTCCAAATATGAAAGCCCTAGCACAAGTACTTATTCAGAAAAAGTTAACAAAAATAAAATAAAATCCTACTTGCCCCAAAACTTTAACCACCGAAAATCATGTTTTTTACCCCAAAAAGAAGGTCACACTCAGCATCTTCAGCATTCAATGTGAAGAAAGGTATAAGATGTAACTATATTCTAAATATTAAAGCCCTAGCACAAATTCTTATAGAGAAAAATAAAAAAAAATAATCCAACTTGCCCTAAAACTTTAACCCCCGAAAATCATGTTTTTTTTCCCAAAAGGAAGGTCACACTCAGCATCTTTAGCATTCAATGTGAAGAAAGGTATAAGATGTAACTATAATCCAAATATGAAAGCCCTAGCACAAATACTTATTAATGAAAATTCCAACTTGCCCTAAAACTTTAACCGGACGCCGACGCCGGGGCGAGTAGTAAAGCTCTCATATTCTTCGAATAGTCGAGCTAAAAACACAAAGCAGCAGTTATACTGAAACACTAGCAGAAATAATTAACAAATGATTCTATTCCCATATATTGTTTTTTAACAACAACAACAAAAAGCTGTGTTCAATGCACAGTTCACTTTATCACCTTATCAAACATTTTGATATCACTAGAAAGATATTCACAAGAAATACACTAGTCCTTTTTGAAAGCCCTATCTCTAACTGGTCAAAAGTAATGGTCAATATAAAAGAGTTTGCAATAAATGAGTGGTTAGGGCATTTACTCTATATGTATATTTTTTTTTAGAATTTGATCATGACTTACCCCCAATTAGGCCTCCAATAATAAATCTGAGACCTGCATAGACCATCCACGTTCCGGCAAAGGCACTGCAAAACCACATAATCACAAGAATAGCATGTTCTATAAATAGAATATTTCTGCGCCCAAACAAGTCCGCCAGCTGACCTGTTATAACAGCACCAAATAGCACCCCAGCCATCTGTATAGATGTGATTTTCTCTGCAACACTGTCTCTACCACACACTAACTTCCACTGAAATACAAATACAATAAATAATCTGTTTGAAATAAATACTGGCCTGGTCATGGTTTGAACTCAGGAACTCATAATTGCTTGGGGTTTAACCCTTTCCCTCATATAGACACTTCCTGACGCCTCTGCAGCAGACAGCTTTTTGAAAACATAGTGACAAAAGAAGAAATTGCTCAAAACGAGCAATTTCTCCTTTTGACACAATGTTTTCCACTTTTAGTCAAAGGTTATCCATTCAATTTTGGAGATTTTCTATTTTTTGACAAAACATTCCGTCTGCTGCAGAATTTTCGTATGAGGGAAAGGGTTAATACATTTCTCAGCAGTATTTCAGTTATATACCAGCAGCCACTTCACCTACCAATGTTTTTCCTGATTTCAGAAAGTTTCTCTCAACTCAACAGTTCTTCCCACAATAGTCATTCAATGCACCTGGCTACCTTTCAATCAAGAGTGGAAGATGAACGACGCTTGTCACAATTATTTTTGTAAATTCATCAGAAAAAACGATTTGGCAATTCTTTGATTCAAACTCATAAATCCTGGGTTGACAGGGCTTGTCATTGCAGACTAACTCTTTCCCTCATATAGACGCTATCTCATGCCTCTGAAGCTTTTAAAAAAACATAGTGGTTAAAGGAGAAATTGCTCATGATAAGCAAGTTCTCCTTCTACCACAATATTTTCAACTCTTACAGTAATACTATCATTTACAGAAATTTTGCATTTTTATTCCTAGATGATTTAACCCTTTCCCACATACAGATGGGTTCTGAAGGCTCTGCAGCAGACTTCTTTTGAAAACATTGTGGCAAATGGAGAAATAAGTAATTTTTCCATTTGCAACCATGTTTCCTTCTCTATTCAATAATTATACACCCCTTAATAGAGACCGAGATATTTTATAGTGATTTGCTGCAGATTTGTTGTATTTGGGAAAGGGTTAAGTCATTTGCTGATTTGTTGCACACCAGAAAGGGATTTATAATGGGCAGTAAAAGGTTCTTTTTCTCTCAATATCAAATATTCTTTTAAGTAACCACAACAAAGGGTTTGATAGTCAAAAAAATTTAAAATATAAATTATAATGCCAGTTATGATATATAGTTTAGATTACCTGTGTGACAATTGAGTTGATATCATAATCATTCTCAAACTGAATTCCCGGACACACCCCCATATCTACAGGACACACATTTTTATGTCGAGTCAAGTTCACTGTAGATATATTATTCATCATCGTGTACCACTGAAGCGAGGGTATACTGTCAATTTGCTGAATGAGGCCAGGATCGGTATCATTACTCATGTTCATCAGGCTATCGTGTAGGCCTCCCCAATCTGGGCAGTAGAAATCTGATTTGTAATTGAGCAATATGGGCGTTAACATCGCCCATGCTAATGGAGTCTCAAACATGCTCACAAGGATAAACGCTCTACGCTGATATGGTCCAAAGGACCCCAACTCCCGTAGTATCTTTTCATACTCTGACATCTTTATCGTCCGTTTGTCTAACTGTCAGACAAAAATTCCATTTCGGTGGGTAAAACCAGGAATTATACTCTAGCTGATTAATCTTATCTTCCTCAAATCATCCTGAAAATGTTAAAATTATAACATAAACATACAAATATTTCAGTAACAGTTTCCAACATAAAATAAATCTACAGCAAATGATTTTGAAAACATCAAAGCAATGATTAATCTTATATTCCTCACAAATCATCCTGAAAATGTTAAAATTATAACATAAACATACAAATATTTCAGTAACAGTTTCCAACATAAAATAAATCTACAGCAAATGATTTTGAAAACATCAAAGCAAATATGTGGCAAATTTCAATATATGAAAGTTTAATGTATTGAAGAATTGAAACATTATGGCAAAAGTAGAACATGCTCATGACAAACTGTTACTCCTTTTGCAAATGGTTGAATTTGGTTTACACTTCAGTAAATAATATTGCATGACATTACATATTTCACCTTGGTCATCAGATAACATGACATAAGACTTTTTCTTTTAACGCTTTCAAACATACAACAAATGATAAATCTCTGCAAATGAAAGTATAACAATTTAATAGAATTGAAAACATTGTGACAAAGGGAGAATTGGCTCATTATGAGATCTTTCTCCTTTTATCACCATGTTTTAAAAAGACATCTCCTTGAGTGGCATCAAAATGCTCAGTATTGAGAGATAGGGTAAAAAAAATGACATTAAATCAAACTTTAAGATAAGGTGGCTATGAATCATTTGGCAAATCTTATCTGCAATATATGCACACACTGGATCAATCCAGGTTTCCTTCGACGGCCACTGACAACCAAAACTAAAAGAATAATGTACTATAAGAGCTCATGTGTTTCACCCTTTCCCATACAAGACAAATCTACAGCAGATGACTTTCAATATATTAGGCAGAAACATGGATAATCTCTATAAATATAAGTACAATCATGGAAAATATTGTTGCACAAGTCATCTGCTTTAACCCTTTCCCTCATATAGACGCTTTCTGACACCTCTGCAGCAGATGGCTTTTTGAAAACATAGTGACAAAAGAAGAAATTGCTCAAAACGAGCAATTTCTCCTTTTGCCACAATGTTTTCAACTTTTAGTCATAGGTTATCCATTAAATTATAGAGATTTTCTACTTTTTGACAAAATATGTTCAAAGTCGTCTGCTACAGAATTGTCGTATGAGGGAAAGGGTTAAATTTGTCTGTGTCTGGGAAAAGGGTTGACAAACAGCAAGCTTATGAATACCGATATAACCAAGTATAGACTAGAGCTATTACCGAATGTAATGAATACACCCACAAAAAGATTTGTCACAGGACAGGTTGGGAAACAAGAGGCCCATGAGGGCCTATGCTCTACTGGCATTGGTCTGGCTTGTTTCAAAAGGAACCAATATGTCATCAATAATCAAATACCATCTAAGTTTGGTGAAGATCAGATAGTAAATGGAAGCTCTATTGTGTTCACAAGCTGTATTTAAGCAATTTTGACAATTTCAAGGGCCATAATCCAGCCATGCATGGGTAGATCTGGCCGTTTTTTAGAAATGAACCAAACTCTCATGGATATCTAACTACTGTATAAGTTTGATTGAGATACAATCAAAAATAAGGACTGTATCATGTTAACAAGCCCTATTATAGCAATTTTGACAATTTCAAGGGCCATAATTCAGTCATGCATGGGGCGGATCTGGCTTGTTTTCGAAAGGAATCAAGCTCTCATGGATATCTAACTACTGTATAAGTTTGGTTGAGATACAATAACAAGAGGGCCAAGATGGCCCTAAATCGATCACCTAATTGATAGTAAATTAGTAGCAAATATTTAACTGCAAATATCTGGAAATTTTTATCAGGGAGTGCAAATGAAACTGAAAGGAGTGGACACTTCTCAAGAAACAGCTTATCAGTAAAGGCCATTTATATCTTGAAATCTAACAAGAACTTTAATAAGAATGGAATTATAAAGTTTTTGTCATTTTGCAACTTTCCTGATGCCGCCTTGCTGCCCTGTTTTTCAACGAAATCAATATGGCTTCAACAGATTATTTAGAGGGTCACTTAAGAAACATTTCTACCAAATTATCTTGCAATCGCGCAAGTAGATTATGTAGGAAAAGGATTTTAAAATTTGGGTATTTTTCTCACTTTCTGATGCCGCAGCAACCAAAGTTCTCAATGGAATTTAAATCTTTGAACAATTTTGAAAGAGGACCACCAAAGGAACATTCTTGTGATGTTTTGTGGAAATTGGTCTATTGGAATGGTAGGAGTTGGTTGTCATTTGTAGCTAAAAGTTCAATTTACCCTTTTTGTGATGACACCTGGTTGATATGATTGTGTAACCAATCAAAACGGCTTAAACAAATTAAAAAGAGGATCATTACAGTAAGATTCGTATTATATTTTCTTAAAATCAGACAAACACTTTCATAAAAATGGAATTTTCAAATTTTGTCATTTTGCCCCTTTTCTGATGCCGCCTGACTGCCATGTTTTTCGACCAATCAGTATGGCTTGAACAATTTTTATAGAGGGTCACCCAAGGAACATTTCTACCATATTATATTTGAATCTGACAGGCAGATTCGGAGGAGAAGATTTTTAAAGTTTGGACATTTTGTCCCCTTTCTGATGCCGCAGCAACCAAAGTTCTCATTGGAATTTTAATCTTTGAACAATTTTGAAAGAGGACCACCAAAGGAACATTCCTGTGATGTTTTGTGGAAATTGTTCTATTGGAATGGTAGGAGATTGTTGTCATTTGTAGCTAAAAGTTCAATTTACCCCTTTTGTGATGACGCCTGGTTGCTATGATTGTGTAACCAATCAAAACGGCTTAAACAAATTAAAAAGAGGATCATTACAGTAAGATTCATATTATATTTTCTTTAAATCAGACAAGCATTTGCATAAAAATGGAATTTTCAAATTTTGTCATTTTGCCCCTTTTTTGATGCCGCCTAACTGCCATGTTTTTCGACCAATCAGTATGGCTTGAACAATTTTTATAGAGGGTCACCCAATGAACATTTCTACCAAATTATATTTGAATCTGACAGGCAGATTCGGAGAAGAAGATTTTTAAAGTTTGGACCTTTTGCCCCCTTTCTGATGCCGCAGCAACCAAAGTTCTCAATGGAATTTAAATCTTTGAACAACTTTGAAAGAGGCCAACCAGAGGAACAGTCCTGTGATGTTTCACGGAAATTGTCCTTGGAGTTTGGGAGGAGATGATGTTTAAAGCTAAAAGTTGACGCCGGACGGACGACGGACAAAAAGTGATAGGAATAGCTCACCTGAGCCTTCGGCTCTGGTGATCTAAAAAATAACTAGAACTATCACTGAAGATGATAAATACCCCCAAAACAGCACCTTGACTCAAAATATGGCTTCCGACCGACCAACAAAATACACCGCACTTCCTCTCAATGTGTTGTATCATCCTATGAAGTTTTATTAAATTCCAACATTTTTTTTTAAAGTTATGCTCTGGACAAGACTCTACGAATAAGAAAAAGTAACAAAGGGCAATAACTCTGTAATTATGTAAATTAGAGTTATGGTTCTTGTACACTGCACTTCCTCTGATTATGCTCTACCATTGTATGCAGTTTTATTAGATTCCATTTGTTAGTTATTAAGTAATTCTCCGGACAAGAAAAAGTAACAAAGGGCAATAACTCTGTATTTAGATTGAATAGAGTTATGGTTCCTGTACACTGCACTTCCTCTCAATGTGTTGTATCATCCTATGAAGTTTTAATAAATTCCAAGAATCAGTTTTAAAGTTATGCTCCGGACAAGACTCTACGAACAAGAAAAAGTAACAAAGGGCAATAACTCTGTAATTATGTAAATTAGAGTTATGGTTCTTGTACACTGAACTTTCTCTGATTATGCTCTACCATTGTATGCAGTTTTATTAGATTCCATCTGTTAGTTATTAAGTAATTCTCCGGACAAGAAAAAGTAACAAAGGGCAATAACTCTGTATTTAGATTAAATAGAGTTATGGTTTCTGTACACTGCACTTCCTCTCAATGTGTTGTATCATCCTATGAAGTTTTATTAAATTCCAACAATTTGTTTTAAAGTTATGCTCTGGACAAGACTCTACGAATAAGAAAAAGTAACAAAGGGCAATAACTCTGTAATTATGTAAATTAGAGTTATGGTTCTTGTACACTGCACTTCCTCTCATTATGCTCTACCATTGTATGTAGTTTTATTAGATTCCATCTGTTAGTTATTAAGTAAATCTCCGGACAAGAAAAAGTAACAAAGGGTAATAACTCTGTATTTAGATAAAATAGAGTTATGGTTCCTGTACACCGCACTTCCTCTCAATGTGTTGTATCATCCTATGAAGTTTCGTTCAAATCCTATGTTGCATTGTTAAGATATGGTCCGGACAAAATATGGCTTCCGACCGACCGACCGACCGACACAGTGACTCCTATATACCCCCCCAAAACTTTGTTTTTTGGGGGTATAAAGACTGTATCGTGTTAACAAGCTCTATTATAGCAATAATGACCATTTCAAGGGCCATAATCCAGTCATGCATGGGCGGATCTGTGGCTGGTTTTCGAAAGAAACCAAGCTCTCATGGATATCTAACTACTGTATAAGTTTGGTTGAGATACAATCAAAAGTGAAGACTGTATCGTGTTAACAAGAAATTGTTTACGGACGCACGCACGACGGACAAATCGCCACGACATAAGCCCTTCTGGCCTTTGGCCAGTAGAGCTAAAAATAAAGACTATCGTGTTAACAAGCTCTATTATAGCAATTTTGACCATTTCAAGGGCCATAATCCAGTCATGCATGGGCAGATCTGGCTGGTTTTCGAAAGGAACCGAGTTCTCATGGATATCTAACTACTGTATAGGTTTGGTTGAGATACAATCAAAAGTGAAGACTATCGTGTTAACAAGCTCTTTTATAGCAATTTTGACCATTTCAAGGGCCATAATCCAGTCATGCATGGGCGGATCTGGCTGGTTTTTGAAAGGAACCGAGCTCTCATGGATATCTAACTACTGTATAAGTTTGGTTGAGATACAATCAAAAGACTATCGTGTTAACAAGAAATTGTTTACGGACGGACGGACAGATGCACGCACGCAAGGACGACGGACAAATCGCCACGACATAAGCCCTTCTGGCCTTTGGCCAGTAGAGCTAAACAAGAGGGCCATGATGGCCCTTGAATCGCTCACCTGATTTTTTTTTTTTTTTTCACTTTAGCTATATAAGCCCCGCCCCCTGGCAGCCATAGTTTCCGACCAATCAACTTGGCTTGAAGGAATCTGATAGAGGATCACCCTAGGAACATTTCTACAAAATTATTTGAAAATCGGCCAGATACTTTTGGAGGAGAAGAATTTTTAAGTTTTCACTATAGCCATATAATGCAAAATAGCCCTGCCCACTGGTGGCCATGTTTTTTGACCAATCAACATGGCTTGAAGGAATCTGAAAGTGGGTCATCCAAGGAACATTTCTACAAAATTATTTGAAAATCGGGCTGACACTTTTGGAGGAGAAGATTTTTTAAGTTTGCACTATAGCCATATAAGGCAAAATAGCCCCACCCCCTGGCGGCCGTGTTTTTCGACCAATCAACATGGCTTGAAGGAATCTGGTAGAGGGTCATCCAAGGAACATTTCTACAAAATTATTTGAAAATCGGGCTGACACTTTTGGAGGAGAAGATTTTTTAAGTTTGCACTATAGCCATATAATGCAAAATAGCCCTGCCCACTGGCGGCCATGTTTTTTGACCAATCAACATGTTTTGAAGGAATCTGAAAGTGGGTCATCCAAGGAACATTTCTACAAAATTATTTGAAAATCGGGCTGACACTTTTGGAGGAGAAGATTTTTTAAGTTTGCACTATAGCCATATAAGGCAAAATAGCCCCGCCCCCTGGCGGCCGTGTTTTTCGACCAATCAACATGGCTTGAAGGAATCTGGTAGAGGGTCATCCAAGGAACATTTCTACAAAATTATTTGAAAATCTGCCAAGCAGTTTGGGAGATGAAGAATTTTGAAGTTTTTTTCGTTTCGTTGCCATGGAAACCAGAATTCTGCATGGATCCCAAAAATTTGAAGGAATTCTGGTGAGGTCATTGAGAGGATGCTTTCTGTGAAGTTTCATCCCAATTGACCCACTGGTTACTGAGGAGAAGATGTTGAAGATTTTTTAAGTTTTCACTTTGGCCATATAAGGCAAAATAGCCCCCGCCCCCTGGCGGCCATGTTTTTCGACCAATCAACATTGCTTGAAGGAATCTGATAGAGGGTCACCCAAGGAACATTTCTACAAAATTATTTGAAAATCGGCCTGACACTTATGGAGGAGAAGATTTTTTAAGTTTTCACTATAGCCATAAAAGGCAAAATAACCCCGCCCCCCCTGGCGGCCATGTTTTTGACCAATCAACATGGCTTGAAGGAATCTGATAGAGGATCACCCAAGGAACATTTCTACGAAACTATTTGAAAATCGGCCTTATACTTTCGGAGAAGAAGATTTTTTAAGTTTTCACTATAGCCATATAAGGCAAAATAGCCCCGCCCCCCCCTGGCGGCCATGTTTTTCGACCAATCAACACGGCTTGAAGGAATCTCATAGAGGGTCATCCAAGGAACATTTCTACAAAATTATTTGAAAATCTGCCAACCAGTTTGGGAGAAGAAGAATTTTGAAGTTTTTTTCATTTCGTTGCCATGGAAACCAGAATTCTGCATGGATCCCAAAAATTTGAAGGAAATCTCGTGAGGTCATTGAGAGGATGCTTTCTGTGAAGTTTCATCCCAATTGACCCACTGGTTACTGAGGAGAAGAAGTTGACGCACGACGCACGATGGACGACGGACAAAAGACGATCACAATAACTCACCTTGAGCAAAGCTCAGGTGAGCTAAAAACCGATGTTTGGTGGGAAAAATGGACACTTCTTGGTTCAGGGAAACAGCCTTTACTGAGCACAAGATAAGGGGCATCTTTCATGTTCTCAAATCCTTATTCATTCAAACCCTTTGATGTGGGTACTCATATGAATCATCTCAGTGAGACAATTCCTTTGAGTACCCAGAACATAGGATTTGGTTGAGTAATAAGTGAAATAGTGTGGGGAAAACGTATTTATTAGTAAAATTAACCCCAAAACCCACTGCAGGTGTCCATACCCTTTACCTGAGTCTTCTCACCATTGAAGTAACCTTATGGGAAAAATGTACTTGCTATAGAAGCTTCCTATATGTTTCAATGAATTCAATCAAATGATTTCTGAGAAATGCTGGAAAACAAATGGTAGTATATATATAACACTACATTTGATAATGAAGGGGGCATTAACTCTGTTAACCCTTTCCCTCATACGACAATTTTGCAGCAGACGACTTTGAACTATTTTGTCAAAACATAGAAAATCTCCATAATGGAATGGATAACATATGACTATAAGTGGAAAACATTGTGGCAAAAGGAGAAATTGCACGTTTTGTGCAATTTCTTCTTTTGTCACTATATTTTCAAAAAACAGTCTGCTGCAAAGGCGTCAGAAAGCGTCTATATGAGGGAAAGGGTTAAAATAGAAGCTTCCTATAACATTAAATTGAATTCTACCCAGTAATTGCTGAGAAACATTGTGGACATGAATGTTGGTAAATAAAACTATGTATAATAATCAATGGGCCAAAACTCTGTAAACAAAAGGGCCATGATGGCCCTGGATCGCTCACCTTAATTATACAATGTACTGCAATGCAAAACACATCAAGACAATTATTCTGAATGCAACCTCCACAGTGTTAACAATATTTTCCTTCATTTGGCCTAGTGATTTATATTTTTTTACCTGATATGACCCATATTCCAACATGGACTAGATATCATCAAGACAACATCCTGACAAAGTTTCAACTTGCTCAAAAGTAAAAATGCGGCCTCCGGAGTTTGAACAATATTTTCCTTTATTGACCTAGTTTCTGATCCAATATGACCTATATTCAAGCTTGACCTAGAAATAATTCAGACAAACATTCTGACCAAATTTCAAGCTGCTGAAGCAAAAAATGTGGCATCCAAAGTGTTCACAAAATTTTCCTTCAAATTGTCCTAGTGACCTAGTTTTTGACCCGGCATGACCCATATTCGAACTTGGCCTAGATATCATTCAGCTCAACATTGAACAAATTTCAAGCCGCTGAAGCAAAACATGCGCCTTCTACAGAGTTAAAAAGATTTTCCATCAATTTGGCCTTGTGACCTAGTTTCTGACCCAATATGACCCATATTTGAACATGACCTAGATATCTTTAAGACAAACATTCTGACCAAATGTCAAGCTGCTGAAGCAAAATGCGGCAAAAAATGCGGCATCCAAAGGGTTAACAAAATGTTCCTTCAATTTGACTTAGTGACCTTGTTTTTGACCCAGCATAACCCATATTCGAACTTGACCTAGATATTTTTAAGACAAACATTCTGACAAAATTTCAAACTGCTTAAGCAAAAATTGCAGCCTCTGGAGTGTTAACAAGATTTTCCTTCAATTTGACCTAGTGACCTACTTTTTGACCCGACGTGACCCATGTTCGAACTTGACCTACATATCATCAAGACAAACATTCTGATAAAGTTTCAACATGCTCAAGTTAAAAATGTGGCCTCCAGAGTGTTAACAAGATTTCCCTTCAATTTGACCTCATACGGCCCAGTTTCGAATTTGTCCAAGATTTGATGGAGACAAACATTCTGATAAAGTTTCAGAAAATGTGGCCTCCAGAGTATTAACAAGATTTCCCTTCAATTCGACCTAGTGACCTAGTTTTTGACCTCATATGGCCCAGTTTCGAACTTGTCCAAGATTTTATGGAGATGAACGTTCTGATAAACTTTCATGAAGATTGGATGCAAATTGTAGCCCGTAGAGTGTTAACAAGCTCAAATGTTGACTACGCACGACGGACGACGGACGGATGCCGGACAAAATGTGATCACAATAAAAAACATCCAACTGGAATGCCATCAGGCACTGCACATATCTCCTTTCAAATAGAAGCTTCCTATTAAGTTTCATTTAATTACGACCGGTGATTGCTGAAAAACAGAGCTGATAAATAAGGGACTGACTGACACAGTGACTCCTAGATATATTAAACCCCAAAAAATTCTTCTTTTGTGGGAGTATAACAAATTACAAGCTGCACTTTTGGCCGATTAAAAATCCTTGTTTAAACTCCAAGGATAACAATTCACACCTAGAAGGTTGTTGTAGATCTATGTATACATATATACTAACTTGCATCACAACAACAGGTAAATAACCCAGCTGTGTTACAGAGTGTGATGGGTAAACAAACAAAGAGAAGCAAGCAAGAAGGTAAATAAACAGTCAAAGGTCAATCAGACGAGGAATAATACAATGGGCAGAGGAAAGCCAGTATATAACAATAATATCTCTTAACCCTTTCCCTCATACAACAATTCTGCAGCAGACGACTTTGAACATATTTTGTCAAAAAATAGAAAATCTCTATAACTAAATGGATAACCTAGCTATGACTTAAAGTGGAAAACATTGTGGCTTGTTTTGAGCAATTTCTTCTTTTGTCACTATGTTTTCAAAAAGCCGTCTGCTGCAGAGGCATCAGAAAGCATCTTTATGAGGGAAAGGGTTAAAATATCATCACACTTTATACTTATTATCTTTGTAAAGTTTAAGTACAAGAAAAGAGTGCAAGAATGTATTCTGATTTTAGGTGTCAATAAATTTTTGAAAGGCATAAATCTGCAGCAGAAGACTTTCAAAATGTCTAGGAAAAACAATGGAAAATCCCTTTAAATGATAAATTCTAAGTTATTGAAAAGACATAAAATCATTCTGTTAAATATATGGAGAACGTTGAGTAAAATATTGTCTATAAATTGTTTATCATCATGCCTTCTATGAAAGTGAGGAGAAACGGGTAGTTTGACTATTATTATGAAACATCTTGCCTCAGGTCGAATTTTCTTTTGAAGCAGAATTGATTCAAACACTAAAATGCCTATTTATGCAGATGTAATTAATTCCCTTGTAATTAGGCATTCAAGATTTAACATCGCAAAAAGGTTTGAATTTCCCATTTCTTATATATTCAAATGTTTTACTATAAATAATATATATCAATCAAAGAAAACAAAATAATGCATATTATATGCCTGCAATATATGTATGTAAATCTACTATATGATCAACCATTTCATCTTTTTAGTGAGATCAGCCGAAAAATTAAATCAACCCTTTGGGCTGCACAAGCCAAAGACTTAACCCTAAAGTTCCCACATATAGATGCTTTCTGACGCCTCTGAAGCAGACGTCTTTTGAAAACACTGTGACAAAAGAAGAAATTGCTCAAAATGAGCAATTTCTCCTTTTGCCACACTGTTTTCAACTCTTTTTAATAATTAAACTCTCATTTATGGAGATTCTTCTCATTTTTGTATGTAGGTTTTCAAAGTCGTCTGCTGCAGATTTGCTGTATGTCGAAAAGGGTTTGGACAGCAGAAAATGTGTTTCAAACGTATAGATCTCCAACACCATGAAGTGTTGTAATCAAGAAGTGAGTGTCACAGTTCTCCAGGCTACTATGGAATCACAGGGAAGAAAAGTCTTTTTCCGTCAATTATACAGTACTAGAGGACAAATAAAGGAAAATTCCAGTGAATATATTTTGAAAATGGGCCAGTGATTTGGGAGATGTCTTTCACCCTGCTTTCAACAGTATTTCAGTTGAATCCTGGGTTAATTACCACCGCTTCTGGTATTATTCATCCTGGCACTGGTGAATCAATTGTTATACAAAATCTATTGTTACCACTTAGAAAGGGAAACAACAATATAGACCAGATAAGACTACTGAATGGTACTACATATTTCATATTTTATGAATCAGGTGTTGATCACATGTACGGCATGTCGGATATTTCCAGTTAATTTTACTCTAATCAGAAAGAACAAATGCACAGTGTCTTCGTTTTAATGTTTTAAAAGCCTATTCATACTTAAAATAACCCCTGTAGTGCCACCAGTGTATATCCATATCGTCCTACACCGTAGTCCAGATTTCTGTTCTAGGAATGCATTATTATATTTTGACTGTTCGCATCCTACAACGCAATATGTAACACCGATATATTGAGACTACCTACACCTTTGTGCAATCTGATTATGGTCTGTTCTGTTCGCTAATGAGTCAGAGAAACAATTAGGAGCCTTTGACATTCAAATCCCATAGTATGCCATGGTTGTGTAAATTAATTGTTTGCCAAAATGCCACGAGGGTGATTTTGTGGAGCATGGCTCAAATGCAAATTCAGTTTAGCCTGCACATACGTCATGCAGATTCATCATCTCAACACTATCCCAGGTAAATTTAGTTTAATTACATTGACCAAGGCATGACTGATACTGCCAGTGAACACATACACATACACATACACATACATATTATTTTCATGTGAGTTTTAACTTTTTCAATCCTTTCCCACCCACGTTACATATACATCAAATCTTCAGCATATGACTTTGAAAATGTCTCTAGGCTAAAATATGTTCAAAGTTTCCAATTGAAAACCCAAATTGGTGATTGCAAAACTTTAAGTTTAACCAGAAAGTCCACAAAGGGGCATAATTTTTCTAAATTGCCAGTAACAGTTAAGGGGCTTGGTTGGTAAGCTTAGTTTATAAACCCAAAAGACATACATGTACAATTTCGATCAACCACAAAGAATAAGTTTTCTAGCTGATCTTTTGTAATCATTTCCAGCATCATAATTTTTTCTAAAATTATTATTAAAAGAAACTAGAATGGAGTGCTCCCCGGAGCATGTGTGTCACCTGCCTTGTCAGAAAATGTTAATTTTTGACAGAAAAGGGGCAATAACTCTGATATAAAAATATTTGGATTATCCCCCTTTTGTGAACCAATCACACACATTGATATAAACATTTGTCAGAAGTTTCAATGTTATCCTTTGAGTAGAAAAAAGTTATTTAAAAACGTGAAGAAAAAGTGTGACGGACAGACAGATGCCGGACAAAAAAAAAGTAATCCCTAAGTGCCTACCATGCTACGCAGGTGACACAAAAAGTGAATCATATAGAAAATTAGAAGTATCAATTGATTAAATAAATTCATTGTCGGAAAAGAATAAACTGCTTGTTTTGAAAAAGTTATCTTTACACATAAAGTCTATTCAGCAGAGCCTATATCAATTATTATTTCCATTCTCTGGGGTGGTTTACCCTTGCACTCCGCTATATAGCCATTTGGCGAGCTGTCTATATCACTTTCATGAGAAACTTTGTTATACCCTGCAATCCATAGACATGTATATATTTATTGAAGAATATATTCAGTTGTCTTTTAAGTTTAAAACCCTTTCCTATATATATATGTAGATGCATTTGCATTCTGGTGCCTCTGTAGCAGACAACTTTTAAAATCATTGTAGCAAAAGAAATAAATTATCATAATGAGTGCCATGGTATTTTCAACTATTTTGATTTTCCAGTGATTAAAATTTCATATTTAGAGGTGTTCCATATTTTTTTGCCAAAGGGGGCCAGCACGTATTTTTTAGCTATGTAAATATAGACAAGAAGGTTAGGGTGTCTATATTGACACTATATATATTATATAGCTAAAAATACGTGCTGGCCCCCTTTGTTTTTTTAGTGTTTTCAAAGTCGTCTGATGCAGATTATTTGTATGTGGAAGGATTAATAATTTTCACCACTCTGCATTAAATCAAACTTTAAATATTAAAACTTTTTCAAAACGTAATGTTCAATTTGACAGTATTTAAAACTAGCGTGTCGTTTTATTGCATGTAGGTTCGAACTTTATCGAGTGCGAAAAAATGAAACTCATTTAAAGTCAGTATTAACAAATAATTTGCATTCAATAGTAATCCTCTTACAGTAAACTGTAAAGTGGTGAAATAAATAAATACCCTGCCTTTTATACTAAAGTTATTTCGCAACTTGTTTGCCCATTTCGTCAATGTTCTGTTTTGGGGTTAGACTCGAAATAGTCGATCCAGCTAAAATTCTAGTGTAATAAAATAAAAAATTTGTATGAGCACTGGCCAATTTTTAGTAAGTTTCACCCCCTATTTCGAAAATGGACGCACGAATCAAATCTATTGTTCAAATTCTTCAAATATAAAAATATATATATATAGGACTGTATATATGACGGTTTAGCCTGACCATAAATTACTTATATCAATTAAAATAAATAATAAAACAGAGATTATTTACCAATATCAATAACCTAGAATCTGAATTTACATTATGACAAGCGGGTATGGATCGAGATAGAATGATTCATATCAAATTGACATCATTTATGATCCATATTTTCAGATATTAACCAATTTGTATAAATTTAAGTGGCCCAAAGTGAAGGCGGCCCAAGGTTTCATCAACCCTACTATGTAATGTTAGGTAAATATCCTAAAAACATGTTAATTTACTTCATTCAGTAGTGGAAGCACACATTATTGCCGTATGAAAGATTGTTCGGATAACTGAAGGTAATTAGCTAATCATATAACTCCTCATTAATTAAAAATCTAATATTAGGAAACCTGGAAGATGTTGACTGTCATCTTGGACTTTGTAACCCAGCTGTCATGTACAAGTATGACTGATACTCAACTTACAGTTCAAACGAAGTGAAATTCATCAATATGCCATTTTTACAATGCCCTATAGTCTAGACGACTGTGATTGAAAATCCCAGGACCTGGATGCAGCATTTGAAGTCACCCTAACCACTGCTCGTCAGATTCATGACAGACTGTCCACCCACCTCTAGCCCAACGAACAAGTTAAAGTTGGACCCACTTACCATAGCTGCAGGACGTGATCCAGACCAATGGTCGGTGTTCACCAGGTAGTGGAATATGTATTGAGGTGGGAATGGCGATCACTGACAATGTCCTGTCCACTGCCCTATTCTACTGCTGCGACACTGATCTTCATACATACATTACGCGTGACCTTCAGGGTGATGTTACCAACATGGCCAAGGCAGATTTCTTGAATGCAAGTAAAAGACTGTCTGTCAAAGACGAGAGCAAACTGGTCCAGCACATTAAATTGAACAGGATCATGGATGACTCAATCCCCTGGGTCAAACATTCGTACATTTTTGGCCAGGCTCAGAGGCCAGGCTTCACTCTGCCATTATAGAGCCATCTGCAAAGAACCGGGTTGCACCCACTATTTGATTATAGTGACAAGATCATTCAGGACAATCTTGTGAGAGGTATTGCTGATCTAGAAATCATGTCAGACCTGCTGGGCAGAAAGGGGTGCAGTATGAGACTCAACTGGTGCCATATGTGCTTGTTATAACCCCAGACCATCCCCAGCACCTTGAGTGAAATGCTGGGCATGAGGCTTGGACATACACATGTGCAAAATGCACAGTGAAAGGCCACATTATACAAAATTATGTAGCAAGTGTACTGCCTATGGAGCTTAAGGCCATCTCGATTCATCTTCTCGAGTCTGCCCTCAGGGTAAGGGCCAAAGAAATCCGCACAATCAATGGGCCCCTTGGGGATCAACCAAAGACACAGACCATGACAAAGCTGGTATATGTCTATGACCAGCTGTGCAGGAAAACTATGCGGCACGTCTTCAACATCATATATTTGATGGACAGTGGGTGGCTCAACCTTCAAAACCCCATCCAATGCTTTTGATAAGCATGTCCCCCCTGCCTGAAGACCATGCGTCATTTGCACACCCCATGAAGGACACCTTCAAATTTAAGACAATTACTATGTCTATGGTGGCTGATACAGGGTGCCAAAGTTCAATCATACCGTTACGAAATGCCATCAGCTTCGAAGTAACGGTACAGGATCCCCTTACGGTCAAGCTTGTAATGTGTGGGGCTATTAAGGAAGACCTTGGTGTAATTGCAGTTAACGTTACAGCCATAGCCAGTGCCGGCTCCACCAAGTAAATACGCTTGTTGTGTTATGTCTCTAATGCCATGGAAAGAGCTTTTCTTTGCAGGGAAACACTTGCCTCTCTAGGGATTATTCACACTAACTTCCTTAATATCACAACCGTTATATCTCCAAACGTTGTCGCCTCATTGGAAAACCCTGAAGCCACCTGCTCTTTTGCCCTAGATGACGACCGACTCCACCCCAATTCCCACAAGTTTACCTCCAGGGTTGAGTGCCACAGAGGAACATGTTGATACTCTGAAAAAGTGGCTTCTTGATTATTATGGTGCCACAACATTTAATGTCTGCGAACATCAACCTTTGCCGCTTAAGAAGTGCGAGCCCCTCCAACTCCATGTTGATTCTAATGCCACACCAGTAGCTGTCTACAAGCCGGCACTTGTTCCAATCCATTGGCAAGATCAATTTTATGCTGATTTAGAGAGGGATGTTCGAATTTGCGTACTCGAACAAGTCAAAACAAACCTACGACATGGTGCTCCAGGATGGTGGTAACCGGCAAAGCTAATGGCACTCCAAGGCGGACAGTAGACCTACAACCAGGTACAAGGTGGCTCCACAGGGATTTATGACCAGTGGGGATGCTTATAATCAACGCTTCGATGCTAACATATCGAACTTCAAGGATAAGGTTAAATGTGTGGATGAAACAATTATATGGGCAAATTCCATTGAAGCAGCATTTTTCCAATCATGTGAATGGCTTGACCTATGTGCTCGCAATGGCATCACTCCGAACCCGAAGAGATTACAATTCGCCCAGGACACAGTAGATTTCGCAGGACTTACAATCACCTCAACAAACATATTACGACAGAGTACCAAATTTCTAGATGCTATTTGAAACTTCCCCACACTAACTGACACTAACTGACATAACTGGTGAAAGAGCTTGGTTCAAATTAGTAAACCAGGGGGCATATGCATTTGCCATGGCTAGACAGATGAGAGCATTCATTTAAATGTAACTGGTGTCTCAATTCGGTTTCTTTGGAACACGTTTAAATATATAATTTAAAGGGTTTACCATCACATGCCAAGTTTGAATTTGCTTTCTGTCAGATCTGTCTAAGCAGAGATATTGCTTTTAAGAATTGAAATTTGGTAATTTCATAGTAAATATCGTTGGTTGAGTTTGACATGTATTGCTTGTCCGTAAGTGTTTTAGTAGTGAAAACATGTCTTTATTTCATATTACTCCCCTTTAACCTTGTATGTTCATATCATTCTACACTTTCCATATATATTCATTACTTCTTACTTATATATATGCACATGGATTCAATGTTCATGTACTTTTTTTTGCAGTCCCACCATACTCCAACATAATTTTGCAATTGGAAAGAGTACTGCATCATTTGGTTCCAGGACTACTCCAAAATATCACCGAGATAATTGATTTATAATTGGTTCAATTTAGGATTTAACTGTAAGAGAGGGTATTAGTGTTGTTCTGTTATATCTAGTTATAATTTAATATAGAGTCAGTGCCCAAAACTTGCAAATGTTATCAATATTACTTTCAGATTTCTAACAAAGTTCCTGTGATGTATGCAACAATGACAAGAAACTTAGAACTAGGAGTAATATATACTGGAATAGGGTGGTATTGTTATCAAGTCGTTCCAGCCTGTTATCAACATGATTCTTTATATTCAGGTATACATTGTCACACATAGGTCCAGATAAGGAGGGGTAAAAAGCTGTTTTCCCCACAATATCTCTCTTATAATCCAAGCAAATCCTAATGTTGTTGGTACTCAACAGAGTTGTCTCATTGAGACCATTATTTTGAGTAACCACAACATAGGGTTAGAGTTTCAAATAAGGATTTTAGAACATGCAATTTTTAACTCCCCTTATCTAGAGCTCTTGTCACATTAATTATTTGATGGTGTTTAACCCTTTCCCTCATACAATAATTCTGCAGCAGACGACTTTGAATATATTTTGTCAAAACATAGAAAATCTCTATAATTGAATGGATAACCTATGACTAAAAGTGGAAAACATTGTGGCAAAAGGAGAAATTGCTTGTTTTGAGCAATTTCTTCTTTTGTCACTATGTTTTCAAAAAGCTGTCAGCTGCAGAGGCGTCAGAAAGCGTCTATATGAGGGAAGGGGTTAACCTTTTCCCACATGCAGAGCAGATTTCTTGAAAACAGTGACTACAATGTTTTCAACTCTAATCATTAGTTATGCTTGCAATTATACTGTTGTTTGTAAAGTCATTTGTTGTGTGTGGGAAAGGGTAATTATGTGAAGAATTTGAATTTTTATACATTAATTTACTTAAAGTGGGCAAATTTAAAGACTCAGTTTTGTATTTGTTTTATTCATATACTGTTAAGAGGTTGAATTAAAACAGTTTTGAAATTCAGTATTAACAAACCATGTTTTTATACGACCGTTTCTTAAAAACGGTACATATTATGGTATGGTCATGTCCGTCCGTCCGTTCGGGTTTTCCGCACTTTTTTCTTACATACTTTGAGCTATTGTGCTGAAATTTTGTGTAAGGCTTTGTAGTGATGTGTCACAGATCAAGTTCATATTTCCTGGGATTTCGTCAATTTTTGAATTATTTATGCCCCTTTTTGGACTTAGAATATTTGTTTTCCGCACTTCTTTTCTACATGCTTTGATGTATTGAGCTGAAATTATGTATATGGCTTTGTAATCAAGTGTCACAGATCAAGTTCACATTTCCTTGAATTTCGTCAATTTTTGAATGAGTTATGTCCCTTTTTGGACTTAGAATATTTGTCAATTTCTGCATGAGTTATGCATTTTTCATAGTTTCCCATTATTCTTTAACAACTTATTCCTGAACGACTTTATTAACTTTTTACAAACAAACAATATATCAAAACAAAGAGGAAACTTACAAAGAAGTTCCTGACGGGCGTATTATGTACCGTTTGCGGTACTCTTGTTGTCAAAACTTAAACACCATATGGTTTAGCCAACAAGAAATAATACATGTTAGTTTTAAAGAATATTCTTCAAATTCAGAATTCAAACAAATTTGAAATAGGTGGTGAGGTGAAGACATATTCATAAATTTTATATTTTCAGCTTTCATGTTGGTGTACATTCTGTTAGCGGGAGTTCTTCAGGAATGTTACATCATCAACTGTAATCTACATCACCAATTTCGGATACCAAACCCTGGACTACCGTATTGCCTTCTCTTACCTTTATCCTTGCATGTAGTTACAGGAAATGGTGAGATCTGATGCCTCATACCCTTTCCCTCACTTATAGATGCTTTCTGACGCCTCTGCAGCAAATGGCTTTTTGAAAACATAGTGACAAAAGAAGAAATTGCTCAAAACGAGCAATTTCTCCTTTTGCCACAATGTTTTTCACTTTTAGTCAGAGGTTATCCATTGAATTATAGAGATTTTCTATTTGTTGACAAAATATGTTCAAAGTCGTCTGCTGCAGATTTGTTGTATGTGGGAAAGGGTTAAGTAACTCTTTGCCAAATACAACAAATCTAAAGCAGAGAACGTTGAAAACATCTGTCAGAGGCAAAAGAAGGGAAAATCTCTGTAAATAAAAGCATAGTGATTGAAATCAGTTGAAAAATAACAGCAAAAGAGAACATACTCGATATAAGCGATTTCTCCTTTTGACACAATGGTTTCAAAAGTCTTCTGCTGCAGATTCATCAAGATACTTCTTCTTGAGGGAAAGACTTGAAAAGAATAAGGTCGAGAGATGCACTTAATCAACTTTCATAATGGTAACATTTAATATTGGCAAAAGGAGACAAATTTTCACTTATATCTTTGTAAACACTATTAAGACTAAGGTTGAAACTAAACACATATTAACCCTTTCCCATTTAAATCAAATTTGCAGCAGACGCCTTTGAAAGGATTTGAGTAAAAATATGGCTTGTTTAGAGCAATTTCTCCTTTTGTCACAATGCTTTTAAAAGTTGTCTGTTGCAGATGCATCATAACACTTCTACAAGTGGGAAAGGGTTAAGGATCAGAAGACTACTGACCTCATTGTCTGGACAGCTCTTGTTTTTAGCTCACCTATGCATGAAGTGCAAGGTGAGCTATTGTGATCACATTTTGTCCGGCGTCCGGCCGTTGTGTGTCATCAACATTTGCCCTTGTTAACACTCTACTGGCTACATTTTGCATCCGATCTTCATTAAAGTTTATCAAAACATTCATCTCCATCAAATCTTGGACAAGGTCGAAACTGGGCCATATGAGGTCAAAAACTAGGTCACTAGGGCAAATTGAAGGGAAATCTTGTTAACACTCGGGAGGCCATATTTTCAACTTGAGCATGTTGAAACTTTATCAGAATGTTTGTTTTTATGATATATAGATCAAGATCGAACATGGGTCATGTTGGGTCAAAAAGTAGGTCACTAGGTCAAATGGAAGGAAAATCTTGTTAACCCCCTAGAGGCTGCAATTTTTGCTTCAGCAGTTTGAATGTTTGTCTTAAAGATATCTAGGTCAAGTTCGAATATGAGTCATATTGGGTCAGAAACTAGGTCACTAGGCCAAATTGAAAAAAAACCTTGTTAACTCTGTAGAAGCCTTTTTTTTTGCTACAGCAGCTTGAAATTTTTTCAGAATGTTTATCTAAATGATATGTAAGTCAAGTTTGTATAGGGTCATGCCGGGTTAAAACTAGGTCAATAGGCCAAATTGAAGGGAAATCTTGTAAACACTCTGGATACTGCATTTTCAGCTTGAGCATGTTGAAATTTTATCAGATTGATTTATAAGTTCGAACATCGGTCATGTTGGGTAAAAAAGGTAAGTCACTAGGTCAAATTGAAGGACAATCTTGTTAACACTCTAGAGGCCATATTCTTTGCTTCAGCAGTTTGAAATTTTGTCAGAATGTTTGTCTTTAAAATATCTAGGTCAAGTTAGAATATGGGTCACAAGGCCAAATTGAAGGAAAATTTTGTTAACTCTGTAGAAGACGCATCTTTTTGCTACAGCAGCTTGACATTTGATCAGAATGTTTATCTAAATGATATCTAAGCCAAGTTCGAATATGGGTCATGTAGGGTCAAAAACTAGGTAACTAGGCCAAATTGAAGAAAATCTTTGGATGCCACATTTTTTTGCTTCAGCATTTTTAGAATGTTTGTCTGAATTATATCTAGGTCAAGTTTGAATATGGGTCATATTGGGTTAGAAACTAGGTCAAAGAAAATATTGTTCGAACTCCGGAGGCCACATTTTTACTTTGAGCAAGTTGAAACTTTGTCAGAATGTTGTCTTGATGATATCTAGTCCATGTTGGAATATGGTAAAATATCAGGAAAAAAATTATAGATCACTTGGCCAAATGAAGGAAAGTCTTGTTAATACTGTGGAGGTTGCATTCAGACTTATTGTCTTGATGTGTTTTGCATTGCAGTACATTGTATAATTCAGGTGAGCGAACTAGGGCCATCATGGCCCTCTTGTTTTAAATTTTTTAAATTTTTGAAGAGGTACATGTATATATATATACCTTCTGAATATTCTTTCCTGCTATGTCTAAAGGTTGTCTGCTTTATAAAAATGTAGCAATCTATAAATTTGGAGACATCATTCTAATACAGATTTAAAAACATGGTAATAACCCTTACCCACTAACAACGGATCTACAGCAGAAAACTGTAATGGCAACTCCCTATTTATAAATAGAAGTATGATTATTGAATAGAGTAGAAAACATTTTGGCAAAATTTCTTCTTTTGCCACATTGTTTTCAAAAGTCGTCTGCTACAGATTCATCAAAATGTGTCTGTAAGTTCGAAAGGTCTAAACAGTCAATAAATGAAAGTATAATTTTTAATAGAGTCGAAAACATTATGAGGAATTTCTTCTTTTGTCACAATGTCTTCAAAAGTCGCCTACTGCAGATGTTATAAAATGTGTCTGTAAGTGGCACAGGGGTTTAACCCTTTCCCTCATACAACAATTCTGCAGCAGACGACTTTGAACATATTTTGTAAAAAAATAGAAAATATCTTTAATTGAATGGATTACCTTCATTTTGAGCAATTTCTTCTTTTGTCACTATGTTTTCAAAAAGCTGTCTGCTGCAGAGGCGTCAGAAAGTGTCTATATGAGGGAAAGGGTTAAAAGGTACAATTGTGTTATGATCTATTATTATTTTAATTTCAGATAGTAGATTCGCCACTGTACTCATACCACTGACTTTGTTACTGTGTATCAGCCGCTGTAAAAGCTCAATGTTTAGTTATTTATTAGTTAGTGCGCTTTTCATGGCGGTTGTAGGACATATAATACTGTTCAATTCCGCTGAAATAGGTATGTAGAAAAGTCTCTTTATATATATTATTTCCCACATGATGACACATTTTGATGCATCTGTAGAAGACAATTTTAGAAAAACAGTGTGGCAAAAGGAGAAATGGCTAAAACTGAGAAATTTAAGTTGTATTTATATCATATGTTTAGGTAATAAAGTTCTCATAATACTCTTACTTACAATTGCTTACAGATTTAACAGATATCTGTTTAATCAATCATAAAATGTGGTATAAAATTAAAATGTTAACCCTTTACCTCATGTAGTTGCTTTCTCACGCCTCTGCAGCAGACAGGTTTTTGAAAACATAGTGAAAAAAGAAGAAATTGCTCAAAACGAGCAATTTCTCCTTTTGCCTTATAGTCATAGGTTATCCATTCAATTATAGAGTTTTTCTATTTTTTGACAAAATATGTTCAAAGTCGTCTGCTGCAGAATTGTCGTTCGAGGGAAAGGGTGAAGATCTGATCACCATGGTTATGGTTTTGCCTGGCGTAGCAGAGAGACACTGGGATAACTTCTCCGTCATTTGTCCATCTATCCGGTCTTTACATAATGACATATTGGAAGGGGAAAATGTGCTCCTTCCTACACTATTAATTTAATTTCAGGTTTATCTTTGATGCTTTGTGTGGCGTATACAGTTATGATAGAAATTTGTCCAGCATGTTTCAACAAATCATTTTCCTTTGGGGAACTATCCATTGTGTGTGAGATTTGTATATACTTTGTGTATTGTGTTCTCAGGTCATTATGTATCAAATGGGTATGTTATTATATTCTTAATTTGTCTTTATGTCCTAAATTTATACTTATCCTTTGAAAGAGACAATATTTGGCCAAAACATGTTCACACTTAGATTGTATGTGTTATGTCCATGGTAAAACTCAATCAGTAGATCTGATCCATGTGATCTGATCCAAATGCATAATGTTTTTCAGAATTTCTTGAAAGCTTCCTTTACTAATTGGTAAACAGTGCAGAGCCAGATCAACTACACAGGTTGATCTGGATCTATCCTGCTCATAAATGCTAATTGTGTTGTTTTATTGTAGCATGACTCATAAAGGTTGAAATGAATACTTTATTAATTATTTTGTTTTATCTTTCAGGAAATGTCTGTTATAGAGAAAGTAACAGCAGTGAGTATTGCTAAATTGTCCTAATAGTTAGCCTAATTTGCAAAGACATTTTGATGAACCTTCAGCAGACAACCACATTGTAGCAAAATGTGAAATTGCTTGTTTTTATATAAACAATTTCGCCCTTTGCTACAATATTTTTAACTCTATTCAATAGCACAATTTTCATTACTAACACTTTCTATAGGTTTGCCTAGATGTATTTAAATAGGGTTAATTGCTTTGAAAAGCTCAAAATTAACGTCTTGAAAATGTACAATTATGATGTATACTTAGTTGAAAATATTGTGGGAAAATGAGAAATTGGTTATTATGAGTAATTTTCTCATTTTGCCAAAGAAGTTGTCGCCTGCAGCACCAGAAGTTTGTGTATGATGAACAGATTTAACCCTTTCCCTCATATAGACGCTTTCTGACACCTCTGCATCAGACGGCTTTTTGAAAACATGGCGACAAAAGAAGAAATTGCTAAAATAAAAAACAAGCAATTTCTCATTTTCCCACAATGTTTTCCACTTTTAGTCATAGGTTTTCTATTCAATTATAGAGATTTTCTATTTTTTGACAAAATATGTTCAAAGTCGTCTGCTGCAGAATTGTCGTATGAGGGAAAAGGTTAACTACAAGTCAACTTCTAAACTTGCCAGGAAACACCTGAAGGGTTAAGTATTGTATCCATTGTATAGGGAGTGCTCATTAATGCAAATGTTTTGTTGTGTTGATTGATTCTTTGGTGTTTTATGCCGCATTCAACAATTTATCAGTTATATCACAGCATTTCCTGGGTAATTGACCAATTCTACTGGTCCATTTATCATGACACCAGCCAGTCAGTTGTAATGCTTACCCCATAACCCTGAGCGCCAAGGAGGGCAGCCATTATTACCATTTTTAAATACTGTGGTATGACCCGGCTGGGGATCAAACCCTTGAATTCCCACACCTGAGAAGGACGCTCTACCACTACACCACTGAGGTGGTTGTCTGTTGTGCTTTGTCATAAGGTAGTCTGAAAATCGCCTCCTCCCGGAAGGCTTTGATTGAATATATATATATATATTATTTTTTTTCAGATTATATTCCTCACTACCATTATACTAATTATTCTGATGTGTGCTTTAAAGAAGCTGAAAGCAACAACCTTCCAAATGTTAACATCTTTAATCATAAGTGGAACCTTCATAGCAATAGGTTTTCTATATTGGTGTTTACCATTCAGTGAACTCAAATATGTGATTGGGGAACTTTTTGCATCAAACTTATCAGTAAGTGTTATCTCAACTTAGTTTGCATTTTCTCACATACAACAAATCAGCAGAAAATGACAAAATTATGGAAAATCTACAAAAAGGGAAAATGTTTTTTTTTATTGAAAAGAGTTGGAAACATTGTGGGAAATCTGCTACAAATTCATCAAAATACATCTGCATATAGGAAATATAGGAAAGGTTTAATAAATTATATTTTTTATTCAATTTTAGAATGTAATAATAGAGAAAGTATTTATAAAGATTCTAAATCATTTGTGCTGAGAAAATCTATGTTAAATAATTTAGGCTAGTCTTCACTTATAATTTGCATCATAATTTACCCCCTAAAGACCAAAAATACCATTTCATAGCCTTGTGTAGACCAAGAGTCATCAGCTTAGAAAAAAAATTCAGGTCAAAACAGTTCAAATTTTGATATTAAGTTGAAAACAAAGAAGGAAAAGGAAAATAAGAAAGCACTTTTTCAAAAGTAAACTGCTGCGTAAAAAGTCCCATATACCTATATAAGGGAACTAGACTCATATGTTATATTATGAATCGTATCTGTTTTTAGCTCTGTTGATAAACATGGCCACCAGGGGACGGAGCTTGTTTTCCTTATATGAGTATAGTGAAAACTTATAAAATCTTCTTGTCCAAAAGTAGTGGCCCGATTTGAAAATAATTTGGCACAAATGTTCCTTGGGTGACCCTCTACCAAGATTGTTTAAATAACTCTGATCCATTGAAAAACATGACTGCCAGGGAGCAGAACTTGTGTTCCTTATATGTATATATATATATATATATATTGAAAACTTTAAAAATCTTCTTGTCCAAAAGTACTCGCCCTATTTGATGTTAATTTGGTACAAATGTTCCCTGGGTGACCCTCTATCAAACTTGTTCAAATAATTACAATCTGTTGAAAAACATAGCGGGAGGTGCTTGTTTTCCTTATATGTATATAAAGTGAAACTTTAAAAAATCTTCTTGAACAACATATAGGCCTGCTTTTAAAATAATTTGGTATAAATGTTCCTTGGGTGACCCTCAACAAAGATTGTTGAAATTATTACAAAATATTGATAAATATGACCACAAGTGGGCATTTTTTGTTTTCCTTATATGCATATTGTAAGAACCCTGAAAACTGTGATTTCTATTAATTAACCCTTTCCCTCATACGACAATTCTGCAGCAGACGACTTTGAACATATTTTGTCAAAAAGTGGAAAATCTAGTTTTGAGCAATTTCTTCTTTTGTCACTATGTTTTCAAAAAGCCGTCTGCTGCAGAGGCGTCAGAAAGCGTCTATATGATGGAAAGGGTTAAATTATGTGAGCTATTTAGGACCATCATAGTCCTCTTGTTATATAATTGTCACTCTCTCTTTAAGTGTAATACATGCCACTGTACATTTGTATTTTGTATTATGACCCAGTACCCGAGATACTAGAAATAAAGATGTCTATGTTTATTAAAATGTATCTGTATTTTTTTTCAGATTGTTTTGTTGCTATGGTGGATTTGCTGTACTGTAATGAGTTTATTGATAGTTTGTTACTATGGAAACAGAATGAACACATTCAATACCTCAAGCACTGTGAATGGAGCAGATTCAGATTCCATATATAACACCAAAAAGATGAGTTTAAAATCAACAGATATTTATGAAAAATATACTGAAGTTGACAGCAAACAGAAAAAATCCCAAAACAATAGTGTAAAATTACAATTTGAATGCAGCAACTCAAATTCTAGTATGAACTCAAGTTCTTCTAAGGATAAAGGCAGAGATGTTCCGATGTTTATCAGAAAATATTTCCATGTAATGATTCTGGGTGTGTTTATTCCTGGAATGATGTTGAATCACAGGTTATTATATGTGGCTTCATGTACTGCTGCTGCAGTGTTTTTAATCATAGAGGTAAGCATTCTAATATAACTATATTTTATGGGCACTCTTATATATGTACATTATAATACAGTGAATAGTTTTTCTAACACAGAGAACATTTGATACTCCACAGCAGATGCCTATTGAAAATATTGTAGGAAAAAGAAAATAACCGTAATCTTTTCCCACATTGTTTTCAACTCTTTGATCAAAATGTTATTCCCAATTTTCAAATGTATTCAAAGCAGACTGCACTATATAACTGGTAAAAACACTTCTGTTAGTTGACTTTGCATTTGAAATATTATTCATCATATTGTAAAGTTTCCCTTTTATGGTATTTTTAAACAATACTATTTTTAAAAGATCTAAAGAAAAGAAATGTAAACAATTTTTCTATGAAAGTAGGTGTTGTTTTTTTATACCGGAAGAAAACATTGTCTTAATATTAAAAATTGCTTGTTATTGTTCAAGATTTAAATTTCAAACCTATTGACTTTATGTAATATGCTATTTTCATGTAATATTAACAGACTTTCTTTAAAATTTCAATGGTGTTTTATGCATCTTTCAACAGCAATTCAGTAATTAATGTCAAGATTAATTTTTTCAGAGACGCCTCAGTGGTGTAGTGGTTGAGCGTCCGGCCCGGGTGCCGAGGTTGCGGGGTCGATCCACGGTTGGGTCATACCAAAGACTACAAAATAAATGGTAGTAATGGCTGCCCTCCTTGGCACTAAGGGTTGTGGGGCTAGCATTACGACTGACTGGCTAGTGTCAGGATAAATGGATAAGTAGTACTGGTAATTTACCCAGGAAACGCTGTGATATAACTGAAAAATTGTTTAAAGCGGTGTAAAGCAACAAATAATCAATATCACAGCAGCAAAGTTCACCTTGTGTTTCCTGATTTTCTCCACATTGTTCCCAGGCAACTGGATACCTTCCCATGTAGATCCTTTCCCTCAATTAGACGCTTTCTAACGCCTCTGCAGCAGACGGCTTTTTGAAAACATAGTGACAAAAGAAGAAATTGCACAAAACGTGCAATTTCTCCTTTTGCCACAATGTTTTCCACTTTTTGTCATAGGTTATCCATTCAATTATGGAGATTTCTTATTTTTTGACAAAATACGTTCAAAGTCGTCTGCTGTAGAATTGTCATATGAGGGAAAGGGTTAAGTGCATTGATGGAAGATGAATGGCGCTTGTTGCACCGCCTTGTGTCAGTCATTGGAGGGAATGAATAGCCAATATGGGGTTTAAAATCACAACCCCTGGATTGATAATCCTTATACTCCTATGATTAATATTTTACTTACGTTCTCTGACACTAGTGAGCTTATAATACTAAGTCAATTGTTTATGTTTACTTAGCTATTTAGGTTAGCAAGATATTTTGGGAAAAGCAGAAATTACTCACTCTCATTTTTCTTATAATGTTTTTAATAGTCCTCTGCTGCAAAACTGGTCTGTATGAGGGAAATGGATATATATGTTGCCTTTACTGTATCATTTCAGGCCATCCGAGTCATTGATATTGACCCAATCAGCAGTTACATAACTAAATACTTACAGGTGTTTTTAGACAAGCAAGACCAGGGAGTTCTTATTTTAACTCCTATCTATTTATTGATTGGATGTTCTCTACCTCTTTTGATTATCAAACTAAAATCTGGTAAATTTTAAACCATTTACTTACTTTACTTAATTCTATTTGTGCTGGGTAGGCCTGAAGGTAGTCAACATTGAATACCTTTGCTGTCTCTTTGTCAACTGATATTGCACCTGGCCACAAGATGATTCAAATTTGTTCATCTCTTTGTGTATTGAATGCTGCCATGTCTCTTAAGCCTTTCCCTCATACGACAATTCTACAGCAGACGATTTTGAACATATTTTGTCAAAAAATAGAAAATCTCTATAATTGAATGTATAACCTATGACTAAAAGTGGAAAACATGATGGCAAAAGGAGAAATTGCACAATTTCTTCTTTTGTCACTATGTTTTCAAAAGGCCGCAGAGATGTCAGAAAGCGTCTATATGAGGGAAAGGGTTAATGCAATTGATGAACAATGGAAGTAGATTTATAAAGACACATAGTTGAAAAAATTGTGGAATAAAGAGAATTTCATGTATTGTGTGTTTTACTGCTTTTCTTATATTATACTTTTAGAGGTATCTGATTTGAAAGCATTTAAAACAAAATTGAATGTACATGTATTACTTCAAATGTGAATACATTTTGAATAATTTCTCCTTCTACAACACTATTTTCAAAGTGTCTTTTGCTGTAGAGGTGTCAAATGGCATCTGTGTCAGGGAAACATTATATAATAAAGAGTATTAAATCGGAAAAAAAGTAGAAACATAATTTTGCTACATAATAGAAAAGATTGTGGTAAAAGGAGTAATTTCAAAAGTTAAACGATGAATAATTTTTTTTCAGGTCAAACATGTTCGTTAGTACATTACTCTGGATTATTATCGGTGGGAATTGGTGATGCTGCAGCTTCTGTTGTAGGAAAGAAGCTAGGATACCACAGATGGCCTGGTGACTTTTTAACCTTATACATATCAACAAATAGTGCTCTCTTAACCCTTGCTCACATCTTGACACATTTTATCGCATCTGCAGCAGTAGACTTTTGAAGAAAAACAAAATTGTGGCAAAAAAAGAAATAGCTCATAACTCCATTTAATAACAAAACTTTCATTTATGGAGTTTCTTCATAATTTTGCATATATGTTATCAAATAGGTCTGACGCAGAATTGTTACACATAGCAAATGGTTAGCAAATACCCAAATTTCAACAAATCTGCTGCAGATGATGGCAAAGTTACTGTGCACAAAAGGAGAAATTGCTTATAATAACCAGTTTCTCCCTCTGTTTTCAAAAGCCGTCTGCATGTGGGAAAGGGTTATAATCTTGTAAATTCCTTTATTGACTCATTGGTGTAGTGGTTGTGAGTTTTTGGATTACTAGTTGGAGAACAGGTTTTGATCCTCAGTCAGTTCACACCACATACTCTATAAATGGTAGTAGTGGCTTCTTTCTGTTGGTGTTCAGGATTGCAGAGATAGCATAACGACTGTTGCACCAGACTTCAGAGGACTATATAAGAAGGAGTAAACTGGTCTTATTCCAACAATATCTCACTAGTGACTACATTAAACCCTATGCAGTGGGTACTCAAAAGAATCGTCTCACTGAGACGATTCATTTGAGTACCCACAACATAGGGTTTGGGTGTCAAAAAAAGATTTGAGGATGTAAAATACTCATCTTGTCTAGATCTCTGGCTCCAGTGTCAAGATAAACTTGCTTGTAGAACTCATGTAATTCATCCAGGAAATGCTGTGATGTATGATGGGACTGACATACTGTTGAAGGTTGGGTAAAATACCAATAAAATCTAAATCGATTTATTGATGGATCTGTTGATGTTAAACTGTGATTACCCATCATTTTGGTCAATTCTGATCAGGTAATTACAGCAATATTGCTACGGAGGTCAACCTAGGTGGCGGAGGGTCTGCCTTGAGAGGAGGAGACTGGGGTTCGAGCAGTGGCTTTCCTCCTTGGTGCTCAGGGTTGTGGGATAGCATAACGACTGATGCATCAATGTCAAGATAAATAATACTGGTGGTACTGGTAATTTACCCAGGAAATGCTGTGATATAATCGAAATACTGTTTTAAGTAGTGTAAAACACCATTTAGACACAAACAGTAACACAATGCCCAATTGAATATTATTGTACATGTTTGAGTTGAAACAAAAATTCAATCTTTTCTTTATGTATCATATGTCAAAGAAAAGTGAAATTTTCCCGTCAAAGCGTAATGTTTTTCCCCTTTTTGTGAAATTATATTCATAAATTCACCATAGGCTTTACCATGCCTCAATACTGTAAGATAGGCCTCGATAATAATCTTTAAAAGCAAAGTCACACTGACTTTATGCACAAAATTAATATGACAACCTAAAAAAGATTTTAAAGATTATCTTTCTTTTGTAGAATAATTGAGGTTGAATGTGGCCATATTTAAGTTAAGAATGTTATACTTTTAAGTTTTGGTTTTGATCAGTGTAATTAAGTTCATTCATAAATCTCTAATGACAGGTTCAAAGAAAACGGTAGAAGGCACAATTGGGGCATTTCTCTCCCAGCTTTTATCTGTAATGATTCTGAAATATGCAAGTAAGTTATGTCAGGCTTTTTTCATTTTCATTGGTTTATGATGATATCATTTTGAAGTAAGAATCTCCCGAATGCATTAATAATGATCATGAACAATATTTATTTTCAATTCAGGCACTCCGAAATATCTTTTGGTGTAGTGTCTTGTAATATATATTTACCAACTTATAATGCGATGATTGAAAACATATTAAAATGAAATGAAAGTTTAATAATTGAATACATTATGGCACAATGTTTTCAAAAGTCGTCTGCTGCAAAGGCGTCAAAATGCGTCTGTATGAGGGAAAGGGTCACGGTAAACAAATAATTGTTCTTGTTTTTTTCTGCTTTTCCTTTCTTATGAGTACCAGAGGTGATCACCCTTTCCCAAATACAAACACTTTCTGATGCCTCAGCAGCAGACAACTTTTGAAAGCATTGTATCAAAAGGAGAAATTGCCCATATCTTTGCTGAGATGTTTTCGAAGTCATCTGCTTCAGATTTGTTGCATGTGGGGAAGTGTTGATGACATGAGTAAACAGTGACAAATTATCAGCAAGTTTATCTGGATATAATGCTTTGTTATTGCTCAATAATCAAGTGAAAACATGTAAATAATAAAACACAATTTTGATAAGAAAATAGAAAGAAAAAGACCACTCTCTTTTAACCTGATCCAGAAAAAGATGTGTGACGTCACTTCAGCAACAGACAACTTTGGAAACAGTAAAAGAAGAAGAATTTAAAAATAATAAAAGTAATAATTCCTTTTGTAGCCAAGGTATATGTGTAAGGGGACATTTATACTGACTTAAGCTAGCTTTTATAGCTACGTGGTAGAGCGTTCGCCTTCGAATTGAAAGGTCCAATTTTCCAATCCTGGACAGGTTGGATCTTTTAGGACTGTTACAATGGCGCCAAATAAGGGACTACATAAGAAAAGCCTTGAGAACTTTAACATCATTCTCAGTCTGTAGAAATTCGTCCTTGGAGAGGTTATAATGTATAAGTGGACACTTATACTGCCTTGCTATGAAGCTAGCTTTAATAGCGATGTTTGTTTTTTTACTGACCCTTTATATTTGCAGATATTTTAACCCTTTCACATGTACAACAAAAGTGCAGAAGATGAAAAATATCTGTAAGGGAAAGTACAATTATTTTAAAAGCTTGTGGATAAAAGAGAAATTACTCAATTTTGGGCAATATTTCCTTTTGCCACAATTTTTTCAAAGATATGCTGCAGAAGTGTAAACAATTGTCTACATGGTTGTAAAGGGTTAAAGTGATTTGTTCTTAAGATATCACAATTGAATGTAGTATTTTTTCCAACAGATGTTCCCGACTCAAACCTTGGCTTAGCGACAATCCTGATATTGATTCTGGTCTCCTGTTTAGAAGCCTTCACGCTACATATTGACAACCTAGTGGTGCCCGTTTATGCCATCATGCTGTTTTTATCTATAGATAATTCATCTTTAAGTGTTTGAACATTTACACATTTGTATTCCTTGTGCGCATTGAATTGCTGTTGTCAAGAGACTGATTCTGTCAGTGGAATACCGTATCTATATGTTAACAGATCTCTTTACTTATTCGACTCATGACAGTTCAGTGCAAGGGGTATGGCTTCATAAGTACAATTTGATATACAAAATGTGGGGTGTGAGCTTATTTGTTATTTTAGGAAAATAATAATTGGCAATTGTCCTAAACTTGTAGTTGTAGGCATTGCAATAAAATATTATCTTGTTCAAATCCTTTTCCACATTGAGACACATTTTTGACATACCAATAACAGAGAACTCTCAAAAATATTGTGGCAAAAGGAGAAAATGCTCATGAAGGTAAATGTCTCCATTTGCCACCATGTTTTCAACCTTATTCCATAATTAATCTTTCATTATTGCCCATATGTTTTCAAAGTCGTCTGCGCAGATTCGTTGTTTGCGGTACATTATTATTGTATTGTATTTGGATCTAACATTCTTTCATTCCTAGAAAATGTCCATATTTTTGCCTAGATATTTTCCTAGTAGTCTGCTTAAGATTTGTTGTCTGTTTGCAATAACTCATACACATATATGCATTCTTCATGCATTTTTGACTTTTGTTTTACTGAATTAAATTAGATAAGCATTTGCACACTTGAGTCAAGATTATGTAAAAGAGACTAAACTTTCATATAATTTTTAAAATGAATGAAAGATGTGCCTCACATGTACTGGTATATTGTTTTGATGTTAAAAATATTGTTTTTCTATTTAAAGTCTATTTTCTAATAAAGCATATTTATATAATATATAGATCACTTTCAATTTTGAGACCTGACACTTAACATTTTCAACCAATTTTTATGTCATATACCTGTGAAATATTCACCAAGGTGATCATTCTGTATGTGATACAAAACCTCCTAGCAACCCTTTGCCTACTGTTGTATTATAGATCAACCACAACCTTCCAGCCATGACCCTGCTGAAATCCATAACCATTTCCCACATACAACAAATCCGCAGCAGACAAATTCAAAACCATGAACAATCTCCATAAATAAGGGTTTAATTATTAAAAAGAGTTGAAAACATTGGGACAAAAGGAGAAATTGCTCATTTTGAGCAATTTCTACTTCATTCACAATGTTTTCAAAAGACTTCTGCTGCACAGGCGTCAGAAAGCGTCTATATATGGGAAAGGGTCAACTTTAAACTTGAAGCAGACATCTTTAAATGACTCTGCAACAGACAATATTGTAAAATATTGTTGACAAATATACTTTGAATTGTCCATATGTAACATTTATATTCGGCAGATGTTTTCAAAGCAGAAGTTAAAGATGTTTGAAGATATAGTAAGTTTAGCAGATATCTTTTGCTGTGGAGCAGAACTAATTAAACAATTTTGGTAAAGAATAAGATAAGTAACATTCTTGATGTATTATTTTAAAATTGAGCCAGTGATTAAGATGTTATTTAGATTGATTTTTATCTATGGTGACCATCTTCAAACATCTTTAACTTCTGACTCCAATACAACAGTAGATATTGTGTGTGTGATAAAATATTTTAGAGTCGTCTGCTTTGAAAACATCTGCCGAATATAAATGTTACGTATGGACAATTCAAAGTATATTTGTCAACAATATTTTACAATATTGTCTGTTGCAGAGTCATTTAAAGATGTCTGCTTCAAGTTTAAAGTTGACCCTAAAGATGAGCCAGTGATTAAGATGTTATTTAGAGATTGATTTTTTTATCTATGGTGACCATCTTGTGCAGCGGAGTGGAAAAATGTGACAGAGAGCTACTATAGAAACTTTTGTGTGATTTTTAGATCGACTATTCAGAGATTATGAGAGCTATTTTACACACCCTAGAGTCCATGTCGCACCTTGGTTAAGATTTAACATTTTGCATACGAAAACACATATTACATCATAGCTCTGTTACTACTATATATGTTTTGCATTGAAACATTTTACACGTTTCCCAGGTTAGATAACTCGGCCCCGTATATAATGCAAATTATGGCCCTTTTTATACTTAGAAATTCTGATTAAAGTTTTGCATGCAACTGCATATCTCATGTATTGAAACATTATACAAACCTTCCCAATGATCACACCTATGTAAACAAGTTAATGTCGTATTGCAAGCAAAACAAGAGTCCCCTACTGGACCATTGACCTCTAAGTGTGACTTTGACCTCATCATGGTGAACATGTGTGCCCAGTAACTTGGAAATCCTATGATGCATGGTTGAGATGTGAGTCGGACAAGGTACAGTCCTATAAAACAGTACTCATTTTGACCTTTGACTTCTAAGTATGACCTTGATCTTTGAGGTACGGGCCTGGGTCTTGTGCGCGACACGCCACCTAATCATGGTGAACATGTTTACCTTGTAACTAGGGAATCCTATGATGCATGGTTGAGATGTGAGCCAGACAAGGTAGTCCTATCAAACGGTACAAATTTTGAAATGTGACGACCTTTGAGGTACAGGCCTGGGTCTTGTGGGCTAGAGGTAGAGTCCTATCAAACAGTACTCAATTTGGCCATTGACCTCTTAGTGGGTCCTTGATATTTGAGGTACAGGCCTGGGTCTTGAGCATCATGGTGAACGTTTGTGCCAAGTTTGAGGGATGGTTGAGATGCGTGCCGTATAAGGTACAGTCCTATCAAACAGTACTCATTTCCACCTTTGACCTCTAAGTTTGACTGACATTTTAGGTACAGGCCTGGGTCTTGTGCGCGACATGCTGCCTCATCATGGTGAACGTTTGTGCCAAGTTTCTTGGAAATCCTATTATGGATGGTTAAGATGCGGGCCGGACAAGGTAGTCCTATCAAACAGTACTCATTTTGACCTTTGACCTCTAAGTGTACAGGCCTGGGTCTTGTGCACGACACGCCGACTCATCATGATGAACGTTTGTGCCAAGTTTCTTGGAAATCCTATGATGAATGGTTAAGATGGGGGCCGGACAAGGTAATCCTATCAAACAGTTTCTTTCAAATCCTATGATACATGGTTATGATGCGGGCCGGACAAGGTTAGGTGGGACTGACAGACAGACAGACGGAATCGACCAAACCTAAAGTCCCCAAAACGGCTTTCGACTGGTAGGGGACTTATAATTAAGTTAGATAGATAGATAGATAGATATTCAGTATTTCCTCCATATTTGAAGAGTTAGTACATTTCATAATAAACATTACAGAAGTGAGAACATAAATAAATACATATATACACACACATATAAACCTACATATATATATACACACATCTATACACACATATATCCACATATATATACACACACATATATATATATATATATGTTACAATCAATCTGTGAAATCAGCCATTTCATGAAATGGCTAAAAAAATTAGCCTTTTCGTGAAATGACCAATTCACTCAGTCATTTCATGAAATGGCTAAATATTTCAGGCTTTTCATGAAATGGCTGAAATTTCAATGCCAATGTTACACAGATTGGCTGGTGCAATTTCAGCCAATCTGTGTATAAGATGTTTTATTATCATGAAAAGTATAGTTTGTTTGATAAAATGAATATAAAAGCATGTATATCTTTATTATATTCATACTCCATAATAAATGTTATAAATAATTCTTTTTTTGCACCTTGTAAATTTTGTTTAACATATGATGACATTATTTCACAGATTGACTGTAACATTAGCCTTTTCGTGAAATGACCAATCCATACTTATATATGTTACAGTCAATCTGTGAAATCAGCCATTTCATGAAATGGCTAAAAAATTTAGCCTTTTCGTGAAATGACCAATTCACTTAGTCATTTCATGAAATGGCTAAATATTTCAGGCTTTGCATGAAATGACTAAAAAATTGCTCCAGCCATTTCATGAAATGGCTGAACATACAGAAGCAAGTGATTTTATAACAATATGAAATAATGTCATCATATGTGAAACAAAATTTACAAGGTGCAAAAAAAGAATTATTTATAACATTTATTATTTTAGTTTCACCCTAAACCCCATTTTAAGACAGTTTTCTCCCTAAGTGCTTCGCCTAAAGTAAAGACGAATAAAAGATTCCCCCCATGTCGCTAAAATTTCCCTCAAGTCGGTTTCTAACTATAAAACCAGCATAATGACGCAAATTTTAAATTACATATCTTCTTATATTTAATGAATATTTCTTAGATATGTTTATTGTACGATTTTACAGAAGACAGACAGCATCTACCGTTTCTGCAATTATCTCTTAATTAAAGTGAATTATGTATCAAATGCGTATGTTTGACCTTACTTTCCTACGCTACTCTGTTTAGGTCTATGGGATGGCATTGTTCCTGGCGTCCATCCGTGCGTCCGTACATCCGTTTGTAAACTGTTTTTTGTTAACACGACACAGTTCATAGTTTTCAAACTTGCACATATTGTTCAGGTACTATTGACGCCGTTGAAGACCAGATGTGATCCAGACCAAATAGCAGACACCAGTGATGACCAGACCGACTACCAGACGATATTGATGACCAGATCAACTACAATGACCAGATGTGATCAAGACCAACTAGCAGACGCCATTGATGACCAGGTGTGATCCAGACCAACAAGCAGACGCTAGTGAGGACCAGACCTACAACAAGACGCCAGTGATGACCAATCCAACTAGCAGACGACATTGATGACCAAATGTGATCCAGACCAACTACCAGACGACATTGATGACCAGACCAACTACTAGACGACAATGATGACCAGACTAACTACCAGACGCCATTGATGACCATAATGTGATCAAGACAAACTAGCAGACGACATTGATGACCAGCTGTGATTCAGACCAACTAGCACATGCCAGTGAGGATCAAACCTACTACCAGATGCCAGTGATGACCAGATGTGATCCAGACCAAGTAGCAGTGTTGTTATTAAAATCTGCCTTTAGTTAGACGTTCATACGGAAGCATTTACTACATAAGGCAGTAGCAACTCCTTGACATTTTAATTCATACCGTATGGTATATTCGCACCTAAAATGGTATGAAACTATTTCGTGACGTAGTGTTCTTGTTAAAAGTTTGCTTCCGTTAGCCAATGTACGGCCTTTGTGTTACAAAGTATTGTATATAATAATGCAGGTAATTGTTCAGGTAGTCGTTCATTTCCAGCTTATAAAGAACCCCTTAGTCACTTTTATTATATTCGGTATATTTTCGCCTAAATTGTTAGTTTTGTGGTTTCAAGTTATAATTATTATTCCGTTACGTTCAGCGCTGGCATTTGCCAAATTATCTATACTTTCAAACGGAAGCATTGTTTAGATTAGACAGGAGCAACTCTATGACATTTTAAGTTATATAGCATATTCCCATAAGTGGGTTATGTGTGCAAGATGCTGTGTATAAAGGTATAATAACATTTCATCACATTTAAACATTGATTTATTTCCATAGCTCAGAAGTAGTAAAAGTATAGATTCTTTATAATCTGGAAATGAACGATCAGTGGAACAATGAACTGCATTATAATATATCATATATATTGTAACACAAATGCCGTACATTGACTAACCGAAACCAACTTTTAACAAGAACACTATTACTATTGACAAAGTGATAGCTGCTGTTGATGGTTGTACGTGTTTCTGTGTTGTGGAAATAAATATGACAATGTGACATAGGTAATCAATATTTCAATGTCACGAAATGTTATCATACTATTATACACATATTTTGTATACACATTTGCATATTTAAGGCGAATGCAATATTAACTGAATTATTATATACAATATATTGTAACACAGAAGCCGTTCATTTTCTAACTAATGGCAGCTTTTAATAATAACACTATTGCTATTGACAAGTAATAGCTACTGTTGGTTGCGGTACGTACATAAGACAGTAGCCACTCCTTGACATTTTAATTCATACCGTATGGTATATCGCCTTAAGTGTGCAAAATACCGTCTAAAAAGGTATGATAATATTTCGTGACGTAGTGTTCTTGTTCAATGTTTGCTTCCGTTAGCCAATGTACGGCCTTTGTGTTACAATATATTGTATATAATAATGCAGTTAATTGTTCAGGTAGTCAATCATTTTCCGATTATAAAGAACCCCTTAGTCACTCTACAGTTATGTTAACTGTGTGACATTTAAGTTTATTCCTTTCCTTTCCTGTCTGAGTCAGTTGTCACGGAAGCAAACAAATCGGGCAACCGTCTCCATAACTTCGCAATGATAATATTATTGTTAAAAATGCGTTTCGTAAGCAGACGTTTTATTTGTGATCTACGATGTGTTGTATACAATAAATAAGATAATGCTTTTCTAAATAGGCATTCATTTTCAGATTAAAAATAATATTGGATATTTAACGACAACCATTGTGTATTATTAATATAATTTCTATTATATTCGGTACATTTTCGCCTTAAGTGTTAGTTTTAAGGTTTCAATTTATGATTATTATTCCGTTACGTTAAGTCAACCCTGGCATTTGCCAACTTATTTATACTCGAACGGAAGCAATTTTTAAATTAGAAAGCAGCCACTCTTTTACTTTTTAAATTGTACAGAATGTTTGCATAAGTGGGTTATGTGTGCAAGATACCGTGTATAAAGGTATGATAACATTTCATCACATTTAAACGTTGATTTATTTCCATAGCACATAAGTACGTACAGCAACCAACAGTAGCTAGTACTTGTCAATAGCAATAGTGTTTTTTTTATTAACAACTGCCTTTAGTTCGAAAATGTACGTCTTCTGTGTTACAATGTATTGTATATAATAATTCAGTTAATGTTGTATTCGCCTTAAGTGTGCAAACTAGTGTGTACAACGGTATGATAACATTTCGTCACATTGAAATATTGATTACATTTGTCATATTTCTTTCCACAGCACAGACGCACGTACAACCAGCAACAGTAGCTATCATATTGTCAAAATTGAATCACTACTGCCATATAATGCAAAATAGCATAGCCTAGCGACCATGTTTTCGACTTATTAACATGGCTTGGTGGAATAATTAGTTTAAGAAAGCACCCTAGAAACATTTCTGCAAAAGTATTTAAAAATGAAGATTTTTCAAGTGTTCACTACAGCCATAAACAACTCATAACGTGCTGCTAAGTACGGCATAGTAACATACAGTAACGTTACAAAGCGCCCTCATCCAACATTTGATTATGTAGAGACTTCTTCTTCTACTTTGTTACTGTCTAGGGCTTAGTGCATCGCAGGCAATTGAGGCCATCAAAATGGTAAAAACAACCAATTAGGCATATTTACAAATAAAAATGAAATAAAAAACATCTGTGTTAGATTAGGCTGTGTATGACTGCAGACGGGACTTAAATCAGTCTACAGACATGATCTGCGCAAGGTCCGGAGGAAGGGGGTTCCAGTCTCTGATAGTTCTAGGAAAAGACTGTGCTTGTACTGTTCATGGTACAGTGTTTGGTACATCTTTTATAGATGACATGTAGTGAAAAATCGATAGACATACAAAAAAAAACAATTTGGTCTATTTATAGCTTATTGTTAAAATGTGTTTGATGTACCGCTTACTTGTGATTTGTTAATTGTATATTATTATTTATTTATATATACATATGTATATGTGTATGTATTTATGTCTATATGTAGGGGATGGATAAATGGAATGGTACGCAGGACAGGGTAGACGAGAGAGACAACCGACATTGTATATTTGACATTGAAGTTTATATGAAGATTTGCAAGGGGTCTTTGAACGCGATTTGATTTACACTAAAGTTAATTAGTACTCGTATGAGACCGGTATGGCAAAATATGCGAATGGGCCCTGGTGTTTTTCTTGAATATAGTGATCTAAGCCAAACCGATGGTATGGTTGGATAAAGGAGAGTTTCTTCTACCATCAAATGCCAAAATAAGCTAGGATCGGGTTACTTTTAAACGTTTGCGAGGCGGAACAAAAGTTGAATACGCACATTTGCGATTTATTTGGGTATCACACCGGTCATCCTCGGTACCCAGGCTATTCATAACATATATGATACCCTGGGCAAATTAGCTGTACAGATCTCGTACTCATGAATAATGTATGAGGTGAAATACAGCCGCTTGATTGGCCGCATGACACAAACCTCATGCGATACACAAATTACAGTGTAGTTACGGAGGAAATCGTGGTGCATGCTTTACGAAGTTTCGCTAGCCAATTTGCCCAGGGTATCTTATATTTTATGTATAGCCTGGGTACCGAGGATGCACACCGGTGTACTTTCTCCTAAATGAATGTTTATATCTATATTTTAGTTGAATCTCATTATGGCAATGCAGATGATACTGGCAGGTTATACATTCTTTTTCAATGATGTTTTATGCTACTTTCCAAAACACCACAGTTTGGAGTGTTTTTTCTCAAGGGTGTTTCGTGTCACTTTCCACAATGTTTCCGTCATATCACTGTGTGAGAACAGAACATAACAGAATATAAGCTGTATTCATATATGGTTCATCTTGAAAAGATTTACATTATACATGGGCTTACGAAACATATCAGACGATGACAATTTGTTTAATGCTAATCCTCTGTCTGGGTTTCTGTGATAAAGAATAGAACAGAACGAACAGAACCTTTCATTAATAATATAATATACAAATACATAGGGCATACAAATGTGTATCAATGTGATTGCATTGTTGGGGTTTATAGTCCGTTTTCAACAGCCTCACAGTTCACAAACTCATGGGACCTGGGTGAATCACCCAGCTATGCGTTAGGACTGAAAACAGTGTGGAAAGAGGAGCCATTGCGAATCATGATTTCAAAGGTCGTGTTGTTTGTATTGTCGGGTGTTTTACGCCGTTTTCAACAGCATATATGTCAAATCACCCGCACTGTTCACATACTCATGCGTCCTGGGTGATTCAACCCAGCTACTCAATAGTACTGAACACACTGTGACAAAGGGAGCAATTGCCCGCCCTGCTTTTAGAGGTCGTTTTGTTTGTATTGTTGGGTGTTTTAGGCCGTTTTCAACATCATTCCAGTCATACCACCCCGTCAGTTCACACACTCGTGATCCCAGGGTGAATCATCCCAGCCATGCAATAGACCTGAACACATTGTGGCAAAAGAAGCAATTGCCCGTTATGCTTTAAAATGTCGGTTTGTTTGCATGGTAGGGGTTTTGATCTTGGAAGCGAGTTGTTGCATGACTAAATAATTGTGAAAAGTGGCATAAAATATATGCATGTGGGAAAGGGTGAGTATGTGTTCACCGGTCTTCGCACCTCTGCAGGACCAAATCCCTTTCGGCGGTACAGTAGCGATTTTCCCATAACCCCGTTTCCACATGCATAAGCTCCCTATAAATGAACTATCGAAAACATTGTGATAAAAACAGCCATTGCTCATCATGTTTTCAAAGGTCGTTTTGATGGCGTTGTTGGCCGTTTTCAACAGCATTTGTGTCCCATCATCCGCACAGTTCACATACTCATGCGTCCCGGGTAAACCAACCCAACTATGCAATAGGACTGAAAACAGTGTGGTAAGAGGAGCGAGCCATTGCTCATCATGTTTTCAAAGGTCAATGTGATTGCATTGTTGGGGTTTATAGGCCGTTTTCAACAGCATTTGTGTCCAGTCACCCTCATAGTTCACAAACTCATGGGACCTGGGTGAATCAACCCAGCTATGCGTTAGGACTGAAAACAGTGTGGAAAGAGGAGCCATTGCGAATCATGATTTCAAAGGTCGTGTTGTTTGTATTGTCGGGTGTTTTACGCCGTTTTCAACAGCATATATGTCAAATCACCCGCACTGTTCACATACTCATGCGTCCTGGGTGATTCAACCCAGCTACTCAATAGTACTGAACACACTGTGACAAAGGGAGCAATTGCCCGCCCTGCTTTTAGAGGTCGTTTTGTTTGTATTGTTGGGTGTTTTAGGCCGTTTTCAACATCATTCCAGTCATACCACCCCGTCAGTTCACACACTCGTGACCCCTGGGTGAATCATCCCAGCCATGCAATAGACCTGAACCCATTGTGGCAAAAGAAGCAATTGCCCGTTATGCTTTAAAATGTCGGTTTGTTTGCATGGTAGGGGTTTTGATCTTGGAAGCGAGTTGTTGCATGACTAAATAATTGTGGAAAGTGGCATAACATATATGCATGTGGGAAAGGGTGAGTATGTGTTCACCGGTCTTCGCACCTCTGCAGGCCAAATCCCTTTCGGCGGTACAGTGAACGATTTTCCCATAACCCCGTTTCCACATGCATAAGCTCCGTATAAATGAACTATCGAAAACATTGTGATAAAAACAGCCATTGCTCATCATGTTTTCAAAGGTCGTTTTGATGGCGTTGTTGGTGTGTGTTTTTTAGGCCGTTTTCAACAGCATTTATGTCCCATCAACCGCACAGTTCACATACTCATGCGTCCCGGGTGAACCAACCCAACTATGCAATAGGACTGAAAACAGTGTGGTAAGAGGAGCGAGCCATTGCTCATCATGTTTTCAAAGGTCAATGTGATTGCATTGTTGGGGTTTATAGGCCGTTTTCAACAGCATTTGTGTCCAGTCACCCTCACAGTTCACAAACTCATGGGACCTGGGTGAATCAACCCAGCTATGCGTTAGGACTGAAAACAGTGTGGAAAGAGGAGCCATTGCGAATCATGATTTCAAAGGTCGTGTTGTTTGTATTGTTAGGGTTTATAGGCCGTTTTCAACAGCATTTATGTCCAGTCACCCTCACAGTTCACAAACTCATGGGACCTGGGTGAATCAACCCAGCTATGCGTTAGGACTGAAAACAGTGTGGAAAGAGGAGCCATTGCGAATCATGATTTCAAAGGTCGTGTTGTTTGTATTGTTGGGGTTTATAGGCCGTTTTCAACAGCATTTATGTCCAGTCACCCTCACAGTTCACAAACTCATGGGACCTGGGTGAATCAACCCAGCTATGCGTTAGGACTGAAAACAGTGTGGAAAGAGGAGCCATTGCGAATCATGATTTCAAAGGTCGTGTTGTTTGTATTGTCGGGTGTTTTACGCCGTTTTCAACAGCATATATGTCAAATCACCCGCACTGTTCACATACTCATGCGTCCTGGGTGATTCAACCCAGCTACTCAATAGTACTGAACACACTGTGACAAAGGGAGCAATTGCCCGCCCTGCTTTTAGAGGTCGTTTTGTTTGTATTGTTGGGTGTTTTAGGCCGTTTTCAACATCATTCCAGTCATACCACCCCGTCAGTTCACACACTCGTGATCCCAGGGTGAATCATCCCAGCCATGCAATAGACCTGAACACATTGTGGCAAAAGAAGCAATTGCCCGTTATGCTTTAAAATGTCGGTTTGTTTGCATGGTAGGGGTTTTGATCTTGGAAGCGAGTTGTTGCATGACTAAATAATTGTGAAAAGTGGCATAAAATATATGCATGTGGGAAAGGGTGAGTATGTGTTCACCGGTCTTCGCACCTCTGCAGGACCAAATCCCTTTCGGCGGTACAGTAGCGATTTTCCCATAACCCCGTTTCCACATGCATAAGCTCCCTATAAATGAACTATCGAAAACATTGTGATAAAAACAGCCATTGCTCATCATGTTTTCAAAGGTCGTTTTGATGGCGTTGTTGGCCGTTTTCAACAGCATTTGTGTCCCATCATCCGCACAGTTCACATACTCATGCGTCCCGGGTAAACCAACCCAACTATGCAATAGGACTGAAAACAGTGTGGTAAGAGGAGCGAGCCATTGCTCATCATGTTTTCAAAGGTCAATGTGATTGCATTGTTGGGGTTTATAGGCCGTTTTCAACAGCATTTGTGTCCAGTCACCCTCATAGTTCACAAACTCATGGGACCTGGGTGAATCAACCCAGCTATGCGTTAGGACTGAAAACAGTGTGGAAAGAGGAGCCATTGCGAATCATGATTTCAAAGGTCGTGTTGTTTGTATTGTCGGGTGTTTTACGCCGTTTTCAACAGCATATATGTCAAATCACCCGCACTGTTCACATACTCATGCGTCCTGGGTGATTCAACCCAGCTACTCAATAGTACTGAACACACTGTGACAAAGGGAGCAATTGCCCGCCCTGCTTTTAGAGGTCGTTTTGTTTGTATTGTTGGGTGTTTTAGGCCGTTTTCAACATCATTCCAGTCATACCACCCCGTCAGTTCACACACTCGTGACCCCTGGGTGAATCATCCCAGCCATGCAATAGACCTGAACCCATTGTGGCAAAAGAAGCAATTGCCCGTTATGCTTTAAAATGTCGGTTTGTTTGCATGGTAGGGGTTTTGATCTTGGAAGCGAGTTGTTGCATGACTAAATAATTGTGGAAAGTGGCATAACATATATGCATGTGGGAAAGGGTGAGTATGTGTTCACCGGTCTTCGCACCTCTGCAGGCCAAATCCCTTTCGGCGGTACAGTGAACGATTTTCCCATAACCCCGTTTCCACATGCATAAGCTCCGTATAAATGAACTATCGAAAACATTGTGATAAAAACAGCCATTGCTCATCATGTTTTCAAAGGTCGTTTTGATGGCGTTGTTGGTGTGTGTTTTTTAGGCCGTTTTCAACAGCATTTATGTCCCATCAACCGCACAGTTCACATACTCATGCGTCCCGGGTGAACCAACCCAACTATGCAATAGGACTGAAAACAGTGTGGTAAGAGGAGCGAGCCATTGCTCATCATGTTTTCAAAGGTCAATGTGATTGCATTGTTGGGGTTTATAGGCCGTTTTCAACAGCATTTGTGTCCAGTCACCCTCACAGTTCACAAACTCATGGGACCTGGGTGAATCAACCCAGCTATGCGTTAGGACTGAAAACAGTGTGGAAAGAGGAGCCATTGCGAATCATGATTTCAAAGGTCGTGTTGTTTGTATTGTTAGGGTTTATAGGCCGTTTTCAACAGCATTTATGTCCAGTCACCCTCACAGTTCACAAACTCATGGGACCTGGGTGAATCAACCCAGCTATGCGTTAGGACTGAAAACAGTGTGGAAAGAGGAGCCATTGCGAATCATGATTTCAAAGGTCGTGTTGTTTGTATTGTTGGGGTTTATAGGCCGTTTTCAACAGCATTTATGTCCAGTCACCCTCACAGTTCACAAACTCATGGGACCTGGGTGAATCAACCCAGCTATGCGTTAGGACTGAAAACAGTGTGGAAAGAGGAGCCATTGCGAATCATGATTTCAAAGGTCGTGTTGTTTGTATTGTCGGGTGTTTTACGCCGTTTTCAACAGCATATATGTCAAATCACCCGCACTGTTCACATACTCATGCGTCCTGGGTGATTCAACCCAGCTACTCAATAGTACTGAACACACTGTGACAAAGGGAGCAATTGCCCGCCCTGCTTTTAGAGGTCGTTTTGTTTGTATTGTTGGGTGTTTTAGGCCGTTTTCAACATCATTCCAGTCATACCACCCCGTCAGTTCACACACTCGTGATCCCAGGGTGAATCATCCCAGCCATGCAATAGACCTGAACACATTGTGGCAAAAGAAGCAATTGCCCGTTATGCTTTAAAATGTCGGTTTGTTTGCATGGTAGGGGTTTTGATCTTGGAAGCGAGTTGTTGCATGACTAAATAATTGTGAAAAGTGGCATAAAATATATGCATGTGGGAAAGGGTGAGTATGTGTTCACCGGTCTTCGCACCTCTGCAGGACCAAATCCCTTTCGGCGGTACAGTAGCGATTTTCCCATAACCCCGTTTCCACATGCATAAGCTCCCTATAAATGAACTATCGAAAACATTGTGATAAAAACAGCCATTGCTCATCATGTTTTCAAAGGTCGTTTTGATGGCGTTGTTGGCCGTTTTCAACAGCATTTGTGTCCCATCATCCGCACAGTTCACATACTCATGCGTCCCGGGTAAACCAACCCAACTATGCAATAGGACTGAAAACAGTGTGGTAAGAGGAGCGAGCCATTGCTCATCATGTTTTCAAAGGTCAATGTGATTGCATTGTTGGGGTTTATAGGCCGTTTTCAACAGCATTTGTGTCCAGTCACCCTCATAGTTCACAAACTCATGGGACCTGGGTGAATCAACCCAGCTATGCGTTAGGACTGAAAACAGTGTGGAAAGAGGAGCCATTGCGAATCATGATTTCAAAGGTCGTGTTGTTTGTATTGTCGGGTGTTTTACGCCGTTTTCAACAGCATATATGTCAAATCACCCGCACTGTTCACATACTCATGCGTCCTGGGTGATTCAACCCAGCTACTCAATAGTACTGAACACACTGTGACAAAGGGAGCAATTGCCCGCCCTGCTTTTAGAGGTCGTTTTGTTTGTATTGTTGGGTGTTTTAGGCCGTTTTCAACATCATTCCAGTCATACCACCCCGTCAGTTCACACACTCGTGACCCCTGGGTGAATCATCCCAGCCATGCAATAGACCTGAACCCATTGTGGCAAAAGAAGCAATTGCCCGTTATGCTTTAAAATGTCGGTTTGTTTGCATGGTAGGGGTTTTGATCTTGGAAGCGAGTTGTTGCATGACTAAATAATTGTGGAAAGTGGCATAAAATATATGCATGTGGGAAAGGGTGAGTATGTGTTCACCGGTCTTCGCACCTCTGCAGGCCAAATCCCTTTCGGCGGTACAGTGAACGATTTTCCCATAACCCCGTTTCCACATGCATAAGCTCCGTATAAATGAACTATCGAAAACATTGTGATAAAAACAGCCATTGCTCATCATGTTTTCAAAGGTCGTTTTGATGGCGTTGTTGGTGTGTGTTTTTTAGGCCGTTTTCAACAGCATTTATGTCCCATCAACCGCACAGTTCACATACTCATGCGTCCCGGGTGAACCAACCCAACTATGCAATAGGACTGAAAACAGTGTGGTAAGAGGAGCGAGCCATTGCTCATCATGTTTTCAAAGGTCAATGTGATTGCATTGTTGGGGTTTATAGGCCGTTTTCAACAGCATTTGTGTCCAGTCACCCTCACAGTTCACAAACTCATGGGACCTGGGTGAATCAACCCAGCTATGCGTTAGGACTGAAAACAGTGTGGAAAGAGGAGCCATTGCGAATCATGATTTCAAAGGTCGTGTTGTTTGTATTGTTAGGGTTTATAGGCCGTTTTCAACAGCATTTATGTCCAGTCACCCTCACAGTTCACAAACTCATGGGACCTGGGTGAATCAACCCAGCTATGCGTTAGGACTGAAAACAGTGTGGAAAGAGGAGCCATTGCGAATCATGATTTCAAAGGTCGTGTTGTTTGTATTGTTGGGGTTTATAGGCCGTTTTCAACAGCATTTATGTCCAGTCACCCTCACAGTTCACAAACTCATGGGACCTGGGTGAATCAACCCAGCTATGCGTTAGGACTGAAAACAGTGTGGAAAGAGGAGCCATTGCGAATCATGATTTCAAAGGTCGTGTTGTTTGTATTGTCGGGTGTTTTACGCCGTTTTCAACAGCATATATGTCAAATCACCCGCACTGTTCACATACTCATGCGTCCTGGGTGATTCAACCCAGCTACTCAATAGTACTGAACACACTGTGACAAAGGGAGCAATTGCCCGCCCTGCTTTTAGAGGTCGTTTTGTTTGTATTGTTGGGTGTTTTAGGCCGTTTTCAACATCATTCCAGTCATACCACCCCGTCAGTTCACACACTCGTGATCCCAGGGTGAATCATCCCAGCCATGCAATAGACCTGAACACATTGTGGCAAAAGAAGCAATTGCCCGTTATGCTTTAAAATGTCGGTTTGTTTGCATGGTAGGGGTTTTGATCTTGGAAGCGAGTTGTTGCATGACTAAATAATTGTGAAAAGTGGCATAAAATATATGCATGTGGGAAAGGGTGAGTATGTGTTCACCGGTCTTCGCACCTCTGCAGGACCAAATCCCTTTCGGCGGTACAGTAGCGATTTTCCCATAACCCCGTTTCCACATGCATAAGCTCCCTATAAATGAACTATCGAAAACATTGTGATAAAAACAGCCATTGCTCATCATGTTTTCAAAGGTCGTTTTGATGGCGTTGTTGGCCGTTTTCAACAGCATTTGTGTCCCATCATCCGCACAGTTCACATACTCATGCGTCCCGGGTAAACCAACCCAACTATGCAATAGGACTGAAAACAGTGTGGTAAGAGGAGCGAGCCATTGCTCATCATGTTTTCAAAGGTCAATGTGATTGCATTGTTGGGGTTTATAGGCCGTTTTCAACAGCATTTGTGTCCAGTCACCCTCATAGTTCACAAACTCATGGGACCTGGGTGAATCAACCCAGCTATGCGTTAGGACTGAAAACAGTGTGGAAAGAGGAGCCATTGCGAATCATGATTTCAAAGGTCGTGTTGTTTGTATTGTCGGGTGTTTTACGCCGTTTTCAACAGCATATATGTCAAATCACCCGCACTGTTCACATACTCATGCGTCCTGGGTGATTCAACCCAGCTACTCAATAGTACTGAACACACTGTGACAAAGGGAGCAATTGCCCGCCCTGCTTTTAGAGGTCGTTTTGTTTGTATTGTTGGGTGTTTTAGGCCGTTTTCAACATCATTCCAGTCATACCACCCCGTCAGTTCACACACTCGTGACCCCTGGGTGAATCATCCCAGCCATGCAATAGACCTGAACCCATTGTGGCAAAAGAAGCAATTGCCCGTTATGCTTTAAAATGTCGGTTTGTTTGCATGGTAGGGGTTTTGATCTTGGAAGCGAGTTGTTGCATGACTAAATAATTGTGGAAAGTGGCATAACATATATGCATGTGGGAAAGGGTGAGTATGTGTTCACCGGTCTTCGCACCTCTGCAGGCCAAATCCCTTTCGGCGGTACAGTGAACGATTTTCCCATAACCCCGTTTCCACATGCATAAGCTCCGTATAAATGAACTATCGAAAACATTGTGATAAAAACAGCCATTGCTCATCATGTTTTCAAAGGTCGTTTTGATGGCGTTGTTGGTGTGTGTTTTTTAGGCCGTTTTCAACAGCATTTATGTCCCATCAACCGCACAGTTCACATACTCATGCGTCCCGGGTGAACCAACCCAACTATGCAATAGGACTGAAAACAGTGTGGTAAGAGGAGCGAGCCATTGCTCATCATGTTTTCAAAGGTCAATGTGATTGCATTGTTGGGGTTTATAGGCCGTTTTCAACAGCATTTGTGTCCAGTCACCCTCACAGTTCACAAACTCATGGGACCTGGGTGAATCAACCCAGCTATGCGTTAGGACTGAAAACAGTGTGGAAAGAGGAGCCATTGCGAATCATGATTTCAAAGGTCGTGTTGTTTGTATTGTTAGGGTTTATAGGCCGTTTTCAACAGCATTTATGTCCAGTCACCCTCACAGTTCACAAACTCATGGGACCTGGGTGAATCAACCCAGCTATGCGTTAGGACTGAAAACAGTGTGGAAAGAGGAGCCATTGCGAATCATGATTTCAAAGGTCGTGTTGTTTGTATTGTTGGGGTTTATAGGCCGTTTTCAACAGCATTTATGTCCAGTCACCCTCACAGTTCACAAACTCATGGGACCTGGGTGAATCAACCCAGCTATGCGTTAGGACTGAAAACAGTGTGGAAAGAGGAGCCATTGCGAATCATGATTTCAAAGGTCGTGTTGTTTGTATTGTCGGGTGTTTTACGCCGTTTTCAACAGCATATATGTCAAATCACCCGCACTGTTCACATACTCATGCGTCCTGGGTGATTCAACCCAGCTACTCAATAGTACTGAACACACTGTGACAAAGGGAGCAATTGCCCGCCCTGCTTTTAGAGGTCGTTTTGTTTGTATTGTTGGGTGTTTTAGGCCGTTTTCAACATCATTCCAGTCATACCACCCCGTCAGTTCACACACTCGTGATCCCAGGGTGAATCATCCCAGCCATGCAATAGACCTGAACACATTGTGGCAAAAGAAGCAATTGCCCGTTATGCTTTAAAATGTCGGTTTGTTTGCATGGTAGGGGTTTTGATCTTGGAAGCGAGTTGTTGCATGACTAAATAATTGTGAAAAGTGGCATAAAATATATGCATGTGGGAAAGGGTGAGTATGTGTTCACCGGTCTTCGCACCTCTGCAGGACCAAATCCCTTTCGGCGGTACAGTAGCGATTTTCCCATAACCCCGTTTCCACATGCATAAGCTCCCTATAAATGAACTATCGAAAACATTGTGATAAAAACAGCCATTGCTCATCATGTTTTCAAAGGTCGTTTTGATGGCGTTGTTGGCCGTTTTCAACAGCATTTGTGTCCCATCATCCGCACAGTTCACATACTCATGCGTCCCGGGTAAACCAACCCAACTATGCAATAGGACTGAAAACAGTGTGGTAAGAGGAGCGAGCCATTGCTCATCATGTTTTCAAAGGTCAATGTGATTGCATTGTTGGGGTTTATAGGCCGTTTTCAACAGCATTTGTGTCCAGTCACCCTCATAGTTCACAAACTCATGGGACCTGGGTGAATCAACCCAGCTATGCGTTAGGACTGAAAACAGTGTGGAAAGAGGAGCCATTGCGAATCATGATTTCAAAGGTCGTGTTGTTTGTATTGTCGGGTGTTTTACGCCGTTTTCAACAGCATATATGTCAAATCACCCGCACTGTTCACATACTCATGCGTCCTGGGTGATTCAACCCAGCTACTCAATAGTACTGAACACACTGTGACAAAGGGAGCAATTGCCCGCCCTGCTTTTAGAGGTCGTTTTGTTTGTATTGTTGGGTGTTTTAGGCCGTTTTCAACATCATTCCAGTCATACCACCCCGTCAGTTCACACACTCGTGACCCCTGGGTGAATCATCCCAGCCATGCAATAGACCTGAACCCATTGTGGCAAAAGAAGCAATTGCCCGTTATGCTTTAAAATGTCGGTTTGTTTGCATGGTAGGGGTTTTGATCTTGGAAGCGAGTTGTTGCATGACTAAATAATTGTGGAAAGTGGCATAAAATATATGCATGTGGGAAAGGGTGAGTATGTGTTCACCGGTCTTCGCACCTCTGCAGGCCAAATCCCTTTCGGCGGTACAGTGAACGATTTTCCCATAACCCCGTTTCCACATGCATAAGCTCCGTATAAATGAACTATCGAAAACATTGTGATAAAAACAGCCATTGCTCATCATGTTTTCAAAGGTCGTTTTGATGGCGTTGTTGGTGTGTGTTTTTTAGGCCGTTTTCAACAGCATTTATGTCCCATCAACCGCACAGTTCACATACTCATGCGTCCCGGGTGAACCAACCCAACTATGCAATAGGACTGAAAACAGTGTGGTAAGAGGAGCGAGCCATTGCTCATCATGTTTTCAAAGGTCAATGTGATTGCATTGTTGGGGTTTATAGGCCGTTTTCAACAGCATTTGTGTCCAGTCACCCTCACAGTTCACAAACTCATGGGACCTGGGTGAATCAACCCAGCTATGCGTTAGGACTGAAAACAGTGTGGAAAGAGGAGCCATTGCGAATCATGATTTCAAAGGTCGTGTTGTTTGTATTGTTAGGGTTTATAGGCCGTTTTCAACAGCATTTATGTCCAGTCACCCTCACAGTTCACAAACTCATGGGACCTGGGTGAATCAACCCAGCTATGCGTTAGGACTGAAAACAGTGTGGAAAGAGGAGCCATTGCGAATCATGATTTCAAAGGTCGTGTTGTTTGTATTGTTGGGGTTTATAGGCCGTTTTCAACAGCATTTATGTCCAGTCACCCTCACAGTTCACAAACTCATGGGACCTGGGTGAATCAACCCAGCTATGCGTTAGGACTGAAAACAGTGTGGAAAGAGGAGCCATTGCGAATCATGATTTCAAAGGTCGTGTTGTTTGTATTGTCGGGTGTTTTACGCCGTTTTCAACAGCATATATGTCAAATCACCCGCACTGTTCACATACTCATGCGTCCTGGGTGATTCAACCCAGCTACTCAATAGTACTGAACACACTGTGACAAAGGGAGCAATTGCCCGCCCTGCTTTTAGAGGTCGTTTTGTTTGTATTGTTGGGTGTTTTAGGCCGTTTTCAACATCATTCCAGTCATACCACCCCGTCAGTTCACACACTCGTGATCCCAGGGTGAATCATCCCAGCCATGCAATAGACCTGAACACATTGTGGCAAAAGAAGCAATTGCCCGTTATGCTTTAAAATGTCGGTTTGTTTGCATGGTAGGGGTTTTGATCTTGGAAGCGAGTTGTTGCATGACTAAATAATTGTGAAAAGTGGCATAAAATATATGCATGTGGGAAAGGGTGAGTATGTGTTCACCGGTCTTCGCACCTCTGCAGGACCAAATCCCTTTCGGCGGTACAGTAGCGATTTTCCCATAACCCCGTTTCCACATGCATAAGCTCCCTATAAATGAACTATCGAAAACATTGTGATAAAAACAGCCATTGCTCATCATGTTTTCAAAGGTCGTTTTGATGGCGTTGTTGGCCGTTTTCAACAGCATTTGTGTCCCATCATCCGCACAGTTCACATACTCATGCGTCCCGGGTAAACCAACCCAACTATGCAATAGGACTGAAAACAGTGTGGTAAGAGGAGCGAGCCATTGCTCATCATGTTTTCAAAGGTCAATGTGATTGCATTGTTGGGGTTTATAGGCCGTTTTCAACAGCATTTGTGTCCAGTCACCCTCATAGTTCACAAACTCATGGGACCTGGGTGAATCAACCCAGCTATGCGTTAGGACTGAAAACAGTGTGGAAAGAGGAGCCATTGCGAATCATGATTTCAAAGGTCGTGTTGTTTGTATTGTCGGGTGTTTTACGCCGTTTTCAACAGCATATATGTCAAATCACCCGCACTGTTCACATACTCATGCGTCCTGGGTGATTCAACCCAGCTACTCAATAGTACTGAACACACTGTGACAAAGGGAGCAATTGCCCGCCCTGCTTTTAGAGGTCGTTTTGTTTGTATTGTTGGGTGTTTTAGGCCGTTTTCAACATCATTCCAGTCATACCACCCCGTCAGTTCACACACTCGTGACCCCTGGGTGAATCATCCCAGCCATGCAATAGACCTGAACCCATTGTGGCAAAAGAAGCAATTGCCCGTTATGCTTTAAAATGTCGGTTTGTTTGCATGGTAGGGGTTTTGATCTTGGAAGCGAGTTGTTGCATGACTAAATAATTGTGGAAAGTGGCATAAAATATATGCATGTGGGAAAGGGTGAGTATGTGTTCACCGGTCTTCGCACCTCTGCAGGCCAAATCCCTTTCGGCGGTACAGTGAACGATTTTCCCATAACCCCGTTTCCACATGCATAAGCTCCGTATAAATGAACTATCGAAAACATTGTGATAAAAACAGCCATTGCTCATCATGTTTTCAAAGGTCGTTTTGATGGCGTTGTTGGTGTGTGTTTTTTAGGCCGTTTTCAACAGCATTTATGTCCCATCAACCGCACAGTTCACATACTCATGCGTCCCGGGTGAACCAACCCAACTATGCAATAGGACTGAAAACAGTGTGGTAAGAGGAGCGAGCCATTGCTCATCATGTTTTCAAAGGTCAATGTGATTGCATTGTTGGGGTTTATAGGCCGTTTTCAACAGCATTTGTGTCCAGTCACCCTCACAGTTCACAAACTCATGGGACCTGGGTGAATCAACCCAGCTATGCGTTAGGACTGAAAACAGTGTGGAAAGAGGAGCCATTGCGAATCATGATTTCAAAGGTCGTGTTGTTTGTATTGTTAGGGTTTATAGGCCGTTTTCAACAGCATTTATGTCCAGTCACCCTCACAGTTCACAAACTCATGGGACCTGGGTGAATCAACCCAGCTATGCGTTAGGACTGAAAACAGTGTGGAAAGAGGAGCCATTGCGAATCATGATTTCAAAGGTCGTGTTGTTTGTATTGTTGGGGTTTATAGGCCGTTTTCAACAGCATTTATGTCCAGTCACCCTCACAGTTCACAAACTCATGGGACCTGGGTGAATCAACCCAGCTATGCGTTAGGACTGAAAACAGTGTGGAAAGAGGAGCCATTGCGAATCATGATTTCAAAGGTCGTGTTGTTTGTATTGTCGGGTGTTTTACGCCGTTTTCAACAGCATATATGTCAAATCACCCGCACTGTTCACATACTCATGCGTCCTGGGTGATTCAACCCAGCTACTCAATAGTACTGAACACACTGTGACAAAGGGAGCAATTGCCCGCCCTGCTTTTAGAGGTCGTTTTGTTTGTATTGTTGGGTGTTTTAGGCCGTTTTCAACATCATTCCAGTCATACCACCCCGTCAGTTCACACACTCGTGATCCCAGGGTGAATCATCCCAGCCATGCAATAGACCTGAACACATTGTGGCAAAAGAAGCAATTGCCCGTTATGCTTTAAAATGTCGGTTTGTTTGCATGGTAGGGGTTTTGATCTTGGAAGCGAGTTGTTGCATGACTAAATAATTGTGAAAAGTGGCATAAAATATATGCATGTGGGAAAGGGTGAGTATGTGTTCACCGGTCTTCGCACCTCTGCAGGACCAAATCCCTTTCGGCGGTACAGTAGCGATTTTCCCATAACCCCGTTTCCACATGCATAAGCTCCCTATAAATGAACTATCGAAAACATTGTGATAAAAACAGCCATTGCTCATCATGTTTTCAAAGGTCGTTTTGATGGCGTTGTTGGCCGTTTTCAACAGCATTTGTGTCCCATCATCCGCACAGTTCACATACTCATGCGTCCCGGGTAAACCAACCCAACTATGCAATAGGACTGAAAACAGTGTGGTAAGAGGAGCGAGCCATTGCTCATCATGTTTTCAAAGGTCAATGTGATTGCATTGTTGGGGTTTATAGGCCGTTTTCAACAGCATTTGTGTCCAGTCACCCTCATAGTTCACAAACTCATGGGACCTGGGTGAATCAACCCAGCTATG
>JASEVX010000002.1:74045694-74513194 GCA_031761405.1 Serripes groenlandicus
CCCCGTTTCCACATGCATAAGCTCCGTATAAATGAACTATCGAAAACATTGTGATAAAAACAGCCATTGCTCATCATGTTTTCAAAGGTCGTTTTGATGGCGTTGTTGGTGTGTGTTTTTTAGGCCGTTTTCAACAGCATTTATGTCCCATCAACCGCACAGTTCACATACTCATGCGTCCCGGGTGAACCAACCCAACTATGCAATAGGACTGAAAACAGTGTGGTAAGAGGAGCGAGCCATTGCTCATCATGTTTTCAAAGGTCAATGTGATTGCATTGTTGGGGTTTATAGGCCGTTTTCAACAGCATTTGTGTCCAGTCACCCTCACAGTTCACAAACTCATGGGACCTGGGTGAATCAACCCAGCTATGCGTTAGGACTGAAAACAGTGTGGAAAGAGGAGCCATTGCGAATCATGATTTCAAAGGTCGTGTTGTTTGTATTGTTAGGGTTTATAGGCCGTTTTCAACAGCATTTATGTCCAGTCACCCTCACAGTTCACAAACTCATGGGACCTGGGTGAATCAACCCAGCTATGCGTTAGGACTGAAAACAGTGTGGAAAGAGGAGCCATTGCGAATCATGATTTCAAAGGTCGTGTTGTTTGTATTGTTGGGGTTTATAGGCCGTTTTCAACAGCATTTATGTCCAGTCACCCTCACAGTTCACAAACTCATGGGACCTGGGTGAATCAACCCAGCTATGCGTTAGGACTGAAAACAGTGTGGAAAGAGGAGCCATTGCGAATCATGATTTCAAAGGTCGTGTTGTTTGTATTGTCGGGTGTTTTACGCCGTTTTCAACAGCATATATGTCAAATCACCCGCACTGTTCACATACTCATGCGTCCTGGGTGATTCAACCCAGCTACTCAATAGTACTGAACACACTGTGACAAAGGGAGCAATTGCCCGCCCTGCTTTTAGAGGTCGTTTTGTTTGTATTGTTGGGTGTTTTAGGCCGTTTTCAACATCATTCCAGTCATACCACCCCGTCAGTTCACACACTCGTGATCCCAGGGTGAATCATCCCAGCCATGCAATAGACCTGAACACATTGTGGCAAAAGAAGCAATTGCCCGTTATGCTTTAAAATGTCGGTTTGTTTGCATGGTAGGGGTTTTGATCTTGGAAGCGAGTTGTTGCATGACTAAATAATTGTGAAAAGTGGCATAAAATATATGCATGTGGGAAAGGGTGAGTATGTGTTCACCGGTCTTCGCACCTCTGCAGGACCAAATCCCTTTCGGCGGTACAGTAGCGATTTTCCCATAACCCCGTTTCCACATGCATAAGCTCCCTATAAATGAACTATCGAAAACATTGTGATAAAAACAGCCATTGCTCATCATGTTTTCAAAGGTCGTTTTGATGGCGTTGTTGGCCGTTTTCAACAGCATTTGTGTCCCATCATCCGCACAGTTCACATACTCATGCGTCCCGGGTAAACCAACCCAACTATGCAATAGGACTGAAAACAGTGTGGTAAGAGGAGCGAGCCATTGCTCATCATGTTTTCAAAGGTCAATGTGATTGCATTGTTGGGGTTTATAGGCCGTTTTCAACAGCATTTGTGTCCAGTCACCCTCATAGTTCACAAACTCATGGGACCTGGGTGAATCAACCCAGCTATGCGTTAGGACTGAAAACAGTGTGGAAAGAGGAGCCATTGCGAATCATGATTTCAAAGGTCGTGTTGTTTGTATTGTCGGGTGTTTTACGCCGTTTTCAACAGCATATATGTCAAATCACCCGCACTGTTCACATACTCATGCGTCCTGGGTGATTCAACCCAGCTACTCAATAGTACTGAACACACTGTGACAAAGGGAGCAATTGCCCGCCCTGCTTTTAGAGGTCGTTTTGTTTGTATTGTTGGGTGTTTTAGGCCGTTTTCAACATCATTCCAGTCATACCACCCCGTCAGTTCACACACTCGTGACCCCTGGGTGAATCATCCCAGCCATGCAATAGACCTGAACCCATTGTGGCAAAAGAAGCAATTGCCCGTTATGCTTTAAAATGTCGGTTTGTTTGCATGGTAGGGGTTTTGATCTTGGAAGCGAGTTGTTGCATGACTAAATAATTGTGGAAAGTGGCATAAAATATATGCATGTGGGAAAGGGTGAGTATGTGTTCACCGGTCTTCGCACCTCTGCAGGCCAAATCCCTTTCGGCGGTACAGTGAACGATTTTCCCATAACCCCGTTTCCACATGCATAAGCTCCGTATAAATGAACTATCGAAAACATTGTGATAAAAACAGCCATTGCTCATCATGTTTTCAAAGGTCGTTTTGATGGCGTTGTTGGTGTGTGTTTTTTAGGCCGTTTTCAACAGCATTTATGTCCCATCAACCGCACAGTTCACATACTCATGCGTCCCGGGTGAACCAACCCAACTATGCAATAGGACTGAAAACAGTGTGGTAAGAGGAGCGAGCCATTGCTCATCATGTTTTCAAAGGTCAATGTGATTGCATTGTTGGGGTTTATAGGCCGTTTTCAACAGCATTTGTGTCCAGTCACCCTCACAGTTCACAAACTCATGGGACCTGGGTGAATCAACCCAGCTATGCGTTAGGACTGAAAACAGTGTGGAAAGAGGAGCCATTGCGAATCATGATTTCAAAGGTCGTGTTGTTTGTATTGTTAGGGTTTATAGGCCGTTTTCAACAGCATTTATGTCCAGTCACCCTCACAGTTCACAAACTCATGGGACCTGGGTGAATCAACCCAGCTATGCGTTAGGACTGAAAACAGTGTGGAAAGAGGAGCCATTGCGAATCATGATTTCAAAGGTCGTGTTGTTTGTATTGTTGGGGTTTATAGGCCGTTTTCAACAGCATTTATGTCCAGTCACCCTCACAGTTCACAAACTCATGGGACCTGGGTGAATCAACCCAGCTATGCGTTAGGACTGAAAACAGTGTGGAAAGAGGAGCCATTGCGAATCATGATTTCAAAGGTCGTGTTGTTTGTATTGTCGGGTGTTTTACGCCGTTTTCAACAGCATATATGTCAAATCACCCGCACTGTTCACATACTCATGCGTCCTGGGTGATTCAACCCAGCTACTCAATAGTACTGAACACACTGTGACAAAGGGAGCAATTGCCCGCCCTGCTTTTAGAGGTCGTTTTGTTTGTATTGTTGGGTGTTTTAGGCCGTTTTCAACATCATTCCAGTCATACCACCCCGTCAGTTCACACACTCGTGATCCCAGGGTGAATCATCCCAGCCATGCAATAGACCTGAACACATTGTGGCAAAAGAAGCAATTGCCCGTTATGCTTTAAAATGTCGGTTTGTTTGCATGGTAGGGGTTTTGATCTTGGAAGCGAGTTGTTGCATGACTAAATAATTGTGAAAAGTGGCATAAAATATATGCATGTGGGAAAGGGTGAGTATGTGTTCACCGGTCTTCGCACCTCTGCAGGACCAAATCCCTTTCGGCGGTACAGTAGCGATTTTCCCATAACCCCGTTTCCACATGCATAAGCTCCCTATAAATGAACTATCGAAAACATTGTGATAAAAACAGCCATTGCTCATCATGTTTTCAAAGGTCGTTTTGATGGCGTTGTTGGCCGTTTTCAACAGCATTTGTGTCCCATCACCCGCACAGTTCACATACTCATGCGTCCCGGGTAAACCAACCCAACTATGCAATAGGACTGAAAACAGTGTGGTAAGAGGAGCGAGCCATTGCTCATCATGTTTTCAAAGGTCAATGTGATTGCATTGTTGGGGTTTATAGGCCGTTTTCAACAGCATTTGTGTCCAGTCACCCTCATAGTTCACAAACTCATGGGACCTGGGTGAATCAACCCAGCTATGCGTTAGGACTGAAAACAGTGTGGAAAGAGGAGCCATTGCGAATCATGATTTCAAAGGTCGTGTTGTTTGTATTGTCGGGTGTTTTACGCCGTTTTCAACAGCATATATGTCAAATCACCCGCACTGTTCACATACTCATGCGTCCTGGGTGATTCAACCCAGCTACTCAATAGTACTGAACACACTGTGACAAAGGGAGCAATTGCCCGCCCTGCTTTTAGAGGTCGTTTTGTTTGTATTGTTGGGTGTTTTAGGCCGTTTTCAACATCATTCCAGTCATACCACCCCGTCAGTTCACACACTCGTGACCCCTGGGTGAATCATCCCAGCCATGCAATAGACCTGAACCCATTGTGGCAAAAGAAGCAATTGCCCGTTATGCTTTAAAATGTCGGTTTGTTTGCATGGTAGGGGTTTTGATCTTGGAAGCGAGTTGTTGCATGACTAAATAATTGTGGAAAGTGGCATAAAATATATGCATGTGGGAAAGGGTGAGTATGTGTTCACCGGTCTTCGCACCTCTGCAGGCCAAATCCCTTTCGGCGGTACAGTGAACGATTTTCCCATAACCCCGTTTCCACATGCATAAGCTCCGTATAAATGAACTATCGAAAACATTGTGATAAAAACAGCCATTGCTCATCATGTTTTCAAAGGTCGTTTTGATGGCGTTGTTGGTGTGTGTTTTTTAGGCCGTTTTCAACAGCATTTATGTCCCATCAACCGCACAGTTCACATACTCATGCGTCCCGGGTGAACCAACCCAACTATGCAATAGGACTGAAAACAGTGTGGTAAGAGGAGCGAGCCATTGCTCATCATGTTTTCAAAGGTCAATGTGATTGCATTGTTGGGGTTTATAGGCCGTTTTCAACAGCATTTGTGTCCAGTCACCCTCACAGTTCACAAACTCATGGGACCTGGGTGAATCAACCCAGCTATGCGTTAGGACTGAAAACAGTGTGGAAAGAGGAGCCATTGCGAATCATGATTTCAAAGGTCGTGTTGTTTGTATTGTTAGGGTTTATAGGCCGTTTTCAACAGCATTTATGTCCAGTCACCCTCACAGTTCACAAACTCATGGGACCTGGGTGAATCAACCCAGCTATGCGTTAGGACTGAAAACAGTGTGGAAAGAGGAGCCATTGCGAATCATGATTTCAAAGGTCGTGTTGTTTGTATTGTTGGGGTTTATAGGCCGTTTTCAACAGCATTTATGTCCAGTCACCCTCACAGTTCACAAACTCATGGGACCTGGGTGAATCAACCCAGCTATGCGTTAGGACTGAAAACAGTGTGGAAAGAGGAGCCATTGCGAATCATGATTTCAAAGGTCGTGTTGTTTGTATTGTCGGGTGTTTTACGCCGTTTTCAACAGCATATATGTCAAATCACCCGCACTGTTCACATACTCATGCGTCCTGGGTGATTCAACCCAGCTACTCAATAGTACTGAACACACTGTGACAAAGGGAGCAATTGCCCGCCCTGCTTTTAGAGGTCGTTTTGTTTGTATTGTTGGGTGTTTTAGGCCGTTTTCAACATCATTCCAGTCATACCACCCCGTCAGTTCACACACTCGTGATCCCAGGATGAATCATCCCAGCCATGCAATAGACCTGAACACATTGTGGCAAAAGAAGCAATTGCCCGTTATGCTTTAAAATGTCGGTTTGTTTGCATGGTAGGGGTTTTGATCTTGGAAGCGAGTTGTTGCATGACTAAATAATTGTGAAAAGTGGCATAAAATATATGCATGTGGGAAAGGGTGAGTATGTGTTCACCGGTCTTCGCACCTCTGCAGGACCAAATCCCTTTCGGCGGTACAGTAGCGATTTTCCCATAACCCCGTTTCCACATGCATAAGCTCCCTATAAATGAACTATCGAAAACATTGTGATAAAAACAGCCATTGCTCAACATGTTTTCAAAGGTCGTTTTGATGGCGTTGTTGGCCGTTTTCAACAGCATTTGTGTCCCATCACCCGCACAGTTCACATACTCATGCGTCCCGGGTAAACCAACCCAACTATGCAATAGGACTGAAAACAGTGTGGTAAGAGGAGCGAGCCATTGCTCATCATGTTTTCAAAGGTCAATGTGATTGCATTGTTGGGGTTTATAGGCCGTTTTCAACAGCATTTGTGTCCAGTCACCCTCATAGTTCACAAACTCATGGGACCTGGGTGAATCAACCCAGCTATGCGTTAGGACTGAAAACAGTGTGGAAAGAGGAGCCATTGCGAATCATGATTTCAAAGGTCGTGTTGTTTGTATTGTCGGGTGTTTTACGCCGTTTTCAACAGCATATATGTCAAATCACCCGCACTGTTTACATACTCATGCGTCCTGGGTGATTCAACCCAGCTACTCAATAGTACTGAACACACTGTGACAAAGGGAGCAATTGCCCGCCCTGCTTTTAGAGGTCGTTTTGTTTGTATTGTTGGGTGTTTTAGGCCGTTTTCAACATCATTCCAGTCATACCACCCCGTCAGTTCACACACTCGTGACCCCTGGGTGAATCATCCCAGCCATGCAATAGACCTGAACCCATTGTGGCAAAAGAAGCAATTGCCCGTTATGCTTTAAAATGTCGGTTTGTTTGCATGGTAGGGGTTTTGATCTTGGCAGCGAGTTGTTGCATGACTAAATAATTGTGGAAAGTGGCATAAAATATATGCATGTGGGAAAGGGTGAGTATGTGTTCACCGGTCTTCGCACCTCTGCAGGCCAAATCCCTTTCGGCGGTACAGTGAACGATTTTCCCATAACCCCGTTTCCACATGCATAAGCTCCGTATAAATGAACTATCGAAAACATTGTGATAAAAACAGCCATTGCTCATCATGTTTTCAAAGGTCGTTTTGATGGCGTTGTTGGTGTGTGTTTTTTAGGCCGTTTTCAACAGCATTTATGTCCCATCAACCGCACAGTTCACATACTCATGCGTCCCGGGTGAACCAACCCAACTATGCAATAGGACTGAAAACAGTGTGGTAAGAGGAGCGAGCCATTGCTCATCATGTTTTCAAAGGTCAATGTGATTGCATTGTTGGGGTTTATAGGCCGTTTTCAACAGCATTTGTGTCCAGTCACCCTCACAGTTCACAAACTCATGGGACCTGGGTGAATCAACCCAGCTATGCGTTAGGACTGAAAACAGTGTGGAAAGAGGAGCCATTGCGAATCATGATTTCAAAGGTCGTGTTGTTTGTATTGTTAGGGTTTATAGGCCGTTTTCAACAGCATTTATGTCCAGTCACCCTCACAGTTCACAAACTCATGGGACCTGGGTGAATCAACCCAGCTATGCGTTAGGACTGAAAACAGTGTGGAAAGAGGAGCCATTGCGAATCATGATTTCAAAGGTCGTGTTGTTTGTATTGTTGGGGTTTATAGGCCGTTTTCAACAGCATTTATGTCCAGTCACCCTAACAGTTCACAAACTCATGGGACCTGGGTGAATCAACCCAGCTATGCGTTAGGACTGAAAACAGTGTGGAAAGAGGAGCCATTGCGAATCATGATTTCAAAGGTCGTGTTGTTTGTATTGTCGGGTGTTTTACGCCGTTTTCAACAGCATATATGTCAAATCACCCGCACTGTTCACATACTCATGCGTCCTGGGTGATTCAACCCAGCTACTCAATAGTACTGAACACACTGTGACAAAGGGAGCAATTGCCCGCCCTGCTTTTAGAGGTCGTTTTGTTTGTATTGTTGGGTGTTTTAGGCCGTTTTCAACATCATTCCAGTCATACCACCCCGTCAGTTCACACACTCGTGATCCCAGGGTGAATCATCCCAGCCATGCAATAGACCTGAACACATTGTGGCAAAAGAAGCAATTGCCCGTTATGCTTTAAAATGTCGGTTTGTTTGCATGGTAGGGGTTTTGATCTTGGAAGCGAGTTGTTGCATGACTAAATAATTGTGAAAAGTGGCATAAAATATATGCATGTGGGAAAGGGTGAGTATGTGTTCACCGGTCTTCGCACCTCTGCAGGACCAAATCCCTTTCGGCGGTACAGTAGCGATTTTCCCATAACCCCGTTTCCACATGCATAAGCTCCCTATAAATGAACTATCGAAAACATTGTGATAAAAACAGCCATTGCTCATCATGTTTTCAAAGGTCGTTTTGATGGCGTTGTTGGCCGTTTTCAACAGCATTTGTGTCCCATCACCCGCACAGTTCACATACTCATGCGTCCCGGGTAAACCAACCCAACTATGCAATAGGACTGAAAACAGTGTGGTAAGAGGAGCGAGCCATTGCTCATCATGTTTTCAAAGGTCAATGTGATTGCATTGTTGGGGTTTATAGGCCGTTTTCAACAGCATTTGTGTCCAGTCACCCTCATAGTTCACAAACTCATGGGACCTGGGTGAATCAACCCAGCTATGCGTTAGGACTGAAAACAGTGTGGAAAGAGGAGCCATTGCGAATCATGATTTCAAAGGTCGTGTTGTTTGTATTGTCGGGTGTTTTACGCCGTTTTCAACAGCATATATGTCAAATCACCCGCACTGTTCACATACTCATGCGTCCTGGGTGATTCAACCCAGCTACTCAATAGTACTGAACACACTGTGACAAAGGGAGCAATTGCCCGCCCTGCTTTTAGAGGTCGTTTTGTTTGTATTGTTGGGTGTTTTAGGCCGTTTTCAACATCATTCCAGTCATACCACCCCGTCAGTTCACACACTCGTGACCCCTGGGTGAATCATCCCAGCCATGCAATAGACCTGAACCCATTGTGGCAAAAGAAGCAATTGCCCGTTATGCTTTAAAATGTCGGTTTGTTTGCATGGTAGGGGTTTTGATCTTGGAAGCGAGTTGTTGCATGACTAAATAATTGTGGAAAGTGGCATAAAATATATGCATGTGGGAAAGGGTGAGTATGTGTTCACCGGTCTTCGCACCTCTGCAGGCCAAATCCCTTTCGGCGGTACAGTGAACGATTTTCCCATAACCCCGTTTCCACATGCATAAGCTCCGTATAAATGAACTATCGAAAACATTGTGATAAAAACAGCCATTGCTCATCATGTTTTCAAAGGTCGTTTTGATGGCGTTGTTGGTGTGTGTTTTTTAGGCCGTTTTCAACAGCATTTATGTCCCATCAACCGCACAGTTCACATACTCATGCGTCCCGGGTGAACCAACCCAACTATGCAATAGGACTGAAAACAGTGTGGTAAGAGGAGCGAGCCATTGCTCATCATGTTTTCAAAGGTCAATGTGATTGCATTGTTGGGGTTTATAGGCCGTTTTCAACAGCATTTGTGTCCAGTCACCCTCACAGTTCACAAACTCATGGGACCTGGGTGAATCAACCCAGCTATGCGTTAGGACTGAAAACAGTGTGGAAAGAGGAGCCATTGCGAATCATGATTTCAAAGGTCGTGTTGTTTGTATTGTTAGGGTTTATAGGCCGTTTTCAACAGCATTTATGTCCAGTCACCCTCACAGTTCACAAACTCATGGGACCTGGGTGAATCAACCCAGCTATGCGTTAGGACTGAAAACAGTGTGGAAAGAGGAGCCATTGCGAATCATGATTTCAAAGGTCGTGTTGTTTGTATTGTTGGGGTTTATAGGCCGTTTTCAACAGCATTTATGTCCAGTCACCCTCACAGTTCACAAACTCATGGGACCTGGGTGAATCAACCCAGCTATGCGTTAGGACTGAAAACAGTGTGGAAAGAGGAGCCATTGCGAATCATGATTTCAAAGGTCGTGTTGTTTGTATTGTCGGGTGTTTTACGCCGTTTTCAACAGCATATATGTCAAATCACCCGCACTGTTCACATACTCATGCGTCCTGGGTGATTCAACCCAGCTACTCAATAGTACTGAACACACTGTGACAAAGGGAGCAATTGCCCGCCCTGCTTTTAGAGGTCGTTTTGTTTGTATTGTTGGGTGTTTTAGGCCGTTTTCAACATCATTCCAGTCATACCACCCCGTCAGTTCACACACTCGTGATCCCAGGGTGAATCATCCCAGCCATGCAATAGACCTGAACACATTGTGGCAAAAGAAGCAATTGCCCGTTATGCTTTAAAATGTCGGTTTGTTTGCATGGTAGGGGTTTTGATCTTGGAAGCGAGTTGTTGCATGACTAAATAATTGTGAAAAGTGGCATAAAATATATGCATGTGGGAAAGGGTGAGTATGTGTTCACCGGTCTTCGCACCTCTGCAGGACCAAATCCCTTTCGGCGGTACAGTAGCGATTTTCCCATAACCCCGTTTCCACATGCATAAGCTCCCTATAAATGAACTATCGAAAACATTGTGATAAAAACAGCCATTGATCATCATGTTTTCAAAGGTCGTTTTGATGGCGTTGTTGGCCGTTTTCAACAGCATTTGTGTCCCATCAACCGCACAGTTCACATACTCATGCGTCCCGGGTAAACCAACCCAACTATGCAATAGGACTGAAAACAGTGTGGTAAGAGGAGCGAGCCATTGCTCATCATGTTTTCAAAGGTCAATGTGATTGCATTGTTGGGGTTTATAGGCCGTTTTCAACAGCATTTGTGTCCAGTCACCCTCATAGTTCACAAACTCATGGGACCTGGGTGAATCAACCCAGCTATGCGTTAGGACTGAAAACAGTGTGGAAAGAGGAGCCATTGCGAATCATGATTTCAAAGGTCGTGTTGTTTGTATTGTCGGGTGTTTTACGCCGTTTTCAACAGCATATATGTCAAATCACCCGCACTGTTCACATACTCATGCGTCCTGGGTGATTCAACCCAGCTACTCAATAGTACTGAACACACTGTGACAAAGGGAGCAATTGCCCGCCCTGCTTTTAGAGGTCGTTTTGTTTGTATTGTTGGGTGTTTTAGGCCGTTTTCAACATCATTCCAGTCATACCACCCCGTCAGTTCACACACTCGTGACCCCTGGGTGAATCATCCCAGCCATGCAATAGACCTGAACCCATTGTGGCAAAAGAAGCAATTGCCCGTTATGCTTTAAAATGTCGGTTTGTTTGCATGGTAGGGGTTTTGATCTTGGAAGCGAGTTGTTGCATGACTAAATAATTGTGGAAAGTGGCATAAAATATATGCATGTGGGAAAGGGTGAGTATGTGTTCACCGGTCTTCGCACCTCTGCAGGCCAAATCCCTTTCGGCGGTACAGTGAACGATTTTCCCATAACCCCGTTTCCACATGCATAAGCTCCGTATAAATGAACTATCGAAAACATTGTGATAAAAACAGCCATTGCTCATCATGTTTTCAAAGGTCGTTTTGATGGCGTTGTTGGTGTGTGTTTTTTAGGCCGTTTTCAACAGCATTTATGTCCCATCAACCGCACAGTTCACATACTCATGCGTCCCGGGTGAACCAACCCAACTATGCAATAGGACTGAAAACAGTGTGGTAAGAGGAGCGAGCCATTGCTCATCATGTTTTCAAAGGTCAATGTGATTGCATTGTTGGGGTTTATAGGCCGTTTTCAACAGCATTTGTGTCCAGTCACCCTCACAGTTCACAAACTCATGGGACCTGGGTGAATCAACCCAGCTATGCGTTAGGACTGAAAACAGTGTGGAAAGAGGAGCCATTGCGAATCATGATTTCAAAGGTCGTGTTGTTTGTATTGTTAGGGTTTATAGGCCGTTTTCAACAGCATTTATGTCCAGTCACCCTCACAGTTCACAAACTCATGGGACCTGGGTGAATCAACCCAGCTATGCGTTAGGACTGAAAACAGTGTGGAAAGAGGAGCCATTGCGAATCATGATTTCAAAGGTCGTGTTGTTTGTATTGTTGGGGTTTATAGGCCGTTTTCAACAGCATTTATGTCCAGTCACCCTCACAGTTCACAAACTCATGGGACCTGGGTGAATCAACCCAGCTATGCGTTAGGACTGAAAACAGTGTGGAAAGAGGAGCCATTGCGAATCATGATTTCAAAGGTCGTGTTGTTTGTATTGTCGGGTGTTTTACGCCGTTTTCAACAGCATATATGTCAAATCACCCGCACTGTTCACATACTCATGCGTCCTGGGTGATTCAACCCAGCTACTCAATAGTACTGAACACACTGTGACAAAGGGAGCAATTGCCCGCCCTGCTTTTAGAGGTCGTTTTGTTTGTATTGTTGGGTGTTTTAGGCCGTTTTCAACATCATTCCAGTCATACCACCCCGTCAGTTCACACACTCGTGATCCCAGGGTGAATCATCCCAGCCATGCAATAGACCTGAACACATTGTGGCAAAAGAAGCAATTGCCCGTTATGCTTTAAAATGTCGGTTTGTTTGCATGGTAGGGGTTTTGATCTTGGAAGCGAGTTGTTGCATGACTAAATAATTGTGAAAAGTGGCATAAAATATATGCATGTGGGAAAGGGTGAGTATGTGTTCACCGGTCTTCGCACCTCTGCAGGACCAAATCCCTTTCGGCGGTACAGTAGCGATTTTCCCATAACCCCGTTTCCACATGCATAAGCTCCCTATAAATGAACTATCGAAAACATTGTGATAAAAACAGCCATTGCTCATCATGTTTTCAAAGGTCGTTTTGATGGCGTTGTTGGCCGTTTTCAACAGCATTTGTGTCCCATCATCCGCACAGTTCACATACTCATGCGTCCCGGGTAAACCAACCCAACTATGCAATAGGACTGAAAACAGTGTGGTAAGAGGAGCGAGCCATTGCTCATCATGTTTTCAAAGGTCAATGTGATTGCATTGTTGGGGTTTATAGGCCGTTTTCAACAGCATTTGTGTCCAGTCACCCTCATAGTTCACAAACTCATGGGACCTGGGTGAATCAACCCAGCTATGCGTTAGGACTGAAAACAGTGTGGAAAGAGGAGCCATTGCGAATCATGATTTCAAAGGTCGTGTTGTTTGTATTGTCGGGTGTTTTACGCCGTTTTCAACAGCATATATGTCAAATCACCCGCACTGTTCACATACTCATGCGTCCTGGGTGATTCAACCCAGCTACTCAATAGTACTGAACACACTGTGACAAAGGGAGCAATTGCCCGCCCTGCTTTTAGAGGTCGTTTTGTTTGTATTGTTGGGTGTTTTAGGCCGTTTTCAACATCATTCCAGTCATACCACCCCGTCAGTTCACACACTCGTGACCCCTGGGTGAATCATCCCAGCCATGCAATAGACCTGAACCCATTGTGGCAAAAGAAGCAATTGCCCGTTATGCTTTAAAATGTCGGTTTGTTTGCATGGTAGGGGTTTTGATCTTGGAAGCGAGTTGTTGCATGACTAAATAATTGTGGAAAGTGGCATAAAATATATGCATGTGGGAAAGGGTGAGTATGTGTTCACCGGTCTTCGCACCTCTGCAGGCCAAATCCCTTTCGGCGGTACAGTGAACGATTTTCCCATAACCCCGTTTCCACATGCATAAGCTCCGTATAAATGAACTATCGAAAACATTGTGATAAAAACAGCCATTGCTCATCATGTTTTCAAAGGTCGTTTTGATGGCGTTGTTGGTGTGTGTTTTTTAGGCCGTTTTCAACAGCATTTATGTCCCATCAACCGCACAGTTCACATACTCATGCGTCCCGGGTGAACCAACCCAACTATGCAATAGGACTGAAAACAGTGTGGTAAGAGGAGCGAGCCATTGCTCATCATGTTTTCAAAGGTCAATGTGATTGCATTGTTGGGGTTTATAGGCCGTTTTCAACAGCATTTGTGTCCAGTCACCCTCACAGTTCACAAACTCATGGGACCTGGGTGAATCAACCCAGCTATGCGTTAGGACTGAAAACAGTGTGGAAAGAGGAGCCATTGCGAATCATGATTTCAAAGGTCGTGTTGTTTGTATTGTTAGGGTTTATAGGCCGTTTTCAACAGCATTTATGTCCAGTCACCCTCACAGTTCACAAACTCATGGGACCTGGGTGAATCAACCCAGCTATGCGTTAGGACTGAAAACAGTGTGGAAAGAGGAGCCATTGCGAATCATGATTTCAAAGGTCGTGTTGTTTGTATTGTTGGGGTTTATAGGCCGTTTTCAACAGCATTTATGTCCAGTCACCCTCACAGTTCACAAACTCATGGGACCTGGGTGAATCAACCCAGCTATGCGTTAGGACTGAAAACAGTGTGGAAAGAGGAGCCATTGCGAATCATGATTTCAAAGGTCGTGTTGTTTGTATTGTCGGGTGTTTTACGCCGTTTTCAACAGCATATATGTCAAATCACCCGCACTGTTCACATACTCATGCGTCCTGGGTGATTCAACCCAGCTACTCAATAGTACTGAACACACTGTGACAAAGGGAGCAATTGCCCGCCCTGCTTTTAGAGGTCGTTTTGTTTGTATTGTTGGGTGTTTTAGGCCGTTTTCAACATCATTCCAGTCATACCACCCCGTCAGTTCACACACTCGTGATCCCAGGGTGAATCATCCCAGCCATGCAATAGACCTGAACACATTGTGGCAAAAGAAGCAATTGCCCGTTATGCTTTAAAATGTCGGTTTGTTTGCATGGTAGGGGTTTTGATCTTGGAAGCGAGTTGTTGCATGACTAAATAATTGTGAAAAGTGGCATAAAATATATGCATGTGGGAAAGGGTGAGTATGTGTTCACCGGTCTTCGCACCTCTGCAGGACCAAATCCCTTTCGGCGGTACAGTAGCGATTTTCCCATAACCCCGTTTCCACATGCATAAGCTCCCTATAAATGAACTATCGAAAACATTGTGATAAAAACAGCCATTGCTCATCATGTTTTCAAAGGTCGTTTTGATGGCGTTGTTGGCCGTTTTCAACAGCATTTGTGTCCCATCACCCGCACAGTTCACATACTCATGCGTCCCGGGTAAACCAACCCAACTATGCAATAGGACTGAAAACAGTGTGGTAAGAGGAGCGAGCCATTGCTCATCATGTTTTCAAAGGTCAATGTGATTGCATTGTTGGGGTTTATAGGCCGTTTTCAACAGCATTTGTGTCCAGTCACCCTCATAGTTCACAAACTCATGGGACCTGGGTGAATCAACCCAGCTATGCGTTAGGACTGAAAACAGTGTGGAAAGAGGAGCCATTGCGAATCATGATTTCAAAGGTCGTGTTGTTTGTATTGTCGGGTGTTTTACGCCGTTTTCAACAGCATATATGTCAAATCACCCGCACTGTTCACATACTCATGCGTCCTGGGTGATTCAACCCAGCTACTCAATAGTACTGAACACACTGTGACAAAGGGAGCAATTGCCCGCCCTGCTTTTAGAGGTCGTTTTGTTTGTATTGTTGGGTGTTTTAGGCCGTTTTCAACATCATTCCAGTCATACCACCCCGTCAGTTCACACACTCGTGACCCCTGGGTGAATCATCCCAGCCATGCAATAGACCTGAACCCATTGTGGCAAAAGAAGCAATTGCCCGTTATGCTTTAAAATGTCGGTTTGTTTGCATGGTAGGGGTTTTGATCTTGGAAGCGAGTTGTTGCATGACTAAATAATTGTGGAAAGTGGCATAAAATATATGCATGTGGGAAAGGGTGAGTATGTGTTCACCGGTCTTCGCACCTCTGCAGGCCAAATCCCTTTCGGCGGTACAGTGAACGATTTTCCCATAACCCCGTTTCCACATGCATAAGCTCCGTATAAATGAACTATCGAAAACATTGTGATAAAAACAGCCATTGCTCATCATGTTTTCAAAGGTCGTTTTGATGGCGTTGTTGGTGTGTGTTTTTTAGGCCGTTTTCAACAGCATTTATGTCCCATCAACCGCACAGTTCACATACTCATGCGTCCCGGGTGAACCAACCCAACTATGCAATAGGACTGAAAACAGTGTGGTAAGAGGAGCGAGCCATTGCTCATCATGTTTTCAAAGGTCAATGTGATTGCATTGTTGGGGTTTATAGGCCGTTTTCAACAGCATTTGTGTCCAGTCACCCTCACAGTTCACAAACTCATGGGACCTGGGTGAATCAACCCAGCTATGCGTTAGGACTGAAAACAGTGTGGAAAGAGGAGCCATTGCGAATCATGATTTCAAAGGTCGTGTTGTTTGTATTGTTAGGGTTTATAGGCCGTTTTCAACAGCATTTATGTCCAGTCACCCTCACAGTTCACAAACTCATGGGACCTGGGTGAATCAACCCAGCTATGCGTTAGGACTGAAAACAGTGTGGAAAGAGGAGCCATTGCGAATCATGATTTCAAAGGTCGTGTTGTTTGTATTGTTGGGGTTTATAGGCCGTTTTCAACAGCATTTATGTCCAGTCACCCTCACAGTTCACAAACTCATGGGACCTGGGTGAATCAACCCAGCTATGCGTTAGGACTGAAAACAGTGTGGAAAGAGGAGCCATTGCGAATCATGATTTCAAAGGTCGTGTTGTTTGTATTGTCGGGTGTTTTACGCCGTTTTCAACAGCATATATGTCAAATCACCCGCACTGTTCACATACTCATGCGTCCTGGGTGATTCAACCCAGCTACTCAATAGTACTGAACACACTGTGACAAAGGGAGCAATTGCCCGCCCTGCTTTTAGAGGTCGTTTTGTTTGTATTGTTGGGTGTTTTAGGCCGTTTTCAACATCATTCCAGTCATACCACCCCGTCAGTTCACACACTCGTGACCCCTGGGTGAATCATCCCAGCCATGCAATAGACCTGAACCCATTGTGGCAAAAGAAGCAATTGCCCGTTATGCTTTAAAATGTCGGTTTGTTTGCATGGTAGGGGTTTTGATCTTGGAAGCGAGTTGTTGCATGACTAAATAATTGTGGAAAGTGGCATAAAATATATGCATGTGGGAAAGGGTGAGTATGTGTTCACCGGTCTTCGCACCTCTGCAGGCCAAATCCCTTTCGGCGGTACAGTGAACGATTTTCCCATAACCCCGTTTCCACATGCATAAGCTCCGTATAAATGAACTATCGAAAACATTGTGATAAAAACAGCCATTGCTCATCATGTTTTCAAAGGTCGTTTTGATGGCGTTGTTGGTGTGTGTTTTTTAGGCCGTTTTCAACAGCATTTATGTCCCATCAACCGCACAGTTCACATACTCATGCGTCCCGGGTGAACCAACCCAACTATGCAATAGGACTGAAAACAGTGTGGTAAGAGGAGCGAGCCATTGCTCATCATGTTTTCAAAGGTCAATGTGATTGCATTGTTGGGGTTTATAGGCCGTTTTCAACAGCATTTGTGTCCAGTCACCCTCACAGTTCACAAACTCATGGGACCTGGGTGAATCAACCCAGCTATGCGTTAGGACTGAAAACAGTGTGGAAAGAGGAGCCATTGCGAATCATGATTTCAAAGGTCGTGTTGTTTGTATTGTTAGGGTTTATAGGCCGTTTTCAACAGCATTTATGTCCAGTCACCCTCACAGTTCACAAACTCATGGGACCTGGGTGAATCAACCCAGCTATGCGTTAGGACTGAAAACAGTGTGGAAAGAGGAGCCATTGCGAATCATGATTTCAAAGGTCGTGTTGTTTGTATTGTTGGGGTTTATAGGCCGTTTTCAACAGCATTTATGTCCAGTCACCCTCACAGTTCACAAACTCATGGGACCTGGGTGAATCAACCCAGCTATGCGTTAGGACTGAAAACAGTGTGGAAAGAGGAGCCATTGCGAATCATGATTTCAAAGGTCGTGTTGTTTGTATTGTCGGGTGTTTTACGCCGTTTTCAACAGCATATATGTCAAATCACCCGCACTGTTCACATACTCATGCGTCCTGGGTGATTCAACCCAGCTACTCAATAGTACTGAACACACTGTGACAAAGGGAGCAATTGCCCGCCCTGCTTTTAGAGGTCGTTTTGTTTGTATTGTTGGGTGTTTTAGGCCGTTTTCAACATCATTCCAGTCATACCACCCCGTCAGTTCACACACTCGTGATCCCAGGGTGAATCATCCCAGCCATGCAATAGACCTGAACACATTGTGGCAAAAGAAGCAATTGCCCGTTATGCTTTAAAATGTCGGTTTGTTTGCATGGTAGGGGTTTTGATCTTGGAAGCGAGTTGTTGCATGACTAAATAATTGTGAAAAGTGGCATAAAATATATGCATGTGGGAAAGGGTGAGTATGTGTTCACCGGTCTTCGCACCTCTGCAGGACCAAATCCCTTTCGGCGGTACAGTAGCGATTTTCCCATAACCCCGTTTCCACATGCATAAGCTCCCTATAAATGAACTATCGAAAACATTGTGATAAAAACAGCCATTGCTCATCATGTTTTCAAAGGTCGTTTTGATGGCGTTGTTGGCCGTTTTCAACAGCATTTGTGTCCCATCACCCGCACAGTTCACATACTCATGCGTCCCGGGTAAACCAACCCAACTATGCAATAGGACTGAAAACAGTGTGGTAAGAGGAGCGAGCCATTGCTCATCATGTTTTCAAAGGTCAATGTGATTGCATTGTTGGGGTTTATAGGCCGTTTTCAACAGCATTTGTGTCCAGTCACCCTCATAGTTCACAAACTCATGGGACCTGGGTGAATCAACCCAGCTATGCGTTAGGACTGAAAACAGTGTGGAAAGAGGAGCCATTGCGAATCATGATTTCAAAGGTCGTGTTGTTTGTATTGTCGGGTGTTTTACGCCGTTTTCAACAGCATATATGTCAAATCACCCGCACTGTTCACATACTCATGCGTCCTGGGTGATTCAACCCAGCTACTCAATAGTACTGAACACACTGTGACAAAGGGAGCAATTGCCCGCCCTGCTTTTAGAGGTCGTTTTGTTTGTATTGTTGGGTGTTTTAGGCCGTTTTCAACATCATTCCAGTCATACCACCCCGTCAGTTCACACACTCGTGACCCCTGGGTGAATCATCCCAGCCATGCAATAGACCTGAACCCATTGTGGCAAAAGAAGCAATTGCCCGTTATGCTTTAAAATGTCGGTTTGTTTGCATGGTAGGGGTTTTGATCTTGGAAGCGAGTTGTTGCATGACTAAATAATTGTGGAAAGTGGCATAAAATATATGCATGTGGGAAAGGGTGAGTATGTGTTCACCGGTCTTCGCACCTCTGCAGGCCAAATCCCTTTCGGCGGTACAGTGAACGATTTTCCCATAACCCCGTTTCCACATGCATAAGCTCCGTATAAATGAACTATCGAAAACATTGTGATAAAAACAGCCATTGCTCATCATGTTTTCAAAGGTCGTTTTGATGGCGTTGTTGGTGTGTGTTTTTTAGGCCGTTTTCAACAGCATTTATGTCCCATCAACCGCACAGTTCACATACTCATGCGTCCCGGGTGAACCAACCCAACTATGCAATAGGACTGAAAACAGTGTGGTAAGAGGAGCGAGCCATTGCTCATCATGTTTTCAAAGGTCAATGTGATTGCATTGTTGGGGTTTATAGGCCGTTTTCAACAGCATTTGTGTCCAGTCACCCTCACAGTTCACAAACTCATGGGACCTGGGTGAATCAACCCAGCTATGCGTTAGGACTGAAAACAGTGTGGAAAGAGGAGCCATTGCGAATCATGATTTCAAAGGTCGTGTTGTTTGTATTGTTAGGGTTTATAGGCCGTTTTCAACAGCATTTATGTCCAGTCACCCTCACAGTTCACAAACTCATGGGACCTGGGTGAATCAACCCAGCTATGCGTTAGGACTGAAAACAGTGTGGAAAGAGGAGCCATTGCGAATCATGATTTCAAAGGTCGTGTTGTTTGTATTGTTGGGGTTTATAGGCCGTTTTCAACAGCATTTATGTCCAGTCACCCTCACAGTTCACAAACTCATGGGACCTGGGTGAATCAACCCAGCTATGCGTTAGGACTGAAAACAGTGTGGAAAGAGGAGCCATTGCGAATCATGATTTCAAAGGTCGTGTTGTTTGTATTGTCGGGTGTTTTACGCCGTTTTCAACAGCATATATGTCAAATCACCCGCACTGTTCACATACTCATGCGTCCTGGGTGATTCAACCCAGCTACTCAATAGTACTGAACACACTGTGACAAAGGGAGCAATTGCCCGCCCTGCTTTTAGAGGTCGTTTTGTTTGTATTGTTGGGTGTTTTAGGCCGTTTTCAACATCATTCCAGTCATACCACCCCGTCAGTTCACACACTCGTGATCCCAGGGTGAATCATCCCAGCCATGCAATAGACCTGAACACATTGTGGCAAAAGAAGCAATTGCCCGTTATGCTTTAAAATGTCGGTTTGTTTGCATGGTAGGGGTTTTGATCTTGGAAGCGAGTTGTTGCATGACTAAATAATTGTGAAAAGTGGCATAAAATATATGCATGTGGGAAAGGGTGAGTATGTGTTCACCGGTCTTCGCACCTCTGCAGGACCAAATCCCTTTCGGCGGTACAGTAGCGATTTTCCCATAACCCCGTTTCCACATGCATAAGCTCCCTATAAATGAACTATCGAAAACATTGTGATAAAAACAGCCATTGCTCATCATGTTTTCAAAGGTCGTTTTGATGGCGTTGTTGGCCGTTTTCAACAGCATTTGTGTCCCATCATCCGCACAGTTCACATACTCATGCGTCCCGGGTAAACCAACCCAACTATGCAATAGGACTGAAAACAGTGTGGTAAGAGGAGCGAGCCATTGCTCATCATGTTTTCAAAGGTCAATGTGATTGCATTGTTGGGGTTTATAGGCCGTTTTCAACAGCATTTGTGTCCAGTCACCCTCATAGTTCACAAACTCATGGGACCTGGGTGAATCAACCCAGCTATGCGTTAGGACTGAAAACAGTGTGGAAAGAGGAGCCATTGCGAATCATGATTTCAAAGGTCGTGTTGTTTGTATTGTCGGGTGTTTTACGCCGTTTTCAACAGCATATATGTCAAATCACCCGCACTGTTCACATACTCATGCGTCCTGGGTGATTCAACCCAGCTACTCAATAGTACTGAACACACTGTGACAAAGGGAGCAATTGCCCGCCCTGCTTTTAGAGGTCGTTTTGTTTGTATTGTTGGGTGTTTTAGGCCGTTTTCAACATCATTCCAGTCATACCACCCCGTCAGTTCACACACTCGTGACCCCTGGGTGAATCATCCCAGCCATGCAATAGACCTGAACCCATTGTGGCAAAAGAAGCAATTGCCCGTTATGCTTTAAAATGTCGGTTTGTTTGCATGGTAGGGGTTTTGATCTTGGAAGCGAGTTGTTGCATGACTAAATAATTGTGGAAAGTGGCATAAAATATATGCATGTGGGAAAGGGTGAGTATGTGTTCACCGGTCTTCGCACCTCTGCAGGCCAAATCCCTTTCGGCGGTACAGTGAACGATTTTCCCATAACCCCGTTTCCACATGCATAAGCTCCGTATAAATGAACTATCGAAAACATTGTGATAAAAACAGCCATTGCTCATCATGTTTTCAAAGGTCGTTTTGATGGCGTTGTTGGTGTGTGTTTTTTAGGCCGTTTTCAACAGCATTTATGTCCCATCAACCGCACAGTTCACATACTCATGCGTCCCGGGTGAACCAACCCAACTATGCAATAGGACTGAAAACAGTGTGGTAAGAGGAGCGAGCCATTGCTCATCATGTTTTCAAAGGTCAATGTGATTGCATTGTTGGGGTTTATAGGCCGTTTTCAACAGCATTTGTGTCCAGTCACCCTCACAGTTCACAAACTCATGGGACCTGGGTGAATCAACCCAGCTATGCGTTAGGACTGAAAACAGTGTGGAAAGAGGAGCCATTGCGAATCATGATTTCAAAGGTCGTGTTGTTTGTATTGTTAGGGTTTATAGGCCGTTTTCAACAGCATTTATGTCCAGTCACCCTCACAGTTCACAAACTCATGGGACCTGGGTGAATCAACCCAGCTATGCGTTAGGACTGAAAACAGTGTGGAAAGAGGAGCCATTGCGAATCATGATTTCAAAGGTCGTGTTGTTTGTATTGTTGGGGTTTATAGGCCGTTTTCAACAGCATTTATGTCCAGTCACCCTCACAGTTCACAAACTCATGGGACCTGGGTGAATCAACCCAGCTATGCGTTAGGACTGAAAACAGTGTGGAAAGAGGAGCCATTGCGAATCATGATTTCAAAGGTCGTGTTGTTTGTATTGTCGGGTGTTTTACGCCGTTTTCAACAGCATATATGTCAAATCACCCGCACTGTTCACATACTCATGCGTCCTGGGTGATTCAACCCAGCTACTCAATAGTACTGAACACACTGTGACAAAGGGAGCAATTGCCCGCCCTGCTTTTAGAGGTCGTTTTGTTTGTATTGTTGGGTGTTTTAGGCCGTTTTCAACATCATTCCAGTCATACCACCCCGTCAGTTCACACACTCGTGATCCCAGGGTGAATCATCCCAGCCATGCAATAGACCTGAACACATTGTGGCAAAAGAAGCAATTGCCCGTTATGCTTTAAAATGTCGGTTTGTTTGCATGGTAGGGGTTTTGATCTTGGAAGCGAGTTGTTGCATGACTAAATAATTGTGAAAAGTGGCATAAAATATATGCATGTGGGAAAGGGTGAGTATGTGTTCACCGGTCTTCGCACCTCTGCAGGACCAAATCCCTTTCGGCGGTACAGTAGCGATTTTCCCATAACCCCGTTTCCACATGCATAAGCTCCCTATAAATGAACTATCGAAAACATTGTGATAAAAACAGCCATTGCTCATCATGTTTTCAAAGGTCGTTTTGATGGCGTTGTTGGCCGTTTTCAACAGCATTTGTGTCCCATCACCCGCACAGTTCACATACTCATGCGTCCCGGGTAAACCAACCCAACTATGCAATAGGACTGAAAACAGTGTGGTAAGAGGAGCGAGCCATTGCTCATCATGTTTTCAAAGGTCAATGTGATTGCATTGTTGGGGTTTATAGGCCGTTTTCAACAGCATTTGTGTCCAGTCACCCTCATAGTTCACAAACTCATGGGACCTGGGTGAATCAACCCAGCTATGCGTTAGGACTGAAAACAGTGTGGAAAGAGGAGCCATTGCGAATCATGATTTCAAAGGTCGTGTTGTTTGTATTGTCGGGTGTTTTACGCCGTTTTCAACAGCATATATGTCAAATCACCCGCACTGTTCACATACTCATGCGTCCTGGGTGATTCAACCCAGCTACTCAATAGTACTGAACACACTGTGACAAAGGGAGCAATTGCCCGCCCTGCTTTTAGAGGTCGTTTTGTTTGTATTGTTGGGTGTTTTAGGCCGTTTTCAACATCATTCCAGTCATACCACCCCGTCAGTTCACACACTCGTGACCCCTGGGTGAATCATCCCAGCCATGCAATAGACCTGAACCCATTGTGGCAAAAGAAGCAATTGCCCGTTATGCTTTAAAATGTCGGTTTGTTTGCATGGTAGGGGTTTTGATCTTGGAAGCGAGTTGTTGCATGACTAAATAATTGTGGAAAGTGGCATAAAATATATGCATGTGGGAAAGGGTGAGTATGTGTTCACCGGTCTTCGCACCTCTGCAGGCCAAATCCCTTTCGGCGGTACAGTGAACGATTTTCCCATAACCCCGTTTCCACATGCATAAGCTCCGTATAAATGAACTATCGAAAACATTGTGATAAAAACAGCCATTGCTCATCATGTTTTCAAAGGTCGTTTTGATGGCGTTGTTGGTGTGTGTTTTTTAGGCCGTTTTCAACAGCATTTATGTCCCATCAACCGCACAGTTCACATACTCATGCGTCCCGGGTGAACCAACCCAACTATGCAATAGGACTGAAAACAGTGTGGTAAGAGGAGCGAGCCATTGCTCATCATGTTTTCAAAGGTCAATGTGATTGCATTGTTGGGGTTTATAGGCCGTTTTCAACAGCATTTGTGTCCAGTCACCCTCACAGTTCACAAACTCATGGGACCTGGGTGAATCAACCCAGCTATGCGTTAGGACTGAAAACAGTGTGGAAAGAGGAGCCATTGCGAATCATGATTTCAAAGGTCGTGTTGTTTGTATTGTTAGGGTTTATAGGCCGTTTTCAACAGCATTTATGTCCAGTCACCCTCACAGTTCACAAACTCATGGGACCTGGGTGAATCAACCCAGCTATGCGTTAGGACTGAAAACAGTGTGGAAAGAGGAGCCATTGCGAATCATGATTTCAAAGGTCGTGTTGTTTGTATTGTTGGGGTTTATAGGCCGTTTTCAACAGCATTTATGTCCAGTCACCCTCACAGTTCACAAACTCATGGGACCTGGGTGAATCAACCCAGCTATGCGTTAGGACTGAAAACAGTGTGGAAAGAGGAGCCATTGCGAATCATGATTTCAAAGGTCGTGTTGTTTGTATTGTCGGGTGTTTTACGCCGTTTTCAACAGCATATATGTCAAATCACCCGCACTGTTCACATACTCATGCGTCCTGGGTGATTCAACCCAGCTACTCAATAGTACTGAACACACTGTGACAAAGGGAGCAATTGCCCGCCCTGCTTTTAGAGGTCGTTTTGTTTGTATTGTTGGGTGTTTTAGGCCGTTTTCAACATCATTCCAGTCATACCACCCCGTCAGTTCACACACTCGTGATCCCAGGGTGAATCATCCCAGCCATGCAATAGACCTGAACACATTGTGGCAAAAGAAGCAATTGCCCGTTATGCTTTAAAATGTCGGTTTGTTTGCATGGTAGGGGTTTTGATCTTGGAAGCGAGTTGTTGCATGACTAAATAATTGTGAAAAGTGGCATAAAATATATGCATGTGGGAAAGGGTGAGTATGTGTTCACCGGTCTTCGCACCTCTGCAGGACCAAATCCCTTTCGGCGGTACAGTAGCGATTTTCCCATAACCCCGTTTCCACATGCATAAGCTCCCTATAAATGAACTATCGAAAACATTGTGATAAAAACAGCCATTGCTCATCATGTTTTCAAAGGTCGTTTTGATGGCGTTGTTGGCCGTTTTCAACAGCATTTGTGTCCCATCACCCGCACAGTTCACATACTCATGCGTCCCGGGTAAACCAACCCAACTATGCAATAGGACTGAAAACAGTGTGGTAAGAGGAGCGAGCCATTGCTCATCATGTTTTCAAAGGTCAATGTGATTGCATTGTTGGGGTTTATAGGCCGTTTTCAACAGCATTTGTGTCCAGTCACCCTCATAGTTCACAAACTCATGGGACCTGGGTGAATCAACCCAGCTATGCGTTAGGACTGAAAACAGTGTGGAAAGAGGAGCCATTGCGAATCATGATTTCAAAGGTCGTGTTGTTTGTATTGTCGGGTGTTTTACGCCGTTTTCAACAGCATATATGTCAAATCACCCGCACTGTTCACATACTCATGCGTCCTGGGTGATTCAACCCAGCTACTCAATAGTACTGAACACACTGTGACAAAGGGAGCAATTGCCCGCCCTGCTTTTAGAGGTCGTTTTGTTTGTATTGTTGGGTGTTTTAGGCCGTTTTCAACATCATTCCAGTCATACCACCCCGTCAGTTCACACACTCGTGACCCCTGGGTGAATCATCCCAGCCATGCAATAGACCTGAACCCATTGTGGCAAAAGAAGCAATTGCCCGTTATGCTTTAAAATGTCGGTTTGTTTGCATGGTAGGGGTTTTGATCTTGGAAGCGAGTTGTTGCATGACTAAATAATTGTGGAAAGTGGCATAAAATATATGCATGTGGGAAAGGGTGAGTATGTGTTCACCGGTCTTCGCACCTCTGCAGGCCAAATCCCTTTCGGCGGTACAGTGAACGATTTTCCCATAACCCCGTTTCCACATGCATAAGCTCCGTATAAATGAACTATCGAAAACATTGTGATAAAAACAGCCATTGCTCATCATGTTTTCAAAGGTCGTTTTGATGGCGTTGTTGGTGTGTGTTTTTTAGGCCGTTTTCAACAGCATTTATGTCCCATCAACCGCACAGTTCACATACTCATGCGTCCCGGGTGAACCAACCCAACTATGCAATAGGACTGAAAACAGTGTGGTAAGAGGAGCGAGCCATTGCTCATCATGTTTTCAAAGGTCAATGTGATTGCATTGTTGGGGTTTATAGGCCGTTTTCAACAGCATTTGTGTCCAGTCACCCTCACAGTTCACAAACTCATGGGACCTGGGTGAATCAACCCAGCTATGCGTTAGGACTGAAAACAGTGTGGAAAGAGGAGCCATTGCGAATCATGATTTCAAAGGTCGTGTTGTTTGTATTGTTAGGGTTTATAGGCCGTTTTCAACAGCATTTATGTCCAGTCACCCTCACAGTTCACAAACTCATGGGACCTGGGTGAATCAACCCAGCTATGCTTTAGGACTGAAAACAGTGTGGAAAGAGGAGCCATTGCGAATCATGATTTCAAAGGTCGTGTTGTTTGTATTGTTGGGGTTTATAGGCCGTTTTCAACAGCATTTATGTCCAGTCACCCTCACAGTTCACAAACTCATGGGACCTGGGTGAATCAACCCAGCTATGCGTTAGGACTGAAAACAGTGTGGAAAGAGGAGCCATTGCGAATCATGATTTCAAAGGTCGTGTTGTTTGTATTGTCGGGTGTTTTACGCCGTTTTCAACAGCATATATGTCAAATCACCCGCACTGTTCACATACTCATGCGTCCTGGGTGATTCAACCCAGCTACTCAATAGTACTGAACACACTGTGACAAAGGGAGCAATTGCCCGCCCTGCTTTTAGAGGTCGTTTTGTTTGTATTGTTGGGTGTTTTAGGCCGTTTTCAACATCATTCCAGTCATACCACCCCGTCAGTTCACACACTCGTGATCCCAGGGTGAATCATCCCAGCCATGCAATAGACCTGAACACATTGTGGCAAAAGAAGCAATTGCCCGTTATGCTTTAAAATGTCGGTTTGTTTGCATGGTAGGGGTTTTGATCTTGGAAGCGAGTTGTTGCATGACTAAATAATTGTGAAAAGTGGCATAAAATATATGCATGTGGGAAAGGGTGAGTATGTGTTCACCGGTCTTCGCACCTCTGCAGGACCAAATCCCTTTCGGCGGTACAGTAGCGATTTTCCCATAACCCCGTTTCCACATGCATAAGCTCCCTATAAATGAACTATCGAAAACATTGTGATAAAAACAGCCATTGCTCATCATGTTTTCAAAGGTCGTTTTGATGGCGTTGTTGGCCGTTTTCAACAGCATTTGTGTCCCATCATCCGCACAGTTCACATACTCATGCGTCCCGGGTAAACCAACCCAACTATGCAATAGGACTGAAAACAGTGTGGTAAGAGGAGCGAGCCATTGCTCATCATGTTTTCAAAGGTCAATGTGATTGCATTGTTGGGGTTTATAGGCCGTTTTCAACAGCATTTGTGTCCAGTCACCCTCATAGTTCACAAACTCATGGGACCTGGGTGAATCAACCCAGCTATGCGTTAGGACTGAAAACAGTGTGGAAAGAGGAGCCATTGCGAATCATGATTTCAAAGGTCGTGTTGTTTGTATTGTCGGGTGTTTTACGCCGTTTTCAACAGCATATATGTCAAATCACCCGCACTGTTCACATACTCATGCGTCCTGGGTGATTCAACCCAGCTACTCAATAGTACTGAACACACTGTGACAAAGGGAGCAATTGCCCGCCCTGCTTTTAGAGGTCGTTTTGTTTGTATTGTTGGGTGTTTTAGGCCGTTTTCAACATCATTCCAGTCATACCACCCCGTCAGTTCACACACTCGTGACCCCTGGGTGAATCATCCCAGCCATGCAATAGACCTGAACCCATTGTGGCAAAAGAAGCAATTGCCCGTTATGCTTTAAAATGTCGGTTTGTTTGCATGGTAGGGGTTTTGATCTTGGAAGCGAGTTGTTGCATGACTAAATAATTGTGGAAAGTGGCATAAAATATATGCATGTGGGAAAGGGTGAGTATGTGTTCACCGGTCTTCGCACCTCTGCAGGCCAAATCCCTTTCGGCGGTACAGTGAACGATTTTCCCATAACCCCGTTTCCACATGCATAAGCTCCGTATAAATGAACTATCGAAAACATTGTGATAAAAACAGCCATTGCTCATCATGTTTTCAAAGGTCGTTTTGATGGCGTTGTTGGTGTGTGTTTTTTAGGCCGTTTTCAACAGCATTTATGTCCCATCAACCGCACAGTTCACATACTCATGCGTCCCGGGTGAACCAACCCAACTATGCAATAGGACTGAAAACAGTGTGGTAAGAGGAGCGAGCCATTGCTCATCATGTTTTCAAAGGTCAATGTGATTGCATTGTTGGGGTTTATAGGCCGTTTTCAACAGCATTTGTGTCCAGTCACCCTCACAGTTCACAAACTCATGGGACCTGGGTGAATCAACCCAGCTATGCGTTAGGACTGAAAACAGTGTGGAAAGAGGAGCCATTGCGAATCATGATTTCAAAGGTCGTGTTGTTTGTATTGTTAGGGTTTATAGGCCGTTTTCAACAGCATTTATGTCCAGTCACCCTCACAGTTCACAAACTCATGGGACCTGGGTGAATCAACCCAGCTATGCGTTAGGACTGAAAACAGTGTGGAAAGAGGAGCCATTGCGAATCATGATTTCAAAGGTCGTGTTGTTTGTATTGTTGGGGTTTATAGGCCGTTTTCAACAGCATTTATGTCCAGTCACCCTCACAGTTCACAAACTCATGGGACCTGGGTGAATCAACCCAGCTATGCGTTAGGACTGAAAACAGTGTGGAAAGAGGAGCCATTGCGAATCATGATTTCAAAGGTCGTGTTGTTTGTATTGTCGGGTGTTTTACGCCGTTTTCAACAGCATATATGTCAAATCACCCGCACTGTTCACATACTCATGCGTCCTGGGTGATTCAACCCAGCTACTCAATAGTACTGAACACACTGTGACAAAGGGAGCAATTGCCCGCCCTGCTTTTAGAGGTCGTTTTGTTTGTATTGTTGGGTGTTTTAGGCCGTTTTCAACATCATTCCAGTCATACCACCCCGTCAGTTCACACACTCGTGATCCCAGGGTGAATCATCCCAGCCATGCAATAGACCTGAACACATTGTGGCAAAAGAAGCAATTGCCCGTTATGCTTTAAAATGTCGGTTTGTTTGCATGGTAGGGGTTTTGATCTTGGAAGCGAGTTGTTGCATGACTAAATAATTGTGAAAAGTGGCATAAAATATATGCATGTGGGAAAGGGTGAGTATGTGTTCACCGGTCTTCGCACCTCTGCAGGACCAAATCCCTTTCGGCGGTACAGTAGCGATTTTCCCATAACCCCGTTTCCACATGCATAAGCTCCCTATAAATGAACTATCGAAAACATTGTGATAAAAACAGCCATTGCTCATCATGTTTTCAAAGGTCGTTTTGATGGCGTTGTTGGCCGTTTTCAACAGCATTTGTGTCCCATCATCCGCACAGTTCACATACTCATGCGTCCCGGGTAAACCAACCCAACTATGCAATAGGACTGAAAACAGTGTGGTAAGAGGAGCGAGCCATTGCTCATCATGTTTTCAAAGGTCAATGTGATTGCATTGTTGGGGTTTATAGGCCGTTTTCAACAGCATTTGTGTCCAGTCACCCTCATAGTTCACAAACTCATGGGACCTGGGTGAATCAACCCAGCTATGCGTTAGGACTGAAAACAGTGTGGAAAGAGGAGCCATTGCGAATCATGATTTCAAAGGTCGTGTTGTTTGTATTGTCGGGTGTTTTACGCCGTTTTCAACAGCATATATGTCAAATCACCCGCACTGTTCACATACTCATGCGTCCTGGGTGATTCAACCCAGCTACTCAATAGTACTGAACACACTGTGACAAAGGGAGCAATTGCCCGCCCTGCTTTTAGAGGTCGTTTTGTTTGTATTGTTGGGTGTTTTAGGCCGTTTTCAACATCATTCCAGTCATACCACCCCGTCAGTTCACACACTCGTGACCCCTGGGTGAATCATCCCAGCCATGCAATAGACCTGAACCCATTGTGGCAAAAGAAGCAATTGCCCGTTATGCTTTAAAATGTCGGTTTGTTTGCATGGTAGGGGTTTTGATCTTGGAAGCGAGTTGTTGCATGACTAAATAATTGTGGAAAGTGGCATAAAATATATGCATGTGGGAAAGGGTGAGTATGTGTTCACCGGTCTTCGCACCTCTGCAGGCCAAATCCCTTTCGGCGGTACAGTGAACGATTTTCCCATAACCCCGTTTCCACATGCATAAGCTCCGTATAAATGAACTATCGAAAACATTGTGATAAAAACAGCCATTGCTCATCATGTTTTCAAAGGTCGTTTTGATGGCGTTGTTGGTGTGTGTTTTTTAGGCCGTTTTCAACAGCATTTATGTCCCATCAACCGCACAGTTCACATACTCATGCGTCCCGGGTGAACCAACCCAACTATGCAATAGGACTGAAAACAGTGTGGTAAGAGGAGCGAGCCATTGCTCATCATGTTTTCAAAGGTCAATGTGATTGCATTGTTGGGGTTTATAGGCCGTTTTCAACAGCATTTGTGTCCAGTCACCCTCACAGTTCACAAACTCATGGGACCTGGGTGAATCAACCCAGCTATGCGTTAGGACTGAAAACAGTGTGGAAAGAGGAGCCATTGCGAATCATGATTTCAAAGGTCGTGTTGTTTGTATTGTTAGGGTTTATAGGCCGTTTTCAACAGCATTTATGTCCAGTCACCCTCACAGTTCACAAACTCATGGGACCTGGGTGAATCAACCCAGCTATGCGTTAGGACTGAAAACAGTGTGGAAAGAGGAGCCATTGCGAATCATGATTTCAAAGGTCGTGTTGTTTGTATTGTTGGGGTTTATAGGCCGTTTTCAACAGCATTTATGTCCAGTCACCCTCACAGTTCACAAACTCATGGGACCTGGGTGAATCAACCCAGCTATGCGTTAGGACTGAAAACAGTGTGGAAAGAGGAGCCATTGCGAATCATGATTTCAAAGGTCGTGTTGTTTGTATTGTCGGGTGTTTTACGCCGTTTTCAACAGCATATATGTCAAATCACCCGCACTGTTCACATACTCATGCGTCCTGGGTGATTCAACCCAGCTACTCAATAGTACTGAACACACTGTGACAAAGGGAGCAATTGCCCGCCCTGCTTTTAGAGGTCGTTTTGTTTGTATTGTTGGGTGTTTTAGGCCGTTTTCAACATCATTCCAGTCATACCACCCCGTCAGTTCACACACTCGTGATCCCAGGGTGAATCATCCCAGCCATGCAATAGACCTGAACACATTGTGGCAAAAGAAGCAATTGCCCGTTATGCTTTAAAATGTCGGTTTGTTTGCATGGTAGGGGTTTTGATCTTGGAAGCGAGTTGTTGCATGACTAAATAATTGTGAAAAGTGGCATAAAATATATGCATGTGGGAAAGGGTGAGTATGTGTTCACCGGTCTTCGCACCTCTGCAGGACCAAATCCCTTTCGGCGGTACAGTAGCGATTTTCCCATAACCCCGTTTCCACATGCATAAGCTCCCTATAAATGAACTATCGAAAACATTGTGATAAAAACAGCCATTGCTCATCATGTTTTCAAAGGTCGTTTTGATGGCGTTGTTGGCCGTTTTCAACAGCATTTGTGTCCCATCACCCGCACATTTCACATACTCATGCGTCCCGGGTAAACCAACCCAACTATGCAATAGGACTGAAAACAGTGTGGTAAGAGGAGCGAGCCATTGCTCATCATGTTTTCAAAGGTCAATGTGATTGCATTGTTGGGGTTTATAGGCCGTTTTCAACAGCATTTGTGTCCAGTCACCCTCATAGTTCACAAACTCATGGGACCTGGGTGAATCAACCCAGCTATGCGTTAGGACTGAAAACAGTGTGGAAAGAGGAGCCATTGCGAATCATGATTTCAAAGGTCGTGTTGTTTGTATTGTCGGGTGTTTTACGCCGTTTTCAACAGCATATATGTCAAATCACCCGCACTGTTCACATACTCATGCGTCCTGGGTGATTCAACCCAGCTACTCAATAGTACTGAACACACTGTGACAAAGGGAGCAATTGCCCGCCCTGCTTTTAGAGGTCGTTTTGTTTGTATTGTTGGGTGTTTTAGGCCGTTTTCAACATCATTCCAGTCATACCACCCCGTCAGTTCACACACTCGTGACCCCTGGGTGAATCATCCCAGCCATGCAATAGACCTGAACCCATTGTGGCAAAAGAAGCAATTGCCCGTTATGCTTTAAAATGTCGGTTTGTTTGCATGGTAGGGGTTTTGATCTTGGAAGCGAGTTGTTGCATGACTAAATAATTGTGGAAAGTGGCATAAAATATATGCATGTGGGAAAGGGTGAGTATGTGTTCACCGGTCTTCGCACCTCTGCAGGCCAAATCCCTTTCGGCGGTACAGTGAACGATTTTCCCATAACCCCGTTTCCACATGCATAAGCTCCGTATAAATGAACTATCGAAAACATTGTGATAAAAACAGCCATTGCTCATCATGTTTTCAAAGGTCGTTTTGATGGCGTTGTTGGTGTGTGTTTTTTAGGCCGTTTTCAACAGCATTTATGTCCCATCAACCGCACAGTTCACATACTCATGCGTCCCGGGTGAACCAACCCAACTATGCAATAGGACTGAAAACAGTGTGGTAAGAGGAGCGAGCCATTGCTCATCATGTTTTCAAAGGTCAATGTGATTGCATTGTTGGGGTTTATAGGCCGTTTTCAACAGCATTTGTGTCCAGTCACCCTCACAGTTCACAAACTCATGGGACCTGGGTGAATCAACCCAGCTATGCGTTAGGACTGAAAACAGTGTGGAAAGAGGAGCCATTGCGAATCATGATTTCAAAGGTCGTGTTGTTTGTATTGTTAGGGTTTATAGGCCGTTTTCAACAGCATTTATGTCCAGTCACCCTCACAGTTCACAAACTCATGGGACCTGGGTGAATCAACCCAGCTATGCGTTAGGACTGAAAACAGTGTGGAAAGAGGAGCCATTGCGAATCATGATTTCAAAGGTCGTGTTGTTTGTATTGTTGGGGTTTATAGGCCGTTTTCAACAGCATTTATGTCCAGTCACCCTCACAGTTCACAAACTCATGGGACCTGGGTGAATCAACCCAGCTATGCGTTAGGACTGAAAACAGTGTGGAAAGAGGAGCCATTGCGAATCATGATTTCAAAGGTCGTGTTGTTTGTATTGTCGGGTGTTTTACGCCGTTTTCAACAGCATATATGTCAAATCACCCGCACTGTTCACATACTCATGCGTCCTGGGTGATTCAACCCAGCTACTCAATAGTACTGAACACACTGTGACAAAGGGAGCAATTGCCCGCCCTGCTTTTAGAGGTCGTTTTGTTTGTATTGTTGGGTGTTTTAGGCCGTTTTCAACATCATTCCAGTCATACCACCCCGTCAGTTCACACACTCGTGATCCCAGGGTGAATCATCCCAGCCATGCAATAGACCTGAACACATTGTGGCAAAAGAAGCAATTGCCCGTTATGCTTTAAAATGTCGGTTTGTTTGCATGGTAGGGGTTTTGATCTTGGAAGCGAGTTGTTGCATGACTAAATAATTGTGAAAAGTGGCATAAAATATATGCATGTGGGAAAGGGTGAGTATGTGTTCACCGGTCTTCGCACCTCTGCAGGACCAAATCCCTTTCGGCGGTACAGTAGCGATTTTCCCATAACCCCGTTTCCACATGCATAAGCTCCCTATAAATGAACTATCGAAAACATTGTGATAAAAACAGCCATTGCTCATCATGTTTTCAAAGGTCGTTTTGATGGCGTTGTTGGCCGTTTTCAACAGCATTTGTGTCCCATCACCCGCACAGTTCACATACTCATGCGTCCCGGGTAAACCAACCCAACTATGCAATAGGACTGAAAACAGTGTGGTAAGAGGAGCGAGCCATTGCTCATCATGTTTTCAAAGGTCAATGTGATTGCATTGTTGGGGTTTATAGGCCGTTTTCAACAGCATTTGTGTCCAGTCACCCTCATAGTTCACAAACTCATGGGACCTGGGTGAATCAACCCAGCTATGCGTTAGGACTGAAAACAGTGTGGAAAGAGGAGCCATTGCGAATCATGATTTCAAAGGTCGTGTTGTTTGTATTGTCGGGTGTTTTACGCCGTTTTCAACAGCATATATGTCAAATCACCCGCACTGTTCACATACTCATGCGTCCTGGGTGATTCAACCCAGCTACTCAATAGTACTGAACACACTGTGACAAAGGGAGCAATTGCCCGCCCTGCTTTTAGAGGTCGTTTTGTTTGTATTGTTGGGTGTTTTAGGCCGTTTTCAACATCATTCCAGTCATACCACCCCGTCAGTTCACACACTCGTGACCCCTGGGTGAATCATCCCAGCCATGCAATAGACCTGAACCCATTGTGGCAAAAGAAGCAATTGCCCGTTATGCTTTAAAATGTCGGTTTGTTTGCATGGTAGGGGTTTTGATCTTGGAAGCGAGTTGTTGCATGACTAAATAATTGTGGAAAGTGGCATAAAATATATGCATGTGGGAAAGGGTGAGTATGTGTTCACCGGTCTTCGCACCTCTGCAGGCCAAATCCCTTTCGGCGGTACAGTGAACGATTTTCCCATAACCCCGTTTCCACATGCATAAGCTCCGTATAAATGAACTATCGAAAACATTGTGATAAAAACAGCCATTGCTCATCATGTTTTCAAAGGTCGTTTTGATGGCGTTGTTGGTGTGTGTTTTTTAGGCCGTTTTCAACAGCATTTATGTCCCATCAACCGCACAGTTCACATACTCATGCGTCCCGGGTGAACCAACCCAACTATGCAATAGGACTGAAAACAGTGTGGTAAGAGGAGCGAGCCATTGCTCATCATGTTTTCAAAGGTCAATGTGATTGCATTGTTGGGGTTTATAGGCCGTTTTCAACAGCATTTGTGTCCAGTCACCCTCACAGTTCACAAACTCATGGGACCTGGGTGAATCAACCCAGCTATGCGTTAGGACTGAAAACAGTGTGGAAAGAGGAGCCATTGCGAATCATGATTTCAAAGGTCGTGTTGTTTGTATTGTTAGGGTTTATAGGCCGTTTTCAACAGCATTTATGTCCAGTCACCCTCACAGTTCACAAACTCATGGGACCTGGGTGAATCAACCCAGCTATGCGTTAGGACTGAAAACAGTGTGGAAAGAGGAGCCATTGCGAATCATGATTTCAAAGGTCGTGTTGTTTGTATTGTTGGGGTTTATAGGCCGTTTTCAACAGCATTTATGTCCAGTCACCCTCACAGTTCACAAACTCATGGGACCTGGGTGAATCAACCCAGCTATGCGTTAGGACTGAAAACAGTGTGGAAAGAGGAGCCATTGCGAATCATGATTTCAAAGGTCGTGTTGTTTGTATTGTCGGGTGTTTTACGCCGTTTTCAACAGCATATATGTCAAATCACCCGCACTGTTCACATACTCATGCGTCCTGGGTGATTCAACCCAGCTACTCAATAGTACTGAACACACTGTGACAAAGGGAGCAATTGCCCGCCCTGCTTTTAGAGGTCGTTTTGTTTGTATTGTTGGGTGTTTTAGGCCGTTTTCAACATCATTCCAGTCATACCACCCCGTCAGTTCACACACTCGTGATCCCAGGGTGAATCATCCCAGCCATGCAATAGACCTGAACACATTGTGGCAAAAGAAGCAATTGCCCGTTATGCTTTAAAATGTCGGTTTGTTTGCATGGTAGGGGTTTTGATCTTGGAAGCGAGTTGTTGCATGACTAAATAATTGTGAAAAGTGGCATAAAATATATGCATGTGGGAAAGGGTGAGTATGTGTTCACCGGTCTTCGCACCTCTGCAGGACCAAATCCCTTTCGGCGGTACAGTAGCGATTTTCCCATAACCCCGTTTCCACATGCATAAGCTCCCTATAAATGAACTATCGAAAACATTGTGATAAAAACAGCCATTGCTCATCATGTTTTCAAAGGTCGTTTTGATGGCGTTGTTGGCCGTTTTCAACAGCATTTGTGTCCCATCACCCGCACAGTTCACATACTCATGCGTCCCGGGTAAACCAACCCAACTATGCAATAGGACTGAAAACAGTGTGGTAAGAGGAGCGAGCCATTGCTCATCATGTTTTCAAAGGTCAATGTGATTGCATTGTTGGGGTTTATAGGCCGTTTTCAACAGCATTTGTGTCCAGTCACCCTCATAGTTCACAAACTCATGGGACCTGGGTGAATCAACCCAGCTATGCGTTAGGACTGAAAACAGTGTGGAAAGAGGAGCCATTGCGAATCATGATTTCAAAGGTCGTGTTGTTTGTATTGTCGGGTGTTTTACGCCGTTTTCAACAGCATATATGTCAAATCACCCGCACTGTTCACATACTCATGCGTCCTGGGTGATTCAACCCAGCTACTCAATAGTACTGAACACACTGTGACAAAGGGAGCAATTGCCCGCCCTGCTTTTAGAGGTCGTTTTGTTTGTATTGTTGGGTGTTTTAGGCCGTTTTCAACATCATTCCAGTCATACCACCCCGTCAGTTCACACACTCGTGACCCCTGGGTGAATCATCCCAGCCATGCAATAGACCTGAACCCATTGTGGCAAAAGAAGCAATTGCCCGTTATGCTTTAAAATGTCGGTTTGTTTGCATGGTAGGGGTTTTGATCTTGGAAGCGAGTTGTTGCATGACTAAATAATTGTGGAAAGTGGCATAAAATATATGCATGTGGGAAAGGGTGAGTATGTGTTCACCGGTCTTCGCACCTCTGCAGGCCAAATCCCTTTCGGCGGTACAGTGAACGATTTTCCCATAACCCCGTTTCCACATGCATAAGCTCCGTATAAATGAACTATCGAAAACATTGTGATAAAAACAGCCATTGCTCATCATGTTTTCAAAGGTCGTTTTGATGGCGTTGTTGGTGTGTGTTTTTTAGGCCGTTTTCAACAGCATTTATGTCCCATCAACCGCACAGTTCACATACTCATGCGTCCCGGGTGAACCAACCCAACTATGCAATAGGACTGAAAACAGTGTGGTAAGAGGAGCGAGCCATTGCTCATCATGTTTTCAAAGGTCAATGTGATTGCATTGTTGGGGTTTATAGGCCGTTTTCAACAGCATTTGTGTCCAGTCACCCTCACAGTTCACAAACTCATGGGACCTGGGTGAATCAACCCAGCTATGCGTTAGGACTGAAAACAGTGTGGAAAGAGGAGCCATTGCGAATCATGATTTCAAAGGTCGTGTTGTTTGTATTGTTAGGGTTTATAGGCCGTTTTCAACAGCATTTATGTCCAGTCACCCTCACAGTTCACAAACTCATGGGACCTGGGTGAATCAACCCAGCTATGCGTTAGGACTGAAAACAGTGTGGAAAGAGGAGCCATTGCGAATCATGATTTCAAAGGTCGTGTTGTTTGTATTGTTGGGGTTTATAGGCCGTTTTCAACAGCATTTATGTCCAGTCACCCTCACAGTTCACAAACTCATGGGACCTGGGTGAATCAACCCAGCTATGCGTTAGGACTGAAAACAGTGTGGAAAGAGGAGCCATTGCGAATCATGATTTCAAAGGTCGTGTTGTTTGTATTGTCGGGTGTTTTACGCCGTTTTCAACAGCATATATGTCAAATCACCCGCACTGTTCACATACTCATGCGTCCTGGGTGATTCAACCCAGCTACTCAATAGTACTGAACACACTGTGACAAAGGGAGCAATTGCCCGCCCTGCTTTTAGAGGTCGTTTTGTTTGTATTGTTGGGTGTTTTAGGCCGTTTTCAACATCATTCCAGTCATACCACCCCGTCAGTTCACACACTCGTGATCCCAGGATGAATCATCCCAGCCATGCAATAGACCTGAACACATTGTGGCAAAAGAAGCAATTGCCCGTTATGCTTTAAAATGTCGGTTTGTTTGCATGGTAGGGGTTTTGATCTTGGAAGCGAGTTGTTGCATGACTAAATAATTGTGAAAAGTGGCATAAAATATATGCATGTGGGAAAGGGTGAGTATGTGTTCACCGGTCTTCGCACCTCTGCAGGACCAAATCCCTTTCGGCGGTACAGTAGCGATTTTCCCATAACCCCGTTTCCACATGCATAAGCTCCCTATAAATGAACTATCGAAAACATTGTGATAAAAACAGCCATTGCTCATCATGTTTTCAAAGGTCGTTTTGATGGCGTTGTTGGCCGTTTTCAACAGCATTTGTGTCCCATCACCCGCACAGTTCACATACTCATGCGTCCCGGGTAAACCAACCCAACTATGCAATAGGACTGAAAACAGTGTGGTAAGAGGAGCGAGCCATTGCTCATCATGTTTTCAAAGGTCAATGTGATTGCATTGTTGGGGTTTATAGGCCGTTTTCAACAGCATTTGTGTCCAGTCACCCTCATAGTTCACAAACTCATGGGACCTGGGTGAATCAACCCAGCTATGCGTTAGGACTGAAAACAGTGTGGAAAGAGGAGCCATTGCGAATCATGATTTCAAAGGTCGTGTTGTTTGTATTGTCGGGTGTTTTACGCCGTTTTCAACAGCATATATGTCAAATCACCCGCACTGTTCACATACTCATGCGTCCTGGGTGATTCAACCCAGCTACTCAATAGTACTGAACACACTGTGACAAAGGGAGCAATTGCCCGCCCTGCTTTTAGAGGTCGTTTTGTTTGTATTGTTGGGTGTTTTAGGCCGTTTTCAACATCATTCCAGTCATACCACCCCGTCAGTTCACACACTCGTGACCCCTGGGTGAATCATCCCAGCCATGCAATAGACCTGAACCCATTGTGGCAAAAGAAGCAATTGCCCGTTATGCTTTAAAATGTCGGTTTGTTTGCATGGTAGGGGTTTTGATCTTGGAAGCGAGTTGTTGCATGACTAAATAATTGTGGAAAGTGGCATAAAATATATGCATGTGGGAAAGGGTGAGTATGTGTTCACCGGTCTTCGCACCTCTGCAGGCCAAATCCCTTTCGGCGGTACAGTGAACGATTTTCCCATAACCCCGTTTCCACATGCATAAGCTCCGTATAAATGAACTATCGAAAACATTGTGATAAAAACAGCCATTGCTCATCATGTTTTCAAAGGTCGTTTTGATGGCGTTGTTGGTGTGTGTTTTTTAGGCCGTTTTCAACAGCATTTATGTCCCATCAACCGCACAGTTCACATACTCATGCGTCCCGGGTGAACCAACCCAACTATGCAATAGGACTGAAAACAGTGTGGTAAGAGGAGCGAGCCATTGCTCATCATGTTTTCAAAGGTCAATGTGATTGCATTGTTGGGGTTTATAGGCCGTTTTCAACAGCATTTGTGTCCAGTCACCCTCACAGTTCACAAACTCATGGGACCTGGGTGAATCAACCCAGCTATGCGTTAGGACTGAAAACAGTGTGGAAAGAGGAGCCATTGCGAATCATGATTTCAAAGGTCGTGTTGTTTGTATTGTTAGGGTTTATAGGCCGTTTTCAACAGCATTTATGTCCAGTCACCCTCACAGTTCACAAACTCATGGGACCTGGGTGAATCAACCCAGCTATGCGTTAGGACTGAAAACAGTGTGGAAAGAGGAGCCATTGCGAATCATGATTTCAAAGGTCGTGTTGTTTGTATTGTTGGGGTTTATAGGCCGTTTTCAACAGCATTTATGTCCAGTCACCCTCACAGTTCACAAACTCATGGGACCTGGGTGAATCAACCCAGCTATGCGTTAGGACTGAAAACAGTGTGGAAAGAGGAGCCATTGCGAATCATGATTTCAAAGGTCGTGTTGTTTGTATTGTCGGGTGTTTTACGCCGTTTTCAACAGCATATATGTCAAATCACCCGCACTGTTCACATACTCATGCGTCCTGGGTGATTCAACCCAGCTACTCAATAGTACTGAACACACTGTGACAAAGGGAGCAATTGCCCGCCCTGCTTTTAGAGGTCGTTTTGTTTGTATTGTTGGGTGTTTTAGGCCGTTTTCAACATCATTCCAGTCATACCACCCCGTCAGTTCACACACTCGTGATCCCAGGGTGAATCATCCCAGCCATGCAATAGACCTGAACACATTGTGGCAAAAGAAGCAATTGCCCGTTATGCTTTAAAATGTCGGTTTGTTTGCATGGTAGGGGTTTTGATCTTGGAAGCGAGTTGTTGCATGACTAAATAATTGTGAAAAGTGGCATAAAATATATGCATGTGGGAAAGGGTGAGTATGTGTTCACCGGTCTTCGCACCTCTGCAGGACCAAATCCCTTTCGGCGGTACAGTGAACGATTTTCCCATAACCCCGTTTCCACATGCATAAGCTCCCTATAAATGAACTATCGAAAACATTGTGATAAAAACAGCCATTGCTCATCATGTTTTCAAAGGTCGTTTTGATGGCGTTGGTGGTGTGTGTTTTTTTAGGCCGTTTTCAACAGCATTTATGTCCCATCACCCGCACAGTTCACATACTCAAGCGTCCCGGGTAAACCAACCCAACTATGCAATAGGACTGAAAACAGTGTGGTAAGAGGAGCGAGCCATTGCTCATCATGTTTTCAAAGGTCAATGTGATTGCATTGTTGGGGTTTATAGGCCGTTTTCAACAGCATTTGTGTCCAGTCACCCTCATAGTTCACAAACTCATGGGACCTGGGTGAATCAACCCAGCTATGCGTTAGGACTGAAAACAGTGTGGAAAGAGGAGCCATTGCGAATCATGATTTCAAAGGTCGTGTTGTTTGTATTGTCGGGTGTTTTACGCCGTTTTCAACAGCATATATGTCAAATCACCCGCACTGTTCACATACTCATGCGTCCTGGGTGATTCAACCCAGCTACTCAATAGTACTGAACACACTGTGACAAAGGGAGCAATTGCCCGCCCTGCTTTTAGAGGTCGTTTTGTTTGTATTGTTGGGTGTTTTAGGCCGTTTTCAACATCATTCCAGTCATACCACCCCGTCAGTTCACACACTCGTGATCCCTGGGTGAATCATCCCAGCCATGCAATAGACCTGAACACATTGTGGCAAAAGAAGCAATTGCCCGTTATGCTTTAAAATGTCGGTTTGTTTGCATGGTAGGGGTTTTGATCTTGGAAGCGAGTTGTTGCATGACTAAATAATTGTGGAAAGTGGCATAAAATATATGCATGTGGGAAAGGGTGAGTATGTGTTCACCGGTCTTCGCACCTCTGCAGGCCAAATCCCTTTCGGCGGTACAGTGAACGATTTTCCCATAACCCCGTTTCCACATGCATAAGCTCCGTATAAATGAACTATCGAAAACATTGTGATAAAAACAGCCATTGCTCATCATGTTTTCAAAGGTCGTTTTGATGGCGTTGTTGGTGTGTGTTTTTTAGGCCGTTTTCAACAGCATTTATGTCCCATCAACCGCACAGTTCACATACTCATGCGTCCCGGGTGAACCAACCCAACTATGCAATAGGACTGAAAACAGTGTGGTAAGAGGAGCGAGCCATTGCTCATCATGTTTTCAAAGGTCAATGTGATTGCATTGTTGGGGTTTATAGGCCGTTTTCAACAGCATTTGTGTCCAGTCACCCTCACAGTTCACAAACTCATGGGACCTGGGTGAATCAACCCAGCTATGCGTTAGGACTGAAAACAGTGTGGAAAGAGGAGCCATTGCGAATCATGATTTCAAAGGTCGTGTTGTTTGTATTGTTGGGGTTTATAGGCCGTTTTCAACAGCATTTATGTCCAGTCACCCTCACAGTTCACAAACTCATGGGACCTGGGTGAATCAACCCAGCTATGCGTTAGGACTGAAAACAGTGTGGTAAGAGGAGCCATTGCGAATCATGATTTTAAAGGTCGTGTTGTTTGTATTGTTGGGGTTTATAGGCCGTTTTCAACAGCATTTATGTCCAGTCACCCTCACAGTTCACAAACTCATGGGACCTGGGTGAATCAACCCAGCTATGCGTTAGGACTGAAAACATTGTGGAAAGAGGAGCCATTGCGAATCATGATTTCAAAGGTCGTGTTGTTTGTATTGTCGGGTGTTTTACGCCGTTTTCAACAGCATATATGTCAAATCACCCGCACTGTTCACATACTCATGCGTCCTGGGTGATTCAACCCAGCTACTCAATAGTACTGAACACACTGTAACAAAGGGAGCAATTGCCCGCCCAGCTTTTAGAGGTCGTTTTGTTTGTATTGTTGGGTGTTTTAGGCCGTTTTCAACATCATTCCAGTCATACCACCCCGTCAGTTCACACACTCGTGATCCCAGGGTGAATCATCTCAGCCATGCAATAGACCTGAACAAATTGTGGCAAAAGAAGCAATTGCCCGTTATGCTTTAAAATGTCGGTTTGTTTGCATGGTAGGGGTTTTGATCTTGGAAGCGAGTTGTTGCATGACTAAATAATTGTGAAAAGTGGCATAAAATATATGCATGTGGGAAAGGGTGAGTATGTGTTCACCGGTCTTCGCACCTCTGCAGGACCAAATCCCTTTCGGCGGTACAGTGAACGATTTTCCCATAACCCCGTTTCCACATGCATAAGCTCCGTATAAATGAACTATCGAAAACATTGTGATAAAAACAGCCATTGCTCATCATGTTTTCAAAGGTCGTTTTGATGGCGTTGTTGGTGTGTGTTTTTTAGGCCGTTTTCAACAGCATTTATGTCCCATCAACCGCACAGTTCACATACTCATGCGTCCCGGGTGAACCAACCCAACTATGCAATAGGACTGAAAACAGTGTGGTAAGAGGAGCGAGCCATTGCTCATCAGGTTTTCAAAGGTCAATGTGATTGCATTGTTGGGGTTTATAGGCCGTTTTCAACAGCATTTGTGTCCAGTCACCCTCACAGTTCACAAACTCATGGGACCTGGGTGAATCAACCCAGCTATGCGTTAGGACTGAAAACAGTGTGGAAAGAGGAGCCATTGCGAATCATGATTTCAAAGGTCGTGTTGTTTGTATTGTTGGGGTTTATAGGCCGTTTTCAACAGCATTTATGTCCAGTCACCCTCACAGTTCACAATCTCATGGGACCTGGGTGAATCAACCCAGCTATGCGTTAGGACTGAAAACAGTGTGGAAAGAGGAGCCATTGCGAATCATGATTTCAAAGGTCGTGTTGTTTGTATTGTCGGGTGTTTTACGCCGTTTTCAACAGCATATATGTCAAATCACCCGCACTGTTCACATACTCATGCGTCCTGGGTGATTCAACCCAGCTACTCAATAGTACTGAACACACTGTGACAAAGGGAGCAATTGCCCGCCCTGCTTTTAGAGGTCGTTTTGTTTGTATTGTTGGGTGTTTTAGGCCGTTTTCAACATCATTCCAGACATACCACCCCGTCAGTTCAAACACTCGTGATCCCTGGGTGAATCATCCCAGCCATGCAATAGACCTGAACACATTGTGGCAAAATAAGTAATTGTCCGTTATGCTTTAAAATGTCGGTTTGTTTGCATGGTAGGGGTTTTGATCTTGGAAGCGAGTTGTTGCATGACTAAATAATTGTGGAAAGTGGCATAAAATATATGCATGTGGGAAAGGGTGAGTATGTGTTCACCGGTCTTCGCACCTCTGCAGGACCAAATCCCTTTCGGCGGTACAGTGAACGATTTTCCCATAACCCCGTTTCCACATGCATAAGCTCCGTATAAATGAACTATCGAAAACATTGTGATAAAAACAGCCATTGCTCATCATGTTTTCAAAGGTCGTTTTGATGGCGTTGTTGGTGTGTGTTTTTTAGGCCGTTTTCAACAGCATTTATGTCCCATCAACCGCACAGTTCACATACTCATGCGTCCCGGGTGAACCAACCCAACTATGCAATAGGACTGAAAACAGTGTGGTAAGAGGAGCGAGCCATTGCTCATCATGTTTTCAAAGGTCAATGTGATTGCATTGTTGGGGTTTATAGGCCGTTTTCAACAGCATTTGTGTCCAGTCACCCTCACAGTTCACAAACTCATGGGACCTGGGTGAATCAACCCAGCTATGCGTTAGGACTGAAAACATAAAGACATAAATACAGATAGATATACACTTAGATAGACATAAATTCAGAGACACAAGATTAAGAAGAAGAAGACAGACAGACAGACAGTTTAAATTGTTCTAATGTTTGTGGATTTAAATATTCTTATTTTCTTATTTCTACATGTGCAACGAAATATTGCGGCTTCTCTTTGACGCTTTGCGTCAACCATTCGTCTTGTAATACATGGGTATGGAACGCCTTTACTGTCTTACTATGTTGTATTGTATTATACGTATGGAACGCCGGAACTGTCTTTAGAAGTGATGAAACTCCAGTATTATGTCTGTTTGTTATTACATTATGTACAACGATCTTTACATGTTGTGCAAACATATTTATATTATGTCAGTATATGGTTATGTGTTGTGGTTTTGTACTTATATTCTGACAGTTTTTATTATATTATGTCGGTAGATCTTTACATTATGTAGATACATCTTTACATTATGTCGGTACATCTTTACATTATGTAGATACATCTTTACATTATGTAGATACATCTCTATATTATGTAGATACATCTTTATATCATGTGCTTGCTTTATTATATTATGTCCATACTTTATTATATTATGTGGATACATCTTTACATTATGTAGATACATCTTTATATTATGTGGATACATCTTTATATTATGTGGATACATCTTTATATTATGTAGATACATCTTTATATTATGTAGATACATCTTTACATTATGTAGGTACATCATTACATTATGTAGATACATCTGTATATTATGTGGATACATCTTTATATTATGTAGATAAATCTTTATATTATGTACATCTTTATATTATGTAGATACATCTTTATATTATGTAGGTACATCTTTACATTATGTAGATACATCTTTATATTATGTAAGTACATCTTTATATTATGTAGATACTTTATTGTGTGCTGTGTTTACTTTATTACATTATGTCCATACTTTATTACATTATGTCCATACTTTATTACATTATGTCCATACGTTTTTACATTATGTGCATACTTTAGTATAGTGTGTGCACAAATTATTATATATTATTTCGCCTCACACGAAATTCTAGCAATTTCATTGGTTAAAGCGTGTCACGTGCAGAAATATATATTTCTATAGGGGGGTGAGTAAATTCCATAGGGGGTGAGTAAAGTAAAAAAGTCAGTTCAAAGGTTGGTTTTCGTAAAGTGGCTCTCAAATGTTACAAGTTACCCAGAAAGAAATGAAATGAATTGAAATAAATATGTTCATGTTGAACCGGTGTATTTTTTTAAATAATATATATATTCCAATTCTTTAATCAATATTGATAGATCTTTTACTCATGACGTCATATTATGCTACCAACAAATATCAACAAGTTACAGTATAGTTCAGTTTAAAGTGGTCGACGAAATAAATACATTATTGGGTTTGTTACTGACCCACTACGGAAATATAGTGGGTCTGTTGGACTATGTGCGACTTATTTTTCGATCCAACATGACAAATGTTTGAACAAGAACTGAATTTGATGGAATATCATGTACTTATGAATTTCAATGAATATTTGAACATACATTGAACCTCTGAAGTGTTCAGAGTCTTTTTTGAAACTTGACCTTGTGATCTAGTTTCTGACTCCACATACATATAATCGCGTTTATAGATTGACCTAGATTTGATGACGATAAATATTCATAAAGATACGGATTTGATATAAAATATGTTCTCTACAGTTTCCATAAGGAATTTGAGACGAACACAGTTTATTTAAGGTAGATAACTAGTAATTTAAATGATGTCCAGTACATACACAATATAAGTCTAAGGGGACATAACTCTTTGTGTTTTAAAGCAATCTTTGTTTCACTTGCCGTCTAGCCTTTCAATATGTAGGTTAACATTTCCATACAGTTTTAATCAAATCCATCCACCAATGCCTTAAATATGGCACAGGACGACAGACGAACGGACAGACGGACAGACGGACGGACGGACGGACGGACGGACGGACGGACGGAAGGTAAACGACAAACACATCCCATTCATATTTGCCCATGATTAACAAAGTAGTAGATAATGTCCATGCAATATTATATTGTTTAGTTAGTTGTTTTTCTTATATTCTGTCTTGACGTTATTACATCTTGTGCTATCTGTGGTAACTTTATATGATGTGCAAACGTTGTTATATGTTGTGGATAGTTTAAGCAGGGTGATATTCCGCCTTGACACCGGAAATTAAAGCGCGAATGTACGGAATGTGACGGTAATGCGATCCGTAAAGGGTAACGCCCGTAAAGCAAACAATTAAAATGGCGTCGCCGTGGCAACAGGCCTCCTTGGCCAATCTTCCTCAATCTATTAAACTAGGAGAGTTATTGAAAATATAAATATGTATCTACATAATATAAAGATGTTTTTACATAATATAACGATGTATCCACATAATATAAAGATGTATCTACATAATGTAAAGATGTATCCACATAATATAATAAAGTATGGACATAATGTAAAGATGTATCTACATAATATAAAGATGTATCTACATAATATAAAGATGTATTTACATAATATAAAGATGTACCCACATAATATAAAGATGTATCTACATAATGTAAAGATGTATCTACATAATGTAAAGATGTATCCACATAATATGATAAAGTATGGGCACACTATAATAAAGCAAGCACATGATATAAAGATGTATCTACATAATATAAAGATGTATCTACATAATATAAAGATGTACCGACATAATATAAAGATGTACCGACATAATATAAAGATGTATCTACATAATATAAAGATGTATCTACATAATGTAAAGATGTGCCGACATAATATAAAGATGTATCTACATAATGTAAAGATGTACCGACATAATATAAAGATGTATCTACATAATGTAAAGATGTAACTACATAATATAATAAAAACTGTCAGACTATAAGTACAAAACCACAACACATAACCATATACTGACATAATATAAATATGTTTGTACAACATGTAAAGATCGATGTACATAATGTAATAACAAACAGACATAATAATGGAGTTTCATCACGTCTAAAGACAGTGCCGGCGTTCCATAATACGCAGTATATTTTCATGTATACGATGTACATATTTCATTTGACGTGGTACATTTTGCATAATAACCATTATATAGTGTGCAAACAACGTCATATGCATTTACAAACAACATTATATGCAGTCTATTCTTCAATACGTGTGGTGGTACTTTGATTATATGCGGTGGTTTAAACTTTATGATCATACTTTCCGGCATTCTCCGGAATTATTTCCGGAAATTACCGAGCATGACAGATAGGTTTGAACATTAACACCGTCTAATCCATTTAAAAAGGCCTTGTGGAACAATCTTTATGAAAAGTGTACACATTTTCTAAAAAGACGAGATGCAGAATGTCGTCAATGCTAACGATCTCTGATTCCTGAAGCAGACAATTCTTGAAATCATTATGGCAAAAGGATAAATTGCTCATCTTGAGAAATTTCTCCATTTGTCACAATGCGTTCAACCAACCCCTCTTCAATAATTATACTTTCATTTATTAAGATTTTCTATAGTTTTGCCGTAACGTCATCTGATGCATGCTTGTTGTTTTACGGAAAAGATTTAAAAATGTGTTTAGGGTACCACTTTATGGTAATGTTTCCTCATAAAAACAACTTTAAATTCCTCAGCAGCTTCTTGAAATTAGAGAAATAACATGAAAAGTGATTTACATGATATAATCGATTTTGATTTTGGGAAAAGGCATAACTTCGTTTCTGAACAGTGTAGGTTCAAATCAGCCGGCATATTTGCTCTGTCTTATCATAATCCTCACAAGTTGACTGAAGCTTCTAATAAGCATATGTTAGTTAGTACGCGTATATACATGTCATATTCTACTCCTATAACATAAGACTCAGTTGACAAGCACTCGACCTTGTGAGAGGTCATATATTATTGGACTAGTAATATTTAGACTTTAGACTTTAGATTTTGATCAGACTGCAAATCACGCCGAATGAACAGACCAATCTCGTCTAGAGCGGATTTCAGAGCAGACGACGACATTCTGCCCCTCGTGTATTCAGAAAATGTGTACACATCTATTTATAAATTATTCAAGCGCTTTTTTTGAAATTGAGTAAACGGTGTAAATGTAATATATATCTGTCTGCTGACTCGGTATTTTCCAGATAAATAATTACGGAGCATGCCGGAAAGTATGATCATCCTAATGAAAAATGCACCGCATATAAAGCTGTTTACACCATGTAATTAGTATGGACCGAACATATTGCCAAATGGATTGCGTACTATGATTGTTTATGAACACTTACATAATAATTCACCAGGTATAAAGATACATGCAGGCACTTCATATATTAAAACATACATCGCATATATTGACCAACATACAACGTATAAATGAAAAGTACTGCATACAAAAACAAATACACCACATATAATGTCATTTGTACTGCATAGTATATAGTTTGTATTACCTTGGTTTACCTTGGTGTTGAGATCTTATGTAGGCTACTGCCTCTATGATCCGTCTCTAATTTTTTTCGCGCACTCGCTTCGGTCCCTCATAATATGGCGTGAATTTAAATGGTATATTTTTCCAATGTATATTAATTCTATTTTTGAAACTGTTAACACTACTTGCATTTACTATTTCCTCGGGCAGATTGTTCCAAGTATCAACAACGCGTTGGGAGAAGTGAAATTTCCTAATATTTGTACGGCAATGTTTTTTATATATTTTTTGGCTGTGTCCTCTTGTTTGAGAGTTGTTTAATGGAAAAAGGTTACGGCATTCGATTTTGTCTATATTATTTATAATTTTGTATGTTTCCACCATGTCTGATCGGCTTCTTCTGTATTGGAGTGATGGTAGGCCTAGAAACTTTAATCTTTCGGGATAGCTTAGCAGTTTTGTTGTTGGTAGTATTTTAGTTGCTCTTCGTTGTACGTTTTCTATATTGATCCTTTCCTTTTTGTTAGTTGTTGTCCATACTGTGCTGGCGTATTCTAAATGTGGTCTGACGAGACTTTTGTATAGTATAAGGAGCATTTCTTTATCTAGATAGCTGAAAGATCTTTTTATGATTCCCAATATTTTGTTTGCCTTCTTGACTTGTGTGTTTATGTGGTCTTGGAATTTTAATTTGTTGTCCACTATGACTCCAAGGTCTTTTTCTTGAGATGTTTTTGTAATTATTTCTCCATCCATATAATATATAGCACTACTATCCTCATTCTGTCCAAGGTGTATATGCTTGCATTTGTTCTTGTTGAAGGTCAATAGCCATTTTTTTGACCAAGCTGCGAGTTTGTCTAGGTCGTTTTGAAGTGATGTGATGTCTGCATCGTTTTTGATGACAGAATAAATTTTCGTGTCGTCCGCAAAAAGTTTAGTGGTGTTTATTAATGTATCTGGGAGATCGTTTATATATATGGTCCAGTACACTGCCTTGCGGTATTCCGCTTGTCACTGGTGTCCAGTTTGAGTATGATTCGTTTAGGACGACTCTTTGTTTTCGTTCGAATAAAAAGTTTTCAATCCAACTGAGTAATTTACCTTTTATACCGTAACTTTTTAGTTTTGATATTAATCTTAGATGCGGAACTGTATCAAAGGCTTTCTGAAAGTCAAGGTAGATTGCATCTATTTGATTGTGTTGGTCGATTTTTTCTGTCCAATCATCTAGAACTTCCAGAAGTTGTGTGACACATGATTTTCCTTTTCTAAATCCATGCTGGTGTTTCGTAAAAAGTTTATTAATTTCCATGTGGGCCATTATTTTATCTCTGATTTCAGTTTCCATAAGCTTACATATGATAGATGTAAGACTTATGGGTCGGTAGTTTGCAGCTTCTTGTTTGGATCCTTTTTTGTGAATCGGCATGATATTTGCAAGTTTCCATTCTGAGGGTAATTTGGATTGTTCCATTGATTTGTTGAAAAGCATTGTTAGCGGTTCCAATATATTTGATGATGTTTCTTTTATAACTTTAGGGTGAATCTTGTCATAACCCGGTGATTTGGTTTCTTTAAGTTTGTCGATATGTTTCGATAATGAATACTTATTGAATGTTATGTCTTCAAGTTTGAATGTTGTTTTTGGTTCCAATACTGGGATTTCGTTTACATCTTTTTCTAACGTGAAGACACTTTTAAAGAATTCATTCAACAGCTCCGCCTTTTCTTTGTTTTCGGTGTGAATTATGCCCATTTCGTCTTTCATACTGATGATTTTTTCCTTAGACTTTTTTTTTGACTGTACGAACTTCCAAAAGATTTTAGAGTCGGTTTTCATTTTCATGGCTATAGATTTTTCATAATTCCATTTTGCTTTTTTAACCATAAAGTTTGCCGTAGTTTTAGCTATGTTGTATTTTTCATTGTTACTTGGGTTCTTACAATATTTAAATTTTTTCCATGTGGTTCTCTTTTTTTTAACTGCCGTGAGGGTTTCCTTATCCATCCATGGCGTATTGAAATCATGCGAGGCAGACTTGCTCACCGGTATGTTGTCTTTTGTCGCTATTGATAAGTTATCGACAAATCTGCTCCACATAACGTCAATATCGTCAGTTTCCAGCTCAGTTTCCCAATCGTTTGCACTTAAAATGTTGTTAATCCTGTCATAGTTCCCCTTGAAATATGCCAGTTTGTCAGTTTTTTTGGCATTCAATTCTGCCGAGAAGTTAAAAGTGAATTCCAATACCTCATGATCACTGTTCCCTAATGGCGCGTGGTGTGTTAGATCTTCTATCATTCCTTCTTCGTTTGTTAATATCAGGTCTAGAAGGCTTCGGTTGTTATCACCTCTAAAGCGTGTTGGTTTGTTTACATGTTGAAAGAGATAAGCGTCTCTAATTGTTTCTAAGAACTGAGTTGCTAAGTGTTCTATACCTACATTAGTAGATTGTGTATCCCAATCGATTTCCCTAAAGTTGAAATCCCCAACGTGGATTATGTAATCATATTTGATGCTGGCATAACAGTCAATTTTCATTAGTTTTGCCAGTTCCGAAATGCAGGTAGGGTCTGTGATGCTTGGGCTTCGATAGATACATGATATAAGTAGATTCTCTTTCTTTCTGTTTTTTATTCCTATTAGAACATGTTCTATTATTTTGCTCTGGGGGAAATCAATTAGGTACGCATCGATATTGTCTTTAATGTATATTAAACAGCCTCTACATGTAGATTCTATTGAGGTAGGGTGAAACATATTATACCCTTTTATGCGCCATTCAACAGAACTGTAATCACTTGTATTATTGAATTTGCTGAATATTTCTGTAATGGCTATAATGTCATATTTTCTTTCTTTCATTAATGTTTGTAACTCACACATTTTGTTCCATAAGGAGTCAGCATTTGTGAACATAATACTTAGGTTATTCTGTTTAAAAACTGTATTTACATTTTTAAAAATAAAACCGTCCCCCTATCCATCATTGTTAGAATGTAGCTGAGACTGTATGAGGTTACCTCCAAGCACCGTCTCATCTGGATCGATGTTGCTACTTGCACCCTGGATATTAGTGCACGGAAATCCGTAATTTATTGGTTTCAGAAGAGTTTGAGACTCCAGGCTCAGTGAATTGTTGGCTTGGTAGTAGTTTTGTGGAAATGCTACGTTTTTGCTTTTTTCACTACTTGATTTCGTTATTGTTGTTTCGCAGCTTGTGATTGTTGTGTCGTTGAAATTTTGTTCTTGTTCCTCTTGCATTTCGTTTCGTACAGGGGTTGCTTTGTTTGCATTTTGTCTCCTTAGTTTGTTTGTTTCACGTTGTTGTGGTGTAAGGTCCTTGGTTATAATGCAGCTCTTAAGTTTATTTGATTGTGGCAATTCTCTGATTTTTGAAGCATTATCCAGGATATCCTTTCTGTGTTTTTTGTTATTTAGAATAATTTTTAGGGGTCTGCATTTGCTTGGATTAAAGGTGCCTAGTCTGAAGCAAACATGTACGTCTAAGTCTTGTATGCCTATTGAATTACACAGTTCACAAAATTGTTTGATATCATAATCTTTTCTGACAGAACTGTTAGAGTGTGTAGATTCTGGTAGATGGTAAATTATTAGATTTAAAGTTCTTTTTTTTTTATCTTCTATTTCCCTGATTTCCTTTCTGACATCTTCTTGGAGTGAAGCTTTGATTTCTGTTTTTATTTCTTCAATCAGTGATGGTTTTATTGAGATTATTTCTTTTTTAACTTTTTTGCCTATGTCGTTATCAATTTCGTTCATTTTTTCTTCCATAATTGTGAGTCTTGTTTGAGTGTTTTCTTCAATTGTTTTTAATCTTGTGGAGAGATTTGACATGCACGGGAAATTTTGTTTGCATACATTGCAAGTCCATTTAAAAGTGTTGGTTTCATCCTCCTTTAATGCTTCTGCTAGTTTAGGTGATATTTTAGTGCATTGTATGCAAAAACTTAGTTCACAGACACAGCAAGCTAGATTTTGCTGGTCTTCAATGGTAATATCACAAATGTGGCAGGTGTTGCTGCCTATTCTTGCTCTTTTAATTGCTTTGGTTTTATTGATTGGTGTTGAGCTTATTAAATTTGCCATCTTGTTGGGTTTCGGTTTGTTTCTTTATTTTTCCTTTCGTTGTAAAACAGGGCTTCCCTATTTCGTAGGTGGTGTATGGATGTTATAATCCCTGATCATGAGGTATTTTACTCCACTGGTTTGTTGTCGAATACTTGAAATTGATTGTTGTTAAACTAGTGAGCAGGGCTTCCCTATTCACTGGTTATTGTTCATTTAGATTCAATTGTGAGAGCAGGGCTTCCCTACTTACATTTGATAGTTTGCCTTATCTTTCTCCTAGTGGAGGTATATGGGTGTAAAACAGGGCTTCCCTATTTCACATTTATGTGACGTTGAATTTCCTAGATACAGCTCTTATACTATACAAAATCCAATTTTCGTTGTAGTCGTCGAAATTAAATAAAGATTGATTCTCTTGAGGAGATTATTGTTTTATATTCACTTGAAAATATTATTCAAAAATGAGTTTTGAAATTGTTTGTATGTGAGCAGGGCTTCCCTATTCACAGTTGCATTTTGCACATTTTGACCAAGTCAATAATATATTTAATTATAGAGTATTTGTTGTTCATCTTTTCATATCTCTTGAGGAGATTAATGTTTATACTGTAATTCCTTTTATGTGAGCAGGGCTTCCCTATTCACTGGAACATCTTTCACAAATAGTTATGTATTTTAACAGGGCTTCCCTATTAAATATTTAATGGATAAACTCACTGGCATCTATTAACAAGATATAACTTAATGTTTGAACATTTTTCTAATTTTAATGGTTATCTATCACTATTTTCGATTGTTGATTTCAATTTTAACAACTTGTGGAGCCACAATAAAGCCAAATGTTTTCCTGGATGGACTCCATCAATGTAGAGATTAAAGTTTTTTGTGTATTTAACACGAGAGGATGAATTTTTCTTGGATGATCTGATGATGTCTAAACATAGTTTTGGAGTTCTAGTACAATTTATGCGGTCAATATTAGAGTTGAGATAGTCAATTGTTTCGTGAAGCAATGTTTCTTGTTCCAGATATTGATTTATGTTATTGCATCCTTTTCTTCTATTCCATTCCACAATGGAATAGTATGGGCAGTTAATGAAGAGAACTGTTGCCGAATTATTGCATCGTTGAATTGAGGATTTGAAATATCTGTATTTGACAATTAATTGGTCCACGGTCTCTGTAGGGTTGTTTTTGAGTGAAATGAACTTTCCTACCTTGTCCGTCAGCTCACATGTCCCAAACCAGACGAAAACGATGGGTCTTATGGCAATTTGAATATTTCTCAATAGTGACCTTTGAAAACGTTGATCGTCAACAGTGACTCCACTTCTAGAAATTATTTTTATGGATCCATAGTAATCTCTCGTGATTTCATTCGACAGAAAAAAAACTTTACTATCTGTGACGAGAAGACAATCCCTGAAAACTCTGGTGACGGGGCGTTGGTATTCCTCAGTCTGTAGCTTGTTAAACTCTTTAGTTAACTTTGAGATTGACATCGGTTAGAAATTTGGATGAAATATGGACTGAATCTAGAATTAATTTTAAATGGCGGCACCACGCACAATGTGAAGAAATACACGAGTTACAAAAATACGGAATTACACAAAACTAATAAATTTACTTCCCTAAATAACTGGATTGGTATCATTCTGGATTGTTCATCTACCATTAAATCACAAAAATGTATCAATACATCGCAGGATTACGATGATTCATGAAGGATTAATTGAGACAAATTCTCTCCTGCAAATTTTATGCGACCGACCGGAAGCGAGCCAAACCGGAAGCCAAACCAATTGCACATGACGTTGTTTGTACAACGTATAATGGTTATTCTACTGTTTTAACACTATTTTGCACTGCATATTGTAAGAAGCGTTTTTCCTACATAAAACAACTCCGAAGTCTTACCTTTTAAATTCAAGTTTTAATAGTTGTAATTGTTGAGAAGTTAAAGTTTCATTGATCAAATAATGCCGCTGCTGCTGACTGTTTACACCTCTATTTATAATGTTCCATCCTGACAACAAACAGATTCAACCAATCAAATCTCGTCAGGATGCGCTCAGGATGGAAGCAGACCAATCAGAAACTCGTAGTATTTTCTATCGTAAATTCATGCGCTCTATAGTAAAATGGTGTAAACAGGCTGACAGCGTGGAAAAATGACCAATATTAATTACACAAATATAGTTCACAAAATAACAATACACAGAAATGATGCTTATGTCAGTCTCAAATGGCACATGGAGCGAATCTACGGTAATTAACTGATTAAACAAATAATCTAGTAAATCAGGATGTCAGGATCGGACATTCCTTCCGCCTGATCCATCCTGAACAAATAGTGCCCAGACGAAACAACACAAAGTCAAATACTCAAATAAATAGATACTCTCTGTACAAGATTTACAATAGATAAAAATAGGTTGACTAAATTATGCACACAAAATGACTTTTGGAAGTTGCTAATACATTTGGGGCTAATCCTACAACGACCTTCAGGAAACAACAACAACAACAACAACAACAACTGAAAGTTTCCAAAATGTACGCTTACAATGTGACAGCCAAATTCAGGCAATGTTTCCACAAAATACGCGGTCATCATGAATTATCATCAACTATTATGTGCATAGTGACATCTAAATAACTTTTCTACACATCTAAGTGATAAACTCAGACGGAATAAACATTAAATGGAGTTTTACAAGCATCGGATTCAGTCCAAATATGACAACGCCTTCAACATTGTAATGGAAGGACTTAAGAGGTAAACTTGACTAGTTATTCAATGATTCATAATGACAATATACAATGAAATGACGACTTTACTAATGCAGGAACAAACATGAAATTGCATATTGAATGAATTAATAAATCAGATGAAAAAGGAAGGTTAATAATCATGACCTGTGATGTTTTACAACAAACAGTCACAAGTCATGGTTCTTACACTTGCCCCTCCTTAAAGAAATAAACTTCTCCTGAAGTTTGAGACGCACTGTGGTAACTTGAGCAGTATCCTATATTAATTAACGTGAAATTAATCTATATCCTCCATCTCAATGTCTTGAAATTTTTTTCATATAAATAAGGCATAGTCCAACCTATCCGTTGTTCACTGGTACACTGTTCATAAGTCTCTTGGTTAAACTATCACTTATCACTCAGAAATTAACATTAAATTTCACTTTGGTAATGGGGAAGCATTCATTCTAAGGGGTATGTGTGCCAACTTCTGTAGAGTACCGGCAGAAAGACATCTTTGAAGGGTGGAGTAATTATATACCAGACTCCTCTGAATGGATGGTGGGTAAGGACTGGTTCCATTTGCGATCTCCCTCAGCGTCTGATAATTATAGTACCTGGACTTGCTGGAAGGGTTATCTTGTCTGACTGGGGTGCCCTGGAGAATTAGATGGTTGTTGAAACCTAACAACAAATCCCTCTCCATATTCAGGTTCAATCCCCGATCAGACAAGATCATAGCTGCAAACTCTACACAGAGAAGCTTTCGGTCAGGGGTCATATTTTTCCATCCTTTGGGAGGCCAATTGAGCTGTCCATGTACAAGAACAACAGATTCATCAGGGACTTGGGACCAATCCCTTCGGGCGGGCGGCAGAAGTGGCATACATCCGGCTGAAATTATTTCTAGCGCTAAACTTTGGGTCGTTGGGGTGGCAGGTGTTGAAGAAGATGGCTCTGTACATGTCACAGGTGGCACTGAGGTAATGGGCATTGAAGAAGCTGGTGTTAAAGTGGCAGTTTCTTCAAGTGACGTGGTACACGGCTGATAAGTTGATAAAGGCAGATTTGATGTTAATTCATTCATGGGGATGATCTCTGGTTTCTCGGGGTTGTACTCCTCCTGGGCTTCTTCCAAAGAAATAGGAGAAGGTGATCTAAAAGAGTTGTGAGGAGACGAACAAGAAGAAGAAGACAAGGAAGAAAAAGCAGATACTGTGACACAGGGAGTAAAATTAGCGGTCGCCCAGTCGCCCATGGCGACTAAATCTTCGGCTGGACCACCTAAGATTTCAAAATCGTCGTCCAGCCGGCGACCTTAAATATTGCATTTTCTATACTCCAGACCCCATGTTATTTTCTTTGTCAATGGAATCATCAAAAACTGATGAAGTTTATCAACTGTTAGAGAAATTGTCTTTTTTCTCATTACCAGATCCAAAATAGCCCCTTTTTTGTTTAACTTGTTTCATCGGCGAACAAAACATGGAAGATCGAGAGATTCCAAATACAATTGTAAATATTAGGACCCCTCTAGGCGATAAATGAGCGACGGTTATCGGATTTATTCTACCGCGTAAACAAAATTGGGTACCTGTAATCTATAAATAGATACGGAAAATATCCCAAACAGACTTATAAGTATTACGTCAGCTTTTTCAAAATGTCTGCGCAGTCAAATTTAACAAAAATTACAATGCGGCGTTTTCTCGACTGGGTTAGCGGACCCAAAAAGAAAAGGTTATTTTACAGGGTTCGAATTTAAGCTTGCAAACTCGCGAGTGCAAATTTCAAATTGCAAGGTGAGATTTCAGGAACCAGCATATTTTTGCGAGTGAACATTTTGGGCCGAATAATACGCATTTCTATTTGTCGATCTTTTACAGGGTTGTTTCTTTGACAAATCGCTGTTATTGCAGTGATTTTTCGAGATTTACCGAGTGGCTGGGAGTATATATATACTTTCAGTTTTGCAATATTAGCGGAAGTTTACAATCGACTCATGTGCATGCATATTCAACGGCCCCAATATTGATGACGTTTACTGTATACATTTGGGCATCGGAATTCTAAAATTAGTTTTAATTTATATATCGCAAATACGATGGTATATTTTGGGTTTCCCAAGTTGTATTCACAACGGAGATAGAAGGAATGGATGTCTTGCACTTAATCTATTTATTTATTGGGGTTTTACGCTGCTTTCAACAATATTTCAGTTATATCACGGCGACAGTTCACTTATTCATGATCCCTGGGTAAACAAACCAGTACTAGGCTAGAAAATGAAAAATAACAAGGTCACCGATTTAGGTCATTCACTGAAACAGGGCAGTGTACGATTTATATGTCAACATTACATCCGATCCTAGCAGGAACATAATTTAAAATGATTTCAAGCAGGAATTGAGATTGATACTCTAGATTTCTGTTTCCAATTTAAAAACAATAGTTCATCAGTTTTCATGAATGACTTTTCTTCATTTGGTTTTGCATTGAATAAATTTAAATAAAACTAGAACTATCACTGAAGATGATAAATACCCCCTAAACAGCACCTTGACTACACCAAAACTTAATAAGTAAAAGGGCCCTTACTCTGTAAAATAACATGCAATTGTAACCCCTTTAGGATATGCACATCTCCTCTTGGGATAGAAGCTTCAAGTAACATTTTATTGAATTCCTATTTTGTAAGAAATAGGCCGGACAAAATATGGCTTCCGACCAACAGACAGACAGACAGACAGCCCACCACAGTGACTCCTATATACCCCCTCTTCTTCGAAGGGGGGTATTAAAATACATGTTTGCTTGTTGTAATAGGCTACATATAATATGAATAAAAAAAAATCATATATGAATTTGCGTAATTGTATTATTGAAAAGGTTGGGCCACCAAATTTTTCTCTGGGCCACCATTATTCTATAGTAAGTGGTCCAGTTGGCCACCAAGCTCAAAATGTTAGTCTTTATCCCTGTGACATCAGATGTTTGTTTCAAGGGGCTGGTGTTGTCACCATGAGGTCCTACAGAGCTGTTTGTGTTGCAAGGAACCATAATTGCGGAAATGCAACTGACTTCCTCGTTAAAGTCCGACTCAAGCTCGGTCCTAATGATTTTGAAAGCCGTTTCTTTCCTTTGTAAGATGTTGAGGATAAATTTGGATTCCACCCCAAGCAACTGAGCAGCTTCTTTCCGCACACAAGCATCGGTACAGAGGTGCCAGCTGCCGGGACATAAGGTTTCTTGTGTTGGCAGAGTTATAGCCCTCCTGTTTAATGACGACATTGACTTAAGATTAGTGCAGATTGTGAGGTCAAGTTTTGCCATATAGGTGATGTCATTAAATAAAAAAAGTGCCTTAATGTCATCAGGGCTTATCTTCACGCTGGTCAGCTCTGATGAGGGGGCTGCTCTTTTGTTGTTGTTGACATCGGATGATGTAGGCTTTGGCAGAGACGTTGAAGTGATCTCTGCCAACTTCCATCCTTCCTTCCACTGAGTGAGGGAGCGAGGTCTACCTTCACTCCAACGTGCCACGGCTTCCATGGCAAGAGTTGAAATGTGGCTGTAAGAAGGTGTAGGGTCGTGAAACTTCATGTACTGTTCAGGCACAGGTGAAAAGTAAAAGCAGGCTGCTGTACTGAACAAGTCTTTTGGTAGATTTTCATATACCAGAGCATGCTGGGTTTTAACATGGTACTTCATATCACTTGCCCTCCTGAACTCCGTTGACTCTTTGGTACTGCACCATACACAAATTAATCTTATTGGGTTGTGGTTTGCTGTTGAACTATGTGCAAGTAGATCTTTCTTGGAGTTGAATGTTGATGGACATTTGTCACAGTTGAAGCTAGCTATTTTGGATCTCATGGCTGTAATTGAAAGGAAGTTAGATTCATGAAATATCAATCTTTCTGCTGATCATGTTGAATCCAAACTGCCCACACTGTTCACTAGATGCAAATACAGACTTATCTTGAGATGAGTTTCTTAACTTTGATGAAACAGGTTGCTTCGCGAAATAATGAACTGCCCCAAATCATTAGACATATTCTATGTTAACTGACTGTTGGTTGATCAGACCACATCAGTCAACAGGGGTTGCAGATCTGCTAAATGCGCGCACCTTTTCCACAGATGAACCTTCTCCTTCATCTGAACCTACATTGAACATCCAATGTTCTCACAATGATATTCACACAATTCATTTTCCGCAAAGCAACACTCATTTCACACTAATCTCGTTGTATTATGAGATGCTCTACTGGCAGTTAGATTCAGACATATCTTTCATCATAGCTGTTCTAAATGTTGACAACCATGATGGTATTTCCTTTCCTTCATATACTCTGAGACGGTCAATATGTAAGGCTTTTGTTGGGGACTGCTTAGACTTTTTAACAAGATATATAATATCATCAAGCTTTTTCGTGATGATGTATGGACCTTTCCATTTTGACGACAACTTACTACAAACATTGGGACGTCTACTGGGGTCGTGTAACCAGACAGCTTGGCCAATACTGAAAGACCTGGACTTAGCTGTCCTATCATAATGACGTTTTTGGTAATTTGACTTTTTCTTTAGGGTTTGTCTTGCTAAATCATGAGCCTTTGTAAGGCGATACTTCAGCTCATCCACATATGTGTCCAAGTCTGAAGCAGACTGGTTAATGGAAGATGGAGGTATCCCAGTACAGGCTTGCAATGGTAGGATAACTTCTCTTCCAAAAACCATCCTGTTTGGAGTTTTGCCAGTACTTGCATGAATGGATGATCTATAAGCCATCATGACTTGGGGCAGAAATTCATCCCATGTACTTTGATCAGATTCGCAATACATGGTCAACATAGAAGCCAGTGTACGATTAAATCTTTCTACACAGCCATTTGACTGTGGTCGTAGAGGGGAAGCTCTGGTCTTATAAATGTGAAGATGTTCACACATACTACCAAATAGTTTACTTTCAAAATTTCGCCCCTGATCAGAGTGCAACTGCATGGGCACTCCAAAACGGCAAACGAACTCATTGACGAAAGCTCTGGTTATTGTTTCTGCCTCTTGGTTTGGCAGTGGAATGGCTTCTGTCCATTTGGAGAAGAGATCGGTCATGACTAGTATGTATTTGTTACCTCTTGATGTTCTTGGCAATGGGCCAAAAATGTCAATTGAGCACTTCTCCATAGGCTCTAACACAGGCTTAGAACCAAGGGGAGCATGCGCAGGTTTCTGATGTTTTCTAGCTGCACATGCATGGCATGATTTACAGTATTTTTCAACGGAACTTTTCATTGCTGGCCAGTAAAAGATATTTTTTAGCTTCCCAAGCATCTTGTCAGTACAAAGATGGCCAGATGAGGGAATATCATGGAAGAAATACATGACATCATTTCGCATAGAAAGGGGGACAATCAGTTGCTTGCATGTTAAATTTTCATCTTCTATCCAAGTGCGAAATAACATGCCATTCTGTATTGATAATCTTTCCCATGATTTCCACAGTGACTTCACAGTAGTGGATTTATCTGAAACTGAAAACCATTGAGGTCTTGTGTTAGCTTGTTCAATTGTTGTTATGATGAAGTGTAGATCAGGATCAGCTAACTGATTCTTCCTGATATCAGCATGTGACCAACCAGGAAGTAATGCATCTTTTTGTATTAAGGTGCTATTGTTTTGGCTTCTTGTTATAGCTCTTGTACAGTCGGGAACTAAAATAGGTGTGCTGGGGGGTGATGGGTCAGTTTCAGCATCAGAGCAGATCTCGACCAAACTATTTTGCTGTTGTTGATTCCTGCAACTAGTGCAGGGTTTTCGTGAAAGGGCATCTGCATTTCTATGTTGTGCACCCGGTCTGTGCTTAACTGTCAGGTTGTAGGTAGCAAGTTCTTGAAGCCATCTGGCTACTTGGCCAGTTGGATTCTTCAAATTTTTCATCCACGAAACAGCTGCATTGTCTGTACGTAGTAATACATTCTGACCATATAGGTAAGAATGGAAGAATTTTAGAGCGTTTATAACGGCTAAAAGCTCTTTCCGTGTAACACAGTAAGAGACCTCATGTTTGTTGAGAGTTTTGCTTTGATAAGCTATGACAGTCTCTTTACCATCTTGAATCTGGGACAGAACCGCACCGGTTGCTAAATCTGAAGCATCCGTATCCAAAATGAACGGTTCATTGGGTTTTGGATAGCTTAAAATTGGTGATGTTGTGAGGGCTTTCTTCAGTTGATTGAATGCCTTTTCACATTCAGGAGACCATGTGAATTTGTTTGATTTTTCAGCAATTATGTGAAGAGGTTTCGCAATTTGTGCAAAATTCCCAACAAAACGTCTATAGTAAGAACACAAACCAAGAAAACTTCTTACTTCCTTAGCATTTTTTGGAATAGGCCAGTTTTGAACAGCCTCAACTTTTGCTGGATCTGTTGAAATACCAGATTCTGAAACTATGTGCCCTAAAAATTTGACAGAAGTTTGAAAAAGCGAACATTTTGATGGTTTTAATTTAAGGTTTGCACTCTGGAGGCGTTTAAAAATATGCTCTAAGCGAATCAAACCCTGGTCAATTGTTTCAGAGGGGATGATTATGTCATCCATATAGAGAAGACATTCTTTCCATTGCAGACCTCTCAATACATTTTCCATGAGTCTTTCAAACGTCGATGGAGCATTTGAAAGTCCAAAACTCATGACTGTGAATTGATAGAGACCCATACTTGTCGCGAATGCAGTCTTGTCTCGGTCCCTTTTTGACATGCCAACTTGCCAATACCCTGAATTCAAATCGAGCGAACTGAAATACTTTGCACCCGAAAGAGAGTCCAGACAGTCATCGACACGGGGAAGCGGGTACGCGTCTTTAACTGTGAGATCATTGACCTTTCGATAGTCGACACAAAACCGAGGTGTGCCATCTTTTTTCGTGACCAGTACGACTGGTGAAGCCCATGCACTTGAAGATGGCTCAATGATTCCACGATTAAGCATTTTCTCAACTTCATCTTTTTCAATTTGACGTTTTCCGAAGGGAAGCCGTCTCGGGGGTTGACGGACTGGTGCTGCATTTCCTGTGTTGATTGTATGAGTGACCAGGTCAGTGTGACCTATGTCTTCGGAAGACTTTGAGAAAATGTACTGGTATTTTGTCAATAGTTCAGAGATTCTTTGTTTCTCATGTGCATTGTCATTTGATGTACTTCGTTCAAAAAGATCATGCAAATGTGATGGCAGGTCGCTGGCTGATGTTTCAGACACTTGTGCAACATGCCTGACGGGTTGCTTATCTTGCTCATAGAATGACTCGCATGTTCCAAGTTTCATGTTTGCATTTAAAGTAACACACTCCTCCCCATAGTTAATAACATTTACCATGTGGTTATCTGTGCTAAGATCCAATATGCCTCCCATTACAATGACCTCTTTCTTTGCCATTACATCCAGAGAAGGCTCAATAAAACCATTTTTAGACAAATATTCTGCCTGAGGTACATTTACAGAAAGCCACATCCTTGATTTAGGGGGTAGTTGCACAGTCTCTTTAACTTCAACACGACACACATGAACTGATTCACCACCAGTCCAGAGAGGAATTTGCTTATCTTGGATAATGAGACAAGACTGTCTATAGCTAATGCTCTCTACATGTTCCTTGAGGAAATCTTGGCCCAACAATCCATCCATATGAAGATCACAGACTATGAATGGCAAATCAAAGTTTTCACTACCAAGTCTGACCAGTATGTCTGCTGAGCCATAGACTGTCATATCATTTCCATCTTGAAGTGTATATTCAATTTTCCTCAAAGGACTTTTGTCCTTAATTTCAGCAAATTTTCTGGTTGATATCAATGAAGCGGTTGCTCCGCAGTCAATCAAGAAATTTTCAGATGTAGAGTTAAGTTTACCAGTTATATAAAAGCCATTGTCATGTACATTAAATGCTGTACCTGCTCTTGCTGAATGAACATTTTCCTTTTCTAATTGAAGTGTAGTAGGCCCTGATGTATTGTTGGCAGTCGACTGCTGGCCTACAATGTCGACTGCTGAAAGTTTTCCTGGTGGTTACCATGGTTACTACTAGCAGAAGTAGCAGTATTGTACGACCTGTGTGGATGATTGTCATTATGTGTGTTGGTGTTTTGCGGTGTTCTGTACGGACAGTTTCGAATGAAATGATCTGGGGAGTTACAATGGAAGCAATTTTTGTTTAAAGGTCTTTTAGTGCGATTAGTTTCACTAGAAAAGACAGTTTTGTAGCAGTTTTTCTCTAATTGCTCAAGGCGGGATTTGACACCTTCCAATGCCTGAAGAACAAAGGTGCTGTCGGTGCTCTGATTCTGGCTGCCAGAGGGATTCATATCTACTGAACGGACAGGCGCACTGTTTTCTCCCAGAATAGACTCATAGCGTTCAATCACTGCTACTGCACTGTTAACTGTCTGGCAGTCATTATCTATACATCTACATTTCATTTCAAGGGGAAGGAGCTTGTACAGCTGGTTGAGAGCAAGTTTTTCTTGTGCTCTGGTATCTAGATCAGAATAGGCTTTCTGAGCAAGCTGACGGAGATCGTCGCCTAAAGCTGCGATGCTTTCATTCCTCTGGCGCTTTCTGAACTCCAACTTGCTCAGCCACTTACTCTGATGCTTGCTGACACCAAACCTACAGCTTAGTCTTTCAACAAGCTGACTATAGTGTCGCCTCTCAAACTCAGTTAGACTCATGTAATAAGTTCGGGCAGCACCTCTTAAACTTGTAGCAAGCATCAGTACCTTTGTACTATCATCCCACCCAGAGAGCTCTGAGCAGTCCTCAAAGTATGATAAATACAGTTCAAAACCTTCTTCACCATTATAATGTTCGGGTTTCACTGTATGTGTAATAGAAGAGGGTCTGAATGTATGTTGAGATGTGTTTCTATGTAGTATTCCATTATTGGTTTGATTTGCTGAAGAATGTGTGTCCGGGGTTCTAAATCGGATGTGTCGTCTGCTTCTATCACTGGGGTATGTGTTCTGTGAGTTTGTTTTGTAATTTGATGTGTAAAAATCTGTCTCCTGATCAGAACATTCAGACTGTTCTGATGAAGATATATCTCGGGGCTGTATTTCTGGATTTTCTAATGTAGTTTCAGTTTCATTACTCTCAATGGGGTGGTTGAATGTCACTTCTGGATCTGGTGAGTCGGCCATTATAATAAGTCAACGAAACTTGTGTAAAAAAAAGTTTTCTGCTTTAAAAATCCAGGCAAGGTTGCAAAGATCAAAATATATGATCCTTAAGTTCTGACACCAATTGTAAGAAGCGTTTTTCCTACATAAAACAACTCCGAAGTCTTACCTTTTAAATTCAAGTTTTAATAGTTGTAATTGTTGAGAAGTTAAAGTTTCATTGATCAAATAATGCCGCTGCTGCTGACTGTTTACACCTCTATTTATAATGTTCCATCCTGACAACAAACAGATTCAACCAATCAAATCTCGTCAGGATGCGCTCAGGATGGAAGCAGACCAATCAGAAACTCGTAGTATTTTCTATCGTAAATTCATGCGCTCTATCGTAAAATGGTGTAAACAGGCTGACAGCGTGGAAAAATGACCAATATTAATTACACAAATATAGTTCACAAAATAACAATACACAGAAATGATGCTTATGTCAGTCTCAAATGGCACATGGAGCGAATCTACGGTAATTAACTGATTAAACAAATAATCTAGTAAATCAGGATGTCAGGATCGGACATTCCTTCCGCCTGATCCATCCTGAACAAATAGTGCCCAGACGAAACAACACAAAGTCAAATACTCAAATAAATAGATACTCTCTGTACAAGATTTACAATAGATAAAAATAGGTTGACTAAATTATGCACACAAAATGACTATTGGAAGTTGCTAATACATTTGGGGCTAATCCTACAACGACCTTCAGGAAACAACAACAACAACAACAACAACTGAAAGTTTCCAAAATGTACGCTTACAATGTGACGGCCAAATTCAGGCAATGTTTCCACAAAATACGCGGTCATCATGAATTATCATCAACTATTATGTGCATAGTGACATCTAAATAACTTTTCTACACATCTAAGTGATAAACTCAGACGGAATAAACATTAAATGGAGTTTTACAAGCATCGGATTCAGTCCAAATATGACAACGTCTTCAACATTGTAATGGAAGGACTTAAGAGGTAAACTTGACTAGTTATTCAATGATTCATAATGACAATATACAATGAAATGACGACTTTACTAATGCAGGAACAAACATGAAATTGCATATTGAATGAATTAATAAATCAGATGAAAAAGGAAGGTTAATAATCATGACCTGTGATGTTTTACAACAAACAGTCACAAGTCATGGTTCTTACAATATTATTCAATAATCACCACACATAATAGAAAAGGCACTGCATATCATGAATAATGTACCACGTCAAATGAAATATGTACCTCATATGCGTGAAAATGTACTGCGTATAATATAATACAACATACTAAGACAGTAAAGGCATTCCATACATGGGTATACAATTCGTTTGGGTGAAGGCGTGCAAGTACTTACCAGCTTAAAGCATGAACCCTTGCTTTTCTGTGTTTTAAGTTTTTCGGCAATTTAATACCACTTATTAAGTCAGGCAATGAACGGCCAAATATCTTATAATAAAGTATATTGAACTTGAAATTATTTTTATTCTATTTTGTGCTTTATATGTGAACGTTCTAAGTCAGTTTGTCTCTTGTATTTTTGGCTAATGATGGAAGTTCTAAGAGAAGCGCATTAATACAACGAAGTCAGTGTAGATTAAGATTCCACTGTTAGGAATTTTGCATTTTCTGCTCTGTCTTTTGCTGCATGGAATCTGCTGTGGTCGAATGGTTAGCGTCGGGGCTGTAACTGCAGGGGTTGTGAGCTCGAACCCCAGCAAGGCTAACATTATTTCCGACGTTTGACAAAAGTCACTGTCACATGCGTCATTCGTCTTCCACCAAAGGCTAACAGTATGGAAAAGCTGCCAGTTATTTGTATATTGTACATTGTGTGAAGAACTGATATGAGAAAGTCAGGAAAAACTGACCGTCTTGATATGATTGTAAATTAGTTTTAAAAAAAGGCGTTAAACCCAATTAGGCAATCATTCTTCTTATTTAAACTAAACTAACATTACAAATAATGCATACTAGGACGAGTCTGTGCGTTCATGCAGGCTCTTCGTGGTCTACATTTTTCGCTACTGATGTATCAACATTTAATTAAGATAAGTCCATACACATGCAATAACTTGTCAACTATAAGGGTTTGTGATATCATTCTAGAAATCTAGACCGCCTTGGTGAAGTAGTAATAGAGCGTTCGCCTCGGATGCGGGATTGAAGAGTTAGCTTTACGACTCACTGGCTGGTGTCAAAATAAATGGACAAGTAGTACGTACTGGTAACTTACCCAGGAAACTGTTGAAAGCGGCGTTAAACACTAAACAATCCAGAAATCTAGGGATACAAGAATATTAAACTAGATAGGAGACTGTCCCTGAAATAGGCATCCTCGGTACCCAGGCTATTCATAATATATATGATCATATATTTTATGAATAGCCTGGGTACCGAGGATGTGCAATAGTGTACATCCTGGTCTTTTAGAACAGTATATAATCTGACCAGTTTGAGCATCCGCACATTCTGATTTAGATCTACACTTTGGCAAAGTACTAACAAAAGCTTTTGAACCTTCTGATGAGTTGTGAAGATTTTGATCAAGGTGAACAGATACAAAGACTGATCTGAACATGACTATTCACAAATTCAAACTTGCATGGACAGGCTCTTATAATCATAGTGTTGTGTTTGACTTTTATGTCGGTTTTGACGCGTGCTGTCAATCCAGGGGTTGTGAGTTCGAACCCCAGCTCGGCCAATATACTTCACGACGTTTGACAATGGTCATTGTGACAAGCGTCATTCGTCTTCCACCAATGGCCTATCAGTCTATGTGGAAAAGCAGCCTGTTGCTTGGAAGGAATGCTGATGTACTGGTGTGAGAAAGCAAAGAAACATATGAGTAGGTGAACTGGCAGCACCCCAATCAATAAATCAATTGACTTTTATGGACTTCATTAGTGGTAATCAAACTTTGTACAATTGACACTGAATCTTTTTTTTATTCACCTATATTTTTGTTCTATGATTTTCAAAAAGGGTTTTTCTGCAGGTCATCACATCAATATATGCTCTTACCACAATGCTTTCAATCGTTGACTACTGCAGATGCTTCTTCATCTAGAAAAGGGTCATGAGCTTCAGACGTCATATAAGGGGAAGGGTTGAAAACAACTCACTATTTTCGGAGTTCTCTTTCGAGGTGTTGACCACATTTTCTATTATCGCCACTAACACATGCATGCTTTTATCGAGTGACTGACCACGTGCCGCCTTAAATTGAACACTCATTCAACACGTATTTCATGACACACATGTATATGTTGTTATGTGTGTGATTGTAAAATTGTAAGGACAAGATGGATGTCTTTTGTGAATAAAATCTATCTTTTAGATTTCGGGGGTTGATTTTACACTCGGGTGGCTAACTGGAATTCCTATCCATGTATGTATTCCTTACTGTCTTTCTTTCTTTCGTTGTTTGTTTCTTTCTTTCTTGAGTTATGCAAGTTATGTTTAATAGATAGGCTTTTATCAAGATGCCCAACACGTAAGCTTGATATATAAATATCATACAGTATTTGGATGGCTGCTATCATTTATCAGAAATATTTTAAGCTGTACGTATCTGAATTTGGTTGAACCAGGGACACTATAATATAAATGAATGTTTATATATACTGGCAGGTTATACCTGTTTAGCTCGACTTTTCGAAGAAAAGGCTAGCTATACTACTCGCCCCGGCGTCGGCGTTGGTGTCACACCTTGGTTAAGGTTTTTGTACCAATTCCCTTTTTTGTCAAATCCATTACAGATATTGCTTTGAAACTTACAACACTTATTCACCATCATTATCTCCATCATTATCTCCATCAACAGACAAGAGTACATAACTCTGTCGAGATTTTTGTAAGAATTATAGCCCCCTTTTTACTAAGAATTTTGGTTAAGTTTTTTGTACCAATTCACTTTTTTAGCTCTACTGGCCAAAGGCCAGAAGGGCTTATGTCGTGGCGATTTGTCCGTTGTGCGTGCGTCCGTGCGTGCGTCCCTCCGTAAATTTTTTCTTGTTAACACGATACAGTCTTCATATCCATGAGAGCTCGGTTCCTTTCATAAACCAGCCAGATCCGCCCATGCATGACTGGATTATGGCCCTTGAAATGGTCAAAATTGCTATAAAAGAGCTTGTTAAAACGATACAGTCTTCACTTTGATTGTATCTCAACCAAACTTATACAGTAGTTAGATATCCATGAGAGCTCGGTTCCTGTCGAAAACCAGCCACAGATCCGCCCATGCATGACTGGATTATGGCCCTCGAAATGGTCAAAATTGCTATAAAAGAGCTTGTTAACACGATACAGTATTCTGATCTTATCTCAATCAAACTTATACATTAGTTAGATATCAATGAGAGCTTGATTCCTTTCAAAAACCAGCCAGATCTGCCCATGCATGACTGGATTATGGCCCTTGAAATTGTCATAATTGCTATAATAGACCTTGTTAACACGATACAGTCGTTATTATGTCTCCCCCATTACATGGGGGTGACATATTGTTTTTGCCCGTTCCGTCCGTCCTTCCGTCCTTCCGTCCGTCCTTCCGTCTGTCACACTTGTTTCCGCTCAATAACTGAAGAACGCTTGGGCGTAGGAACTTCATACTTGGTATGCAGGTTGGTCATGACCAGTAGCTGACCCCTATTGATAACAAAAGGTCAAAGGTCAAGGTCATGGTGACCGTGTGAGGTAAAAAATGGTTTCCGCTCAATAACTGAAGAACGCTTTGGCTGCGGAACTCCATACTTGGTATGCAGGTTGGCCATGCCTAGTAGAAGACTCCTATTGATTTTGAGGTCAGTACGTCTAAAGTCAAGGTCACAGTGACCATGAGCTTGAAAGGTCACAGTGACAATGAGCTGATAAATAGTTTTTGCTTGGGCCCAGGAACTTTATACTTGATGTGCAGGTTGGTCACCACCAGCAAATGACCCCTATTAATTTTAAGGTCACTAGGTTAAAGGTCAAGGTCACAGTGGTCAAGGTCACATCCGTCACACTTGTTTCCGCTCAATATCTGAAGAACGCTTTGGCTGAGGAACTCCATACTTGGTATGCAGGTTGGCCATGCCTAGTAGAAGACCCCTATTGATTTTGAGGTCAGTACGTCTAAAGTCAAGGTCACAGTGACCATGAGCTTGAAAGGTCACAGTGACAATGAGCTGATAAATAGTTTTTGCTTGGGCCCAGGAACTTTATACTTGATGTGCAGGTTGTTCACCACCAGCAAATGACCCCTATTAATTTTAAGGTCACTAGGTCAAAGGTCAAGGTCACAGTGGTTAAGGTCACATCCGTCACACTTGTTTCCGCTCAATAACTGAAGAACGCTTGGGCATAGGATCTTCATACTTGGTATGCAGGTTGGTCATGACCAGTAGATGACTCCTATTGATTTTGATGTCAGAAGGTCAAAGGTCAAGGTCATGGTGACCTTGTGAGGTAAAAAATAGTTTCCGCTCAATAACTGAAGAACACTTGGGCCGAGGAACTCCATACTTGGTATGCAGGTTAGCCATACTCAGTAGAAGACCCTATTCATTTTGAGGTCAAAGTCAAGGTCACAGTGACCTTGAGCTGAAAGGTCACAGTGACAATGAGCTGAAACATTGTTTTTGCTTAATAACTGTAGAATGCTTTGGCCATGGAAGTTAATACTTGGTTTGCAGGTTGGTCACCAGCAGCAAATGACCCCTATTGATTTTGAGGTCACTAGGTCAAAGACCAAGGTCATGGTAACCCTCAGCTGAAAAATGGTTTCTGCTCAATAACTGAGGATTGTCACTGTTGCTTCATCTCCAGTCCAAAACTAAAAAATTCATCTCCATCATTTCTTTTCCTCCCCTACGACCACACAAATGGGGAGACAAGCGCTTTTTCAAAAAAGCAATCTCTAGTTTTTAGCTCTACTGGCCAAAGGCCAGAAGGGCTTATGTCGTGGCGATGTGTCCGTCGTCCGTGCGTGCGTGCGTCCGTGCGTCCGTGCGTCCGTAAACAATTTCTTGTTAACACGATACAGTCTTCACTTTTGATTGTATCTCAACCAAACTTATACAGTAGTTAGATATCCATGAGAGCTCGGTTCCTTTCGAAAACCAGCCAGATCCGCCCATGCATGACTGGATTATGGCCCTTGAAATGGTCAAAATTGCTATAAAAGAGCTTGTTAACACGATACAGTCTTCACTTTTAATTGTATCTCAACCAAACTTATACAGTAGTTAGATATTCATGAGAGCTCGGTTCCTTTCGAAAACCAGCCAGATCCGCCCATGCAAGACTGGATTATGGCCCTTGAAATGGTCAAAATTGCTATTAAAGAGCTTGTTAACACGATACAGTCTTCACTTTTGATTGTATCTCAACTAAACTTATACAGTAGTTAGATATCTATGAGAGCTCGGTTCCTTTTGAAAACCAGTCAGATCCGCCCATGCAAGACTGGATTATGGCCCTTGAAATGGTCAAAATTGCTATAAAAGAGCTTGTTAACACGATACAGTCTTCACTTTTGATTGTATCTCAACCAAACTTATACAGTAGTAAGATATCCATGAGAGCTCGGTTCCTTTCGTAAACCAGCCAGATCCGCCCATGCAAGACTGGATTATGGCCCTTGAAATTGTCCAAATTGCTATAATTGAGCATGTGAACACAATAGAGGCTCCATTTACTATCTGATCTTCACCAAACTTAGATAGTAGTTAAATATTGATGAGAGCTTGGTTCCTTTTGAAAACCAGCTAGATCCGCCCATGCAAGACTGGATTATGGCCCATGAAATTGTAAAAATTGCTATAATACAGCTTGTGAACGCAAAAGAACCTCCATTTACTATCCGATCTTCACCATACATACATGCTCTGGATTGAAAATGACCAAAGAACCATACCAGTAGAGCATAGGCCCTCATGGGCCTCTTGTTTATTGTATCTCAATCAAACTTATACAATAATTAGATATTCATGAGAGCTCAGTTCCTTTCCAAAACAAGCCAGATCCACCCCATGCATGACTGAATTATGGCCCTTGAAATTGTCAAAATTGCTATAATAGGGCTTGTTAATATGAAACAGTCCTTATTTTTGATTGTATCTCAATCAAACTTATACAATAGTTAGATATCCATGAGAATTTGGTTCATTTCTAAAAAACGGCCAGATCTACCCATGCATGGCTGGATTATGGCCCTTGAAATTGTCAAAATTGCTACATTAAAGCTTCCATTTACTATCTGATCTTCACCAAACTTAGATGGTATTTGAATATTGATGACATATTGTTTCCTTTTGAAACAAGCCAGATCAATGCCAGTAGAGCATAGGCCCTCATGGGCCTCTTGTTTACAAAATATATTCAAAGTCGTCTGCTGCAGAATTGTTGTATGAGGGAAAGGGTTAATATCGTGTTCGGTAAACGGTTAAAACTGCTTGAAACCAGCATGCTCTTTCCATCTTATGAATTTAACCCTTTCCCTCATACAACAATTCTGCAGCAGACGACTTCAGCAGACGACTTCAGCAGACGACTTTGAACATATTTTGTCAAAAAATAGAAAATCTCTTTAATTGAACAGATAACCTATGACTTAAAGTGGAAAACATTGTGGAAAAGGAGAAATTGCTTGTTTTGAGCAATTTCTTCTTTTGTCACTATATTTTCAAAATGCTGTCTGCCTTAGAGGCGTTCAGAAAGCGTCTATATGAGGGAAAGGGTTTTTGACTTTTGAAAACATTTTAGCTTAAGGTGAAATTGCTCATCATGAGCAATTACACCTTTTGCAACAATGTTTTCAACTCTATTCTTAAATTATAACCTTTAATATAAGGGGATTTTCCATATTCTTTCTCCAGATGTTTACAAAGTATTCTGCTGCAGATGTGTTGTTTGTTGGAAAGGGATTAAAATTGTGTCGCTATCAAAGCTGAGAATCAAAACAGTATGTCTGTCATGTAAGGATAAAAGGTCATATTTGTAAACCCAAGCATGGAGTCTGGGACTTGATGACTAGAGTTTTTGTCAACATTTTTATTATTCACTAAATCTGTATGCATTTAAATCAACAAATTTACATGATGCATTCAGATTTGTTACCCTTTCCAAAATCTGAAGCAGAAGACTTTGACTTCAACGCAAGTTCATATAATCTGAATCATAACACTGATGCCCCCGAATGGCAACATCTAGGTCAAAGGTCAAGGTCGCCAGGTCAAAAATGTTGGTACTGACAGAAAGGTCATGTCACAAGGAATACACATGTGAAATATGGTAGCCGTACCTGTTATGGTTCAAAAGTAGTGGTCAAGGTTAAAGTTTTTTTTGAGAATGGCAACATCTAGGTCAAAGGTCAAGGTCGCAAGGTGAAAATTGTTGGTACTGACAGAAAGGTCATGTCACAAGGTATACGCATGTGAAATATGGTAGCCGTACCTGTTATGGTTCAAAAGTAGTGGTCAAGGTTAAAGTTTTTTTGGGAATGGCAACATCTAGATCAAAGGTCAAGGTCGCAAGGTCAAAAATGTTGGTACTGACAGAAAGGTCATGTCACAAGGAATACACATGTGAAATATGGTAGCCGTACCTGTTATGGTTCAAAAGAAATGGCCAAGGTTAAAGTTTTTTTCGAAAATGGCAACATCTAGGTCAAAGGTCAAGGTCGCAAGGTCAAAAATGTTGGTACTGACAGAAAGGTCATGTCACAAGGAATAAACATGTGAAATATGGTAGCCGTACCTGTTATGGTTCAAAAGAAATGGCCAAGGTTAAAGTTTTTTTCGAGAATGGCAACATCTAGGTCAAAGGTCAAGGTCGCAAGGTCAAAAATGTTGGTACTGACAGAAAGGTCATGTCACAAGGAATACTCATGTGAAATATGGTAGCCTAACTGTTATGGTTCAAAAGTAGTGGCCAAGGTTAAAGTTTTTTTCGAGAATGGCAACATCTAGGTCAAAGGTCAAGGTCGCAAGGTCAAAAATGTTGGTACTGACAGAAAGGTCATGTCACAAGGAATAAACATGTGAAATATGGTAGCCGTACCTGTTATGGTTCAAAAGTAATGGCCAAGGTTAAAGTTTTTTTCGAGAATGGCAACATCTAGGTCAAAGGTCAAGGTCGCAAGGTCAAAAATGTTGGTACTGACAGAAAGGTCATGTCATAAGGAATACACATGTGAAATATGGTAGCCGTACCTGTTATGGTTCAAAAGTAGTGGTCAAGGTTAAAGTTTTTTTCATGCAGACAGACAGACAGACGTGCAGACGTGCAGACAGGCCAAAAACCATATGCCCACCGAATCTATGATTCCGGGGGCATAAAAATCTTTACAAACAAAAGTATAACAGTTACTATTGAATCAAGTTGAAAAACGTTGTGACAAACTTTGAAATTGTTGATTATTAGGTTGTTAAAATTCATCAGCTACGATGAGTCAAACTGTGTATTTATGTGGAAAAGTGTTTATTTTCACTAGATATTATTATGTTACTGTCTATTTAATTGAATAAGAAGAAATCTGCGATTACCTTATCCCTTTCTGACGCCTTTGCAGCAAACAACTTTTAAAACCAATTATTATGTGACAAAAGGAGAAATTGCTCAATACGAGCAATTTCTCCTTTTGCCACAATTTGTTCAACTCTTTTTCAGTTATTATACCTACTTTGAAAGAGATTTTCTGCATTTTCCTCTAGATACTTTCAAAGTTTGTTGTATGTGGGAAAGGGAGATAATTTAAATTTGGGAAATCATATACTAAAATAAATGATTTATACTTTCAGGTGCAGATACTTTATACTGAGCTGCTGATACAAAAAGATTGCTTTTTGGATAAAAAACGTTTTCTCCGACTTCTTAGCATTTCTCAAGGTTAAAACGAAAAGACCATGTCAATGATTCCAAAATTAAATGGAAGCTGAAAAGTATATATGCAGGAAATATAAGCGGAATAGGTTAACAAACGGAAAAAAAGAATCCCCAAGTGTATGAATTACAGACAAGACACAACTTCTGTTCGATGACAAGAGATAGAGACAATCATGATACTTTTCGACATAACTTAGACCGGATGTTATCGGATTTTACCATGACAACTGGCTACCCTAGCAACAGGCTGCTTTTCATTCTTTCCATGGTGACTTCAGTTTCAACACGATGTCTTGTGGACAGACCAGGTATGTTTGTTGCCATAGAAACAGATCTCTTGTGAAGTGCTCTTTTCATACAATGTCAATGTTTACTTGACATGTCGGCAGACTCTTCTGCTATGAATGCACCTTGGGTCAACTCTATATCAGTCTTGCAATTGCAAGGAAGAGCACTTAATAATGTCTCTGACAGAACCTTTGTAGCGGGCTCGGAATGTTGCCTGTGGGCATCTTGTTCCTATTATTGTCAAGATAATTTCAAGGTCGTCGGCTGCAGATTTGTTGTAGGTGGGAAACATTTAAACTCTAGTTTAAAGAATCCTCTCAAGAAAACAGTTCTTTTAACCCTTTTCCACATCTATATGACCCTCTGCAGCAAACAACTTTTGAAATTATTGTGACTAGAAGAAGAAATTGCTCAAAACAAGCAATTTCTCCTTTTGCCACAGTGTTTTCAACTTTAGTAAGTAATTCAACTCTCATTTATCAGGACTTTTAACTTGAGCATGTTGAAACTTCATCAGAATGTTTGTCTTATGATATGTAGGTCAAGATCGAATATGGGGTCATGTTGGGTTAAAAAGTAGGTCACTAGGTCAAATTGAAGGAAAATCTTGTTAACGCTCTAGAGGCTGCAATTTTTGTTTCAGCTGTTAGAAATGTTGTCAGAATGTTTTCTTCATCATATGGAGGTCGAGTTTGAATATAAGTCATATTGGGTCAGAAACTAGGTCACTAAGCCAAATTGAAGGCAAATCTTGCTAACACTCTGGAGGCTGCAGTTTTAAATTTGAGCATCTTGAAACTTTATCAGGATGTTTGTCTTGATTTTATGTAGGTCAAGTTTGAATATGGGTCATGTTGGGTCAACAAGTAGGTAACCAGGTCAAATTGGAGGAAAATCTTGCTAACACTCTGGAGGCCACATTTCTAACTTGAGCATGTTGAAACTATCAGAATATTTGTCTTGATGATATGTAGTCAAGAACGAATATGGGTCATGTTGGGTTAAAAAGTAGGTCGCTAGGTCAAATTGAAAGAAAATCTTGTTTACACTCTAGGGCCGCAGGTTGAAATGTGTTCAGAATGTTTGTCTTGATGATATGTAGGTCAAGTTAGAATATGGGTCATATTGTGTTAGAAACTAGGTCACTAGGTCAAATTGAAGGGAAAATCTTGTTAACAACTTTTTTCTGTTTTCTCCCTATCAGTCGAGCGTCAGTGCCGTATGCGGTGCTCTTGTTAACTTGAGCATGTTGAAACTTTATCAGAATGTTTGTCTTGATGATATGTAGTCAAGAACGAATATGGGTCATGTTGGGTCAAAAAGTGGGTCACTAGGTCAAATTGAAAGAAAATCTTGTTTACACACTAGGGTCAAAAAAGGATTCAACACTCTCCCACATACAACGAATCTGCAGCAGATGACATTGAAAACATCTAGACAGAAATATAGAAAATCTATATAAATGAAAGGATAATAAACAAATAGAGTTGAAAACATTGTAGCAAAAGGAGTAATGGCTCATTATGTTTTCAAAAGTTGTCTGCTGCACAAAGGGTCAGAAGTGGGAAAGGTTTTACTAGAGTTTAGATGTACCATCTGGTAAAAAATATGGCAATCCTCTATAAATCAAAGTTTGAATATATTTGAAAATATTGTGACAAAGGAAGAAATTGCTCATCTGCGCGGTGGGACATGAAGTACACCCTTAATCTAGAATCCGCAGTGGTAGTGTGGTTAGCATCGTGGATTTCGTAACCGGGTGTCCCAGGTACGATCCCCAGTCGTGGCACCACGGTCATGGTGGAGTGCCCTTGGACAAGGCACGTTTTCTAGCCTAGTACTCGTTTGTTTACCCAGGGATCATGAATAAGTGAACTGTCGCCGTGATATAACTGAAATAATGTTGAAAGCAGCGTAAAACCCCAATAAATAAATAAATAAATAAATACACCCTTTATCTGTAGCTCTGAGCCAAAATTGCAGTACTTTTATAATTGACAGTAACTATTTTGTTTTCCCTAACAGAAGTCCAATACAAACGGCATCTCTTCTACAATGGGGAGAGCATCCCGATTATTCTGGAAAACTCCACGAGGGCCTCATGAGTTATATGTCTGAGTGAGTACTCACATATATGGTTTGGAGGTCGGATAAGGTATTCAAATATTTTACCACAAACATCAAACCTGCAAACCTTGAAAACATCTAGGCAAACATATGGAAACTCTCTTTAAATGAAAGAACAATTATTGAATAAAATTTAAAACATTGTGGCAAGCAAAAGGAGTATTTTCTTCTTTTGCCACAAGGTTTCCAAACGTTATCTGCTGTAGATGCGTCAAACCGTGTCTGTAGGTTGGAAACGGTTAATTAATTAAGTACATGATTAAATGTGCCCCTTATCTAGAGATTAATGAATGTCTGTATTCATGTGGCGTTGTTCCAATTGGACTGACTTTTTGTCAAAATATGTTAAATCTCTATAATTGAATGGATAACCTATGACTAAAAGTGGAAAACATTGTGACAAAAGGAGAAATTGCACGTTTTGTGCAATTTCTCTTCTTTTGTTACAATGTTTTCAAAAAGCCATCTGCTGCAGAGGCGTCAGAAAGCGTCTATATGAGGGAAAGGGTTAACTACTCAGATTTCATCAGGTTGATTACATAAAATCAGCATGTTTTGGTTTAATGGGGTTGGACCTAGACCATTTAAATATCTGTCTAATCCATTTCCTTAAATGATAAAGCCTCACACAGGGTAACATTGACCCATACATACAAACGATATGAAGCAGACGACTTTGAAAATATCTTGGTTAAAGTATGGAAGATCTCTATAAATGAAAGAATAATTTATTGAAATGCTGTTGAAAACATTGTGATTATTAATTAAGGAAGAAAATTCTCTTTGTGAGTAATTTTGCCCTTTTGTCACCATGTTGTTCAAATTCGTCCTCTACACACTTATCAAATTGAGCTTGCAAGTGGGAAAAGTTTGATCACATGATATTAGTATGTTTTGGTTTAAAGAATTGACTTGCACCATATAAATATCTAGCTGTCTTACTTGAGTATAAACATATTTATTTAATATGGACTCCTAACAAGCTTGCAGCTTATTAATATACTATTCAGGCTTGATTACTCCTTCCTTGAGTTTGAACCTCAGCTTTGCCAACATTTTTTCCAAAGTTTGATAATGCGACAAGACTTAAGCATTTTCAATCAATGGACTCAGTCTATTTTGGAATGCACCCAGTTGCTTTGAAAGTCTGATGTGTGGAGTACTGGTGTTAGCAAGCCAGGAGTAGGTGAATTGGGCACCATGATATGGCTGAAATTTTTTTGAAAAGTGCTTTCAACTCCAATCAATCCTTGTTCCTTGAGACTTATTCTTTTCCCACATACATGTACAGCCTTTCTGCAGAACACTACTTTAAAACCAACTCTGCAACGTTTTCAATAAACGCAAATTTTGATGTATCTCCAGTAGATCTAGATGACTTTTGAAAACAAAATATATTTCTCCATTTGCCAAAATGTTTTGGTCTCTATTCAATAATTACATTCACTTTTATGGAGTGCTTCCATAAGTTTGCTTCTTACATTTTTCAAAGTTGTGTGCCGCATATTCTGTATGAGGGAAAGGAATCATAGAGCGTAAGACCTCCATATAAGTATATATTTCTGTCTATACCTTATTTACATATATATAAACTTATCTAATACATAGCGTATGGAAACAAGATTTGAAGAATTCATGAACTGAACATGCTTAACGCTTTCCATTCTTACAAATCTGCAGCTGACGACTTTGAAAACATTAAGTCAAAAATGGGGAAACCCTCTATTAATTTAAGAACAATTATTGAATTAAGTTGAAAACATTATGTCAAAATGATGAGCAATTTATCCATTTGCCATTAATTGTCAAGAGATTCCGTTTGCTGTTAAAGCATTAGAAATGGTCTTTATTTGTGGAAAAGGGTTAACCTTTTTTTCTCTTGACTAAATTGTTTAGCAGATATATATTTTGAAATATGTCAGCAGAAATAAAGCAATAACATGAATGTTGGGAGAATTTTTTTAAAACCGAGGTCATATTAATATGGGAAAATAAGTGGTTCACTTAAAATATTGGAAACCGCCTCATATCAGTGGTGTAGTTGTAGAGCGTCCACCTCGGGGGAGGGAGGTTCTGGGTTTGATCCCCGGCTGGGTCATACAAAATACTTTTACAATGGAAGTAATGGCTTTCCCTCCTTGGCACTCCAGTCTATAGGGTTAGCATTACGACTGACTCGTGGATTTCAGGATAAATGGAAAAGTTGTTCTGGTAAATTATCCAGGAAAAGCTGTGTTACACCTGGGAAATTGTTGAAAGCCGCACAAAAATACCAAACAATCATTAATTAATTCAAACTAAATCTTGTTAAAGAGCTGACAATACAGTCTGCTCACAATGTGAAATTTCAATTTTTTCTGCAATGTTTTCAAAGATCAAGGAACAGTTTTACTCCTATCATCAACTGGAACATTACTTAAGTCTGACACAAAATCATGCATTGTATATATGTGCTCATGGGAAAAGGTACAAGTTGGTACTTGTGAAGGATGTTTGGAGGTTTTAAGATAACAGCAGTTACGACCAATGTTTTTAAACCTGATAGAATCCCATACATGTGGCATAATTTTTAGCTCGCCAGTACGAAGTACAGGAGAGCTTATGTGTTACCCCCGTCGTCGGCACCGTCGGTGGCGTAGACACCTAGGTTTAAGGTTTGTGTTTAAGGTTTTCATTTGGGTTTTAAGGGTTTATACCTTTAGGAACCATTTGTCATCCATCTACGCACACCACTACACCCGTCCTGACCCTGGGTGAAGGTCAAGGTCATTTCTACTTGGTTCTACTTGGTTCAGTTACAAGGTTTAAGGTTTGCGTTTAACGTTTAACATATCACTGCATTCACTATTATGACATTGATTGCTTTCATATTTAGTTTATACATTTAGGAACTATTGGTCATCCATCTACGCACACCACTACACCCGTTCTGACCCTGGGTCAAGGTCAAGGTCATTTCTACTTGGTTCAGTTACAAGGTTTAAGGTTTGCGTTTCACGTTTAACATATCACTCTGCAGTCACTATTATGACATTGATTGCTTTCATATTTAGTTTATACATTTAGGAACTATTGGTCATCCATCTGCGCACACCACTACACCCGTCCTGCACCTGGGTCAAGGTCAAGGTCATTTCTACTTGGTTCAGTTACAAGGTTTAAGGTTTGCGTTTAACGTTTAACATATCACTCTGCATTCACTATTATGACATTGATTGCTTTCATATTTAGTTTATACATTTAGGAACTATTGGTTCATCTACGCACCCCACTACACCCGTCCTGACCCTGGGTCAAGGTCAAGTTATATTAGAGTTATTGCCCCTTTTCTGTCAAAAAATATAACTTTTTCGTCACGTTTTCAAATAACTTTTTTTCTACTCAAAGGATTAGATTGAAACTTCTGACAAATGTTTATATCAATGTGTGTGATTGGTTCACAAAAGGGGGATAATCCAAATAATTTTATATCAGAGTTATTGCCCCTTTTCTGTCAAAAAATTAAATTTTCAAATAACTTTTTTTCTACCCGAAGGATTGGATTGAAACTTCTGACAAATGTTACTTTTTTTTTTATTCGACGTCTGTCTGTCTATTTTTTTTTTTATCCGGCGTCTGTCTGTCTGTCTGTCCGTCCGTCACACTTTTTTCGTCACGTTTTCAAATAACTTTTGTTCTACTCAAAGGATTAGATTGAAACTTCTGACAAATGTTTTTATCAATGTGTGTGATTGGTTCACAAAAGGGCGATAATCCAAATAATTTTATTTCAGAGTTATTGCCCCTTTTCTGTCAAAAATTTAAATTTTCAAATAACTTTTTTTCTACTCAAAGGATTGGATTGAAACTTCTGACAAATGTTTATATCAATGTGTATGATGGGTTCACAAAAAGGGGGATAATCCAAATATTTTTATATCAGAGTTATTGGCCCTTTTCTGTCAAAAATTTAATCTACTCAAAGGATTGGATTGAAACTTCTGACAAATGTTTATATCAATGTGTATGATGGGTTCACAAAAGGGGGATAATCCAAATATTTTTATATCAGAGTTATTGCCCCTTTTCTGTCAAATATTCAAATTACTTTTTTTCTGCTCAAAGGATTGGATTGAAACTTCTGACAAATGTTTATATCAATTTTTGTGATGGGTTCACAAAAGGGGGATAATCCAAATATTTTTTATATCAGAGTTATTGCCCCTTTTCTATCAAAAATTAAAATTTTCTGACAAGGCGCCGGCAGGTGACACACGTGCTCCGGGGAGCACTCCATTCTAGTTGAACTTAGAATTTTTTGTTTTTATATAACACAAATGTGGTTGATTATACTCTATTTATCTTGCTAATATTTCCTAGTACTTAACCATTTCCACATATAAACGCTTTCAGATGCCTCTGCAGCAAACCACTTCTGAAAACATGATTGCAAAATGCGAAATTGCTCATGATGAGTAATTTCTCTTTTTGCCACAATATTTGTGACACTATCTTTAGTTATTGGCGTTTATCCAATGGGACTGACCTGTTAACCCTTTCCCTAATACGACAATTCTGCAGCAAACGACTTTGAACATATTTTGTCAAAATATTTTAAATCTCTAAAATTGAATGGATAACCTATGACTAAAAGTGGAAAACATTGTGCACGTTTTGTGAAATTTCTTCTTTTTGTTACTATGTTTTTAAAAACCGCATCATATGCACCAACATGCGTCTACATGTGGGAAAGTGTTAGGAAGTTTGTCGAGCATGTTCTACTTTTGTCACAATGTTTTCAATCATAAGAGAACGGGTCAAAATGTTTCTTAGAACCATTCGTGACTATAGATCGACCAGTGAAGATCCAGATAGAGATATATGCGGATGATTGCATTGATCTGAGACTACACTGGTCGAACAACATGCTAAGTGTGCATGTTTTTATTTACGTTCCAGATATAACCAACCGAGATGAAAGATTCACAGATGAAGACACAGATCAACGTACACTGCACTTCAGAGGTACAACTAGGTAAGTAGTAATTACTTGCTCATTTTGAATAATTGTGGCATAAGGGGGAGCAACTGTTCGTTTTGAACCATGTCTACGTTTGTCACAATGTTTTCAAAAGCCGCATCATATGCACCAACAAGCGTCTACATGTGGGAAAGGGTTAGGAAGTTTGTGGAGCATTTTCTACTTTTGTCACAATGTTTTCAATACTCGACTGCTTCAATTGCATCGAACTGCGTCTACAGGTTTCATTTACGTTCCAGATATAACCAACCGAGATGAAAGATTCACAGATCAAGACACAGATCAAGGCACAGATCAAGGCACAGCACACTGGTGGACTTCAGAACTACGTCTCCTTCACGCAGCGACTAGGTAAGGATTAATTACTTGCTCGTTTCGAATAAATGTGGGAAAAGGAGCATTAACTGTTCGATTTGAACCATATCTACTACGTTTGTCACAATGTTTTCAAAAGCCGCATCCTATGCATCAACATGCGTCTACATGTGGGAAAGGGTTAGAAAGTTTGTGGAGCATTTTCTACTTTTGTCAGAATGTTTTCAATACTCGACTGCTTCAATTGCATCGAACTGCATCTACAGGTTTCATTTACGTTCCAGATATAACCAACCGAGATGAAAGATTCACAGACCAAGACACAGATCAAGGCACAGATCAAGGCACAGCACACTGGTGGACTTCAGAACTACGTCTCCTTCACGCAGCGACTAGGTAAGGATTAATTACTTGCTCGTTTCAAATAAATGTGGGAAAAGGAGCATTAACTGTTCGATTTGAACCATATCTACTACGTTTGTCAAAATGTTTTCAAAAGCCGCATCCTATGCATCAACATGCGTCTACATGTGGGAAAGGGTTAGGAAGTTTGTGGAGCATTTTCTACTTTTGTCACAATGTTTTCAATACTCGACTGCTTCAATTGCATCGAACTGCGTCTACAGGTTTCATTTACGTTCCAGATATAACCAACCGAGATGAAAGATTCACAGATCAAGACACAGATCAAGGCACAGATCAAGGCACAGCACACTGGTGGACTTCAGAACTACGTCTCCTTCACGCAGCAACTAGGTAAGGATTAATTACTTGCTTGTTTCGAATAAATGTGGGAAAAGGAGCATTAACTGTTCGATTTGAACCATATCTACTGCGTTTGTCACAATGTTTTCAAAAGCCGCATCCTATGCATCAACATGCGTCTACATGTGGGAAAGGGTTAGGAAGTTTGTGGAGCATTTTCTACTTTTGTCACAATGTTTTCAATACTCGACTGCTTCAATTGCATCGAACTGCGTCTACAGGTTTCATTTACGTTCCAGATATAACCAACCGAGATGAAAGATTCACAGATCAAGACACAGATCAAGGCACAGATCAAGGCACAGATCAAGGCACAGCACACTGGTGGACTTCAGAACTACGTCTCCTTCACGCAGCGACTAGGTAAGGATTAATTACTTGCTCGTTTCGAATAAATGTGGGAAAAGGAGCATTAACTGTTCGATTTGAACCATATCTACTACGTTTGTCACAATGTTTTCAAAAGCCGCATCCTATGCATCAACATGCGTCTACATGTGGGAAAGGGTTAGAAAGTTTGTGGAGCATTTTCTACTTTTGTCACAATGTTTTCAATACTCGACTGCTTCAATTGCATCGAACTGCGTCTACAGGTTTCATTTACGTTCCAGATATAACCAACCGAGATGAAAGATTCACAGATCAAGACACAGATCAAGGCACAGATCAAGGCACAGCACACTGGTGGACTTCAGAACTACGTCTCCTTCACGCAGCGACTAGGTAAGGATTAATTACTTGCTCGTTTCAAATAAATGTGGGAAAAGGAGCATTAACTGTTCGATTTGAACCATGTCTACTACGTTTGTCACAAAGTTTTCAAAAGCCGCATCCTATGCATCAACATGCGTCTACATGTGGGAAAGGGTTAGGAAGTTTGTGGAGCATTTTCTACTTTTGTCACAATGTTTTCAATAATGGACTGCTTCAATTGCATCGAACTGCGTCTACAGGTTTCATTTACGTTCCAGATATAACCAACCGAGATGAAAGATTCACAGATCAAGACACATATCAAGGCACAGCACACTGGTGGACTTCAGAACTACGTCTCCTTCACGCAGCGACTAGGTAAGGATTAATTACTTGCTCGTTTCGAATAAATGTGGGAAAAGGAGCATTAACTGTTCGATTTGAACCATGTCTACTACGTTTGTCACAATGTTTTCAAAAGCCGCATCCTATGCATCCACATGCGTCTACATGTGGGAAAGGGTTAGGAAGTTTGTGGAGCATTTTCTACTTTTGTCACAATGTTTTCAATACTCGACTGCTTCAATTGCATCGAACTGCGTCTACAGGTTTCATTTACGTTCCAGATATAACCAACCGAGATGAAAGATTCACAGATCAAGACACATATCAAGGCACAGATCAAGGCACAGCACACTGGTGGACTTCAGAACTACGTCTCCTTCACGCAGCGACTAGGTAAGGATTAATTACTTGCTCGTTTCGAATAAATGTGGGAAAAGGAGCATTAACTGTTCGATTTGAACCATGTCTACTACGTTTGTCAAAATGTTTTCAAAAGCCGCATCCTATGCATCAACATGCGTCTACATGTGGGAAAGGGTTAGGAAGTTTGTGGAGCATTTTCTACTTTTGTCAGAATGTTTTCAATACTCGACTGCTTCAATTGCATCGAACTGCGTTTACAGGTTTCATTTACGTTCCAGATATAACCAACCGAGATGAAAGATTTACAGATCAAGACACAGATCAAGGCACAGCACACTGGTGGACTTCAGAACTACGTCTCCTTCACGCTGCGACTAGGTAAGGATTAATTGCTTGCTCGTTTCGAATAAATGTGGGAAAAGGAGCATTAACTGTTCGATTTGAACCATGTCTACTACGTTTGTCACAATGTTTTCAAAAGCCGCATTCTATGCATCAACATGCGTCTACATGTGGGAAAGGGTTAGGAAGTTTGTGGAGCATTTTCTACTTTTGTCACAATGTTTTCAATACTCGACTGCTTCAATTGCATCGAACTGCGTCTACAGGTTTCATTTACGTTCCAGATATAACCAACCGAGATGAAAGATTCACAGATCAAGACACAGATCAAGGCACAGATCAAGGCACAGCACACTGGTGGACTTCAGAACTACGTCTCCTTCACGCAGCGACTAGGTAAGGATTAATTACTTGCTCGTTTCGAATAAATGTGGGAAAAGGAGCATTAACTGTTCGATTTGAACCATGTCTACTACGTTTGTCACAATGTTTTCAAAAGCCGCATCCTATGCATCAACGTGCGTCTACATGTGGGAAAGGGTTAGGAAGTTTGTGGAGCATTTTCTACTTTTGTCACAATGTTTTCAATACTCGACTGCTTCAATTGCATCGAACTGCGTCTACAGGTTTCATTTACGTTCCAGATATAACCAACCGAGATGAAAGATTCACAGATCAAGGCACAGCACACTGGTGGACTTCAGAACTACGTCTCCTTCACGCAGCGGCTAGGTAAGGATTAATTACTTGCTCGTTTCGGATAAATGTGGGAAAAGGAGCATTAACTGTTCGATTTGAACCATTTCTACTACGTTTGTCACAATGTTTTCAAAAGCGGCATCCTATGCATCAACATGCGTCTACATGTGGGAAAGGGTGAGGAAGTTTGTGGAGCTTTTTCTACTTTTGTCACAATGTTTTCAATTCTTGACTGCTTCAATTGCATCGAACTGCGTCTACAGGTTTCATTTACGTTCCAGATATAACCAACCGAGATGAAAGATTCACAGATCAAGACACAGATCAAGGCACAGCACACTGGTGGACTTCAGAACTACGTCTCCTTCACGCAGCGACTAGGTAAGGATTAATTACTTGCTCGTTTTGAATAAATGTGGGAAAAGGAGCATTAACTGTTCGATTTGAACCATGTCTACTACGTTTGTCACAATGTTTTCAAAAGCCGCATCCTATGCATCAACATGCGTCTACATGTGGGAAAGGGTTAGGAAGTTTGTTGAGCATTTTCTACTTTTGTCACAATGTTTTCAATACTCGACTGCTTCAATTGCATCGAACTGCGTCTACAGGTTTCATTTACGTTCCAGATATAACCAACCGAGATGAAAGATTCACAGATCAAGGCACAGCACACTGGTGGACTTCAGAACTACGTCTCCTTCACGCAGCGACTAGGTAAGGATTAATTACTTGCTCGTTTCGAATAAATGTGGGAAAAGGAGCATTAACTGTTCGATTTGAACCATGTCTACTACGTTTGTCACAATGTTTTCAAAAGCCGCATACTATGCATCAACATGCGTCTACATGTGGGAAAGGGTTAGGAAGTTTGTTGAGCATGTTTTACTTTTGTCACAATATTTTCAATCATGAGAGAACGGGTCAAAATGTTTCTTAGAACCATTCGTGACTATCGATCGACCAGTGAAGATCCAGATAGAGATATATACGGATGCTTGCATTAATCTGAGACTACACTGGTCGAACAACATGCTAAGTGTGCAGGTTTTAATTTACGTTCCAGATATAACCAACCGAGATGAAAGATTCACAGATCAAGACACAGATCAACGTACACTGCACTTCAGAGGCTTTTCAACATTGAATGTAGGAACGGGGTCCTTTCTTTCTCCTTAAGAGGCAGCAAAGAGAGGAGATTTAAGGTTTAAGGTGTCATTCTAGGCACAGTTTCATTATATTTAGGTCATGTCGTGTCCACTTGGGGAGTCATTAAGGCTTTTCAACATTGAATGTAGGCACGAGGTCCTTTCTTTCTCCTTAAGAGGCAGCAAAGAGAGGAGATTTAAGGTTTAAGGTGTCATTCTAGGCACGGTTTCATTATATTTAGGTCATGTCGTGTCTACTTGGGGAGTCATTAAGGCTTTTCAACATTGTATGTAGGCACGGGGTCCTTTCTTTCTCCTTAAGAGGCAGCAAAGAGAGGAGATTTAAGGTGTCGTTCTAGGCACGGTTTCATTCTATTTAGGTCATGTCATGTCTACTTGGGGAGTCATTAAGGCTTTTCAACATTGAATGTAGGCACGAGGTCCTTTCTTTCTCTTTAAGAGGCAGCAAAGAGAGGAGATTTAAGGTTTAAGGTGTCATTCTAGGCCCGGTTTCATTCTATTTAGGTCATGTCGTGTCTACTTGGGGAGTCATTAAGGCTTTTCAACATTGAATGTAGGCACGAGGTCCTTTCTTTCTCCTTAAGAGGCAGGAAAGAGAGGAGATTTAAGGTTTAAGGTGTCATTCTAGGCACGGTTTCATTATATTTAGGTCATGTCGTGTCTACTTGGGGAGTCATTAAGGCTTTTCAACATTGAATGTAGGCACGAGGTCCTTTCTTTCTCCTTAAGAGGCAGCAAAGAGAGGAGATTTAAGGTTTAAGGTGTCATTCTAGGCACGGTTTCATTATATTTAGGTCATGTCGTGTCTACTTGGGGAGTCATTAAGGCTTTTCAACATTGAATGTAGGCACGATGTCCTTTCTTTCTCCTTAAGAGGCAGCAAAGAGAGGAGATTTAAGGTTTAAGGTGTCATTCTAGGCACGGTTTCATTATATTTAGGTCATGTCGTGTCTACTTGGGGAGTCATTAAGGCTTTTCAACATTGAATGTAGGCACGATGTCCTTTCTTTCTCCTTAAGAGGCAGCAAAGAGAGGAGATTTAAGGTGTCATTCTAGGCACGGTTTCATTATATTTAGGTCATGTCGTGTCTACTTGGGGAGTCATTAAGGCTTTTCAACATTGAATGTAGGCACGATGTCCTTTCTTTCTCCTTAAGAGGCAGCAAAGAGAGGAGATTTAAGGTTTAAGGTGTCATTCTAGGCACGGTTTCATTATATTTAGGTCATGTCGTGTCTACTTGGGGAGTCATTAAGGCTTTTCAACATTGAATGTAGGCACGATGTCCTTTCTTTCTCCTTAAGAGGCAGCAAAGAGAGGAGATTTAAGGTTTAAGGTGTCATTCTAGGCACGGTTTCATTATATTTAGGTCATGTCGTGTCTACTTGGGGAGTCATTAAGGCTTTTCAACATTGAATGTAGGCACGAGGTCCTTTCTTTCTCCTTAAGAGGCAGCAAAGAGAGGAGATTTAAGGTTTAAGGTGTCATTCTAGGCACGGTTTCATTATATTTAGGTCATGTCGTGTCTACTTGGGGAGTCATTAAGGCTTTTCAACATTGAATGTAGGCACGAGGTCCTTTCTTTCTCCTTAAGAGGCAGCAAAGAGAGGAGATTTAAGGTTTAAGGTGTCATTCTAGGCACGGTTTCATTATATTTAGGTCATGTCGTGTCTACTTGGGGAGTCATTAAGGCTTTTCAACATTGAATGTAATAATAATAATAATAATAATAATAATAATACTTTATTTAATGAGGGTAACACAGTTAGTTACACTAATCTTCCCTGTGGCCCTCAACAATCATACATTGAACATGAAATTCAACAATGTAATTAAACATTAAAATATAAAACAAGCATTCACATAATGTTTATAAATGCAATGACAGAAACTTTTCCATTCGTCTGTAACCTAGCCCCAGAAGGCCCGTGTAGGCACGATGTCCTTTCTTTCTCCTTAAGAGGCAGCAAAGAGAGGAGATTTAAGGTTTAAGGTGTCATTCTAGGCACGGTTTCATTATATTTAGGTCATGTCGTGTCTACTTGGGGAGTCATTAAGGCTTTTCAACATTGAATGTAGGCACGATGTCCTTTCTTTCTCCTTAAGAGGCAGCAAAGAGAGGAGATTTAAGGTTTAAGGTGTCATTCTAGGCACGGTTTCATTATATTTAGGTCATGTCGTGTCTACTTGGGGAGTCATTAAGGCTTTTCAACATTGAATGTAGGCACGAGGTCCTTTCTTTCTCCTTAAGAGGCAGCAAAGAGAGGAGATTTAAGGTTTAAGGTGTCATTCTAGGCACGGTTTCATTATATTTAGGTCATGTCGTGTCTACTTGGGGAGTCATTAAGGCTTTTCAACATTGAATGTAGGCACGAGGTCCTTTCTTTCTCCTTAAGAGGCAGCAAAGAGAGGAGATTTAAGGTTTAAGGTGTCATTCTAGGCACGGTTTCATTATATTTAGGTCATGTCGTGTCTACTTGGGGAGTCATTAAGGCTTTTCAACATTGAATGTAGGCACGAGGTCCTTTCTTTCTCCTTAAGAGGCAGCAAAGAGAGGAGATTTAAGGTTTAAGGTGTCATTCTAGGCACGGTTTCATTATAATTAGGTCATGTCGTGTCTACTTGGGGAGTCATTAAGGCTTTTCAACATTGAATGTAGGCACGAGGTCCTTTCTTTCTCCTTAAGAGGCAGCAAAGAGAGGAGATTTAAGGTTTAAGGTGTCATTCTAGGCACGGTTTCATTATATTTAGGTCATGTCGTGTCGACTTGGGGAGTCATTAAGGCTTTTCAACATTGAATGTAGGCACGGGTCCTTTCTTTCTCCTGACGAGGCAGGAAAGACAGGACAATTAAGGTTTAAGGTGTCATTCTAGGCACGGTTTCATTCTATTTCGGTCATGTCGTGTCTACTTGGGGAGTCATTAAGGCTTTTCAACATTGAATGTAGGCACGAGGTCCTTTCTTTCTCCTTAAGAGGCAGCAAAGAGAGGAGATTTAAGGTTTAAGGTGTCATTCTAGGCACAGTTTCATTATATTTAGGTCATGTCATGTCTACTTGGGGAGTCATTAAGGCTTTTCAACATTGAATGTAGGCACGAGGTCCTTTCTTTCTCCTTAAGAGGCAGCAAAGAGAGGAGATTTAAGGTTTAAGGTGTCATTCTAGGCACGGTTTCATTATATTTAGGTCATGTCATGTCTACTTGGGGAGTCATTAAGGCTTTTCAACATTGAATGTAGGCACGAGGTCCTTTCTTTCTCCTTAAGAGGCAGCAAAGAGAGGAGATTTAAGGTTTAAGGTGTCATTCTAGGCACGGTTTCATTATATTTAGGTCATGTCGTGTCGACTTGGGGAGTCATTAAGGCTTTTCAACATTGAATGTAGGGACGGGTCCTTTCTTTCTCCTGACGAGGCAGGAAAGACAGGACAATTAAGGTTTAAGGTGTCATTCTAGGCACGGTTTCATTCTATTTCGGTCATGTCGTGTCTACTTGGGGAGTCATTAAGGCTTTTCAACATTGAATGTAGGCACGAGGTCCTTTCTTTCTCCTTAAGAGGCAGCAAAGAGAGGAGATTTAAGGTTTAAGGTGTCATTCTAGGCACGGTTTCATTATATTTAGGTCATGTCATGTCTACTTGGGGAGTCATTAAGGCTTTTCAACATTGAATGTAGGCACGAGGTCCTTTCTTTCTCCTTAAGAGGCAGCAAAGAGAGGAGATTTAAGGTTTAAGGTGTCATTCTAGGCACGGTTTCATTATATTTAGGTCATGTCATGTCTACTTGGGGAGTCATTAAGGCTTTTCAACATTGAATGTAGGCACGAGGTCCTTTCTTTCTCCTTAAGAGGCAGCAAAGAGAGGAGATTTAAGGTTTAAGGTGTCATTCTAGGCACGGTTTCATTATATTTAGGTCATGTCGTGTCTACTTGGGGAGTCATTAAGGCTTTTCAACATTGAATGTAGGCACGAGGTCCTTTCTTTCTCCTTAAGAGGCAGCAAAGAGAGGAGATTTAAGGTTTAAGGTGTCATTCTAGGCACGGTTTCATTATATTTAGGTCATGTCATGTCTACTTGGGGAGTCATTAAGGCTTTTCAACATTGAATGTAGGCACAAGGTCCTTTCTTTCTCCTTAAGAGGCAGCAAAGAGAGGAGATTTAAGGTTTAAGGTGTCATTCTAGCCACGGTTTCATTATATTTAGGTCATGTCGTGTCTACTTGGGGAGTCATTAAGGCTTTTCAACATTGAATGTAGGCACGAGGTCCTTTTTTTCTCCTTAAGAGGCAGCAAAGAGAGGAGATTTAAGGTTTAAGGTGTCATTCTAGGCACGGTTTCATTATATTTAGGTCATGTCGTGTCGACTTGGGGAGTCATTAAGGCTTTTCAACATTGAATGTAGGGCTCCTTTCTTTCTCCTGACGAGGCAGGAAAGACAGGACAATTAAGGTTTAAGGTGTCATTCTAGGCACGGTTTCATTCTATTTCGGTCATGTCGTGTCTACTTGGGGAGTCATTAAGGCTTTTCAACATTGAATGTAGGCATGAGGTCCTTTCTTTCTCCTTAAGAGGCAGCAAAGAGAGGAGATTTAAGGTTTAAGGTGTCATTCTAGGCACGGTTTCATTATATTTAGGTCATGTCGTGTCTACTTGGGGAGTCATTAAGGCTTTTCAACATTGAATGTAGGCACGATGTCCTTTCTTTCTCCTTAAGAGGCAGCAAAGAGAGGAGATTTAAGGTTTAAGGTGTCATTCTAGGCACGGTTTCATTATATTTAGGTCATGTCGTGTCTACTTGGGGAGTCATTAAGGCTTTTCAACATTGAATGTAATAATAATAATAATAATAATAATAATAATAATACTACTTTATTTAATGAGGGTAACACAGTTAGTTACACTAATCTTCCCTGTGGCCCTCAACAATCATACATTGAACATGAAATTCAACAATGTAATTAAACATTAAAATATAAAACAAGCATTCACATAATGTTTATAAATGCAATGACAGAAACTTTTCCATTCGTCTGTAACCTAGCCCCAGAAGGCCTGTGTAGGCACGATGTCCTTTCTTTCTCCTTAAGAGGCAGCAAAGAGAGGAGATTTAAGGTTTAAGGTGTCATTCTAGGCACGGTTTCATTATATTTAGGTTATGTCGTGTCTACTTGGGGAGTCATTAAGGCTTTTCAACATTGAATGTAGGCACGATGTCCTTTCTTTCTCCTTAAGAGGCAGCAAAGAGAGGAGATTTAAGGTTTAAGGTGTCATTCTAGGCACGGTTTCATTATATTTAGGTCATGTCGTGTCTACTTGGGGAGTCATTAAGGCTTTTCAACATTGAATGTAGGCACGAGGTCCTTTCTTTCTCCTTAAGAGGCAGCAAAGAGAGGAGATTTAAGGTGTCATTCTAGGCACGGTTTCATTATATTTAGGTCATGTCGTGTCTACTTGGGGAGTCATTAAGGCTTTTCAACATTGAATGTAGGCACGAGGTCCTTTCTTTCTCCTTAAGAGGCAGCAAAGAGAGGAGATTTAAGGTTTAAGGTGTCATTCTAGGCACGGTTTCATTATATTTAGGTCATGTCGTGTCTACTTGGGGAGTCATTAAGGCTTTTCAACATTGAATGTAGGCACGAGGTCCTTTCTTTCTCCTTAAGAGGCAGCAAAGAGAGGAGATTTAAGGTTTAAGGTGTCATTCTAGGCACGGTTTCATTATATTTAGGTCATGTCGTGTCTACTTGGGGAGTCATTAAGGCTTTTCAACATTGAATGTAGGCACGAGGTCCTTTCTTTCTCCTTAAGAGGCAGCAAAGAGAGGAGATTTAAGGTTTAAGGTGTCATTCTAGGCACGGTTTCATTATATTTAGGTCATGTCGTGTCGACTTGGGGAGTCATTAAGGCTTTTCAACATTGAATGTAGGCACGGGTCCTTTCTTTCTCCTGACGAGGCAGGAAAGACAGGACAATTAAGGTTTAAGGTGTCATTCTAGGCACGGTTTCATTCTATTTCGGTCATGTCGTGTCTACTTGGGGAGTCATTAAGGCTTTTCAACATTGAATGTAGGCACGAGGTCCTTTCTTTCTCCTTAAGAGGCAGCAAAGAGAGGAGATTTAAGGTTTAAGGTGTCATTCTAGGCACGGTTTCATTATATTTAGGTCATGTCGTGTCTACTTGGGGAGTCATTAAGGCTTTTCAACATTGAATGTAGGCACGATGTCCTTTCTTTCTCCTTAAGAGGCAGCAAAGAGAGGAGATTTAAGGTTTAAGGTGTCATTCTAGGCACAGTTTCATTATATTTAGGTCATGTCGTGTCTACTTGGGGAGTCATTAAGGCTTTTCAACATTGAATGTAATAATAATAATAATAATAATAATAATAATACTACTTTATTTAATGAGGGTAACACAGTTAGTTACACTAATCTTCCCTGTGGCCCTCAACAATCATACATTGAACATGAAATTCAACAATGTAATTAAACATTAAAATATAAAACAAGCATTCACATAATGTTTATAAATGCAATGACAGAAACTTTTCCATTCGTCTGTAACCTAGCCCCAGAAGGCCCGTGTAGGCACGATGTCCTTTCTTTCTCCTTAAGAGGCAGCAAAGAGAGGAGATTTAAGGTTTAAGGTGTCATTCTAGGCACGGTTTCATTATATTTAGGTCATGTCGTGTCTACTTGGGGAGTCATTAAGGCTTTTCAACATTGAATGTAGGCACGATGTCCTTTCTTTCTCCTTAAGAGGCAGCAAAGAGAGGAGATTTAAGGTTTAAGGTGTCATTCTAGGCACGGTTTCATTATATTTAGGTCATGTCGTGTCTACTTGGGGAGTCATTAAGGCTTTTCAACATTGAATGTAGGCACGAGGTCCTTTCTTTCTCCTTAAGAGGCAGCAAAGAGAGGAGATTTAAGGTTTAAGGTGTCATTCTAGGCACGGTTTCATTATATTTAGGTCACGTCGTGTCTACTTGGGGAGTCATTAAGGCTTTTCAACATTGAATGTAGGCACGAGGTCCTTTCTTTCTCCTTAAGAGGCAGCAAAGAGAGGAGATTTAAGGTTTAAGGTGTCATTCTAGGCACGGTTTCATTATATTTAGGTCATGTCGTGTCTACTTGGGGAGTCATTAAGGCTTTTCAACATTGAATGTAATAATAATAATAATAATAATAATAATACTTTATTTAATGAGGGTAACACAGTTAGTTACACTAATCTTCCCTGTGGCCCTCAACAATCATACATTGAACATGAAATTCAACAATGTAATTAAACATTAAAATATAAAACAAGCATTCACATAATGTTTATAAATGCAATGACAGAAACTTTTCCATTCGTCTGTAACCTAGCCCCAGAAGGCCCGTGTAGGCACGATGTCCTTTCTTTCTCCTTAAGAGGCAGCAAAGAGAGGAGATTTAAGGTTTAAGGTGTCATTCTAGGCACGGTTTCATTATATTTAGGTCATGTCGTGTCTACTTGGGGAGTCATTAAGGCTTTTCAACATTGAATGTAGGCACGATGTCCTTTCTTTCTCCTTAAGAGGCAGCAAAGAGAGGAGATTTAAGGTTTAAGGTGTCATTCTAGGCACGGTTTCATTATATTTAGGTCATGTCGTGTCTACTTGGGGAGTCATTAAGGCTTTTCAACATTGAATGTAGGCACGAGGTCCTTTCTTTCTCCTTAAGAGGCAGCAAAGAGAGGAGATTTAAGGTTTAAGGTGTCATTCTAGGCACGGTTTCATTATATTTAGGTCATGTCATGTCTACTTGGGGAGTCATTAAGGCTTTTCAACATTGAATGTAGGCACGAGGTCCTTTCTTTCTCCTTAAGAGGCAGCAAAGAGAGGAGATTTAAGGTTTAAGGTGTCATTCTAGGCACGGTTTCATTATATTTAGGTCATGTCGTGTCGACTTGGGGAGTCATTAAGGCTTTTCAACATTGAATGTAGGCACGAGGTCCTTTCTTTCTCCTTAAGAGGCAGCAAAGAGAGGAGATTTAAGGTTTAAGGTGTCATTCTAGGCACGGTTTCATTATATTTAGGTCATGTCGTGTCGACTTGGGGAGTCATTAAGGCTTTTCAACATTGAATGTAGGCACGATGTCCTTTCTTTCTCCTTAAGAGGCAGCAAAGAGAGGAGATTTAAGGTTTAAGGTGTCATTCTAGGCACGGTTTCATTATATTTAGGTCATGTCGTGTCTACTTGGGGAGTCATTAAGGCTTTTCAACATTGAATGTAATAATAATAATAATAATAATAATACTTTATTTAATGAGGGTAACACAGTTAGTTACACTAATCTTCCCTGTGGCCCTCAACAATCATACATTGAACATGAAATTCAACAATGTAATTAAACATTAAAATATAAAACAAGCATTCACATAATGTTTATAAATGCAATGACAGAAACTTTTCCATTCGTCTGTAACCTAGCCCCAGAAGGCCCGTGTAGGCACGATGTCCTTTCTTTCTCCTTAAGAGGCAGCAAAGAGAGGAGATTTAAGGTTTAAGGTGTCATTCTAGGCACGGTTTCATTATATTTAGGTCATGTCGTGTCTACTTGGGGAGTCATTAAGGCTTTTCAACATTGAATGTAGGCACGATGTCCTTTCTTTCTCCTTAAGAGGCAGCAAAGAGAGGAGATTTAAGGTTTAAGGTGTCATTCTAGGCACGGTTTCATTATATTTAGGTCATGTCGTGTCTACTTGGGGAGTCATTAAGGCTTTTCAACATTGAATGTAGGCACGAGGTCCTTTCTTTCTCCTTAAGAGGCAGCAAAGAGAGGAGATTTAAGGTTTAAGGTGTCATTCTAGGCACGGTTTCATTATATTTAGGTCATGTCGTGTCTACTTGGGGAGTCATTAAGGCTTTTCAACATTGAATGTAGGCACGAGGTCCTTTCTTTCTCCTTAAGAGGCAGCAAAGAGAGGAGATTTAAGGTTTAAGGTGTCATTCTAGGCACGGTTTCATTATATTTAGGTCATGTCGTGTCTACTTGGGGAGTCATTAAGGCTTTTCAACATTGAATGTAGGCACGAGGTCCTTTCTTTCTCCTTAAGAGGCAGCAAAGAGAGGAGATTTAAGGTTTAAGGTGTCATTCTAGGCACGGTTTCATTATATTTAGGTCATGTCGTGTCTACTTGGGGAGTCATTAAGGCTTTTCAACATTGAATGTAGGCACGATGTCCTTTCTTTCTCCTTAAGAGGCAGCAAAGAGAGGAGATTTAAGGTTTAAGGTGTCATTCTAGGCACGGTTTCATTATATTTAGGTCATGTCGTGTCTACTTGGGGAGTCATTAAGGCTTTTCAACATTGAATGTAGGCACGGGGTTCCAGATATAACCAACCGAGATGAAAGATTCACAGATCAAGGCACAGCACACTGGTGGACTTCAGAACTACGTCTCCTACACTCAGCGACTAGGTATGGATTAATTACTTGCTTGTTTCGAATAAATGTGGGAAAATGAGCAACTGTTCGATGTGAACCATGTGTACGTTTGTCACAATGTTTTCAAAAGCCGCATCATATGCATCAACATGCGTCTACATGTGGGAAAGGGTTAGGAAGTTTGTTGAGCATTTTCTACTTTTGTCACAATGTTTTCAATACTCGACTGCTTCAATTGCATGGAAATGCGTCTACAGGTTTCATTTACGTTCCAGATATAACCAACCGAGATGAAAGATTCACAGATCAAGGCACAGCACACTGGTGGACTTCAGAACTACGTCTCCTACACTCAACGACTAGGTAAGGATTAATTACTTGCTCGTTTCGAATAAATGTGGGAAAAGGAGCAACTGTTCGATTTGAACCATGTCTACGTTTGTCATAATGTTTTCAAAACCGCATCATATGCATCAACATGCGTCTACATGTGGGAAAGGGTTAGGAAGTTTGTTGAGCATTTTCTACTTTTGTCACAATGTTTTCAATACTCGACTGCTTCAATTGCATCTAAATGCGTCTACAGGTTTCATTTACGTTCCAGATATAACCAACCGAGATGAAAGATTCACAGATCAAGGCACAGCACACTGGTGGACTTCAGAACTACGTCTCCTACACTCAGCGACTAGGTAAGGATTAATTACTTGCTCGTTTCGAATAAATGTGGGAAAAGGAGTAACTGTTCGATTTGAACCATGTCTACGTTTGTCACAATGTTTTCAATACTCGACTGCTTCAATTGCATCGAACTACGTCTACAGGTTTCATTTACGTTCCAGATATAACCAACCGAGATGAAAGATTCACAGATCAAGGCACAGCACACTGGTGGACTTCAGAACTACGTCTCCTTCACGCAGCGACTAGGTAAGGATTAATTACTTGCTCGTTTCGAATAAATGTGGGAAAAGGAGCATCAACTGTTCGATTTGAACCATGTCTACTACGTTTGTCACAATGTTTTCAAAAGCCGCATCCTATGCATCAACATGCGTCTACATGTGGGAAAGGGTTAGGAAGTTTGTAGAGCATTTTCTACTTTTGTCACAATGTTTTCAATACTCGACTGCTTCAATTGCATCGAACTGCGTCTACAGGTTTCATTTACGTTCCAGATATAACCAACCGAGATGAAAGATTCACAGATCAAGACACAGATCAAGGCACAGCACACTGGTGGACTTCAGAACTACGTCTCCTTCACGCAGTGACTAGGTAAGGATTAATTACTTGCTCGTTTCTAATAAATGTGGGAAAAGGAGCATTAACTGTTCGATTTGAACCATGTCTACTACGTTTGTCACAATGTTTTCAAAAGCCGCATCAACGTGCATCTACATGTGGGAAAGGGTTAGGAAGTTTGTGGAGCATTTTCTACTTTTGTCACAATGTTTTCAATACTCGACCGCTTCAATTGCATCAAACTGCGTCTACAGGTTTCATTTACGTTCCAGATATAACCAACCGAGATGAAAGATTCACAGATCAAGACACAGATCAAGGCACAGATCAAGGCACAGCACACTGGTGGACTTCAGAACTACGTCTCCTTCACGCAGCGACTAGGTAAGGATTAATTACTTGTTTCGAATAAATGTGGGAAAAGGAGCATTAACTGTTCAATTTAAACCATGTCTACTACGTTTGTCACAATGTTTTCAAAAGCCGCATCCTATGCATCAACATGCGTCTACATGTGGGAAAGGGTTAGGAAGTTTGTGGAGCATTTTCTACTTTTGTCACAATGTTTTCAACTCGACTGCTTCAATTGCATCGAACTGCGTCTACAGGTTTCATTTACGTTCCAGATATAACCAACCGAGATGAAAGATTCACAGATCAAGACACAGATCAAGGCACAGATCAAGGCACAGCACACTGGTGGACTTCAGAACTACGTCTCCTTCACGCAGCGACTAGGTAAGGATTAATTACTTGCTCGATTCGAATAAATGTGGGAAAAGGAGCATTAACTGTTCGATTTGAACCATGTCTACTACGTTTGTCACAATGTTTTCAAAAGCTGCATCCTATGCATCAACATGCGTCTACATGTGGGAAAGGGTTAGGAAGTTTGTGGAGCATTTTCTACTTTTGTCACAATGTTTTCAATACTCGACTGCTTCAATTGCATCGAACTGCATCTACAGGTTTCATTTACGTTCCAGATATAACCAACCGAGATGAAAGATTCACAGATCAAGACACAGATCAAGGCACAGCACACTGGTGGACTTCAGAACTACGTCTCCTTCACGCAGCGACTTGGTAAGGATTAATTACTTGCTCGTTTCGAATAAATGTGGGAAAAGGAGCATTAACTGTTCGATTTGAACCATGTCTACTACGTTTGTCACAATGTTTTCAAAAGCCGCATCCTATGCATCAACATGTGTCTACATGTGGGAAAGGGTAAGGAAGTTTGTGGAGCATTTTCTACTTTTGTCACAATGTTTTCAATACTCGACTGCTTCAATTGCATCGAACTGCGTCTACAGGTTTCATTTACGTTCCAGATATAACCAACCGAGATGAAAGATTCACAGATCAAGACACAGATCAAGGCACAGCACACTGGTGGACTTCAGAACTACGTCTCCTTCACGCAGCGACTAGGTAAGGATTAATTACTTGCTCGATTCGAATAAATGTGGGAAAAGGAGCATTAACTGTTCGATTTGAACCATGTCTACTACGTTTGTCACAATGTTTTCAAAAGCCGCATCCTATGCATCAACATGCGTCTACATGTGGGAAAGGGTTAGGAAGTTTGTGGAGCATTTTCTACTTTTGTCACAATGTTTTCAATACTCGACTGCTTCAATTGCATCGAACTGCGTCTACAGGTTTCATTTACGTTCCAGATATAACCAACCGAGATGAAAGATTCACAGATCAAGACACAGATCAAGGCACAGATCAAGGCACAGCACACTGGTGGACTTCAGAACTACGTCTCCTTCACGCAGCGACTAGGTAAGGATTAATTACTTGCTCGATTCGAATAAATGTGGGAAAAGGAGCATTAACTGTTCGATTTGAACCATGTCTACTACGTTTGTCACAATGTTTTCAAAAGCCGCATCCTATGCATCAACATGCGTCTACATGTGGGAAAGGGTTAGGAAGTTTGTGGAGCATTTTCTACTTTTGTCACAATGTTTTCAATACTCGACTGCTTCAATTGCATCGAACTGCGTCTACAGGTTTCATTTACGTTCCAGATATAACCAACCGAGATGAAAGATTCACAGATCAAGACACAGATCAAGGCACAGATCAAGGCACAGCACACTGGTGGACTTCAGAACTACGTCTCCTTCACGCAGCGACTAGGTAAGGATTAATTACTTGCTCGTTTCGAATAAATGTGGGAAAAGGAGCATTAACTGTTTGATTTGAACCATGTCTACTACGTTTGTCACAATGTTTTCAAAAGCCGCATCCTATGCATCAACATGTGTCTACATGTGGGAAAGGGTAAGGAAGTTTGTGGAGCATTTTCTACTTTTGTCACAATGTTTTCAATACTCGACTGCTTCAATTGCATCGAACTGCGTCTACAGGTTTCATTAACGTTCCAGATATAACCAACCGAGATGAAAGATTCACAGATCAAGACACAGATCAAGGCACAGCACACTGGTGGACTTCAGAACTACGTCTCCTTCACGCAGCGACTAGGTAAGGATTAATTACTTGCTCGTTTCGAATAAATGTGGGAAAAGGAGCATTAACTGTTCGATTTGAACCATGTCTACTACGTTTGTCACAATGTTTCCAAAAGCCGCATCCCATGCATCAACATGCGTCTACATGTGGGAAAGGGTTAGGAAGTTTGTGGAGCATTTTCTACTTTTGTCACAATGTTTTCAATACTCGACTGCTTCAATTGCATCAAACTGCGTCTACAGGTTTCATTTACGTTCCAGATATAACCAACCGAGATGAAAGATTCACAGATCAAGACACAGATCAAGGCACAGCACACTGGTGGACTTCAGAACTACGTCTCCTTCACGCAGCGACTAGGTAAGGATTAATTACTTGCTCGTTTCGAATAAATGTGGGAAAAGGAGCATTAACTGTTCGATTTGAACCATGTCTACTACGTTTGTCACAATGTTTTCAAAAGCCGCATCCTATGCATCAACATGCATCTACATGTGGGAAAGGGTTAGTAAGTTTGTGGAGCATTTTCTACTTTTGTCACAATGTTTTCAATACTCGACTGCTTCAATTGCATCGAACTGCGTCTACAGGTTTCATTTACGTTCCAGATATAACCAACCGAGATGAAAGATTCACAGATCAAGACACAGATCAAGGCACAGATCAAGGCACAGCACACTGGTGGACTTCAGAACTACGTCTCCTTCACGCAGCGACTAGGTAAGGATTAATTACTTGCTCGTTTCGAATAAATGTGGGAAAAGGAGCATTAACTGTTCGATTTAAACCATGTCTACTACGTTTGTCACAATGTTTTCAAAAGCCCCATCCTATGCATCAACATGCGTCTACATGTGGGAAAGAGTTAGGAAGTTTGTGGAGCATTTTCTACTTTTGTCACAATGTTTTCAATACTCGACTGCTTCAATTGCATCGAACTGCGTCTACAGGTTTCATTTACGTTCCAGATATAACCAACCGAGAAGAAAGATTCACAGATCAAGACACAGATCAAGGCACAGCACACTGGTGGACTTCAGAACTACGTCTCCTTCACGCAGCGACTAGGTAAGGATTAATTACTTGCTCGTTTCGAATAAATGTGGGAAAAGGAGCATTAACTGTTCGATTTGAACCATGTCTACTACGTTTGTCACAATGTTTTCAAAAGCCGCATCCTATGCATCAACATGCGTCTACATGTGGGAAAGGGTTAGGAAGTTTGTAGAGCATTTTCTACTTTTGTCACAATGTTTTCAATACTCGACTGCTTCAATTGCTTCGAACTGCGTCTACAGGTTTCATTTACGTTCCAGATATAACCAACCGAGATGAAAGATTCACAGATCAAGACACAGATCAAGGCACAGCACACTGGTGGACTTCAGAACTACGTCTCCTTCACGCAGCGACTAGGTAAGGATTAATTACTTGCTCGTTTCGAAAAAATGTGGGAAAAGGAGCATTAACTGTTCGATTTGAACCATGTCTACTACGTTTGTCACAATGTTTTCAAAAGCCGCATCAACGTGCGTCTACATGTGGGAAAGGGTTAGGAAGTTTGTGGAGCATTTTCTACTTTTGTCACAATGTTTTCAATACTCGACCGCTTCAATTGCATCGAACTGCGTCTACAGGTTTCATTTACGTTCCAGATATAACCAACCGAGATGAAAGATTCACAGATCAAGGCACAGATCAAGGCACAGCACACTGGTGGACTTCAGAACTACGTCTCCTTCACGCAGCGACAAGGTAAGGATTAATTACTTGCTCGTTTCGAATAAATGTGGGAAAAGGAGCATTAACTGTTCAATTTAAACCATGTCTACTACGTTAGTCACAATGTTTTCAAAAGCCGCATCCTATGCATCAACATGCGTCTACATGTGGGAAAGGGTTAGGAAGTTTGTAGAGCATTTTCTACTTTTGTCACAATGTTTTCAATACTCGACTGCTTCAATTGCATCGAAATGCGTCGACAGGTTTCATTTACGTTCCAGATATAACCAACCGAGATGAAAGATTCACAGATCAAGGCACAGCACACTGGTGGACTTCAGAACTACGTCTCCTACACGCAGCGACTAGGTAAGGATTAATTACTTGTTCGTTTCGAATAAATGTGGGAAAAGGAGCAACTGTTCGATTTGAACCATGTCTACGTTTGTCACAATGTTTTCAAAAGCTGCATCAACATGCGTCTACATGTGAGAAAGGGTTAGGAAGTTTGTTGAGCATTTTCTACTTTTGTCACAATGTTTTCAATACTCGACTGCTTCAATTGCATCGAAATGCGTCTACAGGTTTCATTTACGTTCCAGATATAACCAACCGAGATGAAAGATTCACAGATCAAGGCACAGCACACTGGTGGACTTCAGAACTACGTCTCCTACACTCAGCGACTAGGTAAGGATTAATTACTTGCTCGTTTCGAATAAATGCGGGAAAAGGAGCAACTGTTCGATTTGAACCATGTCTACGTTTGTCACAATGTTTTCAAAAGCCGCATCATATGCATCAACATGCGTCTACATGTGAGAAAGGGTTAGGAAGTTTGTTGAGCATTTTCTACTTTTGTCACTAGGTTTTCAAAACTCGACTGCTTCAATTGCACCAAAATGCGTCTACATGAGAGAATGGGTCAAACTGTTTCTTAGAACAGAAGCTTTATTCATATATGATTGATCTTTAAACTATTTACAATATACGAATTATGTGATGGCTTTCCACATGCTAACCATGTTCCGCTTTTGTTCCAGATGTAACACACCGAGATGAAAGAGATGATGCGCCTTCACAGATGAAAACTCAGATCACCGCCACCACCGTCAGAGCTACAACCTGCGACTAGGTAAGCAGTAATTACTTGCTCGTTTCGAATAATTGTGGCAGAAGTAGCAACTATTCATTTAGAACCATGTCTTCCGACGTAACAATGTTTTCAAAAACCGCCATCAACATGCGTCTACATGTGGGAAAGGGTTAGGACGTTTGTTGAGCATTTTCTACTTTTGTCACTAGGTTTTCAAAACTCGACTGCTTCAATTGCACCAAAATGCGTCTACATGAGATAACGGGTCAAACTGTTTCTTAGAACAGAAGCTTTATTCATATATGATTGATCTTTAAACTATTTACAATATACGAATTATGTGATGGCTTTCCACATGCTAACCATGTTCCGCTTTTGTTCCAGATGTAACACACCGAGATGAAAGAGATGATGCGCCTTCACAGATGAAAACTCAGATCACCGCCACCACCGTCAGAGCTACAACCTGCGACTAGGTAAGCAGTAATTACTTGCTCGTTTCGAATAATTGTGGCAGAAGTAGCAACTATTCATTTAGAACCATGTCTTCCGACGTAACAATGGTTTCAAAAACCGCCGCACCATATGCATCAACATGCGTCTACATGTGGGAAAGGGTTAGGACGTTTGTTGAGCATTTTCTACTTTTGTCACTAGGTTTTCAAAACTCGACTGCTTCAATTGCACCAAAATGCGTCTACATGAGATAACGGGTCAAACTGTTTCTTAGAACAGAAGCTTTATTCATATATGATTGATCTTTAAACTATTTACAATATACGAATTATGTGATGGCTTTCCACATGCTAACCATGTTCCGCTTTTGTTCCAGATGTAACACACCGAGATGAAAGAGATGGTGCGCCTTCACAGATGAAAACACAGATCACCTCCACCACCGTCAGAGCTACAACCCGCGACTAGGTAAGCAGTAATTACTTGCTCGTTTCGAATAATTGTGGCAGAAGTAGCAACTATTCATTTTGAACCATGTCTTCCGACGTCACAATGTTTTCAAAAACCGCCGCACCATATGCATCAACATGCGTCTACATGTGGGAAAGGGTTAGGACGTTTGTTGAGCATTTTCTACTTTTGTCACTAGGTTTTCAAAACTCGACTGCTTCAATTGCACCAAAATGCGTCTACATGAGAGAACTGGTCAAACTGTTTCTTAGAACAGAAGCTTTATTCATATATGATTGATCTTTAAACTATTTACAATATACGAATTATGTGATGGCTTTCCACATGCTAACCATGTTCCGCTTTTGTTCCAGATGTAACACACCGAGATGAAAGAGATGATGCGCCTTCACAGATGAAAACACAGATCACCGCCACCACCGTCAGAGCTACAACCCCCGACTAGGTAAGAAGTAATTACTTGCTCGTTTCGAATAATTGTGGCATAAGGAGCAACTATTCAGTTTGAACCATGTCTTCCGATGTCACAATGTTTTCAAAAACCGCATCATATGCATCAAAATGCGTCTACATGTGGGAAAGGGTCAGGAAGTTTGTTGAGCATTTTCTACTTTTGTCACTAGGTTTTCAAAACTCGACTGCTTCAAATGCACCAAAATGCGTCTACATGAGAGAACGGGTCAAAATGTTTCTTAGAACAGAAGCTTTATTCATATATGATTGATCTTGAAACTATTTACAATATACGAATTATGTGTTTGCTTTCCACATGCTAACCATGTTCAGTTTTTGTTCCAGATATAAAAAACCGAGATGAAAGAGATGCGCCTTCACAGATGAAAACACAGATCACCGTCACCACCGTCAGAGCTACAACCCCCGACTAGGTAAGAAGTAATTACTTGCTCGTTTCGAATAATTGTGGCATAAGGATCGAGGTGCTATTCAGTTTGAACCATGTCTTCCGATGTCACAATGTTTTCAAAAACTGCATCATATGCATCAAAATGCGTCTACATGTAGGAAAGGGTTAGGAAGTTTGTTGAGCATTTTCTACTTTTGTCACTAGGTTTTCAAAACTCGACTGCTTCAAATGCACCAAAATGCGTCTACATGAGAGAACGGGTCAAAATGTTTCTTAGAACATAAGCTTTATTCATATATGATTGATCTTGAAACTATTTACAATATACAAATTATGTGTTTGCTTTCCACATGCTAACCATGTTCAGTTTTTGTTCCAGATATAAAAAACCGAGATGAAAGAGATGCGCCTTCACAGATGAAAACACAGATCACCGTCACCACCGTCAGAGCTACAACCCCGACTAGGTAAGAAGTCATTACTTGCTCGTTTCGAATAATTGTGGCATAAGGAGCAACTATTCATTTTGAACCATGTCTATGTTTGTCACAATGTTTTCAAAAGCCGCATCAAAATGCGTCTACATGTGGATAAGGGTTAGAAAGTTTCTTGAGCAATTTCTACGTCATAATGTTTTCAAAAGTCGACTCCTTTAAATGCGTCTACATGAGGGAACAGGTCAAAACGTTTCTAAGAACCATTTGTGACTTTCGATAGACCAGTGTAGATCGAGATACAGATATATGCGGATGCACACATTGATCTGAGACAACACTGGTCGCACATGCTAAGTGTGCAGGTTTAATCGATATTCACAAACTTTACACGGAAAGAAAATAACAAATAGTACGTTTTCATGGAGTGCATCTCAAGTACTCATTAATCCTTTCCCACATACAAATATATCTGCAACAGACGATTTTGAACACATCTAGGCAGAAGAAATATGGAAAATACCTAAATGAACGTTGTATTGCTTGAAAGATGTTCAAAACATAGCGGCAAAAGAGAAATAACTTGTTTTTAGCAATTTCTACTTTTGTCCCAATGTTTTCAAAATTTGTCTGCTTAATATTCATTTACGTCAAAGTTTGTCTGCATGTGCTGAAAGGCTAAGAATCTTCTTGTCACCATTCGTAACGTGTGTAATCTAAGAGATGTCGGTTGTACTTCCAGATTTTGTACCAGATATAACGAACCGATATGAAACAGATCCACCTTCAGAGATGAAAACACAGATCAACGCACACTGGACTTCATAGCTTAATCCCCGACTAGGTATTGAATAATTACTTGCTCGTTTCGAATTATTGTAGCCTTAGGAGCAACTGCTCGTTTTTAACCAATTGTCTACGTTTGTCACAATAATTTCAAAAACAGCATCATTTGCATCAAACTTCGTCTGCATGTGGATAAGGGTTAGGAAGTTTGTTGAGCAATTTCTACGTCATAATGTTTTCAAAAGTCGACTCCTTTAAATGCGTCTACATGGGGGAACTGGTCAAAACGTTTCTAAGAACCATTTGTGACTTTTGATCGACCAGCTTATAATCTTCTTGGATCCTCCTTGTCACCATTCGTAACGTGTGCAAACGAACCATGTGTCTGTAATATAGAACAGAACGGAAGCTTTATTTATATATGATTCTTTAAACCATTTACAATATACGAATATTTGTTTGCTTTCCACATGCTTATCATGTTCAGTTTTTGTCCCAGATATAAAGAACCGAGATGGAAGAGATCAGCTTGAATAGATAACTACACAAACATTAGAAGAATGGATCAACGCACACTGGACTTTGGAACTACACCCCTGAACTCGGTAAAGATAACATTTTAATTTTCTAGTTTTTTTTAAGTATTACATGTATAGTTGTATTACAATTTGTTTATTTGTAACACAAATTGAAATATTCCTTATTAGGAAGAAAAAAAGATTAATGATCCTGATGGTCAGACGGAAGCAATTTATTTTCTATAGGTGACAATTATAGCGTTTTCGGCTATGCTTCTTTCCGAACAATCCAAATAACACAAACCTATATTCAACCAATAATAAATGGTAACCGTCATTTTGGACCAAATCGGGCCTGGAAAAAACGATTTTTCTCGTTCTCTACTTTCACTTCTAAACAATATCAAAAGGTCAGAAGGAAGTGATTCATTGTCCATGGTTTTTGGCTATGGTTCTTTCCTAACAATAAAACAATTGAAGACTACTTCAGTCACATAGATTCAGCTGAAATTCCCTCGACAAAATTGTCTGCCAGGTGCTCCAATCCGAATTGCTTCCCTTTGACCAAAGTACTAAACATGTATTTGATTATCAATACATCAAGTAAACTATGTATGTCTATACCAAGTTACATTACTATTGTCTTAAATAATTCAGTAATGCCCCTTTTTCGGCTTAGAAAAAAAAGAGTGCGTTTCCTTATTGTTAGTGACATTACGAATATATACTGTAATATACCATATATGTGTACTATTGAAAATGCAATAGAACATCTGCATATTACTAGTATATAATTCCAGGTTAACATAGACGCTTAAACGCCAGATTTGGTACGCCACACCTGGGGGGTGTATAAGATAGTGATTATACTCCCAAGATAAACCTAATAATCACTCCGAGATAAAACCTACTCAGAGATAAACCCGCGACAGTCTATCTACAGATCAGATCCGGCTTGTATCCAACAATTTATATATCAAGATCAGACGTCAGAAGTAAAGTAACATGATCGATTCCCGGGAGACAGTTATGGAAAAGAAGAAATAACAATATTACTAAGATTACTAAGTGTGATTTTTTCAGCCTTGTAGACGATGTTAGATATTTGTGATATACACTGTATGTGATGTATTCCTGTTTAGAAATGTTAAATAGCATCTTGATTTGATTTATGTTTAAGAAATGTGGCTCTTCATTCAATACGGGCATGCACTGGAGAAAGTATACACTTTGTAGCAAGTAAAACTTCTAGAGGCTTGAACTTTAACAAAAGCAACAGTTAAATTCAGCAACTAAAATGTCTATTCAATATGATAAAGTGGTTTGTAGGCCTTATTACCAAAATGTCGTGCAATACCATACAACAAGAGGTGTCAATATGGCAGCATGCTCGACCATTTGCAATTTGATTATATAGTAAACTGTGGTTTATGAGATATATGTGCATGATAGTACCTTGCATGCCAAACTTTAACCAAATTGTCAAAGTCAAACAAGTGCCATAATTTGTACTGAATTCATACAAGAGTTGTCTCAAGATAAACCTAATAATCACTCCGAGATAAAACCTACTCAGAGATAAACCCGCGACAGTCAATAACTCATCCAAAAGTAGGTCAAATTAAACGCCCTCGTAATATGCGCAACAACACATTGTACCGATAACTCCTGTGAAGTTTCATAGAAATGTCGCCAAGGGGTTGTGAGATAAAGGCCGGACAAGAAATGTGGACGTACAGACAGACAGACAGACAGACAAACAAATTTAAAAAAAAGGGCAATAACTCATCCAAAAGTAGGTCAAATTAAACGCCCTCGTAATATGCGCAACAACACATTGTACCGATGACTCCTGTGAAGTTTCATAGAAATGTGGCAAAGGGGTTGTGAGATAAAGGCCGGACAAGAAATGTGGACGTACAGACAGACAGACAGACGGCGCAGGCAAAAGCAATATGTCTCCTCCGGAGGGGGAAGACATAATAACTCTATTGATAATAATTAGGTTAAAAACTAACAATACAAGATACAATAATAACACACTAAAGTAAACTAAAATGATATTAATTTGTATTATTATTAACAAATATAATGATAACAACAATTATAATAACTATATTGATAATGATTATGTTAATAAGTAACAATGATAACACACTTAACTACTGATATTAAGGACTTATAATAATAATAACAATAACGACGACGACGACAATAATAATAATAATAATAATTACAATATTGATAATAATGATATTAATTGTATTTATTCATTCATTTTAATTCCTCCTAGTGAAGGTTTGAAGTTTGCTGCAGTTAGGTGCATTTTAGAACTACGTGAGACTCTTGTCGGATTTTGTATAAAAGCCAAAGCTTTTTTGAGTAACAAGATTTACTATATTGATAATGATTATGTTAATAACTATATTGATAATGATTATGTTAATAACTATATTGATAATGATTATGTTAATAACTATATTGATAATGATTATGTTAATAACTAACAATAATAACATACTTAACTACTGATATTAAGGACTTATAATAATAACTGTATTATTATTATTATTAACATTTATAATGATAACTAACAATAATGATAACAACAATAATAATAACTATATTGATAATAATTAGGTTAAGAACAGAACCCCTAGAGAAGAAAGATATTGTCTATGCTGTAAATCTACTGACATCGAAGATGAATTTCATTTTATTTTATTTCATTTTATTATTGCATGTCCATGTTTTACTGAACTTAGGAACAAACACTTGAAAAAGTATTATTTTATTCGTCCAAGCGTCTATAAATTTGCTGAACTACTAACCAACAGTAATAGAAAGACAACCCTTAGTCTAGCTATTTATATCAAAGAGGCAACTCTACTGAGAAACATATTAAATGTATCATGATTTCTTCTTCGAAAACTGCAACTTGATTGATCATTAATTCGTACACTCATTCAATCCTTCATTCATACGTCGCTCGGTTCGATACACGGTTGCGGCGACATTCTTTCGGGCGATGTTTTCCATTGCCTCTCACCTCTGATCTATGTGAGAAAGTAGTCAGTGGCTTCGAAAGAATGTTGTGTAAGTACTGGTGTGGGAAAGCCAGGAAAACATGGGTAGGTGCACTGACCGCCGTGATATGACCAAAGCTGTTGAAAGCGGCGTTAAACTCCAAACAAACAAACAAACAAATCATACGTCGCTCATTATTTACTTCATAATTGATTCTTCCATTGTACATTATCCACTTCACCATTTAAATTTAGGAACAATTGTTCAATGTCTTTTGTTTCCAAATAACACTCCCCTATTTATACATTGCTCATCCTCACAACGTTTATATCATGCTCATGTTAAATTCATGTTTATATCACTCTCATGCTGAATTCATGTTTAATTCAATCATCCTATAAATTCCAAATGAATCATGTTTGTTTGTATTTTCCTGTCATGTATATTTTATGTATATGTATGTTTTTTAGACAATGTACTTTGTATACGCATTGCAACAATAAAATGTTCTGTCTGTCTGTCTGTTAATAACTAACAATAATTACAGACTAGAGTAAACTACTGATATTAAGGACTTAAACAACGACGACGACAACAATATTAATATATAATGATAATTACTATATTGATACTAATGATATTAATTTGTATTATTTTATTATTAACAACTATAATGATAATGATAACTAACAATAATGATAACAACAATAATAATAACTATATTGATAATAATTAGGTTAAAAACTAACAATAATAACGGACTACAGTAAACTACTGATATTAAGGACTTCAACAATAATATTAATATATAATGATAATAATTACTATATTGATAATAATTATATTAATTTGTATTATAAGCTCGACTTTTGAAAAAACGAGAGCTATTGTCATGAACCTGGCGTCGTCGTCGGCCGGTATTTTGTTCAGCTCAGGTTTTTTTTCTGTTTTCTATCAGTCGAGCGTCTGGCACAGACGGTGCTCTTGTAAGCGGTGCTCTTGTTTTATTATTATTATTAACAACTATAATGATAATGATAACAAACAATAACGATAACATCAAGGATAATAACATTATATTAGATTATATTTACTGCAATAGAAGAATGGTTCCACTTTCACAAAATAACTGTTATTATCATATATTTAATACTTTTCGAGTTTTACTTGCTACAAATGTTGATGGGTCTGATACCTAAGGAATAATCAAATAACCTAACTACTCAAACGAATTTTGTTATATTGCATTTAAACCTCAATTTGGTAATGCTTTTAACTTTTTCAAAAGCTAGCCGCATAGCCCTTTCTAATATTTGTCGTCATGAAAAATGTCGATATGATACAATATGTAGATTGTTCATATCTCCTGTATCTATAATGTGCAACAGCTGCCTTAAATAGGATTATACTATTTCCAAATTAGAAGGGATATTGTTACTAAACCCTTCTTTCCATCATAAAGATGCTTTCTGACGCCTATGCAGCAGACATAGTGACAAAAGAGGAAATTGCTCAAAAGAGGAAATTGCTCAAATTGTTTTCCACTTTTAGTTATAGGTAATCGATTCAATTATAGAGATTTTCTATTTCTTGACAATATGTTCAAATGCTGATAAATAAAAGACAATCGAAAGCATGCTAGAGTTATGTTTCTTTTGCACTGCACATCTGTAACTCCGAGTTTCCTATACAACAAGTCTAAAATTGATACATTGGACATCTATTGAGACAATAACCGAAGAAATGAAAAATGAGTTTTACACCTAAAAAAACCCAGATCAGATTTGTGTTCAAAATATTGTATCGATCTCTTAATCCCAATGTATACGTGTGACGACTTTGAAATGGATCCGCGAAACAGAAACAATGTTTTGACCCATTAATGCAAACGGACAGACGGACGGATGGATGAACACAAAGACGGACAGACAGTCAGTCGCTCTGGACAAAGTACAACGCTTGGGAAACACTCATTAACGAAACGAGGGCATTTCACGGAACGCATGTGTTGCATGCGAAAGTCATATAATAAGTGAGAACATGAAAAGACAAATATATACACACTCCAAACGCAGCATGCTAAAGTTATGGTAATGGTGCACTGCAAATGTGTAGGTCAAAAGTTACCTACAAACCAAGTTTGAAATGGATACAATGGAAATTAATTGAGACAATCGCTGAACTAAATAAGGAAAAATGAAGATAACTAAGATAAGCAGACCAGAGTTATGTACCTAGTATTTATTTTGCCGTTCTCCTGATCACACGGTATAAGTGTGACCACTTTCAAATAAATCTGCCATACAGAAACAACGTTTTGACCAATACATACAATCCATGACGGACGGATGAATGCACATTCAGGCAGACAGCCGGCCGGACACCGGATTATACCTCCAAGCTTTACAGACAGAGACAACTTATAAAGTATTGATTACAAAAGACTGGTTCGATGCGTCAAAACACGTCTGTGCTTAGGAAAGCTTAGATTTTGTAAAGTATTTGCAAATTAATTGTAGAAGCGCCTCAATTATAAAATAAATAATGACCTTGCGGTAATAACTCGTGTGTATGTTGACATTTTCGGCCAACTTTCTTTCCGATGTTTGACAAAAGTCAATGCGACATGCGTCATTCGTCTTTCACAAATGGGCTAAGTCTATGTGAAAAAGAACCCAGTTGGTTGGGAAGATTGTTGTGTGGAGTACTGGTGTGAGAAAACCAGGAAACACATTAGATGAACTGGCCGCCGTGATATAACGTAGAAAATGTTAAAAACGGCGTTAAACCACAATCAATCAGTGTTGAAATCTTATCTCTAATTTGTAGATTTAATTCTTATGTCCTAGTTGGGTCGACATACAGCGACACGTGAGAATATTCAACACAACACGCGACCTGTTTTACCAACAATTCTCCAGTAGCCGTGAGACCGTTAGTACCATTCTTTCATGGCATGTATACACAGTAGGACCTCTCTCTTTGGACGGATTATGTAATAACAAGTCCTTACCCTTGACCACGTAGACTAAATATACAGCAAACAACATTTAACTAAGACTGAAAGTATTATTATACCCCCGATAAACGAAGTTTAGAGGGGGTATATTGGAGTCACCCTGTGGTCGGTCGGTTGGTCCGTTGCAATTTTCCTTGTCCGGAGCATAACTTTAAAACTAATTGTTGGAATTTAATAAAACTTCATAGGATGATACAACACATTGAGAGGAAGTGCAGTGTACAGAAACCATAACTCTATTTTACCTAAATACAGAGTTATTGCCCTTTGTTACTTTTTCTTGTCTGGAGGATTTCTTAATAACTAGACCCGGCCGGGTAGCTCAATTGGTAGCGTATCTGACTCGTGATCTGGAGGTCACGGGTTCGATACCCGGTTGCGGCGACATTCTTTCGGGCGATTTTTTCCATTGCCTCTCACCTCTGATCTATGTGAGAAAGTAGTCAGTGGCTTCGAAAGAATGTTGTGTAAGTACTGGTGTGAGAAAGCCAGGAAAACATGGGTAGGTGCACTGACCGCCGTGATATGACCAAAGCTGTTGAAAGCGGCGTTAAACTCCAAACAAATCTTAATAACTAACAGATGGAATCTAATAAAACTACATACAATGATAGAGCATAATGCGAGGAAGTGCAGTATACAAGAACCATAACTCTAATTTACATAATTACAGAGTTATTGCCCTTTGTTACTTTTTCTTATTCGTAGAGTCTTGTCCGGAGCATAACTTTAAAACAAATTGTTGGAATTTAATAAAACTTCATAGGATGATACAACACATTGAGAGGAAGTGCAGTGTACAGGAACCATAACTCTATTTTATCTAAATACAGAGTTATTGCCCTTCGTTACTTTTTCTTGTCCGGAAAATTACTTAATAACTAACAGATGGAATCTAATAAGACTGCATACAATGGTAGAGCATAATCAGAGGAAGTGCAGTGTACAAGAACCATAACTCTAATTTACATAATTACAGAGTTATTGCCCTTTGTTACTTTTTCTTGTTCGTAGAGTCTTGTCCGGAGCAAAACTTTAAAACTAATTGTTGGAATTTAATAAAACTTCATAGGATGATACAACACATTGAGAGGAAGTGTGGTGTACAAGAACCATAACTCTATTTCACCTAAATACAGAGTAATTGCCCTTTGTTACTTTTTCTTGTCCGGAGGATTTCTTAATAACTAACAGATGGAATCTAATAAAACTACATACAATGGTAGAGCATAATGAAAGGAAGTGCAGTATACAAGAACCATAACTCTAATTTACATAATTACAGAGTTATTGCCCTTTGTTACTTTTTCTTGTTCGTAGAGTCTTGTCCGGAGCATAACTTTAAAACTAATTGTTGGAATTTAATAAAACTTCATAGGATGATACAACACATTGAGAGGAAGTGCGGTGTACAGGAACCATAACTCTATTTTATCTAAATACAGAGTTATTGCCTTTTGTTACTTTTTCTTGTCCGGAGAATTACTTAATAACTAACAGATGGAATCTAATAAAACTACATACAATGTTAGAGCATAATCAGAGGAAGTGCAGTGTACAAAAACCATAACTCTACTTTACATAATTACAGAGTTATTGCCCTTTGTTACTCTTTCTTGTTCGTAGAGTCTTATCCGGAGCGTAACTTTAAAATTAATTCTTGAAATTTATTAAAACTTCATAGGATGATACAACACATTGAGAGGAAGTGCGGTGTACAGAAACCATAACTCTATTTTACCTAAATACAGAGTTATTGCCCTTTGTTACTTTTTCTTGTCCAGAGAATTATTTAATAACTAACCGGTGGAATCTAATAAAACTGCATACAATGGTAGAGCATAATGAGAGGAAGTGCAGTGCACAAGAACCATAACTCTTATTTACATAATTACAGAGTTATTGCCCTTTGTTACTTTTTCTTGTCCGGAGAATTATTTAATAACTGACATATGGAATCTAATAAAACTACATACAACGGTAGAGCATAATCAGAGGAAGTGCAGTGTACAAGAACCATAACTCTAATTTACATAGTTATTGCCCTTTGTTATCCAAAAATGAACAAAACAAGAATAACCCGATCCATAACATTGTCCTTTTAAGGTTGGGTTTCTAAATATTTCACAACCTTTCCTATCAGGGTGGCGTTCGGGGGTATTTATCACATTCAGTGATAGTTCTAGTTTTGAATAGTAATTCAAACATTGTGGAAAAAGACAAACTTGCTGATTATCATTTATCTGTTAATGTTAGTTAAATGTGTCTAAAAGGGGCAAAGGTTAAAATAATAACTGTAGACAAATATGTTCGTTATCTAGGTTATAGAAAAAAATTGATTTATGTTTCAAAGCATTGTTTGGAAAGGAGGAATTGCTCATTGTCAGCAGTTGCTCCGTAGGCAAATATACTTTCAACATTCGTATGTAACTAAGTAGCTATAACGGAAACGGTTTAATCCTTTCCCGTTTAAAGTCGCTTGTTGACGCATGTGCAGCAGACGGCTGCAGAATGGTTATTCGTGACCCATTTCCTCTTTTTCCACAAAGCTATGTATAAACTATATATTTTTCCTCTTGATGTAAGGCGAAATTGCTCGTTATCATTAATCTCTAGCATGTTATTCAAAATGTGTCCGGAAAGGAGATAGAGTAAAAGAATGTCCACAGTAAAACGTTTAAATATGAAAAGAATTAATTTGAAACGTGTTGAAAGCATTGTGTGAAAAGGAGAAATTGTTCATTGTCAGCAATAGCTCCATTTTCAACAATATTTCAATATTCAAACTGTTATATTATCACGGAAATGGCTCCGCTTCCATGGGGAGGATGTAACCATTTCCCGCTTACAGACGCATGTGCAGCAGACGACAATCTGAAACATTGCGACAAAAGGAGAAATTGCTTATCGGAGGCAATTTATACTTTTGCCACAATGGTTTCAACTCCTTTCAATAATTTTATTTACAGTAATTTGCACATTTCTCTATGTAAGTCGACTGTTGTAAACTAATGGGGTCACAGCACGGTCGACGTTACCTTACACCACTGACATTAAGCTCAATCATAGTTCAGAGTGTGTTTCACGCGTTGGAACTATTTTGTCTCATTAATTAATGCAAATGGAGGGTTTTTCGTGATTCGGTCGAACCAATGAAATCGTTGAAAAGGCAGATTATAACCAATCAAAACTCGATGTTGGTGTAGGTATACACATGTGGACTGTGGACTTTTTGAAAACAGCCCGAGTATGGGATAGGCGCGAGACGCCCCTATCCCAAAAACGAGAGCTATTGTCATGACCCTGGCGTGGTCGTCGTCGGCGGCGGCGTGGTCGTCCGGTTAAGGTTTTTTGTTCAGCTCAGCTTTTTTCTGTTTTCTATCAGTCGAGCGTCTGTGCTGTACGCGGTGCTCTTGTTTGTTTTATTGTCCCCCGCTTTTAGCGAAAGCTGGGGACTATTATTTCTCATTCGTCAGTCAGTCAGTCCGTCAGTCCGTCAGTCCGTCCGTCAGTCCGTCAGTCCGTCCGTCAGTCCGTCAGTCCGTCAGTCACGCTGTCATAAAAACTTTAACCTTGGTCATAACTTCTGAACCGTAATAGGTACTGCTTTCATATTTCACATGTGTATTCCTTGTGACAACCCCTTTCCATCAATAATTTTTTTGACCTTGTGACCTTGACCCTGACGAGTTATGGCCCTTTACCCCTATGTATGACTAAATTCATTTCCGGGCTATTTCTCTGCAACCTCTTTTTGGAATTTTATGAAACTTCATAGGAAGGATCACCACCAAGTGTAGATGCGCATATCGTGTTTGCGTTCCGGTTGGATTATTTTGCACGGAGTTATGGCCCTTTACCCCACCATCAGGCTATGTATGACTAAATTCATTTCCGGGCTATTTCTCTGCAACCGCTTTTTGGAATTTTATGAAACTTCATAGGAAGGATCACCACCAAGTGTAGATGCGCATATCGTGTTTGCGTTCCGGTTGGATTATTTTTCACGGAGTTATGGCCCTTTACTCCACCATCAGGCTATGTATGACTAAATTCATTTCCGGGCTATTTCTCTGCAACCGCTTTTTGGAATTTTATGAAACTTCATAGGAAGGATCACCACCAAGTGTAGATGCGCATATCGTGTTTGCGTTCCGGTTGGATTATTTTGCACGGAGTTATGGCCCTTTACCCCACCATCAGGCTATGTATGACTAAATTCATTTCCGGGCTATTTCTCTGCAACCGCTTTTTGGAATTTTATGAAACTTCATAGGAAGGATCACCACCAAGTGTAGATGTGCATATCGTGTTTGCGTTCCGGTTGGATTATTTTTCACGGAGTTATGGCCCTTTACTCCACCATCAGGCTATGTATGACTAAATTCATTTCCGGGCTATTTCTCTGCAACCGCTTTTTGGAATTTTATGAAACTTTATAGGAAGGATCACCACCAAGTGTAGATGCGCATATCGTGTTTGCGTTCCGGTTGGATGATTTTTCACGGAGTTTTACCCCACCATCCGGCTATGTATGACTTAATTCATTTCCGGGCTATCTCTCTGCAACCGCTTTTTGGAATTTGATGAAACTTTATAGGAAGGATCACCACCAAGTGTAGATGCGCATATCGTGTTTGCGTTCCGGTTGGATTATTTTTCACGGAGTTATGGCCCTTTACTCCACCATCAGGCTATTTATGACTAAATTCATTTCCGGGCTATTTCTCTGCAACCGCTTTTTGGAATTTTATGAAACTTCATAGGAAGGATCACCACCAAGTGTAGATGCGCATATCGTGTTTGCGTTCCGGTTGGATGATTTTTCACGGAGTTATGGCCCTTACTTCTGAACCGTAATAGGTACTGCTTTCATATTTCACATGTGTATTCCTTGTGACAACCCCTTTCCATCAATACCAATTTTTGTGACCTTGACCCTGGCGGGGGACCATGATTCTCTGAATTTGCTTGTTTCAGTTATGTTTAATCAGTTTCACATAGAGAGAACTTAACAGTTCAATACAAATGACTATACTTATACATTATTAGATGATATATTAAGGATTAATACTGCAAATGAGGTTCGACATTTCATGGCATGACATTTGACAAATGGACACAGGTTTCCAGAGTTTTTACCATTAGTTTTATCTCTGGTTGTTCCTGGGCGAGTCGGCCATACGCAGTAACTGATATCCGAGTACGGGTACATACATGTATTTCTTTTACATGCATATTATACTTTTATTACAAAAATATGCCTGTTGTATATATGTATATATGTGTGTCGCCTGCCAATAAAATCTTTGAACCGTTCACCTCATATAACCAAAAGTTTACCATTTTGCAGCTGAAGACATTTGAAATACTTTATGGACAAATGAGTAATCGCTCAAATGTATCAATAGTTTACACTTTCCCTCGTGAAGACCCATTTTGCTGCATTTGCTGCAGACAAATATTGAAAATAATGATCCATTTCTTCATTTTTTTCTAATTTTTGGAATCAAAATGTTCAAGGTTTTGTTTTTGTAGGGTAAAGATATTGGAAGTGACAGTTAGTAATTCCTTGTTTCCCACTATATTTTCATAAGTTGTCTGCTGTAGAGACTTAATTCTGAATACAGCTGTTTACATTGCACCAAGTAGGGGTGAACAAACCGAGTTCTGTTTCTTATATATAGTGATAAGTGTCAATAACAAAATATTAATAAAAAGATAAATAAATAATTGAAATAGCCCATTGGTAAAGACAGTTAAATAAATAATATTATTATTTTATTATTGACAATTATCACTGATAGCCCATTGGTGAAAGACAAACAAACTATCAGTCAATGTGGAAAAGCAGCCAGTTGCTTGGAAAGAATGTTGTACGAAGTACTGGTGTGAGAAAGCCAAGAAACATGAGCCGCCGTGATATGATTGTGTGTGTGTGTGTATATATATGAGTATTCCTTAATTATCATTTTGCTAATTATTTTACCTCATTATTTACATCATTTCGTTTCTACGGTGGGGTATTTATTGTCCAAAGACAGATGAAATACTTTTGTCCGTGATTTTTATTTCATGGGCCGTGTTTTAAAATGCATGTTGACCGTCATTTAATCTTATTTTTGTTCTTAGATATATTATTTCTGTAATAAAGAATCCAAATGGGATTGTTAGGCCCAATGGAAGGTTATTGAAATAAAATAAACTATGTTCATATCTTCTATTTATGTTCTATTGTTCCTATTGATTGGTAGCGACGCAGGATGTCAATTAAGGGGTTGTGAGTTCGAATCCCAGCTCGGCCAACATTCTTTCCGACGTTTGACAAAAGTAAATTTGACTGTCTATGTGGAAAAGCAGCCAGTTGCTTGGAAAGTTTCCAAGTATGTCGTGTGGAGTTTTTGTGATATGACTGGAAATGTGTTGAAAACACCGTTAACCTCAGTCAAACACTTTGTTTACCCTTACACGTAACGCCTCTTTACTTGACAACAATTGCTTATCGTGTGTTTCATAAAACTCTGTCATCCCTTTCCAAAATATATAAAACAAATCTTCAGCATACGACTTTGAAAACGTACAGGTAGAATTATAAAAGATCTCTATCAACTGATCTAATCAAATGATACAGTTGAAAACATGCTGTCAAAGGGAGAAATTGTTCATTAATAACAGTTCCTCCTTTTTCCACTGTTTTCGAATGCCGTCTGCTACAAAGCAACAAACCCCTTCTTATTCATCGACTTGAGTAAGATTAAATAATGCAAGTCAAATGCTAGTGCAAACTTAATTTGACATATCCGCAAAAAAGTCACGGTTGAAAACATTGTGACAATGGGAGAAATTTCTCAATATTGCTAGTTTCATTTTTATATCTTATCTATGCATTTTCAAAGTCGTTTTATGTATATAACATTCAGTTGAAAACATGGTGGTGACAGTGAGAAATTGTTCGTTCCAATGTTTTCAAAAAGTCGTCTGCTTCAAATGCGTCAAACTGCGGTTCTTCTTAAAGGACTACTGTCCCTCATACACTAAATCAACAGCAGATAACTTTAACAACACCTAGGCAAAATTAAGGAAATTTAATATAAGGTGTCAAAATATGTCAACGTGTGAGAACGGGTTAATTCAACTGTCGAATGATGAATACATAACAATGTCAGTTTATTGTATTTATTTCTATGTAAACTGACCTATGAATAGTTGACTTAAGATATATCTTAGACGGGACCGACTCTGTGGTGTAGTTTTGGAGCGTCCACCTCGGGTTTGCCCCCAGAATATTTCTGTTATATCTCGCCCAAATGCTATGTTGTGGGTTCCCAAAACAATCGTCTCACTTTTGATTACCATCAGCATAGGGTTTGAGAGTCAAATAAGGATGTTAGAAATTTAAAAATGTTCCATATCAAGAGTTCTGTGTTTAACCTTTCCCACATACGACAAATCTGCAACAGATTAATTTGAAAACATCAAGACAAAATTAAGGAAAAGTAATAAAAGTTTTGACTAGTCCATGTTCGAATATGGGTCATATGAGGTTAAAAAGATTAGGTCACTTAGCCAAATAAAGGAAAATCTTGGTAACATTCTGGAAAATGCATTTTGATTTTTTATCAGAATAATTGTCTTGAATTGTTTTGCATTAGAAATCACAATGCATAATTTAGGTGAGCGATCTAGGGACATCATGGTCCTCCTGTTTAATTTACTTTATCATTTATATTTGAATGCGCGATAAACACTATACATTTATTCATTAGTTTAACCAAGGATGTAGATAAGTCCCGACTTAAACGCAATTTAACCGTGATACGATTCCATTACGCAGAGTCATAAGACCCCCAAATCGCCTGATGCAACTCATACTTTTTTTTTTCGTTTCCATAATTGATTATTGAAAATACAAAAGAATCGGAATGGCTAGCTTATTAAGTTCCTCTGCTGATGCTCTATAGATGAAAGTATAGTTATTGAATAGAGTTAACCAATTATGCTTCAGACGCCTTTGAAAATATATAGGCAAAACAATAAATATGCTCTATATAATTATGTCTGTATATTTATTGAATATAGTTAACCCATTCCTACATACAATTAATCTGCTGCAAACAACTTTGAAAACATCTCGGCAGAAATATGGATATGCTCTATAGATGAAAGTATCATTATTGAATAGATGTTTTCAAAAGTCGTCTGCTGCAATTTGTCTTCCTCACAAAAAGTTAATCAATATCGGGGAGGTAGGTTTGAAATGTAGAGGCCGTTCAGAGAACAATCCGTCACCAACCATTACAGATACGTTAGCAGGAGTCCATGAAGACATCTATCTAAACGATACCACCTGTGTTCACGTTCTACTAATAATTGCTGAGGTCTTCATTGACTCATGCTAACGTATATGTAATGGTTGATAACGGATTGTTCTCTGAACGGCCGCTTAATTTCCCTTAACGCCTTCGATCAATTTAAAACTCGTCTACACCAACTTCGGGAATATCTTACTTGAATGTGTTGTATATGGACTGGATTTGGTCATCTACAACCTATTCTAGGTGGCTTAGATTGAGGAACTGACCGTTTATGCGATCTTCAACATTCACTCATTCACCTAATGGTGTGTTCAAGTGTCCCTAAATGGAAGAAAGATAGGCCTAGTGAGTCTCTAGCAATCTGAAATCAAGTCCCAGTGTACACTTTAGCAAGGCTGTTGTCGCGCCACTGCTTTAAGCTACGTAAATTGCACTTCTATCGCTGTTGCCATTGTCACACGGCTGAAACATCTTAACCCTTTTCCACATACAACGTTTCTGCAGCAGACGACTTTGAAAACGTCTAGGCAAAAGCAAAGAAAATCCTTTTAAATGAAGGACCCAGTAATTGAAAAGAGAAGAAAACATGCTAACATGAGGAGAAATTGCTCTTTTTCAGAGGCGTCAGAAAGCGTCTTTATGAGGGAACATCGCATCGCACCTCCTATTAACCAATTCGAATAATAAACTTGGCGCATTACCCCATGGAGATTATGTGTTATAAACGTAGGCATAAGTATATAATAATAATAACAATAATAACCTTTATTGCATAAAACATACATACCTGTTTAAAGCAAATACAGTTTTCACACAAAGACATGAATTTCGTAAAGGAAAACACACAACTTTCGGCAGAGCAAAGTAGTGATGATTGTAGGTGGATAAATGTTTAAATAAAAATGCGCCAAACCCCATCTTTTTTCAATGACGTCAATTGAGCACTTATGCACATGTTCAAGTTCATTGTTCGAATTGGTCAACATTCATAGATCAAACACCTCGAGGCTATCGAGAAGCGATTTTGTGAAAAGAGGTTATAATAACAACTGGATACATACATTCCAAGAATGGGTTTATTAAACTGCTCATCCGTGACGGTTAGGAATGTCTCTGAAATTGTGTCGGAAACTAAAAAGAACGATAAAACATACTATATTTGAAATTTCGACTATTTTACTAAAAATAATCTTCTGGTTACTTCCCTTTTGATGTTTGTCAAACATAGACTGCTGCAGAGAAGGGAGAACACGTATTACGTGTGCATGATTGTCAGTATAGTTATATGTTCCTGCTGTGCGACTGGACAGTGCTAGGGAAGGACTATATTCGGTGTGACATATTCTCGATGGCTTCACTTTTGTTTGGCTCAATAAGCACATTGTCTTCGTTCGGCATTGCATGGGACAGGTAATGTTATTGAATTGTACACTCGTTAGTTTAATAAGCTTGCGGAACAAGCTTTAAGCTGATATTAATCACGTTCGATGTCTGCTTCCGGAAGACAACCAGTATTCGCGCCGTTTTGCGTGGGAAAATGCTTAAGGCAGAACCCGCTCATCACTGGATTCGAACCCGGGACCTTTGGTACGAGACGCCACTCATCTACCACTGCATCACTGTCTTCTATTCACATTCATTAATGTTGTAACTTGGGGTAAACTATTTTAGCAACGACTAGAAACATTCAATTATGGACGATCTTGACAGCTACACTAAAACCAAATCAGCTTATGAGCTATGAAGAATTCTCAAATTGAATTGTTTATTGTAGCTTTATTTTAAAACGCATGTATAGCGTCAGATGTTGGCTTTCATAAACGTTATATACTGTTAACCATTTTAGGTACATTTCTTTGGATTTGAGTGTAGAAAAACAAGTCAGTGTAATATTTTCCCTGCAAGGGGCTCGTCAGAGCTAATCAGAGGACTAGATAAGGAGGAATAAAATACTGAGACGATTCTTTTGAGTACCCACAACAAAGGTTTTGGAGGTTAAAATAAGGATTTCTGAGCATGAAAAACGCTCCTTATCTAGAGCTCTTTGACGACTTTGAAAACATATTGACAACAACCTGAAAATCTCTGTTAATTATTTAATAAAGTTGAAAACATTGTGGAATTCGCCAATTGGCCAGAGATTTTTCAGGTTTTTATCACTATGTTTTCAAAGTCGTCTGCTGCAGATTTGTTGTATGTGGGAAATGGTTATAGTGTACGTACCATTAATTCTATTGAAAATGAATAGTTTCTGTCTTTATCAATGAAATTCCGAGTCTAGCAAATACTGGCCCTGAATTGAAAAGGAACATCTCACATTAGACGCTATAGTAGGAGACAACATTTGAAAACATTATGGGGAAAGGGAAAATTTGAAACAAAAAGCAATATTTTGTTTTCCTACAATGTTTTAAATCATGCATTTACCCTTACCAGCTTGCAGACCCATTTCGACACATCTGCAGCAGATGACTTTTGCAATCATTGTGGCAAAAGAAGAAGTGTTCCAATATTTATTAAAATCAACCTATGACCAATATGTGGTTTACTCAAATACCCGTGTATTTTGTCTTTAGTAAGGACTTGTAGCAAAAGTTATCACCTAGCTGTTACTACCATTTCAGGTGAAACCCTGATGTAATTAATGTCTATACAATGATATCATATCATATTTATAGATTTCCTGTCACAGAGTTTTGATAAGCTAATAAGGCATTGGCTTGCTTTCTGGTGAGAAACAGGTGTTCAATGAGATACACAAGTAATCTGCCAGTAGACTAATATGTGAATGTTAACTTCATGTGGTCATATTATGTCATAATCACAATTCTCCTTTATAATGTTTTCAACTTTATTTAACAATTAAGCTATCTTTTATGAAGATGTTTCGGGGTTTTGTCACCTTGTTTTCAAAGTCGTCTGCTGCAGATTTGCTGTATGTGAGAAACATAGACTCTGCGTAATGTATTGAACCAGATCATCATGCGCAATAATGAGCAATTTCTCCTTTTGCCACAATGTTTCAAAAGACGTCTGCTGCTATAGCATCAAAATGCGTCTGCAGGTGGGATACAAATTATGGTGCTGATATTTCATGATTATATGAGCCGTCTCACGAGAAAACCAACAGTATGGAATCTGCGTAGTGTATCGACCCAAATCAGCCTGCACAATTTGCGCAGGCTAATCCGGGCCGACACATTCCGTCTCTTGGTATAGAGGTATAGAGTAATGATTCCTGAAAGAGAAAATCCACAGGAGGCGAACAGTGTATGTCCGGGTTGGCCTGCGCGACATGCTTAGGTTGATCCGGGTCGATACTTTACACAAAGTTGGTTTTCTCGTGACACGGCTCATATAACTTATTAACGGCATTAATCTTCTCTTTGATTCATTGATTGATTGTTTGGTGTTTTACGCCGTTTTCAACATGTTTTCAGTTATATCACGGCGTTTTCCTTGTTACATTACCAGCACTACTGGCCAATCGTAAGGCTAAACCTGCAGTCCCGAGCGCCAAGGAGGGCATCTATTACTATCATTTTTAAAGTCTTTGGTATGACACAAATTCGCTGTTTGAGATAATGAGACTTTCATTTTTTTCAAACCACTATTTGTTTTCTACTAATCGGCTGAAATAGTGACCCATATTCATACTTGGCCTAAAAAGAAACTTTCTGAATTTTTTACATGAAGATTGCATAACAATGTGGCCTCTATGGTGTTTATAAGGTTTTTGATAAGTTTGACCTGGTGGCCTAGTTTTTGACCCCATATGACCCATATTCACACTTGACCTAAATATTATCAAGACATTTATTCTGATTAAGTTTCACAAAAATTGGATAAAACAACGGACACAACCAATCAACATTTCTTGAAGGAATCTAATAAAGGCTCACCCAAGGAACACAATTTTGGATGGATCAAAGAAATTTGAAGGAATCTAGGAGAGGACATTGAGAGGATGCTTCCTATGAAGTTTCAACCAAATTGGCCAAGTGGTTAGGGAGGAGAAGTCATTTAAAGGAAAAGTTAACGCATGCACGCACAACAGACAATTCGCCATGACGCCAGCGGAGCTAAAGATTAAGAAACTTAAGAAAGTTTTTTACCACAAAATTAAGGCCACACTCAGCATCTTCATCATACAATGTGAAGAAGGGTATGAGTAGTAACTGTATTCCAAATTTGAGCACAAGTACTTAATGAGTAAAAGTAAAAATAAAAAATAAAAAATTTAACGTTGAGCTAAATTTATGCAAATGTTTGATGCTGCCGCCAGAAAAGTAATACCTAAGTCTCGCTTTCGCTACTTCGTCGCAGCGAGACAAAAACGGTTGATTTTGCTATGTTTCAATAGGCTGCGAGTTCATATTGAGAGCGACAGAGAAATCTTGCAAAGATGAAAAGAATCATATGAAATCTGTGGCCTCTATTGCTCTAAAGAGAAATAGTTAAGACAGACAGATGAACGGACGATGGAAACAGGGCCATGCCATAAGCTCTACTGGCTTTCCACCAAGAGCTTTAAAAGAAAAATATTTTTGTCTGAAATCAGAAGGCCAAGGCCTTTGATATCTGATATGTAACTTAATCTATTGGTTCTCTACCAAGAATAATCAAATTATGACTGACTTAACTAAACCATGATGCAAACCAACTCCAGGTTAAAACATCACAGGTTCATTTATATAAATTTCTGTAAATGTTCTTGGCTGTTTGTGAATTAGTTGATTAACAATGCACAAGACCAGTCTCCAAGATGTCTTCAGTGTTAAAGAAACAGGAGCACCGCATACTGCCAACTCTCATCTGTTGAGAGCCATTACTGTAAAATGCCTGTCTTAAAAGAACCATAACTCTGTAGAAATGCACAGTAGAGTTACACCACTAAGCCAGAAAATAGCCCTGGTAGTGATGAACATGTAACTTGAGAAATGTTGAAACCATAACAAATGTTATTTGCTCAACAATGTTGACGACATCAGGGCTATAGCAATACCTAGTCTTATACCAAATAAACCCAGACAAGCTAAAAATGCACTTTTCATCACAAGGCTAATACAGCATGCCATGAATTGAATATTTAAAACTTTCTAAGCTCTTGAATGATTTTACTGAATCAAGGCCTACAACTCTGCTTCACTAGGCCAAGACACATACAAAATGAATGCTGCACAATTTTACACTGTTATGCTATAAAAAATCTCTTATTTTCTAACTGACATACTTTCTATATCTATGTCGTCTATTGACTTGCCAGCAAACTGATGAGCCTGGCCTGCTTCCACAGGTAACAGCATCTTCGAGATTTTGGCTAGCTCAATCACATCAGCTTGCAGTCTGTAGTACTATCTGTGAACAGAGAGTTCATGGCCAAGATGACGGGCTATCTCCTGCAGTTCTATCTCACTTAGTCCGTATATCTTTAAATAGACAAAAACAGAAAATTAAATGTCAGGAAATTATTTAAAATTTCAATTAAACGTTATACTTTTCAATAATGTTGGGAATGGAAAAAGCACCTTCATTGTACATCAGACATTGCATGTTACAGTTGACCACCTAGTAAAATCATGCTATGTGTTTTATAAGGTTTTCACAATTTTTTCTACCTACAAATCATTGAGTACAGTGATTAGGGACCCCTGTATCACTTTACAATGTTTGAGTCAAATAATACATATTACATAACACTAAACTGATTTTTTTCATCAAACCCCATGCAATGATCACCCAATTAACTTCATCTCTTTCAGACAATACCAATAACACTAACAGACCTGTGTCATTCTAATCAGGGTCCATAAGAGAAATATAACAAACAATAAGGTCATGATGGCCCTGAATCACTCACCTGAGTGACCTAGAACTTTGCAAGGAAACATCTTACAATTACCCTACCCACTAACCTCCATGTGTTTTTACAAATCAAAATCCTTGAGGGAAACTGAGGGATGATCTTCAAAGAAATTTTCCTGTGTGGTTGACTGGTTGTATTATCTCAAAGCTAAACGAGTTTAATTGTTTTGCATATGAGGTATACAAAACAATTAAACTCATTGAGGTTTGACAATATTGCAATTTAATTAATGCTTTTTGCTAAGCATTAAGACCTACTTTTGGACACAAAAAGAACAACTGAAACATTTCTACAAGTTGTCTCGAGATTTCATACACCGTCACTGAAATACAAACCTGAACAACGGTAGCTAGGTACTTCCTCATTTTGGGAAACCGTATCTTCTCTGGTAACTGTAGGTCAGGCACCATCTCTAAAACAGCATTCAACGCGTCTGATCCTCTTATATAGTTTTCATCATGCTGAAAACAGGAGTTTGATTTTAATGATTATAAAGTACAATAACCACACACTATAAAGATAAAATGATCACTTTAAAATGAACAACCAAATCTGAATCTGCAAGAAAACTAATACCTTAGCAAAAAGATAAGGGTTGCTTTCTGATATTCCAACATAATTTATTGTGTGATTTAAAAGGTCCAAGGCTTCTCTAATGGAAGGGGTCAGAAGTACAGGAACCTTTCTATTCTTTTTCCCCATAATTTCTACAAGGTCCATTCTGTAAACAAGAGGGCCAAGATGACCCTAAATCGATCACCTGATTGATAGTAAATTAGTAGAAATATCTGGGAAAAAGATCAAGGAGTGCAATTAGAACTTCAAGGAGTGAACACTTCTCAAGAAACAGCTTATAAGTAAAGGTCATTTATATCTTGAAATCTAACAAGAACTTCAATTAGAATTGAATTATAAAGTTTTTGTCATTTTGCACCTTTCTTGATCTGTTTTTCACCTTGCTGTTGAGGCAAGAAATGTTGCGGTTTTAACTTTCAACTTCCTGTTCAAGACAACCCTTGCATAATACTCTGCCAAGTGTTACCTCCCAATACATTAACTGTAGTATTTGAGTTCATATTTACCTCTTCACCAATTATGATATCTTTAACAATAGTTACAAGGACAAATCATCTCATAATTGCTTGTTCACTTTCAATAACAATCTTTTATTTCTACCTTGCTGTTGAGACCAGAAATGTTGCGATTTTAACTTTCCACTTCCTGTTCAAGACTACCCTTGTATAATACTCTGCCAAGTGTTACCTCCCTTAGACCATCAATCTAATAACCATATGTCATTTGAAGCAAAAAGTTAATTTTACTCCTTTTCTGATGCTGCTTGGTTGCTATGCCTTTCAACAAATCAATATGGCTTGACAAAGTATGTAGATGATCAATGAAAGAACATTTCTACAAAACTATCTTTAAATCAGACAAGCACTTTTATAAGGATGCTTTATTAAAGTATTGTCATTTTGCCCCTTTTTTGATGCCGCCTGACTGCCATGTTTTTCGACCAATCAGTATGGCTTGAACAATTTTCATAGAGGGTCACCCAAGGAACATTTCTACCAAATTATATTTGAATGAGAAGATTTTTAAAGTTTGGACATTCTGTCCCCTTTCTGATGCCGCAGCAACCAAAGTTCTCAATGGAATTTAAATCTTTGAACAATTTTGAAAGAGGACCACCAAAGGAACATTCCTGTGATGTTTGGTGGAAATTGTTCTTGCGGTTCAGGAGGAGATGATGTTTAAAGCTAAAAGTTAACGACTGACGACGGACGACGGACACAGAGTGATCAGAATAGCCCACCTTGAGCCTTTGGCTCTAGGTGATCTAATAAACAAGAGCATGGTATGTGTTTGCAAAATGTTTATCTGTTGACAATGTAACTCTACTTAATGATAGAGTAATGCACATTGGCTAGAATATGATTATTCTATCTTGATGGTGAAAAAAAGTGTATGAAGTTTCAATGCATCAAAGATCAGCAAGATTAAGATTGTTCAAGCTTTTTTCTAAGAACCTCTGTCAAGATGCATGCCCCTTGGGCACAATATTGATGAAGGTTTGAAACTCACTATAAACATGTATGCCTCACATAAGGATATGTATGTTGATGTCGTTTGATGCAAACAATTATATACAGCCGAGTGGTATATATATTGTTTCTCAGCCTATTGTTTCCCATGAAAATGTTTGGATAACTTGAAATCCAATCTTAAAACTAACATCACATTCATAGACTGAGCTAAAGATTATTTGCAAGTTAAGTCTGAAAATGTGTTGATGAGTTAAAAACCCTATTCCCATTTTGTTCTGGATGTCAAGATATCAGGTCTTTTGGAAACAAGATCAACAAGACACCACTGTTTTCAAGTAAACCGATAACTGGAAAACCAAGTAATTATTTGTAGCGGACAAATGTTTAGTTCCATATTTGGTATAAAAGTGTTCTTTGTTTATCTCTCATGTATCAATAACATTTGATGCATCCACATCAGATGACTTTTGAAAACATTATGAAAAGAATTCTCACAATCTTTTCAACTCTATAAATATGACAAGAGGCCCATGAGGGCCTATGTTCTACTGGCATGGATCTTGAAGGCTCTATTGTGTTAGCAAGCTCTATTATAGCAATTTTGACAATTTCAAGAGCCATAATCCAGTCATGCATGGGCAGATCTGGTTTAAGAAAGGAACTGAGCTCTCATGGATATCTAACTACTGTATAAGTTTCATTGAGATACAATCAAAAGTGAAGACTGTATCGTGTTAACAAGAAATTGTTTACGGACGCACGCACAACGGACAAATCGCCATGACATAAGCTCTTCTGGCCTTTGGCTAGTAGAGCTAACAAGAGCTGTCCGCAAGACAGCATGCTTGACTATTTGGCCATTTGATATTATAGTCAACAGTTGTTACTGAAATAGTGGCTTGAAAGTATAGTACTATAAATCAAGTTGAATAAGTCTTGTTTGAATATCATTTGCTGTTTGTGTGAAAAGGCCTTGCATGCAAAACGTTAACCAAAAGTTCTACCTTCAACAAGGGCCATAAATTATAATAAATACAGTCAGGATCTACCTGACTTGATTGTTTGATACCTTTAAAGACTTTTTTGAAGTTTTAAATCAATCCCTGAGTCACTTGGTAACTGAGATAGGTGCATGATAGTACCATGTATGTAAAACTTTAACCAAATTTTCAAAGTCAAACAAGAGCCATAATTTGTACTAAATTCATACAAGAGTTATCATACTTGACTGTCTGACACTCCTGAAGACATGTATAAAGTTTCAAGTCAATATCAATAGTGGTTCTGAGATACATCCATAATAGCATGCAAAACAGAATTTCTAAGTAAAACTAGAATGGAGTGCTCCCTGGAGCACGTATGTCACCTGCCGGGGCCTTGTCAGATATAAAAATATTTGGATTATCCCCCTTTTGTGAACCCATCACAAAGATTGATATAAACATTTGTCAGAAGTTTCAATCCAATCCTTTGAGTAGAAAATAAGTTATTTGAAAACGTGATGAAAAAGTGTGACGACAGACAGACGGATGGACAGACAGACAGACAGACAGACGCCGGACAAAAAAAAAGTAATCCCTAAGTGCCTTCCATGCTACGCAGGTGACACAAAAAGGGCCATAATTTGCATTGTACGCTGGAAAGAGTTATCGAACTTGATTTTTCATATAGGTGGGATAGTTGGGAAGAGTTTTATAAAATTTCAATGCAATGCATCAAGTAAATACTGAGGTATGGACTCTTAATGTAGTTGCACGCAAAACTTTGACCAGAATTTCTAAGTCAAAAAAGGGCCAACATTTGCATTATATGCTGGATCGAGTTATCATACTTGATTGTTTTTATAGGTGTGATGGCTGGGAAAGGTTGTATAAAGTTTCCAAGTAAAAAAGGAGCATAATTGTGTCAAAATCTGATATAGATTTTTGGGACTTGTCCTGCAAGGTCATTTAGTGTGTGAAGTTTCAAAGCAATAGCATCTGTGGTTCGTGAGAAAAAGCCTTGCCTGCAAAACTTTAACAAAAGTTGCAACAAAACGCCAACATGACTGTAATAGCTCACCATATTCCTCGAATAGTCGAGCTAAAAATTGTATTTCAATTGGTCTTTAACCCTTTTCCCTATACAACAATTCTGCAGCAGACGAATTTAAACGTATTTTGTCAAATAATGGCAAATCTCTATAATTGAATGGATAACCTATGACTTAAAGTGGAAAACATTGTGGCAAAAGTAGAAATTGCTTGTTTTGAGCAATTTCTTCTTTTGTCGCTATGTTTTCAAAAAGTCGTCTGCTGCAGAGGCATCAGAAAGCATCTATATGAGGGAAAGGGTAAATTTACAACTTTTGTAACAGACATCTCTGAAGAAAAAAACCCTTAAAATTGATCATTAGGGAAAGGGTTAACAATTGATTGTTTATAGACAATTTTGTTTCTTTAAAGGTGAACAATAAAAAAAATATTACAACAGTGTGCAATATGTTTGTAGGCTATACTGTTGTCATAACTCCAAAAACATGGCCCCACATACTGTACATTGATGCAATATTCGTTCTTAGCAAACATTGTCGGGTATAAGAAAGTAATAAACCTTTTTGCTAGCTCCCTCTCAACTATATCTAAGCACTTGAAGATTTCTTCATTACACTGTCTCCTGTCGGCACTTTTGTCGTATTTTATCTTCAGCATCTTCGAGCATTCATTTCCCCTTCTAAAGTTGAACAATTGAACTTTACATAATGTTATATTGGCTAGTTTTCTCCAGAATTGATAGCACTTGTTCTTCAAAAGGGTTTCTAAATATTCCTTTATTATGCGGTCACAGAAGTTCTGCAATTTGACAAGGTCTTGGGTTATTGGTAACATATCCTTTTTGTTAAAAACACCTCTCTTTTGTAGACTGACTTGCAATGCTGCCGATGTCATCCTTCCATTTTGTATTATATAACATGAGAAAATCTATAGCATCTTGCCTCTTATCATGGTATTTGTCCTTTATCGACTCTCCTTGCTTCAGCTCTGCCATTGTTTTCACGAGCTGTCCTACCTTTTTAGCTGTTTCTGGCTTATCAAACATAATAACGCCATTCAAACTTCTTTCATCACTCACCTTCACTAATTGTTTAACACCTTCTACCATTGAATTAAATTTATCTGGTTTGATGCAAGTGTCAAGATTATTAGCATTGCGAACAAGAGTATCTGGCATTAATTCACATTTAAGTCTTCCTAACAACCTTAATCTGTACCTAATCTCGGATGCTCTTTGCTTGCCCAGTCTGCCATATAGAACTTGCTCAGCAAGCTTGATACTTGGATCTTTCCTCACCGTTGTGCCTGTTTCATCACTTGCCATAATATCTATGACATAGCGGTAGAATTCTGAATTGGTGTTTGATCTTTCTTGGTCAAAGACACCAGCTCCATACAACAATGACTTTGAAGCTTTTATGTGACTCTTTTCCTGACATTGTTTCTCTGGTTTATCAGACAAAACGGGATTTGGTGCAAATTTGCATCTTCTTGCATGTCGCCATAATTCTGATTTGACGTAAAACTTTAAACAGTGTTGGCATGGGAGGTAGTCACTGGCAGAGTGTTGACCTGGAACTGGTCGACTGGCAATTATTAAGGGCCCTCCTTTTGAAAAAACGCAGTTGCTTTACATTAAACAATGTGTCCAACGCTGCTTCTCTCTTATGGTATGGTTCCGAGTGTTTATTTTTGAGACTGATGGGAGTGTAGCAATTTCCCTTTCATTTTTATTCCGGGTGCATAAGTGTCTGGTCATTTTAAAGTCCAGTTTTCCTAGGAATAAACAAGCATGTTATTTTTGTGTAATCATGTTTTCCCAATCTGTTTGATGACACAGTTTGAACACTATCTTTCTTTTTGTCTGAAAAACAAAACAAATGGATTCAAAATGCATGATATCATTTGATTACTACCATGCAATCAAACAACATTTACTCAAGATTCAGCCCTGAATGGTAATGTTTCAATGCTAATCTGTTTTTCATATTTACAGCATGCAAAGGGTCATACAATATACACAATCATGGCCCATGTAATAGTGAACAAGAGTGTAAGGTTAGAATGTGCTACCTCTAAGGCATGTACTTGCTAAGCCACAATGATGGCGGTGACGCCAAAACCATGACAATTTATCAACAGACAAGATAACAGAGCAAAACTGAAAACCAGGGAAACAACTTTTATCCTGTCATCCTTACCTTTACTCAATACTGTCTAAAATTTTATTTTTGTTTAAATCATTAAAAGCCACATTTCCTGTTCAGGAGAGCTAAAGAGGTGGATATATGATGCAACGGGTTAAAATACTCAAAGGATGTGAAGAAACAAAAAAATAGTTTTTGTATATCACTATGGGGACAGCCTCTCTTGTATTAAAGAGAAAAAGAAACAGTATGAGGACAAACACTAAAGGGACATTTCCTTGTCAGATCAAGAGAGAAAAAATGGCATTATGAGGACAAACCACAGGCGTCGGAGTTTTCATCGGAGAAAGTTTGGAAAGAACCCACACAAGACCGTGTTATGCTACTACAAAATAGTCTCTCTGGTTTTAATGCCGGTAATGTTTTCGTTATGGAAAACCCCCACACAAGACTGTGTTACTATAAATAGCCTCTCTATATGGTATTATATAAAAAGACAAGGTGTGCAACAAGATTTAACCTACTTTCCAGTCAGGCTAGATTTTCAAATATATAAAGGGGTTGTTGGCATATATATTCTTTTGTATAAATAGGTCCAAAAATGATAACCATAGCATTAAAAGGTTTCAAACAACCATAATGACACTGTACTGGAGCTTATTAGCCGTTATTTTGAATATTTATATGTAGGCCTGACCGCCATGCACCATCGTCACAATAATAAGGTTCCGCAGCGAATATTCCACTATATATTCAGCAAAATATACGGGTTATTAGTCCCCTACCGGCGTGCCGAAGGGGACTATTAGGTTTGCACTCCGTCCGTCCATCTGTCAGTCAGTCAGTCAGTCAGTCCGGCAAATCAGTTTTCCGCACTTTTTTTCTACATGCTTTGAGGTATTGAGCTGAAATTTTGTATATGCCTTTGTAATCATGTGTCACAGATCAAGTTCGCGTTTCCTGGGATTTCGTCAATTTTTTAATGAGTTATGCCCCTTTTTGGACTTAGAATATTCGTTTTCCGCACTTTTTTTCTACATGCTTTGAGGTATTGACCTGAAATTTTGTATATGCCTTTGTAATCATGTGTCACAGATCAAGTTCGCGTTTCCTGGGATTTCGTAGTAGGGGACTATGGTATTGCTTGCAATCCAGTTACTTGTTTTTTTTGGCAAAAATATTATCCAAAAACAATACTGTATTTGTTTTATTTTGTACGCTATCGAAAGAAGTCCAAAATATATTTTTTTGGAGCATGTTTAAAATCGTCATTCGCTGCGGAATAGTGAATCTTCTGATGTCAGAGCATGGCGGTCAGGCCTACTGAATTCGTTCACAGTAAATGAACATTAAGCTTAAGTACACCGGCGAAATGGTCGGTTGACACTTTTCAGTAAGGTGGATCATGAGAAAAATCATTTATGAACCTGTCTGTACCTGAGACCAGGTCAGTTTCTGCGTTTTTCCGCCAAAATCTTGTCCGAATTGAGCAAGGGGATGAAATCGTGTTGCACACCTTGTTATTATGTTTTTAGTATATGAACTGTATAGAGATGATATTTGTAGTAACACGTTCCTGTGTGGGCTTTTTTTCCAAAATTTCTTTTCTCAAACAAAAACGGTACGGTTGAATTATACATGCCTCACTTAGTCTAATACACATTCTAAATTATCTGGTTTTTAAGTGAATTGGATTATTTGAATATAACTTAAAAAACTCGTTCAATTTAACTTGAATTAAAACTATTTTCAGCATTCGTATCAAACATCAAAAGTGCACCTTTTCTGATGCAATCTGGCTGCCATGTTTTTCAACTAATCAATATGACTTTAACAATTTTTGTAGAGGGTCACTCAAGGAACATTTCTAACAAATTATCTTGGAATCAGACAGGTAGTAGATTTAGAGAAGAATAATTTTAAAGTTTGGGCATTTCCCCCCTTTTTGATGCCACAGCAACCAAAGTTCTACATAGAATTTAAATCTTTGAATAATTTTAAAAGAGGACCACCAAAGAAACATTCCTGTGAAGTTTGGTTGAAATTTGTTTAGTGGATAAGAAGATGTCGTTTAAAGCTAAAATGACGGATGAAATCAACGATGACCGACGACGAACAAAGGGATCAGAATAGATCACCTTTAGCCTTTGACTTGGATGATCTAAAAAAACAAACTTTAACGTTGAGCTAAACGCAATTGTTAAAAAAATATAATAAATATATAAACAAAAATATTTCCAAATGTTTGATCCTAAAAGCTGCAAAATATGTTGAAGAACTTAAATAATGAAATGTGTGTGCACAATTTGAAATCAATCGAACAAAGAATGAAGAAACTATACATGTCCAATTCTCAAAATCCACCAAAAAACATGTTTTGTACCCCAAAAATAAGATCACACTCTACATCTTCAGCATACAATCTGAGATGTAACTATTCCAAATTTGAAAGCCCCTAGCACTCGTACTTACGGAGAAAAAGTAAAACAAGAGGGCCATGAGGCCCTGGACTCGCTCACCTGAGAATGGGCTATTTAAGACTTAACTCTCAGCGCCAATGGCAATTTCATCAAGACAAACTTTCTAACAAAAAGACAAAAATGTTATCTAGTAGTGTTAACTAGATTGTTCTACAATTTGGCCTAGTGACCTTGTTGTTGACCTGACCTGACCCATATTCGAACTTGGCCTAGATATCACTAAGACAAACATTCTGACAAAGTTTCAACATGCTAAAGCAAAAAATATGGCTTCCAGAGTGTTCACAAGATTTTCCTTAAATTTGGTCTAGTGACCTTGTTTTTGACAGGACATGACCTATATTCAAACTTGGCCTAGAAATCATTAGGACAAACTTTCTGATAAAGTTTTATCATGCTCAAATTTAAAATGCGGCTTCAAGTGTTAACAAGATTTTCCTTAAATTTGTCCCAGTGACCTAGTTTTTGACCTGACATGACCCATATTCGAACTTGGCCTAGATATCATCAGGAAAAACTTTCTGATAAAGTTTCAACATGCTCAAGTTCAAAATGCGGTTTCAAGTGTTAACAAAATCTTCCTTGAATTTAGCCTAGTGACCTAGCTTTTGACCCAAAATGACCTATATTTGAACTCGGCCTAGATATCATCAAGACAAACATTCTGACAAAGGTTCAACTTGTTCAAGGTAAAAATGCAACTTCCACAGTGTTGACAAGATTTTCCTTCAATGCGGCCTAGTGACCTAGTTTTTGACCCGACATGACCTATATTCAAACTTGGCCTAGATATCACTAAGACAAATATTCTGACAATGTTTCAACATACTCATGCCAAACATGTGGCTTCTAGAGTGTTAACAAGATTTTCCTTAAATTTGGCCTAGTGACCTAGTTTTTGACAGGACATGATCCATATTCGAACTTGGCCTAGATATCATCAAGACAAACTTTCTGACAAAGTTTCAACATATTCAAGTTTAAAATGCGGCTTCAAGATTGTTAACAAGATGTTCCCTTAATTTGGCCTAGTCATCTAGTTTTTGACCCGACATGACCTATATTCGAACTTGGCCTAGATATCACTAAGACAAACATTATGACAAAAATGCGGCTTCCAGAGTGTTAACAAGATTTTCATTAAATTTGACCTAGTGACCTAGTTTTTGACCAGACATGACCCAGATATCACTAAGACAAATTTTCCAACATAGTTTCAACATGCTCAAGTTTAAAATGTGGCTTCCAGAGAGTTAACAAGATTTTCCTTCAATTTGGCCTAGTGACCTAGTTTTTGACCAGACATTACCATGTTTCGAACTAGGCTTGGATTTGATCGAGATATATGTATATATCTTTCATGAAGATTGAATGCAAAATTTTGCCTCTAGAGTGTTAACAAGCAAATGTTGATGACGGACGACGGACAAAAGGCGATCACAAAACCTCACCTTGAGCACTTTGTGCTCTGGTGAGCCAAAAATGAAGCTTTTAATGTTTCAGCAAATGTTTGACGCCGCCAACGCTGTCAGAAAAGAAACACATTAGTCTTGCTTTTGCTTCTTCGTTGCGACGAGACAAAAATGACCTTAACATTGTCTAGGAAAAACATACCTCAAACCACAAACATTGATGAAAGCATGTACTTATGAATTATAAAACCTGGGCAGCTATAGTTGACTACTGTGTATTATATCAAATTAACACTATCACTGCAATTACTGTGTGTGTAAACCACGTGACTTTTGGCGTCATATTTGCATCGTCAGACAGCAATAATTGCTCTTGATAAGAAGTAAAAACAATGGTAACTTTTTTTATTTCTTCAACCTTTTTAATGAAACATGGCACAGTCTACGCTGCTTACATTGTCCTATCTCCGTTATTTTTTACAGGAGTTTGATTGGTGGTCTAGTTTTTTCAAACACATTGACAAACCTGTTCTCAAAATCCAGTTTTGAAAATGCTCCGGCTGTAGGCGATCTTAATAAATTTTGAGGAAAGGGTTCGTCAAAGTGTTTGAAGAAACTAAACCACTAATCAAGCTCCGTTAACAACCGGAGAGGGCTCTGTAAGTGACGTAGACTGCGCCATGTTTCATTAAAAAGGGTGAAGAAATAAAAAAGTTACCATTGTTTTTACTTCTAAACCGAAGTAAAATATTGCTGTGTCCGCCGTAGTATTTGTGACTTCAAAGTCACATGGTATACACACACTGAATTAATACTAAGGAGTTTTAAGATCAGTCAAAGTTTTAAACAACCATGGTTTTAGGCAATATTAATATTTTGACCACTATATTCAGGGCAAAAGCATGCAAAAAACTCAATTGAGAACAACTAGCATGATAAGGGTTACGTAAGTCTCCCAATGATTGCAGACCTTCTTAGATTTATATATTTTGACATGGTCTGATTTGAATCAAGTTATGTAAATGCACCAGAAAGATTTACAGCATAGAAGAGTTCAAATTGATGAATGCATACAGAAATATATACCACAACCAAACAACCGAAGTGACAACTGTGGCAACTTCAGTCCAAAATGGAAGATCAGAAATTTTTACCATAATCTGATGCCTCTTCAGTAGAACCTGTTACATCTGTGGAATCTGCTTCCTGGATAGTAACTTGGCCCTACAAAGGAAGACAATTCTATTTTGACAGAGAATAAACCAAACCAGAAATCTCAATAACAGATCAATACCACATGTAACAAGAGGGCCAAGATGGCCCTAAATCGATCACCTGAATATTTTTAATTTTTTTATCTAAACAAGTCTATGTCAAACAAGTGACCGCCGGGGAGGGGTCATTTTTGACCCCAGGGCTATAATTTGAACAATCTTGGTAGAGCTTCACTAGATGAAGCTACATACCAAATATCAAAGGCCTGTGCCTTATCCATCTAGACAAGAAGATTTATAAAGTTTTTGCCTATATGAGTCAAACAAGTGACCCTCGGGGAGGAGTCATTTTTGACCCAAGGGCTATAAATTGAACAATCTTGGTAAAGGTCCGCTAGATGAAGCTACATATCAAATATCAAAGGCCTTGGCCTTCAACTTTTAGACAAGAAGGTTTTTAAAGGTTTTTTTCCCTATACGAGTCTATGTAAAACAAGTGGCCCAAGTGAGGGGCCATTTTTGACATGGGCCTTCTACTTTCAGACAAGAAGATTTTTTAAGATTTGGTTAATTTCCTCTTTTTTGTTGCCGTGGCAACCAGAGTTCTCAATGGAATTTAAATATTTGAACAATTTTGAAAGAGGGCCACCAAAGGAACATTCCTGTGAAGTTTGGTTGAAATTGGTCCTGTGGTTAAGGAAGAGATGATTTTTAAAGCTAAAAGTTAACGACAGATGATGGACAACGAACAGAGTGATCAGAATAGCTCACCTTGAGCCTTTGGCTCAGGGGATCTAAAAACAGAGAGAGTTGACTTTATATTTTACCCCCTACTTGTTAATTAGTTACAAAATGTTGCAAATGTATTATTAAATAGCAATTTATATCTACATGCTTTTACTTATTCATTTTTATCAAAATAAAGATAAATCATTTATATATGGCCATCATCGCGAGAAAATGGTCCTTTTGGAATTGCCAACAGTTCACACATAAAGCAGTCGCCTAAATTCAAACATATTATTTACTGAGTTTATGTGATGTTTGAAGTGGCAGAGACAAAGTCCTGTTTCTCTTATGTTACAGTGTAGACCCTTGTCAGCCCCGATATCTCTGATGTTGAAGCTGATCTGGGTATTCAGTTTGCAAAGTCCTGTATGCCAATTTGTTCATGACTCTGGCCATATAATTAATAGCCTCCAAATGTAAAGTGTAAGTGTATTGTATTACAACAGGCTACTAACATACATCTACAAGACGGCCAGTATCGCTTCACTACCATTAGGCAAAAATTAAATCACCAAACAGACCTGTCCCCTGTTGGCCAAGTTTTTTCGAGCAATCAACATGGCTTGAAGCAGGGCTTTCCATAGTATTTTAAGTTAGGAGGCAATTTTAAGAAAGTAGGCGGCTACTGACGAGCGTAGCGAGGCGAAAAAAAATTAGGCGAGGGGTCTGGGGGCCGCCTAGGTTATAACGCGAAATAAAGGCGTAATAACGCAAAATAAAAGCATAATAACGCGAAATAAAGACGTATTAACGCTAATAAAAGGCGTTATTACGTGAAAGAAAGGCGTAGTAACGCGAAACTAAAGGCGTAATAACGCGAAATAAAGGCGTTATAACGCTAAATAAAGCCGTATTAACGCTAATAAAAGGCGTTATTACGCGAAATAAAGGCGTAGTAACGCGAAACTAAAGGCGTTATAACGCGAAATAAAGGCGTAATAATGCTTAACAAAGGCATAATAACGCTTTAAAATGCGTTATTACGCGAAAGAGAGGCGTAGTAACGCGAAACTAAAGGCGTAATAACGCGAAATAAAGGCGTAATAACGCTAAACAAAGCCGTATTAATGCTAATAAAAGGCATTATTACGCGAAATAAAGGCGTAGTAACGCGAAACTAAAGGCGTAATAACGCCTTTTATGGGATATATAAGATTAAATTATTGACGCTTAACAGCATATTTCTTCATATTAATGGTTTTGACATTGCATGATGTTTGAAGTTGGCCATCTGATTCACTTGTATTTCCGACTAGGATTTAGCAACAAAGAGATTTTAACTGTATTAGCTCATTCAGACGGATTTATCATTAGTACGTCTACCTTGAAAAGGAAGTTGAAGTCATTTGGACTGTTCCGGAGAAAGAATCATTCGGATTTACTTGACGTTGCTTGTTTCATTCTTTCTCAGCTTGAAACATCGGGTGCTTTGCACGGTTATCGTTGGATGCATTTAAAGTGTAAACAAGCTGGATACAATGTTCCCAGGGATACTATTTACCGATTGATGAAACTGCTTGACCCAAAAGGTATGCAAAATAGAAAAAGAAAGAGACTTAGGAGACGGCAATGTTCAAGTCCAGGACCCAATTTTGTATGGCATATAGACTCGCATGACAAGCTGAAGCCGTATGGCATTGCTATTAATGGTTGCATAGACGGTTTTTCAAGGTGTGTAATTTGGCTTGAAGCGGCAACTACAAGCAGCGATCCGAAGGTTATAGCAAGCTATTACATAGATGCAGTTCTGAAGAAGGGTGGATGCCCTAAACGAGTAAGAACTGATCTTGGAACCGAGAATTTATACATTGAAAACATGCAAAAGTTTCTACGCCGTGGACATGGTGACGAATTTTCTGGCGAAAGGAGTTTTATAAGCGGAAAAAGCACATACAATCAACGCATAGAGTGGTTTTGGGGACTGTTCCGAAAAGAAATGGGACATTATTACATGAATTTGTTTTCGGACCTAGGGAACGACATGAATGACCTGTACTGCGGCGATTTGTTGGACAAGAGCCTAATTCAGTTCTGTTTCCTGGAAATAATTCAGGTAAATTATTATAGAATACTATATATAGCAATTTTCATATAGGCCCAATATCAGCCCGATACATATTTTGGTTTTGATTTAGGATGTTAGTTATTTGACAATGAAGGAGTTATCCCAAGTGGCTGCAATACAAGCATCTGAAAGACAAACCATGATATATCAGACTGTTTACAGCGGCAGTCTACGAGGGAGCTTAAATAACCTCTTTTAGGAATTATTCCATATTTTCTCATTTTTCATTGGAATTTAATGAAACTTGGAAAGTGTATTGATGAGTCTATTGTTCGTTTAGTGGTTTATTTTGAAAGGGCGTAATTTAAACTTACTCCAAATAATAGTTGTCAAAGTAACGTCATGTTCTAACACCCGGTGTACTATTGACGTCGCAATAAATATTTTGCTGGTACGGACGTCTTTGAAACCGTTTTAATTGCAATGTAATAAAGATATTAGTATAGAGCTTTCACTACAAAGTGATGTCATAACGCTGCATTTGATGCCATTTTTGTTTCATCCAGTCAATTAATTGAATAAAGTTTAGGTATACGGGGTTCATATTTTAATTTAATTTATATTTCCGTATTGGTAATTATGTGTTTAAATGTTTTATTTTAGGCGAACCTTGATGAATTGCAAGGGACATGGAACACACATGTAATACAATCGAAAACCGCTGCTACGGACACAGGAAGACGACCGATTCTAATGTATACACTACCCCAATTGTATAATGCAGGAGATCATCACGATCTGTGGAGAAGAAACTGTTCAGAAGACTTCAACCTGTGCCGATGAGGCACTTTCTGATCTGTGTTCATTGCTTATGGAAGAGAATGGCTGGTCAACACCTAATGATTCCAATGAAGCAAGGCATCTGTACATACGTGTACGACAGCTGATTCGATCGGGATTAGATCGTCTCTCATGATATGATGGACCGGGTCCGGGCAGTCATATACGCATATTCCTGTAAAGCGCCACTATAAGTCCGGTGAAATAATAACATGTTGGCCTTGTTCTTATTCACAATTTAATAATCTACGTTTATTTAATGATCCTATCATTAACTGTTCAACGTGATTACGAATGTGCAGTATTTAATTGACAACATGTTATATTGTGAGATTAATACCGGTGAAAGAAATAATACATGTTACAATTCTGTGAAGTATATTAACCACTATCTTCCTAATAACCTTACTATTTCATACTATTTGCGTAGCTTTATCTACTCTCTGGAATGAATCACTGACAACTTTGAGTAGTGTATAGTTTTCTCAGGCCATAATTAAACCGGCATGTTAAGCCAAAGATAACATTAACCTACATTATTGAGAAGAAAGTAATCGCAAGATGAACTATTTTAGAACAAAGATGATGTTGATTGTGATTATGATGACCATCGTCATAATCCTCCTCATCATCATCATAGTTATTATTGTCCTCATCCTCATGATCACTGCAATTGTGACAACACTTGTTGTGATGATGATGATGACGATGATAATTACGATGATGATTACGTCCATAATGATTGTATTTGTTGTTCTTGATGACGTTGATTGAAAAATAAAGGAGTAGAACATTGCAGTAAAAAATAGTCAGTTGTTTATGCTGATGTAGTTGATACTTGATATCTGGGGAGCTCGGGAACATTGAGCTCCTCGGAAGCTCTATGGGACAGGAGCTCTATGCATTTCTTTAATTCGACGCTCAGAGCTCACCGGAGAGCTCTGTGTGGCACTACAATGTGCTCAGGCGGGTGGTGTTACAGCACGAATGCAGGGCCCGAAACTATGAAACTCTTAAAACGTTCTCTGTGCTCAAAAATGAACTCCATGCTCCAAATATGACTTCTGATTGGTCAAATCTAGAGAATGAAAATGCTTATGGCAAATCAGATACTTGAGAACAAAGTCTGAGCATAGAATATAGTTTTATAGTTTTTCAGCCAGGTCTTTTAAATATACTACTAGGTTTGAAACGTAGTTACATTTTGTACACACATGGGGGTGTGTGAGACGAACACCTTCCTCACGAACAGGTATGGTATACCAGGTATTCATTTTGGATACCAACACAGGTTAAGGTTCTTCTGATGACCTTTTGAAATGTGAATAATTTTAAAAAAAATCTTATTTTTCGTTCATTTCAGACAAAATGCATTAGCAGTGGAGGAACATTCCTAAACACCATAAGATGTTGTTTTATGTTCCTTGCACTACATAACAGAAGTGTTATCTTGTGTTTACTATAATATCTCCCAATGTTTGCCTCATAGAAAATGCACTTGTTTGAAAGCATTATTCTCTAATAGCCAGGTTTCGTGAGCTTTCGCCCATGGTAAACACAAATGCAAAATATCTTCTCTGCATCCGAATATTCTTTGAAACAAAAAGTATAAACCGATCCATAAATAAAACAACGGCTAAAATAAAGATATTATTCATGTTCTTTATTTTCCGGAAAGCCAATTATAACTCATTGTAAATAAATTATACAAAGGAATTGAAATCGAAGCGCAAGTTTGTCCTGCCGGCTCTTCAATAATCTTGTGTAAATAAAGGACAAAAATCTTAGGCATTTGATATTTTACTGTTTGCCCCTAACTGAGTAAGTGTAAGGTGGTACATTTTCACTCGATGGCAAACTATTACATGTATTCGTTTTTCTCCATAAATGTCCTTTCCTTTAGAATATTATAGATTGGCACATACAACACATTACACCCAGCTTTGCCTCGGACAAATGTGTTGTACGTGACCTTCTAACGGTTGTAAAAAGACACGTTTGGACATAAGCTCTTACTGTATCAAAAACACATGAGAGTGTTGTCTATTGAAACTGTTCAATCTAATAAAACTAATTATGGAAAAGAAAACAGGCAAACAATTATACATCAATTCGAATCAGTTAACTGGCTGTTTTATTACTGTCTCAGTATTCAATTTAATCTCAGTTAAACTAAAAATGAAAAAAACAAGAGGGCCATGATGGATCGCTCACTGAGTTATACCAACCACATAGTCAATCACACTAACTAATTTTTACTAGAGTGTTACCACGTTTTTCCTTCAATTTTGCCTATTGACCTAGTGTTTGACCAGACTAGAGCCATGTTCAAACCTAGCCTAGATAGCATCAATACAATACAATACAATATTTTATTTCGATGCTGAGTATGTACATAATACATAAATGACAGCTCTGCAATAAACAATTATATTATACATCGTGATCAGAGGGCAACAAAAGGCGTACTAATTGAAAGATATTTATATATTTGTTGATAAATGAAAGCATGTTTCGAAGAAAGCTGAATCAGAGAAATATAAATACAGTTGTCTCTTTCTGAATTAGCTTTTTGTTCTTCATGTTTCCATATTTAAATATTTTTCCCTTTTCCGAAACAAAATAAAAAGGAAATTACTTTTGAAACATTTATATTAGCCTACTATCATTAAAAGGTACAGAATGATAGCGGTGTTTTAACTAAATGGTAAAAGAATCAAAGTACTGAAAGTACTAGTAACGAATTATTTTGAAAATGTAATTAATAATTGCATTTGATCATGTTTTTTGTTTGTTTTAAACTTTCTTTAAAACTTAGTATTCTTTTTAGCTCGACTATTAGAAGAATATGAGAGCTATAACAGTCACTTGTGCGTCGGCGTTGGCGTTGCTACTCTGGTTAAATTTTGAAACTTCACTCACTTATTGGACATCATCAAATGACCTTGCAGGATAAGTCCCATAACTCTATATCAGATTTTGACACAATTATGCGCCTTTTCTAACTTAAAATTTTAGTTAGAGTTGTGCAAGCATGTTGACCTTCCTTATTGTGGGATGATGGGCTTCCTGCAGTGATTCACTCTTTAATAATTATTTTAGGGATTGAAAAAGTAATTCTCTGGAGCTCTGTATCACAGAGATGCCAACAGATTTGTGGAAGTATCGTTGTGCAATTCTATTTGTTATGATAGAAGAAAAATAAAATGACAAATAACACTTAAACGCACACAGGGAAATCTCACCGTTTTGTCTCCGTTTCCAACTTGAAAACGATGTTCTAATTATGGACCATTAATTTACATTTATCAGCCATTCGGGCAAAGGTGCGCGTCAAAATGCTTGTTTTATCAAGAAAAGCGTCTATTTGTGGGAAAGAGTTAAGTATTCTTGTCATTATCTATTTTTGTTACCATCTGCAACATGTTTGTCATGATGCATTTGATTTATCAGGGTATTCATACCATTACAGTATTGTCTATTCTTACTTGAACACATTTAACCCTTCCGATGGATTAAAGTCAGGTCTCCAGAATGATTCATTGGTATGCGAATTAAATATTAAATAATATTGGTAAATCACTTAATCTTGATGAACTTTATTATTTGAGGGACACATTGTGTATAACTAGTGGAGAAAAAAACAAAATACATCACTGCATCAGTCAAAATCATCCACGGGAACTCCCGTATGCAAAGATCGATTGTTTTGGGGGGAACTTTTTCATGATGTTTTCTTTAAATTGGCCGTTGTTTATTTACCATGTCATCGATTAAATTATTAAAAACGTATTCTGCTATTGCAGAACTCAGCAATTCTTCCATTTTGATATATTTTAATAATGAACCAGGTTTAATTGGTTGTGCAGACGGATCTTTTTCGCTTGGAGCAGACATTATTTGTGTATAAATTCCGAAGCGTGAGAACTCGTTGTTCCGTAAAAACTGCACATACCGGTGAAGTAGGCGAATTACATACGGTGTTAGGGTAATTTATTCGACCGCGATTATATTTAACGATCGGGATTTCTCTGGAAAATACGTCACTTTCATTTTGTCTTATGATTAAAACGACGCACAGAAAATGTTCTATATTCGTTATTCCGGATTTAAATGCGTGATACGACGAACAGGAAATATTTTCATTCGTTTTTCCTGCATTTCAATGCGGTGATAATGTATTCACGCACCTTATCTGGAGCTCTGCAGATACATTGCTCTACAACGTTTGGTCGAAGGTCAGGTTTGCTAGCGTTACATAATGGGCACCTGTTAACTACGTCACTCACTAGTCAATGGGCGTATAACTCAAAATTCATACATGCCTGCAGACACATGAAATATATGCCTTTATTATTAAATTGATATTATCTTGAGAATTGATTCTCTGTGTTGATTCGGCATATCTGTGAGATTTACATGGTTCTTCAGCATGGGTTCGACTTCCGTTAACTACGTCACTCACTAGTGAATGGGCATATAACTAAAAATTCATACGCTTGCCGACAAATGAAATATATATGCATTTACTGTTAATTTGATATTTTCTAGATAATTGATTATCTATGTTGATTCGATAGTATAAATATGACTTCACTGTATTGAAAAAACACGTAGAAGTCATTTTAATATCGAAAAAATACTAGGACTATTTAGGTGCAGCTAATGTGTATTCTAAGCGGAAGTGTAGTTTAACCGTGACTTCCGCAAAGCAACACGATCGCGTTAACCGCATTATTTTTTGAGAAAAAATAATTCGTTAAAAAGGGGTTTTAATAAACTAGTGTCGCTTTTGTAGGCCGCAAAATATACTATCCTCAAAATCCCATGCATTCACACTTACATATTTCTGGGATTACTGTGTTCGTCTCCGTTAAACGTGTAAATTTAATGTAACGTACCCTATTGTTAGAGTGAACCGTTATACATATAGCGGTTAATTACCAGTTTCTATGAATATCAATTTACAAATTGATTATTAGTGAAAGTGTAGCCAAGACTTTTGGATTACCTTTTTCGGATGTCGCATTGATTCGGACAAATAATTTGTCACAAGAAGATTTATTGTTTTAGATAAGTACAATTTTGTCTTTTTATAATAGTTTTAAATTTAAACACACGGTATTTTAATATTGCTACTGATTGCCACACTTGTTGAAATAATTGTTTCCATTTCATTTAATTTAGATTTAAAATACAGTATGTGATTTTTTTGTTCAGTTTCTTCATAAGTAAATAACAATTATCATTGATCAATACATGTGTTTAAAGATATCTTAATCAGTAAACGTATTCATGTACTTATCCCAGAATGCGTTTCTTTGTGGTTTCTCTATTTTTTTTCTTTCAGGTATATGTAGGAAGTATTATTGACCAGTATAAAATTATTTGAGTTGAACTATGGTGTGCAGTCCTCCCTGGTAAGTTTATAATATAACAAATTAACATTTTATATACAAACAACTAGTTACATATATACATTCACAATCATATGAACATAATCTCCAGCCATTTTCCTGATGTGTTTACTAAAGTCGTCTGCTTTAGAACATTTGAGACAAATATATGGTGATTTATAGAAATCTAGGAATACATATTGCAAATAGTGTAGGAAAAGTAGGAACAGACGCTTTGTGCTATTTCTTGTTTCCTCACAATCCTTGCAGATGTTTTCTGCTGCATAAGGCATCCTAGTTTTTCTGTATCAGGGAAAAGGACCAAATGATACCTATATTTTACATATAATTGCCAACCTCTATTTAAAATTTTAATATTTTACAGCTTTCTTTATCATGAGTTACAACCTTGGACTACTGATATCAGGAGTCCCAGTTACAACTCAGCACACATTTAGTGCTGCTTTTTAGAATTAGATTTGTGTACAAATTTACTTTTTAAAAATATATAATTATTCATCATAATTTTTTCTTCCGTGTTTGATCTGATTGTTTGATCTGATTATTCAACGTGTCAGGATGGGACATGCATCGCTTCCCCTCCCTGACCCATCAAGCAATCAGGACTATAAGAACACATTTTAGTAATATTTATATAGCAAGACATGTTGTTGTTGTTTGAAAACATCATAATTATTCCTGCAAATTGGCTAAGTTTTGTTAGTTGTGATTTGTTGCTGGTGTTAAATAGTTCGAGAATATTAGAGCGTTTTAACCCTTTCCCTCATATAGACGCTTTCTGACGCCTCTGCAGCAGACAGCTTTTTGAAAACATAGTGACAAAAGAAAAAAATTCTCCTTTTGCGACAATGTTTTCCACTTTTAGTCATAGGTTATCCATTTAATTATAGAGATTTTCCATTTTTTGACAAACTATGTTCAAAAACGTCTGCTGCAGAATTGTTGTATTAGGGAAAGGGTTAAGTAATATTTATGTATGTGGGTTTTTCTTATTTCTTTGAAATATTCGCATTCAATGATATAATGATATTTGTCTCCTAGTCCCTGTCTACATAACAGACACGTTCATCAAAACACACATTCTTACAAAGTTTCAATATATGCTAAAATTAAAAATTAAATATACTGCTTCCAGTAATAACAAGATTTTCAATCAAGTTGGCCCGACATGACCCATATTTCAACTTGGCCTAGATATCATCAAGTCAAACATCCTGACAAGGTTTCAAGTTGCTGAAGCAAAAATGCCGTCTCTGGAGTGTCAAAAATATATTCCTTTAATTTGGTATTGTAACCTAGTTTATGATCGGACATGACCAATATTTGAACTTTGCCTAGATAGCTTCAAGACTTCTGACAACCAGAGTGTTAACAAGATTTTCCTTCAATTTGACCTTGTGACCTAGTTTTTGACCTCGCATGATCCAGTTTCGAACTTGGCCAACATTTGATGGAGATGTATGTTCTGACAAACTTTCAAGAAGATTGGATGAACATCATTTTAAATGTTGACTGTAGATTGTTAACAAGGCAACTGTTGACGACGCACGACGGACGGACGAAGGACAAAATGTGATCACAATAGCTCACCTTTAGCACTTCGTGCACAGGTGAGCTAAATACAAACAAAAACATATAAAACATACGCACTTTAAGTCTTACATAGAAGAACGCACACTGGTCATAAGCAACACGAAAAAGTACAGATAATAAAAATATGTTATAAAGATCAGATTTTAAGATGTTACTAATGGTGTAGATTGCTTAGCATACTGAAAACTAGAACTTGTTTTTGTTACAAAAAGCGTATGACTCTTCCCCAAATGTATTACAATAAAAGGACCATAACTCTGTCAAACACTCATCCAAGTTAAGAAAATCTAAGCATATGCACAACTAAGCTTTGAAATAAAGAATCATTTAAAGTTTCTTTGAGATTCCACAAAGGGTTAAGGTGAAAAGCACAGACATTGCTCTTTGTTGGTAAATCCTAGTCGGAAATACAAGTGAATCCATTCAAAAGTCACAGGTTATGGTTTAAGTTTTCAGTATGCATAGAAATTTGCAACATTTGAATGGCCTTAATCAAAGCTTACTCATTTCTTCCCCTAAGCCATGCATTCATCCATTCAACTAATCATTTTGATATCCTTATATCCCATGAAAATATTAACTGAAATCCAAACAACATGCAAAAAAAACCGTCCTGTAGAATAATTTCAATATATACACAAACATTGTAAATCACAGGTTATGGTTTCAATTTTCAGTATGCTAACTATGCTTTGAAATAGAAAGCATTTGAATGTCTAACCTATAGTTTCTTCCAATAACCATGCATTTATCCATTCAAATGTCTACATAATCATTTTGATATCCTTATATCCCATGAAAATATTAACTGAAATTCAAACAACGTGCAGTGCAAAAGACCCGTCCTGTAGAGAAATTTCAATACACACAAACATTGTAAGAAACAGTTTATGAGGTACAGAAATGAATATACAGTAACCATTAAGTCTTTTCACCAACGTTCGTTTTCAAGACTCGGGCAGAAATGTCAGTTCTGTACGTTTTATATTGTGCATTTGTTCACCTACATACAAGTGTACAAAGATATATTGGCAATGTTTACATATTTTGTTTTGTAAAGTAAAACAATACCAATTGATGTTCTATACATGTTTTATGCATGGTTCCCATTTGTTTCTATTTACATGCATAATAAGCAAGTCACCATAGTGAGATGTCTCCATGGCGCAGAGGTAAATGCACATGTCTGCAAGCAGAATTTTGTGAGTTCGAATCCAGTTTACCACCTGATTGTTTTCTTTTTCTAGTTGTATTTTATATATTTCTATAGAGTTACAATTATTTATTACTTTCATTTTCCTGCATCCTCTGCAATTCAATGCTATTTTGTTGTCATTATATTCTTTCTTTTCATTGCAGGTGAATTTAAATTCTATAGAAATATATACAATACAAAAAAGAAAAAAAGTTCAGGCCATAAACTGGATTCAAACTCACAAAAATCCACTCGCAGTCATGTGCATTTACCTCTGCGCCACGGAGACATCTTAATATTATGTTTATAACATTTATATAACACCTATTGGCATTGTTTACATAATAAAAATATGTAAACATTGCCAATGTATCCTTGTACACCTGTAGATTCATACATTTAAAGTTCAGATGATATCCATAACTATATAACACCTATTGGCATTGTTTACATAATAAAAATATGTAAACATTGCCAATGTATCCTTGTACACCTGTAGATTCATACATTTAAAGTTCAGATGATATCCATAACCCATACGGGTACCCGTCTGCGCGTGTGCGGCACCCTTCATTTGCGTGACGGGGGGATGGCGATGTCTGGGTCATTTACGAAACATGTCCTCCCCGTCAGCTTTTGTTGGGGGTGCGCGCGCGGTCGGGGGCTCGCATGGGCAAGTGTACAGGGAGCATGGCTGCGAAATCCATCAGGCGGCTGGTTGGTGGGACTAGATATGACAAAGGAGCCCACTCATAAATAAGCACCAGTGTTGCAATCAAGTCAAAAAAAATTAAATTATGTAAATATTTTATTCTACAGGGCTGGCACAGTGTGGGATTTATGTACATAGCACTAGTTTTAATGGGTCCTCAAGGGTCGTTTTTGCTGGATGGTGCGCAAAGTATTTTTAAGCCATATGTTTTAACCACACTGTGCCACTACGCTGTAACATTTGTTTTATGTTATTTTTCATATATATCAGTCTTAGTTCTTCATTTTTTATTGATTATTTATAAAACAAGTTCGCCCTTTGCCCACAACGGGGCCGGTGATTGGCTGCGCGCTAGATCGGGTCGACTCGTCCTTCAACATAGAATTATGAGTGAAGGTTGAGCTCGGCCGGAAAATAGGATTGAAATTCGGCCAATCGGGGACGCCGTTGTGGAGGAGGGTTTGGGAGTGCTTTTTTGGCACATCTTTTTGTTTTTCTACATATTTTTTGTTTTACATTTTTTCATCTTAATACTTTACTTCTAAATAATAGTAAAAAAAGAAAAGATTTTTCTCTTTAATTTTTTTTATCCTTATGTGTAATTTTAAAAAATATATATATATTCGCCCTTTGCCCATCTACATCGGCTAAAGGGTAAAACAGTTACCTGCACAACGGGGCCTGTGATTGGCTGGACGCTAAATCTGGTCAAGTCGTCTGTCACCATAGATTTGTGTGTGAAAGTCGAGCTTGACCAGAAAAGCGGATTGAAATTCGGCCAATCAGGGGCGCCGTTGTGGAGGTCTGTTAGGTAGTGCCTTTTTTTGCACTTTTTCTTTTACATTTTTTTTTTTTTTGTTTTTTTTTTTTTCTTTTATCAATTGTTTAAAACAAAATCTTATAAACACACACACCTATATACCCACATACAATAATGAACCTATAAACAGAAAGCGGGATATGCAACAATGAAATATAAGCAGTCAGTGTCAAAAGTCATATATATTATAATAAAAACATTGAAAAAAACAACCATATATAGTCTACCCCCATTAATAAAAAAAAATTGGAGAGAGAATAATAGCTGCTCGCCAAATGGCTTTATGCCGATAGGCGAGGGTAAACAACCACATAAGAAGAAGAAATAACCCATACATTAGACTCCAATACTGCCATGAATTCAGACCTAAATTGTGGAAAGCTTTCGTAGGACTTCGACAACTCCAAAAGGCAGGAACACGTATGAGCGATTGGTCTTCTTGCTAGGCCGCTAACGTTTACGAATGAAACGTTGATCTCTTTACTGACCATCAGGTCTGATCCCGTACAAAAGCGAACGAACTTACGTAGCGTTTCACTTTTTAGTTCCCTTATAAGGCGTCTAAGATGATTCGCGACTGTTTGTTCCTCTGCACACATAGGATCTGGAAACTTGAACATTCTGTTGACAACCTTGGGTGTCGGAATAAGGTCCGAGTAAAGCTGAATAAGTCGATCTTCAGCAATGTCCGCTTGTTTCAGGATAGGTTGGAAACAATCCACTATGAACATCGATGTCTGAATAATTTCTTTATGCGCGATTTCGTTCAGTAATCTTGTAATGTTGTGTGACGTAGGAAGGGTCTTACATTCGTGAAGCTCAAGTATATCTAGGAGGTCGTCCTGGTCGACTAACTTCCAGTCGGACAGAGCATTCTTCAGCGTGATTGCTTCGTCTTTCGGAATAACCTCGAAGAATGCATCGAGGATATTAGCTGAAACTCTTCCATACAGACACAGCTGCAGGAAAGGCAGAGACAACTGTATTGGGAAATATCTACATGAATCCCATCCAAACAATATTATGTTTGCCACTGACTGCCACTCTTTCTCTGCAAAGTCGTGTCGTAGACATGGGATTTTAGATTTTGTTCCTAGCGTACACTGGTCGTAAAATGATGTCCAAAAGTCGGACAGAGCATCCCTGGTCACTCCACCGCCATCTTCAGCAGCCTCTAAGCGACCATCTGGCATCACCATCTGAACAAACACAGTGTCTTTAGTGGGGTCTATGTTTTTAAAGGCATCAATTAACTCTCGCAACAAATGACCGCGGTGGAGTTTTAGCGTAATGCTTTTCTTCGTGTCTGAGAGACCTAGAGCAGGTTGTTCAAAAATATCCGGGAGGGAGTCTTCATCTGACATTGGCAGTCCAGCAATTTCCATTGCATGGTGAATGATGTCTCCATGATGATGTCCTTCCTGATTGTCCTCTTGTGATACTGTTGACTCCCCAGATGTGTAAGTGAGTGACGTGTTCTTATCGTTAGGTGCATCAGGTGAGGTCACTGAGGACTCGGGCATCTGTGACGTATTTATTGGATTATTGTTCTTTTGTGATGTTGACAAGTAGAACCTAAGAATAGGCATCTTTGTTGACTCATACATGTCGGCGACAGTTATATCCGGAGCAATTGTGCGGTCTGCAAAATCCCAGAGGTCAAAATTGAAATCAGATGTTGGTCCTTTCGCGGACATACCATTACGGAAGAAAAGAGAGATTGCTTTCTCTATGATATTTTCTTTTATTACAGTTTTTGGAACCTCTAGTTTCCTAGTACCACCTCCTTTATTTACTCGGACCTGGATGCTTCTTTGACTTGTTTTGTGGATCCATCCAATTTCTATAAGTCGGTTTTGTTTTATAGCGTTTCGATTCCCGAAAGGGCGATGCGGATTTCTCATCTCTTCTTCTTCAGATACCGTGTTATGTGGTGACTTTTTCTTCTGTGCTAGCTCAAGCTTTTGTTGTAGTATTGTTAGGAGCTTATTTTTCTTCTCTTGTGGCTTTTCTTGTTTACGCAAACGAGTTCTCAGTCTGATGCGATCACCATGATGTGGTATATAGCTTGAAAGATCATCATCACTCATATGGTTTACAAGGTCTGGAGTAATCTGAAAAATGAAATAAGTGCTAAATAAGTATCTGTATGAAGGAAATGTAAACCCATTCCCACTTACAGACTCTCATATGTAGCAGACCACTTTTGAAAACATTGTGACAAAATGAGTAATTGCTCATTTTGAGAAATTTTTCCTTTTGCCCCGATTTGTTCAACTCTCATCAATCTGCAGCAGACCACTTTGAAAACATCTAGACAAAATGTAAAAAATCTCTTAAAATAAAGGTATAGCTTTTGATTAGAGGTGAAATCACTGTGGCAAAAAGAGAAATTGATCATTATGAGCAATATCTCCTTTTGCCACAATGTTTTCAAAATTCGTTAAAATGTGTCTTGCAGTTGGGATAGGGTTAACCCATTACTTCTGACACTTGCTACTGCAGACGACTTTTGAAAACATTGCAATAAAAGGGGAAATTGCTCAAAACGAGCAATTTCACCTTTTATTGCAATATTTTCAGCTCTTTATGAATATAAATCTTTTAGTTTTCTGGATTGGTGAAATTGTTCGTCTGATCATTGTAAAGCAGACGACCTTTGAAAAGTCATGTGAAGTAAAGGGTTAAAGAGACTTTCAATACTTTTAACAAGATGTTTTTAAAGGTGTCTGTTGCAGATTTGCTGCAAATATCACAATATAAGTATATGAAGCTGAAGACACTCAAAATCCCCTCGGTCCAAAAATGACATAGTAGTCAAAATCTCGATAGATTTAACAGGTAGTTAAAATTCACCTCGACAAAAATGTTAGGGTAGTCAAAATCCCCCTGGTGGATTTAACAAGGTAGACCAACCTTACAAGGTAATTAGGTATACCCCAGAGATGGAATGTTTTTATTTGTTGGTATTTAGAAACAATAATATGTTTGTCCATATTTAAAGGCAATTTCAACTTCAATTTCAATACATGTATATGAGCTGTCCAGCAAGAAAACCAACATTGTGGACTCGGCGTTAAGTATTGACCGGATCAGCCTAAGCATGCCATGCAGGCTTACTCGGATAGACACTTTTCGCCTCCTGTGGATTTTCTGTTACAGGAATTGTTACTCTATATCTCTATACCCCCGAGATTGAATGTGTCGGCCCGGATCAGTCTGCCCGGACTTCGCAGGTTGATCTGGGTTAATACATTACGTAGAGGCCATCTTGTTGATTTTATCGCGGGACGGCTCATATTAGAAATTAATTAAATTTAATGCAAGTAAAAGATTAAGAAATGCAGGGTAAATTCAACTGAAATAGTGATAGATAAGATTCTAAAAGGGTTTCCAGAAGTTTTACATATAATTATCCACATAATAGTATTGTAAAAGTGTAAATTTCTAATGGAGGAATCTTAACATTTGAATATAAATGATAAAGGGCATTTGTTCTGGTGAAAACGTTTTCATTCTTAAATTCAGTTATTTATAACAAAATTACAAACAATCATTTAGCAGTAAGCAGTTTGTAGTCCGCAACCATTGGCTGATATATATAACAAAATGACAAACAATTGTAATATACTATAAATCTCTCTCTCTCGATATATATATATATATATATATATACATATATATATATATATAACCCTGGATGCTGCATTAAGGAGACCGCATTATTTTTTCTGCATTAAGGAGACCATTTGTATATTTGTTAATATTTGGTCTACCCTTATAATTTTAACATTTTTTAGCACAGATGTAGACAGATAGTGTATATATGTGCTTAGTTTTCCTAAAAACATGTAGCCAAAAAATATACAAATCTGCTGGTCTCCTTAATATTTGTAACATAAAAACCATACTTTAAGGAGACCAATGTATATATTTCTATAATCTGAAACATGGTTTATGGAGACCGGAACATATATATTCACATATAACCCTGGACTCTGCATTAAGGAGACCGCATTATATTTACTGTATTAAGGAGACCATTTGTATATGTGTTATTACTTGGTCTATCTTTACGATTTAAACATTTTTAAGCACAGATGTAGACATGTGTATACATGAGATTTGTTTTCCTAAAAAAAGAATACACAGAATATATATAAATTGTCTTGTCTCCTAAATATTTTTAATATACAACCTACTTTAAGGAGACCAATGTATATATATTCCTATAATCTGAAACATGGTTATCGGAGACCAGTGCATACATATATAACCCTACAATCTGCATAAAGGAGACCAAATAATTACTTATTTTTTATTACTTAGTCTGTCCTTACGATTTTTACATGTTTTAGCAAAGATGAAGGCAGATAATGTATATATATGAAATATGTTTTCCTAAAAGTTTGGTTAATATCAGTCCATTGGTTTAGGGGGAGATGTCATTTGAAGATTAAAGTTCCTTTTACCACTTTTCAGATGCCACCTGGCAGCTATCTTTTCCAACAAATCAATATGGCTGAAACAAATTATGTACAGTTTCACTAAAGGAACATTTCTGTTAGACTATCTAGAAATCAGTCGAAAACTTGAATAAGAATGAAATTTTAAATTAGTGTCGTTTTGCCCCTTTTCTGATGACGTCTGGAAGCCATGTTTTTCAACCAGTCATTATGGCTTGAACACATAATGTAGAGGGTCACTCAATGACCATTTCTACCAAATTATCTTGGAATCAAACAAGTGGATTCAGAGAAGAAGAATTTTTAAGTTATAGCATTTTCTCCCTTTCTGAATCCACAGCAACCAAGTACTGCATAGAATTTATATCTCTGAACAACTTTGAAAGAGGACCCCAAAAGTAACATTCCTATTAAGTTAGGCTGAAATTAGTCCAGAGGATAAGGAGATGTAATTTGAACCTAAAAGTTAATTTTACCCCTTTTCTGATGCCACCTGTATGCAATGATTTTCAACCAAGCACTCTTACACTATAGTCCAGCTTAAAACAATATTTTAAATCTTTCTCAAATACAACAAATCTGCAGATGAAAACTATGAAAAAATCTCCATGAATAAGGGTTAAATTATTAAATATATAAAGTTGAAAACTTTGTGGCAAAAGGAGAAATGTCTCATCATGAGCAATTTTTCCTATTGCCACAATGTTTTCAAAAGTTGTACGCTGCAAGGGCATCAGAAAGTGTCTATATTTGGGAAAGGGATAAGGAAAGCAATGTTTATATATATTTATATATTATGAAACATGGTTTATGAAGACCAGTAGATATTTTTTTATTTCGTAATTTAGGCCACCGGCCCATTATACAACATAATTTATAAGTATATACAACAGGGAGTGATGAAATACATTTTAACACTGACAATAGAAGCTGGAAAAATAATTAAGATATTGAAAGAGTCTCACTTCTTAGTTTGAATGCGCTCTGAATGTATTTTGCAGTATTGTATACTTCAGACTGGATATTTGTATTTAATATTGCATAAAATTTGTCAAGAGTCTTGTTGTTTATCCAGGATACGTTAAAATAAATGTCTCTTAAATCGTCATATGTAGGACATTCGTAAAAGAAGTGAAACTCATCTTCAATAATGTACATATTTTTATCAACACATAAAGGGCAAAAACGGTCATTTCTTGCAATCGGTAGGCGTCTACCTCTCTCTATCATAAGGTCATGGTTAGAGCATCTAAAGTTACTATATATCCTGCGTAAGGAGAAAGGTAAAAATGAATTTAAATATAGCTCTGGGTTTAATAATGATTTGAAATGTTTGTAGTGTTGTCCTTTTCCCGCATTGTTTTTATCCATATGCCATTTTTGTAAGTAGCAGTCTCGAATCCGTTGTTTAAAATGCTTAATAAATAGAGAATCGTTACCTATGTCTTGTGAAATCCATACATACCCAAAGCCATGCATGAACAGGAGATTTTTTATACAGGTTGCCCATGTATTTCTACCTGCCTCATCGAGGCGTTTCAACATCATGTAGCAGTGCTTCGGGTACCTATGGGTATCCATCCGAGTAACGTTTAGCCAGTATTTAATACAATTAGGAATGTAGAATGTACAAAGAGGTAGACGTCCACATTCTCCTAAAGCAAATGGTTCCGATGTATTTCTTGCTAGATTACAGTACTGTTTACAAAATTTTATATGAACTCTTTCAACTTTGTCAGAATACTTATAACCCCAAAGTTGAGACCCGTAGCATAGAATAGGCTTAACAGTAGTATCAAAAATTTTGAAAGCATCCAAAGGGTCTAGTCTTCCATACAAACGCTGAAATCGGAATATATAAAATAATGATTTCATCGCTTGTTGTGACAATGTTTCTAATGTTTTTGTCCATGAAAATGTAGAAGTGATATAAAGACCCAGATATTTATAGAAAGGTACAGTCTCCATTTGTTTTCCTTTGTAGTACCATTTTTCAGTCTTTTTAAGTATTCCACCATTACGGAAGACAACGACTTTAGATTTATCTAGATTAAGATTCATATGTGTGGATGTACAAAATTTATCGATAATATCGATTTGCCTTTGTAGTGCAATGACAGTATCGGAAAAAGTTGCAACGTCGTCTGCAAACATAAGGGCGTATAACTCTTCAACATCTTCGGAGACAAAAACACCACGCTCACATTTGGATTTAAGCAACAAAACAAGGTCATTGATAAAAAGAGAAAAAATTATCGTACTACTAATACATCCTTGTCGTGTACCCGTTTTACAACTAAAATAACTTGTAAGTTTATCATTAACTTTTACACATGAATTAAGTTGTGAGTACATTGATTGAAAAACATTGAAAAAAAGTCCCTTGATATTGTTTCTTGCAAAGGCATCCCACAGTTTTCTATGTTGAATACTATCGAATGCTTTTGCAAAATCAATGAATAAACAGTAAAATCTTCCTCTCTTTTTTGATAAATACTTCTGTATTAATGACATTAGAATAAAATTGTTATCCGTAGTTGAATATCCCGATCTAAACCCAGCTTGCGATTCATCAATAATGTTATACTCTTCACACCATAAGGTTAACCTTCTAGATAAAATATGTACAAATACTTTACACAGAGAATCAATTAAGGAGATACCTCGATAATTATTAGGATCTGTTACGTTTCCTTTCTTGTGTACAGGTGTAATAATACTATTACCCCAAACTTGTGGGAAATTACCTGATTCAAAAATATTATTAAACAACTTATTAAGAAAGGGCAGTGTATATACAAGTGTGCATTTGTACATTTCAATACAGATTCCGTCTGGACCCGGTGCTCGGTTACTGTGTACATGATTAATGCTAAAAATTATTTCATCGTCAGTGATTGGCTGGTTCAAAGATGAGCTATCGTTATTAGTAGTGATATGGTCCAAGACAGAAATGTTGGTACCATTACTTGTACTATCCAGTACATCCGTATTCAAAAGTAAATTGAAATGATCGTACCAGTCAGTATTAGGAATAGGATTTTTAGAGATATATGAAACCTTATTGCAATTTTTCAGCATTGACCAGTATTTTTTTTTATTGTCATTTCTAGAATCAATAAGTTCAGTTCTCTTATTTTTGCAATAAATTTGTTTACACTGTTTACATAGCGCCTTAAACTTGTTACGTTTGATTTTGTAGTGAATGAGATCGGCCCTAGAGTTGGATCTCCTGTATTGGTAAAGAGCTTTAAGCTTATCATTTTTACATACTGTACATTGACCATTCCACCATGGGTTATTCCGATGTTTATACATCGCAACTGATGTTCTACATCTCATTACATTACCAGCATATTTAAAAGTATCCACAAAATCTGTCAGGAATGAGGAACTCCGAGTATCAGGAAGGTTATTACATCTGTTTTGAAAGGATACATATGTATTGTTAAATTTTTCTATGAACACATCCTTAAAATCTATGTTCCATTTAAATTTATTCCAAACTGACATCTCATGTTCATTTATATTATCATTAGAAGGTTCATTGGCTTTATATAATGATAATATACAACATATCGGAAAATGGACAGAATTGTCATTATCTAGAACCCTGAAATCAGAAATATGATCAAACAAAGAGCATGATGCAATCATGTAATCAACAATGCTTGCTCCATTGTTTGCTAAACAAGTAAAATTTCCATCGATATCACCCGGGAATCTGCCATTGAGGAAATGTATGTCAAACGTACAACATAGCTCGATCAAAGTCATACCGAAACGATTGTAGTCTTTGTCTTTTGATACTCTTTTCATAGTAAAGCTAGATGATGGATAGTCTGCATCTATACCTGTTATATATGAGACATCATCCTCGGGTATATAGTCTAGATAATTTTTTGTTCTGGAATTGAAGTCACCCGCTAAAAATAAACCAGCATCCGGGTATGTTGCATTTATTCTGGCTAATATGTCACCTAATAATTCTATGCCATTATTTTCAAATGCTTCATACACGGGAGAGTACTCTGGTGAAACATACACAAATATGAGTATAAAATCATCAATTTTTTTAAACTTTTGACAATTAAAGTACAAAACAATACAGTCTTTGGCATCAGATAATATACGGTGTACATAATTTTCATTAATCAAAAAATCCTTTACAAATACAGTTACGCCACCTGAACCTCTTATTGCTGATTTCTTTTTCGGTCTGACACAGTCAAATGATGAATAGCCTTGTAAGAAATGTGAAAATTGGTTTTGTTTAACTGCCCAAGTTTCATTCAGTCCAATCATATCATATTCATAGCAGAAAGACTTAAAACGACAGTCATTATCAAATTTGTTCAAACCTTCGACGTTCCAACAACAAATATTAATTTTTGTTTGCTCATGATTGTTTCCATTTGTTGGGTTAATGCTAGTTATTGTGTCTGTTAATAGCAAATTAGGACCTCGGCCATTATCCTATTTCACGATTTGGACTGGTTTTTGGTTGCGTTCATCATAAACATATGTTTGTCCATTTATTATTAGTTTGTCATATCTAAGAAACGCATTCTTTCCAGGATCTAGGGCTTGTTGAAGAAACGGTATTAGTGAATATCTAAGCTTGCGAACTCTGAACCAGTACATATATATGAGCTGTTCCACACGAAAACCGACATTGTGGACTCGGCGTAAAGTATTGATCCGGATCAGCCTAAGCATGCCACACAGGCTAACCCAGACAGACACTTTTCGCCTCCTGGAGATTTTCTGTTTCAGGAATTCTTACTCTATACCTCTATTCCCCTGAGACGGAATGTATTGGTCCGGATTGATCTGGGTCAATACATTACGCCGAGTCCATAATGTTGGTTTTTCTCGTGGAATGGCTCATATGATATAACCCTGGACTATGCATTAAGGAGACCGCATTTTTTTTTCTGTATTAAGGAGACCATTTGTATTCTAGTATTTTTATTACATGGTCTATCCCTATGATTTTAGAAAATTCAGCACAGATGCATACAGGTAGTGCATTTATGATACTAGATTTCCCACTTTTCTATTATAAAGCCCTTAATGTTTTGAATACAATGAAACATATTTGAGGCCAAAGTAAATATATTCCTAAAATCTGAAACATTGTTAATGGCGACTACAATAAACAAAATTAGAACTAAAAAGTCTTCAGGAGACCAAACAGGGCCTCCATGGATATTCGGTTTTTCACCAAATTGATAAGAAGTCGGAGCCAAAGTTGTAGCCAACTTTGAAGTCAAATATTTTGTTTTACATTGCAAAATTAATTATGCAGATTATACTTGAATGTTTTTTTAACAATGTTTTTAGCATCAAATTTGCTACTATTCACAGCTAGGTCCTCTGCTGTTATGGACTTAAACTTTTTACATAATATATTATACATGAAGTAAGTATACATGTATATGAGAAGAATAGCCTTCTGCTAAAAATATTGACTATCAGCGGTAATTGGGGTTTTAATGCATGTGCGAACAGTGAACCCTTAGGCAATATTATGCATCTTAAAAAGAGGGCAAAGATGGCCCTAATTTGATCACCCGAGTGATGGTATAGTAGCAAATATGTAACTTACTATCGGGGAAAATTTAATTAAGCTGGGTTGCCTAAGGAACACTTCTACCCAATTATCTTGACTGACAAGCTGATTAAGAAGAGAAGAACTTTAGAATTTTAGGCATTTGCCACAGCAACCAAAACTCAGAAAAGAACTTGAATCTTTGAACAATTTTTAAAAAGGATTACCAAGAAAAAAATCCTGTGAAGTTCGGTCGAAATTGGTCCTATGGATTGACACGTTTTGATGAAGGCGACCTAGGAAATTTGGTTGAAATTGGACCAGAAGTTTCAGAGAAAAAGATTTGAACAGATGACGTGTGACATACGAAGTTCAGACGGTGAGTGATCAAAAAAGATCACCTTCAGCCTTCAGCTCAGGTGATCTAAAAACCAAGATTTGTAGCCCTATTTTTTTTACACCAAATTACCTTCATTCATTCATGTTAGGGAGAGTCACAAAGACCCTTAATGGCTTGTTGCGGCTCACATATGTACTGGTATGCCCCTAAAGCTTGGATCATATTATAGTTATCACGACGTCAAACTATGTCTGTACATCTATTTTTGTAACTGAATATTATGCCACATCCTAGTGTGAATCTCTCCCCCTTCTTCATACTCCCCTCCCCAAACATATACTCACATTTCTTTGTCAATGCAATACTTTTGAATACATTAAACATTCCTTATTACATGTGAAATGAGAAACTAATGCTTAATACTTTTCAAGTTTTAATAAACGTTATTTTAAAACTATCACAGCACAAACGATCGTCATAATGACCCAAAAATCGTTCACTTCAGCAACAAACAACAATTGTAGTGGTTCAGACAGAAATAGTTAGGGCTAACAGTTTAAATGTATGGCTTTGGAATATCAAAAAAGTCTAGATTGATGAAAAAATGTTAAGTTATCAATTCCTTCTGGGGCGTTATCTTTGATCATTCAATAGTTTCTAAGATATTTTGGAAAATGCCACAAATTTTAAAAAAAAAAAAAAATTGGGACATTCTGAATGAGGTATATGAAAGACTATTTTGAGAATTTAGCTCTGGTTCCAATTTTGCCTTGGGAATGGCTTGAATAATGTTGAAATTTTGCGACAATTTTTGAAATTTGACTATTGGTCTGAGTGGAGAAAAGTTTTCACAAGCAGCCATGATGGAAGAGGGTCACATAAAAAACGTGCAAATAAAGACATTGACTTCAAACTAGAATTAAGAACTTGACACTATCATTTTTGTAGAAGTGCAAAGTCTTCTTAAGTCTTGTTGAAGCACATTTCTATTAAAATTTGATATGGAATTTGGCAAACAAGTTTTAAATAGGACAACACAAGAACAAATCCTGTGAAACTTGGTTTAGATAGGCTCAGTGGTAAACAAAACTCATAAATTTATTTCGGTGTTGTGTATTTTTCATCAATTGTTCAGTTATATCATGATAATTGACACTTTATTCATCCTTCATGGATATCTAACTAGGATTTTGGACTCTTACCAAAATTTCCCATTCAAATTTATAATTCTGGCGCTCTGACTTCCACACAACAAAGGACATTAGACTATCACAATAGGTCATCTTGAGCACTTTGTGATCTGGCATATTAACAAGAGGGCCAGAACCGCTCCAGTCATTAGGCAAAAATAAACTCACTATTGCCATAAAATGAACAACAGCTCCACCCCTGACGGCCATGTTTTTTGACCAATCAACATGCCTTGAAGGAATCTCATACAGGTTCACCAAAGGAACATTTCCACAAAACGATTTGAAAATTGGCTTCATACTTTTGGAGATATTTTTAAAGTTTTCATTTCATTCATATAAGGCAAAACAGCACAACTTCCTTGCTGCCCTATTTTGTTGACCAATCAACATGGCTTGAAGGAATCTGTTAGAAGGTCACCCAAGGAACACTTGGACAAAATCATTTGAAAATCAGCTTTATACTTTTTGAGAAGAATATTTCTAAAGTTTTCACTATAGCCTTATAAGACGAACAACCCCGCCCTATGGCGACCTTGTTTTTGACCAATCATCAAGGCTTGAATGAATCAGAGGGTCACATAATTATATGAAAATCGGCCAACAAGTTTTGGAGGAGAAGATTTTCTTTCAGCCAGTGAAGCTAACAAGAGGGCCAACCACAGTCAATCACAATAACGTTGTGGTCATGTATGCTATTATCACCAAAACACACATTCTGACAAAATTTCAACATACTCAAAGAAAAAATACGTCTTCTAGAGTGTCTTCAATTTGGCCTAGTAACCTAGTTTTTTTACAGGATATGACCCATATTGAACTTGGCCTAGATATTGTCAAAACAAACATTCTGATAAAGAATCATGCTCCTAAAGCAAAAGATACACTGCTTACAAGATGTTTTTCAAATTTGGCCAAGTGACTTAGTTTTTGACTCGACTTGACCTATAGGCGAACATAGCTTTGATATCATCAAAACACACATTCAAACAAAGATTCAACATGCTCAAATTAAAAATGCTGCATTTAGAGTGTTAACAAGATTTTCCTTTTTTACCAGACATGACCCATATTCAAACATGGCCTAGGTAGCATCAAGACAAATATTCTGACAATGTTTCAAGCTGCTGAAGCAAAAAATGTGGTCTCTTGAGTGTTAACAAGGTTTACTTTCTATTTGGCCTAATGACCTAGTTTATGACCAAACATGACCTATATTTGACCTAAGCCTAGATATCATCAAGACAAACATTCTGACAAAGTTTCAACATGCTCAAGCTAAAAATGCGGCTTCCAGAGTGTTAACAAGATTTTCCTTCAATTTTGCCTAGTGCCCTAGTTTTTGACCCAAATGACCCATATTCGAACGACGGACGATCACAAAAACTCACCTTAAGCACTTTGTGCTCTGGTGAGCTAAAAACTGCATCACTTGGCCAAATTTAAGAAACATCTTATATACTCTTTTGCACTGGTTTATCAAATTACTTGTTAATGTGTTATTTACAGATCAATGTTTTATCAATCAACACATACTGTACACACCATAAAAGGTCGGTCTGAATGGCACACACTATTCTATGATAAGTTGGTTTAAAAATGAATCTGGTCAAGCTTTCGACTAAGACTTGAGCGTGCTGTCTTCCTGTCTTTAAATAATTCTCCTCTTGTCGTTTTATACTGTTTATTTATTGTCAGATGCTTAATTGATAGAATCTATTTTGTTCTGTCTTAGAAAAGCCATGATAGCCTCTTTGTCTGAAAAAGAAAAAAAAACAAAATAAATTGTTTTAACAATTCTTACTAAAGCTTAAGCCCCTTAACCTACAAACAACAAATATACGTTTAACATACAAATACTTATATAATCAAGAATGATGCTCTGCTGACACAATGCATTTACTAAATTAGTTAAAGAGTATTCTGATGGCTCTGCAAGGACAGAGCTAATTATATATAAACAAGAGGGCCATGATGGCCCTGATTTGCTCATTAAAACATCCATTCTTACAAAGTTTCAACATGTTCAACTTAACAAATGGGCAAAAATGGCCCTAAATCGATCACCTTAATGATAGTATAGTAGCAAATGCTACTTCTAATAAAGGTGAAAACTTGATCGAGAATGGGAATGAACTGCAAATGAAACAGCTTATCAGTAAAGGACATTTGTAATAATGCTTTTAAATCTTTAAACAATTTTAAAGATGACCAACACAGGAACATTTCTTTTAAGTTTGGTTGATATTGGTCCATTAGTTCAAGGAAGATGTTGTCTGAAGGTAAAACTCCTTTAACCCCTTTTCTGATGCCATCTGGCAGCTATCTTTTTCAATCAATCAATATGGCTTGAACAATTTATGTTCAGTGTCACTAAAGGAACATTTTTGCTAAACTATCTTAAAATAAAACAAGAACTTTAATAAGAATGGAATCTTAAAGTTTTGCCATTTTGCCCCTTTTCTGATGCCATCAGGTGGCCATGTTTTTTAACCAATCAATTTGGCTTGATTTTTTTTTGTAGAGGGTCACTCAAGGAACAGTTCTACCAAATTACAAATTATCTTGGAATCAGATACGCTGATTCAGAGAAGAAGAATTTTAAAAAAATGGCATTATTTTCCCTTTCTGATGCCGCAGCAACCAAAGTTCTTTATAGAATTTATATCTTTGAACAACTTTGAAAGTAACATTCCTATTAAGTTTGGCTGAAATTGGTCCAACGGACAAGGAGGAGATGTCATTTGAAGCTTAAAGTTACTTTTACCCCTTTTCTGATGCCACCTGTATGTTATGTCTTTCAACCAAGCGGTACTGCTTGGAACAATTATGTAGAGGCTTACAAAAGGAACATTTTTTCACATTTATCTTGAAATCAGGCAAGCACTTTCATCAAAATCTGACTTAAAAACTAGAATGGAGTGCTCCGCGGAGCACGTGTGTCACCTGCACCTGCTCACTGACAGTGTGACGAAAAAGTGTGACGGACAGACAGACAGACAGACGGACGGTCGGACAGACGGACGCCGGACAAAAAAAAAAAATCCCTAAGTGCCTACCATGCTACGCAGGGTTACACAAAAATTGTCATTTTGTCCCTCTTCTGATGACGCCTATCAGCCATGTTTTTTAACCAATCGATATGGCTTGAACAATTTGTGTAGAGGGTCGTTCACCCAAGGAACATTTCTGCCTAATTATATTGGAATCTGAAAGCAGATTCAGAAAAGAAGAATTTTAAAGTTCTCCATGGAATAAAAATCTTTGAGCAATTTTGAAAGTGGACCACCAAAGGAACATTCCTGTGCAGTTTGGTTGACATTGATCTTGTGGTTTAGGAGATGATGTTTAAAGCTAAAAGTTAGCGACAGACGAGGGACAGAGGGTGATCAGAATAGATGACCTTGAGCCTTTGGCTCAGGTGATCTAAAAATACATATTCCAGAATGTTGACAAATTTAAATTTGTCCTTGTGACCTAGTTTTTTACCCAACATGACCAATATAATATCAAGACAAACATTCTGACAATGTTTAAATGCTGCAGCAAAAAATGCAGTCACTAGAGTGTAAACAAGATTGTTCTCAAATTTGGCCTAGTGACCTGTTTTTTACCAGACATAACCTATATTTAAACTAAGTCTAGATAAAATCTAGACTAACATTCTGATATGTTTCAACATGCTCAAATTAAAAATGCGGTATTCAGAGTGTAAACAAGATTTTCCTTCAATTTGGTCTAGTGACCTTTTGACCTGACATGACCCATATTTGATCTTGGCCTATATATCACCAAGACAATTATTCTGACAAAGTTTCAACATACTAAGAACAAGAGGGCCATAATGGCCCTATATCGCTCACCTGATTTAATAGAACTTCAATAGTTTTCAAAGTTTTTACCTTACTATATAGATACATATAAGGAAAACAAGCAATCCCCCAGGTGGCCATGTTTTTCAACGGATCAAAATAAATTGAACAACCTTGGCAGAGGGTCATACAAGGAACATTTGTGCCAAATTATTTTCAAATCGGGCCAGTGATTTAGTACAAGTAGATTTCTTTAAGTTTTCACTATATTACATATATAAGGAAAACAAGCTCTGCCCCCTGACGGCCATGTTTTTCATCAGATCGGAATAATTTCAAAAATCTTGGTAGAGGGTCACCAAAGGAACATTTGTTTTTATTTTTTAAATCGAGCAGGTACTTTTGGACAAGAAGATTTTTAAAGTTTTTACAATGCACATATAAGGAAAATAAGCCACACCCCTGGCGGCCATGTTACAGATCGGATTAATTTAAACAACCTTGGTAGAAGGTCCCCCAAGGAACATTTGTGCCAAATTATCTTTAAATCTGGCAGGTACTTCTGGACAAGAAGATATTTAAAGATTTTACAATTCACATAAATATTAAGAGGAAAACAAGCTCAATCCCCTGGCGGTCATGTTTAACTTGGCGGTCCTGAATAACTTGAACAATCTTATTAAAAGGTGCCCCAAGGATCATATGTGCAAAATAATTTTCAAATCGGGCCAGTTCTTTTGGACAAGAAGATTTTCAAAAGTTTGGAAATTTTCCCCTTTTCTGAATCCGCAGCAACCAAAGATCTACTTGGAGATTAAATTCTTTGAACAACTTTAAAAGGGGACCTCCTAAGAAACATTCCTGTTATTTTGAAACGCGTCCATTGGTTAGGTAGGAGAAGTTATTTATGGGAAATTGTTAACAGACGTTCGTGCAGATGACGACGACGCCTGATGGTGAGTGATCACAAAAGCTCACCTCGCACTTAGGCTCATATATAAAATATACACATATAACCCTGTACTCTGCATCAAGGGGATTGCATCATTTTTTAAAGCACTAAGGAGACCATTTGTATATTTGTTATTATTAAGGATTTTAACATTTTTAAGCACAGATGTGGACAGATAGTGTATATATGAGATTTGTTTTCCTAAAAACATAATACACACATTATATATATAAATTATTTTCTTGTTTTAATATAAAACCTACTTGAAGGAGACCAATGTATATATATTTACATAATCTGAAACACGGTTTATGGAGACCAGTGCATACATATACAACCCCACACTGCATAAAGGAGACCATTTGTATATGTGTTATTACTTGTTATCACATAAATCATTATCACGCGACTACTGATGACGTCATTTTGACCTTTATCTTTATTATGTTTATTGTTAAGTTGTTAAATTTTACACATTGAAAAATGCAATAATACGTTATTTTGAATAAATAACGAGTCTTAATTGTTTAAAACATTGTTGTTTTTTTTCCTTCTTATTCAAAAATGATGAGGACTACTTTTTTATGCGGTGAATCACAAGTTCTTATGAAGAATATGTTATTCGGTCTTTGTTTTGATGTTGTCAATATTTTTCATTTAAAACACACTGTTTAGGTGATAAAAAGAATCCATCACTCGTTTTTCTTTGGAGAAGATTTCTTAAATTCGTCTCGAAAAAGAGAGTTATTAACCTCGCCATGAGGCTCGGTTAATAACCGTCTTTTTCTAGACTCATTTAAGAAATCTTGATCTCCAAAGAAAACTCATGATGGATCCTATATGTCTATCTTTGCGATTTTTAACATTTTTAAGCACATATGTAGACAGATAGTGTATAGGATCTATGAGATTTGTTTTACAAAAAAAAAAAATACACAAAATACAGTCAAACTTGTGTGAGCGGTCACATGCGATCAGCGGTCACCGGCGTTAAACGGTCACTTTAAATCCCTCCCAACCAATTATACTCTATAAATTGCCTTGATCAGCGGTCCCCTTTGAAACGCGGCCAGCGGCCACACTAATTGGTTGAGATTAACTGTAATCTTACTGTGTTCAACGGTCAATCAACACACGACTTGGATTCGCAAGGTGTTAAATTATCGGTGTTTAATACATACAGGTAATAAAGCATACTGTGACAATCACATTATCGGGTTTTTTCATACGCGTAAGCTGTTTACATGTTAGATCTAGGGTAGGTACCAAAAACAGCCGACGTGTGCCGAATGATAACTGCATGATTCATCAACAAAAAGTTGCGATTTTTTTTCTTCTGTTTATGATGTCGAGCAAAATTGATAAATTGAAAAAGATATTTATGAGCGTTTTAGACCTAAAGACAGTACATTTATATGTTAAAATGAAAGTTAATGTCCACTTGGAAGCCCCAAGTCAACTTATATTCCCATTTCCATTTTAAATCTAAAGATTATCGAGTACAATTTCGTTCAAGAAGTAGATGTAGATTCGGACGCTATTTTTTCTGGATACGTTAATCGGCGAATTTGAAAGTGAAATAAAAAATATGTGATAGTCAAGTTAGTTGTAAACGTCGGTTTAAACTAAAGAATAGATAGCACAATGAAATATTTCATAGAAAAAAGCTACAAATCTTCATAACAATGTTTATAAAAACAAATTACTTTTTGTAATGTAATGACTATTCCTAACAGTTACATGTAATATTATTTGAACAGACAAAACTTGAACAAATCCGACCAAGTCATGAAATTTGTGATCAGCAGCCACCTGTCTTAAGCAGCCAGTTTTATCATGTCCCTTGGGTGGCTGCTGATTGCAAGTTTGACTGTATATATATATAAATTTTCTGGTCTCCTTAATATTTTTAATATAAAACCTACTTTAAGGAGACCAATGTATATATATTCCTATAATCTGAAACATGGTTTATGGAGACCAGTGCATACATATACAACCCTACACACTGCATAAAGGAGACCATTTGTATATGTGTTATTACTTGGTCTATCTTTGCGATTTTTAACATGTTTAAGCACATAATATTATGTAGACAGAAAGTGTATAGGATCTGTGAGATTTGTTTTACAAAAAAAAAAATACACAAAATATATATATAAATTTTCTGGTCTCCTTAATATTTTTAATATAAAACCTACTTTAAGGAGACCAATGTATATATATTCCTATAATCTGAAACATGGTTTATGGAGACCAGTGCATACATATACAACCCTACACACTGCATAAAGGAGACCATTTGTATATGTGTTATTACTTGGTCTATCTTTGCAATTTTTAACATTTTTAAGCACATAATATTATGTAGACAGATAGTGTATAGGATCTGTGAGATTTGTTTTACAAAAAAAAAAATACACAAAATATATATATAAATTTTCTGGTCTCCTTAATATTTTTAATATAAAACCTACTTTAAGGAGACCAATGTATATATATTCCTATAATCTGAAACATGGTTTATGGAGACAAATATCACAAATCTGAAGACGACAACTTTGAAAACATATAGGCAAAAACATGAAAAATATCCATGAATACAGGTTTAAATATTAAATATGAAGAGTTGGAAACTTTGTGGTGAAAGGAGAAATAGATTATCATGAGCAATTTCTCCTACTGCCACAATGTTTCCAAAAGTAGTATGCTGCATGGGCATCAGGAAGTGTCTATATGTGGGAAAGGCATAATGCGACCAATGTGTATATATTCCTATAATATGAAACATGGTTTATGGAGACCAGGACATATACATAAATATAACCCTGGACTATGTATTAAGGAGACCGCATATTAATTTCTGTATTAAGGAGACCATTTGAAAACTAGTATATATTTGAGACAGTTGTCTACAGACATTCATTTTAGAGTCAACACAATAAATAAATGGTTTCTCATGGTTACTAAGTTCCATACAAGAGGGCCATAATGGCCCTAGATCACTCGCCTTAATTATACAATGTACTGCAATGCAAAACACATCAAGACAATTATTCTGAATGCAACCTCCACAGTGTTAACAAGATTTTCCTTCATTTGGTCTAGTGATCTATATTTTTTTTTACCTGATATGACCCATATTCCAACATGGACTAGATATCATCAAGACAACATTCTGACAAAGTTTCAACTTGCTCGAAGTAAAAATGCGGCCTCCAGAGTTTGAACAATATTTTCCTGTATTGACCTTGTTTCTGACCCAATATCGCCCATATTCGAACTTGACCTAGATATAATTCAGACAAAAATTCAGACAAAATTTCAAGCTGCTGAAGCAAAAAATGCGGTATCCAAAGTCTTAACAAGATTTTCCTTCAATTTGGCCTAGTGACCTAGTTTTTGACCCATATTTGAACTTGGCTTAGATATCATTTAAATAAACATTCTCATCAAATGTCAAGCTGCTGTATCAAAAAATGCGTCTTCTACAGAGTTACCTAGTTTCTGACCATACTCGAACTTGATCTAGATATCTTTAAGACAACCATTCTGACAAAATTTCAAACTTGTGAAGCAAATAATGCGGCATCTAGAGTGTTAACAAGATTTTCCTTCAATTTGACCTAGTGACCTACTTTTTGACTCAACATGACCCATGTTCGAACTTGACTTACATATCATGAAGACAAACATTCTGATAAAGTTTCATCATGCTCAAGTTAAAAATGCAGTATCCAGAGTGTTAAGGTGGAATCATACCTTTGAAATAACGTCGTTTTTGACGTCAAAATGTACGTTTTTTGCGACAATGACAGTGTTGTTACAGAAATCACCATTACTTCCTCATTTCAATTTGGATTCGGATGAAATGAACTTTAAACTGAAGAGAATACAATAACCTGTATGATAATATCAATTTCATACATCTGCCATGACAATTAACGTAACTAAAGGCGACTTAAAATAAAAATTTCGCTAAAATATTTTAACAGGAATTTGATTATTTCTAATTTATTTAAAATTCGCCCGAGAGATTTTTTTTAAAATAAAATATAACATAGAACACCTATTCATCTACCATTTGGCAAACTTTCAAGCAAATCTATCGTGTCGAATTTTAATAAATCACAATGGCGGTAAGCCTCTTGTGTGCGTCGTAACGTTCACTGCGGAATTAAAAAATGAGACGCATCCAGGGTAATTTAAATGAATACTTATTTTTTCCTTATAATTATCAATTTCATTCTTAATTTAAGCTATCCCCTAAAGAAATAATGGTAGGTAGTATATATGTGTTTCTATTTAAAGAATTAAAGTAATTACGGTCGTAAATAGTTTGGCAAAAAAAAAAAAAAAAAAATTTGGATTTGTCATATCAGAGACATATGTTTATATGTCTCTGTGTTTATATGTCTCTGGTCATATGTATAAACTGACTCGTTAACTTTCCTGTTCAACTGTTGTTTTATATATGAAATATAATTATCACAAATATTATATGTCACCCTTGTTTTCTTGTATCGTATTTGAGATAACAGTATACAAATGTTGTTCTCAATATGCACTTTTGAGAATTTCGAAGTCTATACCTGTCATGCAAAGCTTTCATGGTATTCTATCCGTGATAATGTTGTTGTCGTTTGCGGCAAGTTTTTGATTAAATTGTAATTTGTGTTTACACAGCTGCGCAGTTATGTGTGATTAAAGGAATGACCATTACTATCTCATCTTATACTAACATCGATTTGAAGCGAATAATATAAACTCCGTCATGATATATAGTTCACAATTTTTCCTTAAATAATTTTAAAGCAAAACTTGGTTTATTTAACGAACTCGCTGACTAATACTACAGTTATTACCCTACGTCCCTAGATATCTCTTTGAAAAGAAATCATTATAATACAAAACACCATTATTTCTCCAAATTACTCAAATTTGTTGGAAATATATCGGGCGGACTTTTAGTAAAACGCTATGCCGTAATACTGCTGACGTGCGCCGGTACGCGTATTGTGGAACTGAAAATGAAACACAGCCACCCATCCCTTCTTCTATCTTTCTTTTTTTACTCCATATGTCCCCGTTATTTTAAAACTACCAGTACTTGGTTTTGTCTTGAGAATTGTTTTTTTACCCTAAACCCAAATTTCATGGGTTGATTTTAAGTAAATCACAATGCCATAACACCGTAGAAGATCACACGTTTGGTCCCATGTTCATACCTAATTACTTGTGTTGTCGACACATTTCCAATAATAAAACAAAATGTATCATTACCCGACTATAAACTGTCTACAATTTCTAGACACCTGTGCAATGACATCGAAGACTCACTACATAGTGCAGACAACGATGTGATAGCACTCCACGGGATATGTATGTAGACAATAATAGTGCGTTATTTACCAAAACTATACAGGAAAATATTGTCAATAAACACCTGTTTTCAAACAGCTCTAGGTTGAATTGAACTGCGGAACTGTATGAATACAATCAAGTCAAAATTTTCATAAAATCTTGTTCATAAGGTTTTCCAAAGGGAAGAAAGTCAAATAGTTATTCTCGATGTTTTATCATATAAAGTGTTTCCTTAAATAACAAAAGCATAATCACGGATAGAATAGATAGACAGCTTTGCATGCTGTTCAGTTATACTCTTTGAAGTTCTGAAACTTGCTTTTTGCCTGATTAAGAGAAACGCATTCTGTATTTACTGTTATCTGAAAATACATCACAAAATACCTAGAGTGACAAATATGAAAGTAATAATAACATATATTAACAATTTCTTCCATGATAATTCTGACGATGCTCTTGTTTGAAGAATTTCGTATCAGAAATGTTGGGTTATGTAAAATCATGAAACTTCATGTAATATCGAATTACTATTTGATGTTCCTGTATCAATTTGTTTATGTAAATGTATGTATGTAAATATGACGAATTACATGTACTCGAATAAGTGAAATCAAATATATCTATAAGAACTGCAAGCGACGGTTTGAGACTTAAACTATTACTAATACATGGAATGTGAAAAAAAATATTTAACATATAAACAGCAAAGTAGACAGGTCAATTTATACAAAACATATTTAATATTTAAAGGAGTATAATAGATACAATTTACCGCTTTCGTAAAAGAATAAAATTGATTATTTTTATGAAAAATCGGGAGTTAATTTTAATAACCCTGGGTACGTTTCAATTTAAATTACGCAGTGTACGGTTTGTCGCGTGACAGAGCTTTAACGCCATTGCGATTTACTAACGATCTGCACGATAGATTTTCTTGAAATGTTGGTAAATGGTAGACAAAAGGTTGTTCTAAATTATATAAGTTTATAAAAAAAAACTCTCGGGCGAATTTTTAATAAATTTGAAATAACAGAAATTCTGTTAAAATATTTTAGCGAAAGTTTCATTTTTACTCCTCTTATGTCACGTTAATTGTCTTGGCAGTTGTATGGAAATTACATCACTACGTAGGTAATTTTATTCTCTTTAGTCTGGTGTTAACTCTTTCCAAATACCATTTCAAACGAGAAAGCCATGATGATTTCTTTAACAACACTGTCATTGTCGCAAAAACGTACGTTTTGACGTCAAAAACGACGTTATTTCAAAGGTATGATTCCACCTTAACAAGATTTCCCTTCAATTTTGCGTAGTGACCATGTTTTTAATCCTGCATGACCCATATTCAAACTTGGCCTAGATGTTATTTGATAAACATTCTGACCAAATTTCAAGCAGCTGTATCCAAAAATGCGGCTTCTAAAGAGTTACCTAGTTTCTGACCATACTCGAACTTGATCTAGATATCTTTAAGACAACCATTCTGACAAAATTTCAAACTTGTGAAGCAAATAATGCGGCATCTAGAGTGTTAACAAGATTTTCCTTCAATTTGACCTAGTGACCTACTTTTTGACCCAACATGACCCATGTTCGAACTTGACCTACATATCATCAAGACAAACATTCTGATAAAGATTCAACATACTCAAGTTAAAATTTGGCCTCTAGAGGGTTAACAAGATAACCCTTCAATTTGGCCTAGTGACCTAGTTTTTCACCCGACATGATTTATATCCAAACTTGGCCTAGATATTATTCAGCTCAACATTCTGACTAAATTTCAAGCTGCTGAAGCAAACAATGCAGCTTCTACAGTGTTAACACGATTTCCCTTCAATTTGACCTAGTGACCTAGATACTGACCAAATATGACCCATATTCAAACTTGACCTAGAAATGTTTAAGACAAACATTCAGACAAAATTTCAAACTTCTGAAGCAAAGATTGCGGCCTTTGGAGTGTTAACAAGATGTTCCTTCAATTTGACCTAGTGACCTACTTTTTGACCCGACATAGCCCATGTTCGAACTTGACTTACATATCATCAAGACAAACATTCTGATAAAGTTTCAACATGCTCAAGTTGAAAATGTGGCCTCCACAGTGTTAACAAGATTTCCCTTCAATTTTACCTAGTGACCTAGTTTTTTACCTCACATGGCCCTGTTTCGCACTTGTCCAAGATTTGATGGAGATTAATGTTCTGATAAACTTTCATGAAGATCGGATGCAAAAATGTAGCCTCTAGAGTGTTAACAAGCTCAAATGTTGACGGACGCCGGACAAAATGTGATCACAATAGCTCACCTTGCACTACGTGCAAGGTGAGCTAAAAACACAGGCAGCTCTGCCGAAACAAATAGTTCTAAGCAGAGTAATTTTCACGCCAAACTGATGATGTGATCAAAGAACTTAAAGCACTATTTGGACAGTTGTGTTGGTATTTGTAGTTACGGTCAGACAGGCGGTTGCATACATGTGCATGTACACAAGAGATGTTTGTCAATATGAATGCCTTCATTTACTAATGAGGTTAAGTCACTTTGAAAAAGCAGTTTAATCTTAGAATGCCCATGGGTTTTTGAATTGAATATGTCAATAACATTCAGACCAGATACCATTATAACCACTGCCAGGTTAACAATGCTCGTGTGAGGTTGATAATCACACACAGAAATTAGCCAGCATAATAATATAGAATTAAGTGTGAAAATCTGCAGGATGTAACATAACTGATGGTCATTAAAGGTAGTAAAAGACAATTTACAAGTTTTCTTTGAAATTATTAATAAACACGATCCTTCAATTTGGCTTGTGACCTAGTTTTTGACCTCAAATGCATCAATTTCAAACTTGATCTAGCTTTCATCAAGACAAACATTCTGATTAAGTTTTAAGCTGCTGGAGCAAAAAATGCGGTCTGTAGAGTGTTGACAAGATTTTCATTCAATCTGGTCTACTGACCTAGTTTATGACCAGACATGACCCATCTTTAATTTTAGACTAGATACATCTTCTGACAAAGTTTCAACTACATGCATTGCTAAAGATGAAAGTGCTGCCTCCAACAAGATTTTCCTTCAAATTGACTTTGTGACCTTATGACCCAGGTTTGAACTTGGCCTAGAGATCATCAAGACAACCATTCTAACAGTTTCAAGCTGCCGGAGCAAAAAATTATGTCTCTAAAGTGTTAATAAGATTTTCCTTCAATTTGATCTTTTTTTTACCTATCATGACACAGTTTCAAACTTAGTCAAGATTTGATTGAGATGTATGTTATGATAAACTTTCATGAAGATTTGATGTAAAATATAGCCTCTAGAGAGTTAACAAGGCAATTGTTGACGAGACTTGAAGCACAGACACAATGTGATCACAAAAGCTCACCTTGAGCACTTCCTGCATATGTGAGCTAAAAGTAGCAAACAAGAGTTATTTTCCTTGTATTGTACCATTCTCCTGATCAGTGCGTATAAATAGTTGAAATCAAAACCAAAACAAAGTTATTACTAATTGATGCATAGCATGAAGGTCAAATTGACAGATAGAGTTGTCTCTCTGCCTTACATTCCCAGCTACACACAAAAAATGTTGGATGTATCTTATGAAGCGAAAAAAGCATTAGATATCAAAAAGACTTCAAGTTGTACCTGGTACCTACTTGTCAAACAGCCGTTGTTTATTCCTCTTTACATTTATTGAAATGTCTTCTAAACAATTCTGTATCTTTGTCTGACCATTTAACTACAAAAGATTAAGTCAAATAAAATAACATTTTTACAGCCACAGAACTTGTACTGATGTATGTGTCGTGATTCTCCAAATATTATGGAAATGCAAAGCAAATAAAAACCATACTTTAACCCTTTCTCAAAAATCACAAATCTGAAGAAGACTAATTTGAAAACATATAGGCAAAAACATGAAAAATCTCAATGAAAAAGGGTTTAATTATTAAATATGAGGAGTTGAAAACTTTGTGGCGAAAGGTGAAATAGATTATAATTCGTGAGCAATTTCTCCTATTGCCACAAGGTTTCCAAAAGTAGTATGCTGCATGGGCATCAGAAAGTGTCTATATGTGGGAAAGGCATAAGGAGACCAATGTGTATATATTCCTATAATATGAAACATGGTTTATGGAGACCAGTACATATATAATATAACCCTGGACTATGTATTAAGGAGACCGCATAATTTTTTCTGTATTAAGGAGACCATTTGAAAACTAGTATATTTGAGACAGTTGTCGACAGACATTCGTTCCAGAGTCAACAAACTACACAAATAATAATGGTTTCTCACGGTTACTAAGTTCCATAAAACACAGGCAGCTCCGCCGAAACAAATAGTTCTAAGCAGAGTAATTTTCACAAATAAAAACCATACTTTAACCCTTTCTCAAATATCACAAATCTGAAGAAGACTAATTTGAAAACATATAGGCAAAAGCAGGAAAAATCTCAATGAAAAAGGGTTTAATTATTAAATATGAGGAGTTGAAAACATTGTGGCGAAAGGTGAAATAGATTATAATGAGCAATTTCTCCTATTGCCACAATGTTTCCAAAAGTAGTATGCTGCATGGGCATCAGAAAGTGTCTATACATGTGGGAAAGGCATAAGGAGACCAATGTGTATATATTCCTATAATATGAAACATGGTTTATGGAGACCAGTACATATATATAATGTAACCTTGGACTTGTATTAAGGAGACCGCATAATCTTTTCTGTATTAAGGAGACCATTTGAATACTAGTATATTTGAGACAGTTGTCGACAGACATTCGTTCCAGAGTCAACAAACTACACAATAAATAATGATTTCTCACGGTTACTAAGTTCCATAAAACACAGGCAGCCGCCGAAACAAATAGTTCTAAGCAGAGTAATTTTCACGCCAAACTGATGATGTGATCAAAGAACTTAAAGCACTATTTGGACAGTTGTGTTGGTATTTGTAGTTACGGTCAGACAGGCGGTTGCATGTGCATGTACACAAGAGATGTTTGTCAATATGAATGCCTTCATTTACTAATGAGGTTAAGTCACTTTGAAAAAGCAGTTTAATCTTAGAATGCCCATGGGTTTTTGAATTGAATATGTCAATAACATTCAGACCAGATACCATTATAACCACTGCCAGGTTAACAATGCTCGTGTGAGGTTGATAATCACACACAGAAATTAGCCAGCATAATAATATAGAATTAAGTGTGAAAATCTGCAGGATGTAACATAACTGATGGTCATTAAAGGTAGTAAAAGACAATTTACAAGTTTTCTTTGAAATTATTAATAAACACGATCCTTCAATTTGGCTTGTGACCTAGTTTTTGACCTCCAATGCATCAATTTCAAACTTGACCTAGCTCTTTCATCAAGACAAACATTCTGACTAAGTTTCAAGCTGCTGGAGCAAAGAATGCGGTCTGTAGAGTGTTAACAAGATTTTCATTCAATTTGGTCTACTGACCTAGTTTATGACCAGACATGACTTATATTTAATTTTGGCCTAGATACATTTTCTGACAAAGTTTCAACTACATGCAAAAGATAAAAGTGCTGCCTCCAACAATATTTTCCTTCAAATTGACCTTGTGACCTAGTTTTTGACTTCATATGACACAGTTTTGAACTTGGCCTAGAGATCATCAAGACAACCATTCTAACAGTTTCAAGCTGCCGGAGCAAAAAATTATGTCTCTAAAGTGTTAATAAGATTTTCCTTCAATTTGATCTTTTTTTTACCTATCATGACACAGTTTCAAACTTAGTCAAGATTTGATTGAGATGTATGTTATGATAAACTTTCATGAAGATTTGATGTAAAATATAGCCTCTAGAGAGTTAACAAGGCAATTGTTGACGAGACTTGAAGCACAGACACAATGTGATCACAAAAGCTCACCTTGAGCACTTCCTGCATATGTGAGCTAAAAGTAGCAAACAAGAGTTATTTTCCTTGTATTGTACCATTCTCCTGATCAGTGCGTATAAATAGTTGAAATCAAAACCAAAACAAAGTTATTACTAATTGATGCATAGCATGAAGGTCAAATTGACAGATAGAGTTGTCTCTCTGCCTTACATTCCCAGCTACACACAAAAAATGTTGGATGTATCTTATGAAGCGAAAAAAGCATTAGATATCAAAAAGACTTCAAGTTGTACCTGGTACCTACTTGTCAAACAGCCGTTGTTTATTCCTCTTTACATTTATTGAAATGTCTTCTAAACAATTCTGTATCTTTGTCTGACCATTTAACTACAAAAGATTAAGTCAAATAAAATAACATTTTTACAGCCACAGAACTTGTACTGATGTATGTGTCGTGATTCTCCAAATATTATGGAAATGCAAAGCAAATAAAAACCATACTTTAACCCTTTCTCAAAAATCACAAATCTGAAGAAGACTAATTTGAAAACATATAGGCAAAAACATGAAAAATCTCAATGAAAAAGGGTTTAATTATTAAATATGAGGAGTTGAAAACTTTGTGGCGAAAGGTGAAATAGATTATAATTCATGAGCAATTTCTCCTATTGCCACAAGGTTTCCAAAAGTAGTATGCTGCATGGGCATCAGAAAGTGTCTATATGTGGGAAAGGCATAAGGAGACCAATGTGTATATATTCCTATAATATGAAACATGGTTTATGGAGACCAGTACATATATAATATAACCCTGGACTATGTATTAAGGAGACCGCATAATTTTTTCTGTATTAAGGAGACCATTTGAAAACTAGTATATTTGAGACAGTTGTCGACAGACATTCGTTCCAGAGTCAACAACAGTCAAATGAAATAACATTTTTAACAGCCACAGAACTTGTATTGATGTTTGTGTCGTGATTCTCTAAATATTATGGAAATGCAAAGCAAATGATCTAAGTGAATTATTTTCTAGATCTCAATCTATCTAAAATTAGAATGAATTCAGTCTTTATTTGAAACATTAGGGCAATGATGATCCTTAATAGCTCACATGAGTTATGCAAATCACATAGTCAATCAAAATATCTCATTTTGCAGTCAGGTAGGCTATGCCAGAAAGTTAACAAGATATCCCCTCAATTTTGCATAGTGACCTTGTTTTTGAAACAACATGACCCATGTTAAAACTTTGCCTAGATATCATCAAGACAATTATTTTGACAAAATTTCAACATGCTCACATTTAAAATACACTTCCAGAGTGACCTAGTTATTGACCCTACATTACCCATATTAAAACTTGGCATAGATATTACCAGGACAAACATTCTGACAAAGTTTCTAGCTGCTGAAGCAAAAAAGCACTATCTAGAGTGTTTAAAAGATATTTTCTCAAATGTGGTCTAGTGACCTAGTATTTGACTGGAGATAATTTATATTCAAAACAAGAGATGTTTGTCAAACATTATACACCATATATACATTGAGCACCATGTTGTCAGGAATATTTGGACGATTTTTGACCCAATGACCTCAAAATCAATAGAGGTTATCTACTGGTCACCCTCAGGCTCCATGTCAAGTTTGAGGGCCATGGGTGCAGCCAATGTCAAGTTATCACTCAGACAAGCTTTTTGTGTTCCTTGACCTTGACCTTGGACCCAATGACCATAACATCAATATATGGGGTCATCTACTGGTCAACACCATCTTCCATGTCAAATTTGAGGGCCATGTTGTGCAGGCAATGGTTATCACTCGGAAAAGCTTTTCAGGTTCAAGGTCAGTGACCTTGACCTTTGACCCAATGACTTTAAAATCCATAGGGGTCATCTACTGGTCACCCCCAGCCTCCATGTCAAGTTTGAGGGCCATGGATGCAGGCAATGTTGAGTTATGACTCAGACAAGCTTTTCAGGTTCATGGTCACTGTAACCTTGACCTTTGACCCAATGACCTAAAAATCAATAGGGGTCATCTACTGGTCTGGCCAAGCCTCCATATCAAGTTTAAGGACCATGGGTGCAGACAATGTCAAGTTATCACTCGGACAAGCTTTTCAGGTTCAAGGTCACTGTGACCTTGACCTTTGACCTGAAAATCAATAGGGGTCATCTACTGGTCACTCCCAGCCTCCATGTCAAGTTTGAGGGCCATGGGTGAAGGCAATGTTGAGTTATCACTCGGACAAGATTTTCGAGTTCAAGGTCGATGACTGAGACCTTGACCTTTGAAATGATGACCTCAAAATCAATGGGGTTCGTCTACTGGTCATCCCCAACCTCCAAGTAAAGTTTGAGGACTATAGGTCCAGGCATTGTTGAGTTATCACTCGGAAACTTTGGTCTACCGAAGGACCGACCGACATGTGCAAAGCAATGATACCCCTCTTCTTCGAAGGGGGCATAATTAGCATAGATATCTTCCAGACAATAATTCTGACAAAGTCTCAATATGCTCAAATTAGAAATGTGGATTTTAGGGTGTTAAAAATATTTTCCTTCAATTTGACCTTGTGACCTAGGTTTTGACACAACAGTACACATATTCAAACTTGTTCTAGATATTATGAAGACAAACATTCTGACAAAATTTCAATATGCTGAAGCAAAAACTACAGTCTCTATATTGTTAACAAGATTGTTCTTCAATTTGGCCTTGTGACCTAATTTTTGACTGGAAATGACCTATATATATATTCAATTTGACCTTGTGACCTAACTTTTGACCTCACATGATCCAGTTTCAAACTTTGCCAAGATTTGATGGTGATGTATGTTCTGATACACTGTCATGAAGATTGGATGTAAAATGCTGTACTGTAGAGTGTTAACAAGGCAATTGTTGATTACAAAAAACAGACAAAATGTGATCACAACAGCTCACCTTGAGCACTTTTTGCACCTGTAGGTGAGCTAAAAAAAAAAAACTATTTTCAAAACGATTTCTTTAAGATTAACATGAAATAAAATGATTACATGTAGATGTTGTATCTGAAAATATTTGATGGTTCCACACATCGTTTTATTTTTAAAAACTTGATTAATATTCTAGCCTACTTGCATTATTTAAACATCTTTACAAATGTGCGAATTACACGAACAACAAACTATCAAATACAATATAAAATCCAAAATACCAAAACAGACATTTTCAACAATTATACACTAAAATACGTCATTTTATAATAATTTGGTTGCATAAATTAGTTGACATAAAAACAATGAATTACATATTTTGTAATCTTTTATGTAACCCAGGAATCATATTATCTACCATAAATAGTGATTGCCCCTCTTTTCACAATGTTTAGGATATACATCCAATGAAACAACATTAATCATTAGTTAAGTTTTGTTCTTGGACGAATGGGGTCATTTTAGTCTCGCCGCGACAAAGTATCGAAATAGAGACTTAGGTGTTATCAAAAGGAAAAATTATCAATTTGTTGAGGGCTGCAAGCAAAGAAGGTATAGCAAAGATAAAATTTGAGCAAATAAGGTTGCCTCATACCTTTATCTTGAGCATGTTAATCTCATCCAATGAACTTCAGTGGAATTAAAGGCACATTCTCATCTGAAATATGGTAAAATTGATAAATGCCGATACATCATCAATAGAAGTGAGCGAAAGTCAATAAGAATGGTTATGTAAACATGACACAATTGGGAATTCTGCATGATTTTAAAGACTTTTGCCATTGGAAATTGGTCAGGATATCTGACCCATAGGATGCGTAGATAAGGGCCTACCAGCACTGTTGAAAAGCTAATCAGAATAGCTCATACTATTCTGAAAATAGTTTTAAAGGTATCAGAAACTATTTGATGAGGACTTAGTTGAAAGAAAATCTAACAAGCAGTATAAGTTGAGTGAATAAGGTTACTTCATACACGTATATATCTTGAGTATCTAATAATCTTTTATGAACTGTGACAGGTCTAAAGACATGTTCTTCTCTGAAAAATGGTAAACGAATAGTGAACATGAACAAGAGGGCCAAGATGGCCCTAAATCGATCACCTAAATGATAGTAAATTAGCAGCAAATATTTAACTGCAAATATCTGTGAAAAATTGATAAAGAGTTCAAATGAAACTGCAAGGAGTGGACACTTAATTAGGTAGAGAAATAGTTCATCAGTAAAAGCCATTTGTATCTTGAAATCTAACAAGAACTTTAATAAGAATGGAATTATAAAGTTTTGTCATTTTGCACCTTTCCTGATGCCGCTTTACTGCCCTGTTTGTCAACGAAATCAATATGGCTTGAACAGTTTTTGTAGAGTCACTCAAAGAACATTTCTGCCAAATTATCTTGGAATCTGACAAATGGATTATGGAGAGAGATGTTTTTAAAGTTTGGGCATTTTTCTCAATTTCTGATGCCGCAGCAACCAAAGTTCTACGCAGAATGTAAGTCTTTGAACAATTTTGAAAGAGGACCATCAAAGGAACATTCCTGTGAAGTTACGTTGAAATTGGTCGTGTGGAATGGTAGGAGTTGTCATTTGTAGCTAAAAGTTTAATTTACCCCTTTTGTGATGACGTGAGGTTGCTATGATTTTTTAACCAATCAATACGGCTTGAACAAATTAAGAAGAGGATCACTGAAGTAAGATTCCTATTCATTTTTCTTAATATCAGACAAGGAATTTAAAAAAATTGGAATTTCCAAATTTTGTCATTTTGCCCCTTTTCTGATGCCTCCTGATTGCCATGTTTTCAAGCAAACAGTATGCCTTGAACAGTCTTTGTAGAGGGTCACCCAAGGAACATTTCTACCAAACTATATTGGAATCTGACATGCAGATTCAGAGGAGAAGACTTTTAAAGTTAGGACATTTTGCCCCCTTTCTGATGCCGCAGCAACCAAAGTTCTTAATGGAATTTAAATCTTTGAACAATTTTGAAAGATGATGTTTAAAGCTAAAAGTTAACGCCGGACGCCGGACGACAGACGCCGGACGAAAAGTGATCAGAATAGCTCACCTTGAGCCTTTGGCTCTAGGTGATCTAAAAATATACTCAACTTGACATCAATGTTTTTTTCAATAAGCCTTTTTTTTTCTAACCAAATTATTAGCATCAGTCATTTTGTTGTTAACAAGATACTGAAATCATTTTTAAAATCTAAAAATAGCATTTGACTATATATTGACATTAAGGTACATTTCCTATTTTACAGCCCGAGACATCACTGAGATGACATTTGGTTTTTAATTATTCAACATATTTTGCTGTATAAATTAATGACAAAGTGCCTTAAGCGTACAAGAGAGAAAAAAAAAATTCCTTTCGAAAAAAGCGTAGTTTTGTGTTTTTACGTCATGGTAAGGCATTCGGAACAAAACATGGCACACCAAGCCGACCGATCGTAGAAAATAGCTGGAGATAAAAAACAAGAGGCCCAAGAGGGCCAGTATCGCTCCACGGCCATTAGGCAAAAATTAAATCTCCAAGCAGCCCCACCCCCTGATGGCCATGTTTTTGACCAATCAACATGGCTTGAAGGAATCTGATAGAGGGTCACCCTTGGAACATTTCTACAAAATTATTTCAAAATCAGCCTGAAACTTTCGGAGGAGAAGATTTTTTAAGTTTTAACTAAAGCCATATAAGGCAAAATAGCCCCGCCCCCTGGCGGTCATAGTTTTTGACCAATCAACATGGCTTGAAGGAATCTGATAGAGGGTCTTCCAAGGAACATTTCCACAAAATTATTTGACAATTGGCCAAACACTTTTGAAGGAGAAGATTTTTTAAGTATTCACTATAGCCATATAAGGCCAAATAGCCCCGCCCCCTGGCGGCCATGTTTTTCGACTAATCAACTTGGCTTGTAGGAATCTGATAGAGGGTCACCCAAGGAACATTTCTACAAAATTATTTGAAAATCAGCCTGACATTTTCGGAGTAGAAGATTTTCACTTTAGCCATATAAGGCAAAATAGCCCCGCCCTCTGGCGGCCATGTTTTTTGGCCAATCAACATGGCTTGAAGGAATCTGATAGAGGGTCTCCCAAGGAACATTTCTACAAAAAAAATTGAAAATTGGCCAAACACTTTCGGAGGAGAAGATTTTTTAAGTTTTCACTATAGCCATATAAGGCAAAATAACCCCGCCCCCTGGCAGCCATAGTTTTCGACCAATCAACATGGCTTGAAGGAATCTGATAGAGGGTCTTCCAGGGAACATTTCCACAACATTATTTGACAATTGGCCAAACTCTTTTGAAGGAGAAGATTTTTTAAGTTTTCACTATAGCCATATAAGGCAAAATAGCCCCGCCCCGCCCCCTGGCGGCCATGTTTTTCAACTAATCAACTTGGCTTGTATGAATCTGATAGAGGGTCACCCAAGGAACATTTCTACAAAATTATTTGAAAATTGGCTTGACATTTTCAGAGTAGAAGATTTTTTTAAGTTTTCACTTTAGCCATATAAGGCAAAATAGCCCCGCCCTCTGGCGGCCATGTTGTTCGACCAATCAACATGGCTTGAAGGAATCTGATAGAGGGTCTCCCAAGGAACATTTCTACAAAAAAAATTGAAAATTGGCCAAACACTTTCGGAGGAGAAGATTTTTTAAGTTTTCACTATAGCCATATAGGGCAAAATAACCCCGACCCCTGGCAGCCATGTTATCGACCAATCAACATTTCTTGAAGGAATCTGATAGAGGGTCACCCAAGGAATATTTCTACAAAATTATTTGAAAATCGGCCCGACACTTTTTTTTAAGTTTTCACTATTTTTTTCTTTTGGTTGCCATGGAAACCAGAATTCTGGATGGATAAAAAAAAATTGAAGGAATTTAGGAAAGGACATTGAGAGGATGCTTCCTATGAAGTTTCAACCAAATTGGCCAAGTGGTTAGGGAGGAGAAGTCGTTTAAAGGAAAAGTTAACGCATGCACGCACGACGGACAATTCGCCATGACATAAGCTCGCCAGTGGAGCTAAAAATCAGCGCGCAAATCCTGAATACAGAATACTTACCATGTTTTATAGCTGTAAAATAAGTAATATATAATTGCCCTATGATAATAGTGCATTCAAATGATATGACACTTCTTAAAAATGGAAAAAAACATCTGATTTACGAGTTTTTACTCAGCCCTATATCTCGCTAATAATTCCATTAACTCTAATGCAATTTGGTACATAAATTGCTTTGATAACCTTCATTTAACTTGCCCCCAGTCACTGCGTTACGGTCATGGTCGAGTGCTCTTAGGCAAGGCACATTTCCTAGCCTGGTTTATTTACCCAGGGATCATGAATAAGAGAACTTTTGCAGTGATATAACTGAAATAATGTTGAAATGGCAAAAAAACACACTTAAATTCCCCTAAGCACCAGCAATGCTGAAAAAAGTAAATGATTTTATCAATTGCTCACCAAATGCAATGTCCTATTCTCATCAGGTTCTGTCTCTTCAAGACACCAAGTTGAAACTATTTTGTCAATAAGGCCATTTTTGTTCAAAACCAGCTTTGTAAAAAACTCAGCCCTTCATCTGGCATAAATTTCATTATCTAGAAAGAAACATTATACAAATAATAATGAAAGCTCATAATACAATGTTACTGACTTAGAACTGTCTTGGTTACAAAAGATATATATGCTAAAAACAATAGATGTATGATAATTAACCCTTAACCCTTTCCCTCATGCAGAGGCCTCTGCAGCAAACGACTTTTGAAAATGAAAAATTTCTCCTTTTGCCACAATGTTTTCAGCTTTAAATATTCAATAGAAATACCAACATTGAAAAAGATTTATTTAAATTTTCCCTAATTTTCTTTTTAAATTGACTCATATATTTGTTAATAAATTTAACATTGTGTTTATAACATAACTTACTGCAGAATACTTTACTTACTGGGGTTGGAAATGATTTTGGGGTTTAATGTTGTTATCAACAATTTTTTAGTCATATCAACATGGCCAGTTCACCTACACATGTGTTTCTTGGCTTTCTCATATCAGAACTCCATAACTCTTTTGAAGCAACAGGTTGCTTTTCCATATAGACCGAGATCATTAGTTGAAGACAAATGATGCATGTCACATTGACTTTTGTAAAATGTCAGAAAGAATGTTGGCCAAGCTAGGGTTCAAACTCAGAACCCCTGCATTGCTAGCCTGCATAGCTACCGGGGCTCAGCTGTGTTTCAAATGAAAGCACTGAAAGAAAGTTTGATAGGTAGCCAGGCCATTTCAATGACTTTTGTTGGTGGCTGATAAAAATGACTTTTGTAACGTTAAAGTAAATGAAGCAATATTCAACGTCAATAAGTTCTCCTTTTTACCATTATATTTTCAACTTTATTCAAAAATAATCATTCACTTACAGAGATTTTCCATATATTTGCGTCCATATTTTTTTAGCTGCAATTTTTGTTGTAATTGTGGAAAAAGGTTTTAATTTTATAATGTGGTAAATGCACATGATTAATGACAGAAGACCAAGCAATCTATTTGAGATATAAGGAGGGGGATTGTGCTTATTCTCACACACTGTTTTGAATATTCCCCTCTAAATGTATATGGAAGGGGGATTTTTTTTACAAAGACAAAGAAGAAAAAATGCTTTAATTTGTTAATAAAATCAATTTCCAAATATAATTCCCCCCTTGTTTTCCAATCCTTGATTGGACACTGAGCCCAAATAAGAGAATCTAGCAACTTATTTATTTTATTTGACCCCTTTACGACATCTAGACACTTTCTGATGCGACTGCAGCAGATGATTTTGAAAACATTGTGGCAAAAAGAGGAATTGCTCATAATGAGCAATTTATCCTTTTGCCACATTATTTTCAACTCTTTTAAATTATCATAGCCTCAGGTTTACCATATTCTTAACCAGAATGATGTTTTCTAAGCCGTCTGCTGCGGATAAGTCATTATGTGGGAAAGGGTTAAAAGTGTTAGGTAGAAACTGAAAACTGAAAGAATTATATTATTGATAAAGGAGCAATCTCTTCTTTTTGTAAGGGTTTGCTTCTTTTGCTGCAATGTTTTTAACAGACAAAATTATGAACAGGACAGAAATTCAAACACAGCTAGGACTTCCTGTTTCAAACAGCACGTACTGCAACCAAGACTTAGTGTAAACAAGACATTTCACAACACAAGTAGATTTTTGTCAAACATCATTAACATAAATTTATAGAGCCTTGAAAGCATTGAGTTTTGTTAAATACAATACTGTTACTGTATGTCTGAACTGATTATATAACCGATGTCAATTCGTTGAGGCAAAGCGATTGTAACAGATAATCCATTGGTAAAACTGGTATTGATTGCCCATCAATAGAATTTAGGTGATTTTATTATTGGTAAATATAAACATGCGAGTCTTTGGAAACTGAATAGAACATGCTCACTGTCAAACACCTTCTCCAGATGAACAATTTGAAGCTTGAGAAGTTCAGTCCCTGCAGTCTTGTTGCAGTGTAAAAGGCTTGCACCTTCCTTATGACGCTGGATGATTATTTTGGCAGTAAATTTAAATACAGGCATGCTGACGAGAACCTAAAGCACCAAGTAAATGGTCAGGTTAAGCTTTAGATTGACTGATTGAGATTTAACGTCGTTTGCCAAATAATTTCAGTTATCACAGGGGTAAGTTGACCTCTCCATGTATTTCCTAACCTTTTCACACCAATCTTTCCAAATAACTGACTGCTTTTCCACATAAACTGTCAGTCTACTGGTGGAAGAAGGATGACGCTTGTAGCATTGACTTTGATCAAAGGCAGGCAAAAATACTGGTCAAGCTTGGCTTCGAGGTCACTACAGCCTACTGGAATCAGTCAACTTCGTATTCATTTAAAATCAACTGTATATAATATTTTTGCATGCCCTATTCCCATCTATCTTTGTGCTTCTTATTCGCATTTTCGGCTTTAAAATCAGGAAAAAAGTCAGGACCAGAACAAAGAAAATGATCAACTATGAGATAAATATCTTACCTTTGATTTTTAAAATATCCAGAGATTCATAAACACTTCCCAAACTCTCCAAATATTTTGTTGACTACTGTACAAAACAGTGAAAAGTGTAGTCGCCATTTTCCTATGAAATGTGCTTTTTTTCAATTTGGGCCAGGTCGCTTATATCCTAGCTAAAAATAAATGCAATGAATAATACGTCACACATGATCATGTGACTGTCTCAGTGAAAAAATGGGGGAAAAGTGAATAGTTAATCTTTCAAAGGAATCAGACAATTAAATGTTAATTTTGAAACAAGTATTTGTGATAACACGATATTTGTAGAACTGTTTATACACAAAATATCATTGCATGAATACATGTATCAAAATAATTGCAAGTTTATGTCTAAATATCTGTTTTTGCCCAATATTGTGTTGCAACATTGACTTTCTTCATAATGTTTATTCTTCTGGCTCATGTTTTTATAGAAAAATAATTTTGATCATAATTTTGCTGCCAGATTGCAGACGATGTAAGTTATATTTGAACCACAACATACTCGCCTATTGAAGACTTGATTGTTTTTAGTCCTACATTAAAAGACATCACATTATATGCGCTCATTTTGTTTAAATTCTGCAGAATAAGGTTGCCAAATAAATGACAGATGATAAAATGAGCAAGCCAAAGTCTAAATTATTTGGACTAGATTTTGTGTTTATGCTGCTTTCAACAAATTTCCAGTTAAATATCACGGAGTTGCCTGGGTTAGGTACCAGTACATCTTGTACATTTATCCAGAGACCTAAATATAATCATTTGTAATGCTAAGCGTCAAGGAGGGGAATGACAGACGTTTCTCCCCCAAACCGTTTCCTCCCAAGACGTTTCCCCCCCCCCCAAAATTGGGGTGGAAACGTCTGCAGTAGCATTATATATATAGAAAATGAGAGGGGTCACTACACCTTATAGTAGTCTAGATAAACAAGTATGAATAGTTTTATATATTTAGTTTAATGTAATTACACTTTGTTAAGGGATTTGAATAAAAAATAATGTTCTGTGTGTGATGCAGTAGGTCCGAGTCAGCCAGTGGTCCAGATCACACGGCTGTAGTGACTATAATCATGATGAAATAGACGCTTTCTGACGCCTCTGCAGCAGACGGCTATTTGAAAAAAAGTCACAATGTTTTCAACTTTTAGTCATAGATTATCCATAGATTTTCTATTTCTTGGCAAATTTTTCATTGTAAATATGTATAATATGTTAATATGTATATATTGTATAATAAATATATAAAAAATTCATGTTCCTTATTTTGTACTTTTTTGCGATAGATTGTGATAATAAACTATCTATTTGAGATCAAAAATCATTTTGGGAGGGAACCGTCTATAGGTATATAACTTTGGGGGGGAAACGTCTTGGGAGGAAATGGTTTGGGGAGGAAACGTCTACAGGGAAGAAACGGTTTGGGGGGGAAACGTCTGGTTTCCAAGGAGGGCAGCCATTATCATGTTTAAAGTCAAGACTATTGAAAGAAGCAGGCTTGTTTGATAGTCCTTCAAAGAAAGAAGTCGCATATGTTTTTTTCATTTTTTATTATCCAGCATATGCCTGCCATATAAATAACAGATGATAAAACGAGCAAGCGAAAGTCTAAATTATCAAGATTTCCGAATCATGGAATGACTGCATTTTCAATTAGAATAGTGGCAGTTGAATGCACTTTAAATTGCTCTAAATTCAATTATGTTTGGATGATTAGGAAATTCATCACATGAATATTCGTTTAATGTGTGCTAAAATAATATATTAATAATATAATAAATAAAAGTCGGTCCATACCTTTTAAGCTTTACGTTGAAACGGCCGCCATCTTGGACAAGTATAAAACCACCGTTATTTCAAATTCGAATTCTAGACGTTGCGTCAGAAATGAAGATCTACGTTCTCGGTTTGGCATAGAGTGAAAATATGCGAATTCTTTATTTATCGACAAAAAAGAATGAATTTATCAGGATTTATTCCAATGAAATAAATTAAGTTGATAATGTTACAAAAGTAGTTATATATAGTCATTTTTATGAAATAAATCCAATTTAAGGTGGTCTCCTTAATGCCTATTTTTATACCTATTGAAATATACAGTACTCATTTTATAAAGTCATTTTTTTTATCACAATAGTATGTGATGTAGAAATTTAATGTTAGTAACTTAGAAAATCGTTAATGTACTTCACATTGAAAGTAATTTTGAAATGTGAAATTTATCTGTTGTTTGATTTTTGTCCTTGTAAAATATTAAGGAGACCGGGTTTGGTCTCCTTAATCCACCGGTCTCCTTAATGCCTATTTTTAGATACGCATGGTCTCCTTAATGCATATTCCATATATATATATATATATATATATATACATATACATATCCACACATACAAATACACACACATACATACACACAAACATATACACAAGCATACGAAAAGTCCTTGAAAACGTGGAAACAAAAAGGTTATTTACAGTAGTACAATTTACATGCAGTCAAAAAATATAGTCCAATTCGTAAATCTCCTCGGACGAAACGAAACTCAGAGAAGACATATATGGACAGGTGTATGAGACACGTTTAGGAGTAAAAAATAACATTTGCATGTAATGAATACAATGATCAGCCTGTGCATTCGGGCATTCTTATCATTGTCAACACTGTTCGTTACCCATGAAACAGTACTTATATCAAAAGCAAGTCTTTACCAATGTGGTAATTTGATAGAATCACTCATGATGATACAAATAGCTGGATACCAGGGGAATAGGCTTAAAATATAAATCACTAACACAGTTGATTATATATTCCATACTCACAAATATTCGCTAATTTTAAGGACTTTCGGGTCCTTAAACTGTTCAGTAATACGCTGTTAACGTAGTATACGGGTACATGTTAATAAGTGATGGCTGAAAGAAAACGCATTTAGAATAAATGGTGATTCATATAACAGCTTATTTGTTCTACTAACCAGGATTTATAAACCTTAACAAGCTTGACATCTTGTGTAGTTGTATTAGGGTAACCTTGAAGCAAAGTACCCTTATATCGGCTGTTATTTGTAGGGACGGGTAACCTGATATAATGGTGAATGATGAATGGTTAAGATGGGGGCCGGACAAGGTAATCCTATCAAACAGTTTCTTTCAAATCCTATGATGCATGGTTATGATGCGGGCCGGACAAGGTTATGTGGGACTGACAGACAGACAGACGGAATCGACCAAACCTAAAGTCCCCAAAACGGTTTTCGACCGATAGGTGACTAATAATTAAGTTAGATAACTCTATCTTCAAGTATCTGGCATATAATAAAATTATGGCACTTTATTATTTGACTTAGAAATCCTGGTTAAAGTGTTGCATGCAACTACATTAGAGTTCATAACTACTTAATATATAGCCGAGTGCAAGGGTAAACAACAACAACGAACAAACAAACAAAATACTTAATGTTTGCATTGAACCTTTAAACAAATGTTCATTAACCATTACACATATACATGTATATATACTATTAATTTGATACATAAACTTCTGTTTTGTTAAGACGTCTGGAGCACAGATATCAATTTCAATAGATGTTTATAGTTGTATATAGTTATCTAAGGCTCGGAACTGCCATTATGAAAAGATATTTTTTTTATGTACAAATGGGCCAGTGGTTTGAGAGTAGATGTCGTTTGAAGATTTTTCCATTTTTAGCTCAACTTTACAAAGAATAAGGAGGGCTAGTGTAGTTGACTTTGTTTCAGTGTCGAATCTTTGGTTAAAGTTTTGCATGCAAGGTCTTTTCTCAAAAACCACAGATGTTATTGCTTTGAAACTTTACACACTTATTGGACTTCACACAACAATTCTGATAAGATAATTCTACATAAAATTTTGACTGAATTATGGCCCGTTTTGGGGGCTCGAAATAGGGCCAGAATTTAAGGAAATTTCATTTTTTAGCTCTACTGGCCAAAGGCCAGAAGGGCTTATGTCGTGGCGATTCGTCCGTCGTCCGTGCGTGGGTGCGTGCGTGCGTCCGTAAACAATTTCTTGTTAACACGATACAGTCTTCGGTTCCTTTGAAAAACCAGCCAGATCCGCCCATGCATTACTGGATTATGGCCCTTGAAATGGTCAAAATTGCTATAAAAGAGCTTGTTAGCACGAGTTTTCACTTTTGATTGTATCTCAACCAAACTTATACAGTAGTTAGATATCCATGAGAGCTCGGTTCCTTTCGAAAACCAGCCAGATCCGCCCATGCATGACTGGATTATGGCCCTTGAAATGGTCAAAATTGCTATAAAAGAGCTTGTTAACACGATACAGTCTTCACTTTTGATTGTATCTCAACCAAACTTATACAGTAGTTAGATATCCATGAGAGCTCGGTTCCTTTCGAAAACCAGCCACAGATCTGCCCATGCATGACTGGATTATGGCCCTTGAAATGGTCAAAATTGCTATAATAGGGCTTGTTAACATGATACAGTCCTTATTTTTTATTGTATCTCAATCAAACTTATACAGTAGTTAGATATCCATGAGAGTTTGGTTAATTTCTAAAAAACGGCCAGATTTACCCATGCATGGCTGGATTATGGCCCTTGAAATGTCAAAATTGCTATAATACAGCTTGTGAACACAATAGAGCTTCCATTTACTATCTGATCTTCACCAAACTTAGATGGTATTTGAATATTGATGACATATTGGTTCCTTTTGAAACAAGCCAGATCAATGCCAGTAGAGCATAGGCCCTCATGGGCCTCTTGTTTAAACTCTTAGCCTTGGTATCAATCTTGTGCATCAGAACAGAACTATTCGAACAATCTTTATCTTTAGCTCACCTGAGCTTTGCTCAAGGCGAGTTATTGTGATCGCCTTTTGTCCAGCATGTCAACTTCTTCTGCTCAGTAACCAGTGTGTCAATTGGGATGAAACTTCACAGAAAGCATCCTCTCAATGACCTCACCAGATTTCCTTCAAATTGTTGGGATCCATGCAGAATTCTGGTTTTCATGGCAACGAAATGAAAAAAAATTCAAAATTCTTCTTCTCCCAAACTGGTTGGCAGATTTTTAAATAATTTTGTAGAAATGTTCCTTGGATGACTCTCTATCAGATTCCTTCAAGCCATGTTGATTGGTCGAAAAACATGGCCGCCAGGCCTATTTTGCCATATATGGCTATAGTGAAAACTTAAAAAATCTTCTTCTCCCAAACTGTTTGGCAGATTTTCAAATAATTTTGTAGAAATGCTCCTTTGATGACCCTCTTATCAGATTCCTTCAAGCCATGTTGATTGGTCAAAAAACATGGCCGCCAGGGGGGCGGGCCTATTTTGCCGTATATGGCTATAGTGAAAACTTAAAAAATCTTCTCCTCTGAAAGTTTCGGCCGATTTTCAAATAATTTTGTAGCTGATCCAAGGGTGACCCTCTATCAGATTCCTTCAAGCCATGTTGATTGGTCGAAAAACATGGCCACCAGGGGGGGGGCGGGTCTATTTTGCCGTATATGGCTATAGTGAAACTTAAAAAATCTTCTTCTCTGAAAGTGTCAGGCCGATTTCAAATAATTTTGTAGAAATGTTCCTAAAGTGACCCACTTTCAGATTCCTTCAAGCCATGTTGATTGCTCGAAAAACATGGCCGCCAGTGGGCAGGGCTATTTTGCATTATATGGCTATAGTGAAAACTTAAAAAATCTTCTCCTCCAAAAGTGTCTCTATCAGATTCCTTAAAGCCAATTTGATTGGTCTTAAACTATGGCCGCCAGGGGGTGGGGCTTATATAGCGAAAGTGAAATAAACAAGAGGCCCAAGAGGGCCAGTATCGCTCCACGGCCATAAGGCAGAAATCAAATCTCCAAACAGCCCTGCCCCCTAGTGGCCATATTTTTTACCAACCACCATGGCTTAAAGGAATCTTGTAGAGTGTCACCCAAGGAATGTTTCTGCAAAATTATTTGAAAATCGGCCTGACACTTTCGGAGGAGAGGATATTTTAAGTTTTCACCATAGCCATATAAGGCAAAATAGCCCCACCCCATGGCGGCCATATTTTTCAACCAATCAACATGACTTGAAGGAATCTGATAGAGGGTCACCCAAAGAACATTTCTACAAAATTATTTGAAAATCTGTTGAACACTTTCGGAGAAGAAGATTTTTTAAATTTTCACTATAGCTATATAAGGCAAAATAGCCCCGACCCTGGCGGCCATGTTTTTCCACCAATCAACATTTCTTGAAGGAATCTAATAAAGGGTCACCCAAGGAACATTTCTACAAAATTATTTGAAAATCGGCCTGACACTTTCAGAGAAGAAGATTTTTTTAGTTTTCACTATCTTTTTCTTTTGGTTGCCATGGAAACCAGAATTATGGATGGATAAAAAAAAATTGAAGGAATTTAAGAGAGGACATTGAGAGGATGCTTCGTTAGTGAGAAGAAGTCGTTTAAAGGAAAAAGTTAACGCATGCACGCAAGCACGCACGCACGACGGACAATTCGCAGAACAATTTCAACAATTTTTAGTAGCGCATGAGCTAAGGAACTTTCTTGTGACATTTCGAAATTTAGAAAGTGGTTCAGGAGTAGAAGTAGTTTAAAGATATTTTTAATGTTAGCTCTGGGGGCCATGTTGACAGAATGTTTTAAAAATAACAAAAACATGGAAGAAGGCCACCTCAGGAACATTCCAGAATTATATTGAAATTGCTTCATTGGTCGAGGAGGACAAGTTGTTTGAATGTGAACAGACGGACAATGAGTGATCACAATAGCTCATAATTATTGAGTTTTCAGAGGGTTAGGGTTTATTTTATCAGATGAATTAAAGCCAGATATTACTACAAACATTTAATGTAAAACAAATCATGAACACATTATGGTATAACAAATAAAACATTCATCCTTTTAATGATTTTAACCCTTTCCCACCTGCAGACGACTTTTGAAAACATTGTGGCCAAAGGTGAAATTGCTCATGATGAGCAATTTCTCCTTTGGCCACAATGTTTTTAACTTTATTTAACAATTAAGCTATCTTTTTTAGGTTTTTGCCACTATATTTTCAAAGTCATCTGCTGCAGATTTGTTGTGTGTGGGAAAGGGTTAAGGAGTATATTTCGGGTTATCAAGTCCTTATTTGATGTACAGACTCTTCAGTACTCAAAAAGACTGATGATTCTTCTCAATAAACCCTTTCCCACATACAACAAATTTGCAGTAGACCACTTTAAAGACAAGGCAGAACATATAGAAAATCTCTATACATTTAAGTATAATTACCGAATAGTGTTGAAGTCATTGTGGCAAAAGGAGAAATTGCTTTTAATGATCAATGTCTCCATTTGCCACCAATGTATTAAAAATTCACCTGCTTCATATGTGTCAAAATATGTCTGCAGGTGGAAAAGGGTTAAAAGCAATATTCATTGTGAGACATATTAACACATTTCAGACTCTACCCAGAGAATTCAGGATGTAACGCTTAACTACAATATTTTGAGTCTTTGGCACAACCCGAAATCAACAGTGCTCTGGTAGATAATTCTACATAATTGCGTGATGATCAAAGTACTTATATGCCTCAAAGTTTCCTATCTTCTTATTGTCTTTATCATAATGCAGAGCCTTGTAGCAAACATCACAGAAAAAACAAGGATTTTCAGGTCCAAATGAACTTCCATACGTGACCCACCTGTAATAAGTAAAACAAATAATAATAGCTTGTATAGCTTATAACAAGGCAGCTACTCTTCCTTTGGACTCTTCTTAACCCTTTCCCACATGAGTCAAATCTGCTGTAGACGAGTGAAGCAAAATAGGGAAAGTCTATTGAAACCCCCTCCCGCCCCCCCCCCCCCCCCCCCCCTCCCATATTTTAGAATAGTTTTGCCGCAATGCCTTTAAGGATGTCTGCTGCATATGCATCTGCAAATGGGGAAGGGTTAAAGGTAAACCTTCAAAGAAAATTTAGACTAAATATTAAATCTGTTATGGACATTTTGTGGAAAGGAAAACTCGCTTTTTCAAGCATTTATTTTTTGTTTTACTAAGTCCATGGAATCCGTCGTAGCCTAGTGGTTAGTGTCGGGGATTTGGAACCAGTCATCGTGGGTTTAATCCCCAGTCATGATGGAGTCCCCTTTGGCAAGGCACATTTCCTAGCCTAGTACTGGTTTGTTTACCCAGGGATCATGTATAAGTGAACTGTCACCGTGATATAACTGAAATAATGTTGAAAAAGGCGTAAAACCCCAACAACACTAAGTTTACAATTAAAACTTTCATAGATGCAAACAACATTTTAATTTTTTTTCACCAGACAACTTTTGAAAACTTTTCAAAATAAGCAATTTCTCATTTTACCATGTCTTTATCAAAAGAATGCATTAAAATGACAAGCTGTATCAAACAGTTTTCAAAGCTTAAATTCTATAACAGGTAATCAATTAATCGCAGTCACATACTCTATGTAGTGTTTATAGTTAGAAGGCCACAGCGAAACATACTCTATGTAGTGTTTATAGTTAAAAGGCCACAGTGAAACATACTCTATGTAGTGTTTATAGTTAGAAGGCCACAGTGAAACATACTCTATGTAGTGTTTATAGTTAGAAGGCCACATGGAAACATACTCTATGTAGTGTTTAGAGTTAGAAGGCCTCAGGGAAGAGTAATTTTTGGACTGACTAAGTTACATTCTCCAAATAAAGTTAATGTCATGGAATTTCATGGGTAAATTACTAGTACTCTCCATATTCATCATAAAACCAATGCATCAGTAGTTCTGCTATCCCCAAAACCTGAGCACCAATGAGGGAAACCAATAATACTATTTTTCAAAATTTCACCGAACCGATTGAGTTTTCGAACTTTCCGGAGCCCTGGTTTTTAGTATTGTACAATACATGTTATTAAAAGATGTTATCTTTATTAAGTGTATTTCCATGGAACAAGAGAGATATTAAATTCTTGATACCTGGCAGATTGGGAGCAGCATGCCCTGCACATTGTCCGATGTTTTCTGTATTTTCTACATAAATATGGATATTCCCTGGTGTCTTGTATATCTGTCCGTTCTAGTAATCTGAAAACATAAGTTAACCCTTTCCCTCATACGACAATTCTGCAGCAATTCTGCAGCAGACGACTTTGAACGTATTTTGTCAAAACATAGAAAATCTCCATAATTGAATGGATAACCTATGACAAAAAGTGGAAAACATTGTGGCAAAAGGAGAAATTGCACGTTTTGTGCAATTTCTTCTTTTGTCACTATGTTTTCAAAAGGCCGTCTGCGTCAGAAAGCGTCTACATGAGGGAAAGGGTTAAAAGTAAACCCTTTTCCACAAACAACAAATCTACAGCATCTTAAAATGAAAGTTTGTTTATGGAGAAGTATTAAACATTGTGAGAAAAGGAAATTTAGCTCATCATCAGCAATTGTTTCCTATGCCTTATTGTTTTCAAAAGTTGTATTACAAGTATCCATTTGCATCCGTTTCTTCATTAGCCTAGTCATATTCAATATGATTACACTAAAATTCAACAGAAAGGTATGGAATTATCATATACATGTACATGTGAAATTATGTCACAGAAGCTTACCTAATATCAGTAAATATAAGAATATGTTCACAGTCTCCCTGGTGCATGTATAAGTATGGCTGGCCTAGTTTTATGGACAAATCCAAGAAAGTGAAATCTTCCATTTTTCTCGTCTCATATTTACCAATGTTCCTCTTGTTACACCAGTCAATAATTGGTCTGCAGAGAAAAAGAAATATAATAACTGTTTATCCATCATACAATTTAACCCTTTCCCACCTGTAGACACATCTGCAGCAGACGACTTTTGAAAACATCGTGACAAAAGGAGAAAACTTTCATTTTTTTCAGTAATTATACTCACAATTATAGAGATTTTCCATATTTTTTAGAAGACATTTTCAAAGTCGCCTGCTGCAGATTTACTGTTAAGTGGGAAAGGGTTTAACTCTTTTCCTGATGCAGCAGACCACAGTACAATTGGTTGATTCTTTTTTTCATAATGCTAACCCTGCAACCCTGAGAGCCAAGGAGGACAGCCATAACTAGAACTATCACTGAAGATGATAAATACCCCCTAATCAGTACCTTGACCTACACCATAACTTAATAAGTAAAAGGGCCATAACTCTGTAAAACAAGAGCACCGCGTACTGCACAGACGCTCGACTGATAGAAAACAGAAAAAAAGCTGAGCTGAACAAAAAAACCTTAACCCGACGACCACGCCGCCGCGACGACAACGCCAGGGTCATGACAATAGCTCTCTTTTTTTCAAAAGTCGAGCTAATAACATGCAATTGTAACCCCTTTAGGATATGCATATCTCCTCTTGGTATAGAAGCTTCATGTAAAATTTTATTGAATTCCACCTAGTGGTTTGTAAGAAATAGGCCGGACAAATATGGCTTCCGACCGACCGACCGACAACCAGACAGACAGACTGCCCGACACAGTGACTCCTATATACCCCCTCTTCTTCGAAGGGGGGTATAATTACCATTTTTAAAGTATTCTGTACTATTGGTCTTCTGCTTTTAATAAATGTTGATGAAATGAAAACATTGTAGGAAATGGAGTAGTCTCTCTGTTTATTTCTTCACAATGTTTTCTGAACTCATCTACTGCAGATATGACTCAAGTTGTCTGTCTCATGGAAATCATAAATATTTACACACAAAAAACAATTTTCCTTAAAAATTAGCCTTTGATACCTTTGCAACAGCTGAACTTTACAAGTTCAGATTACAAAGTAAACAAGCAAATTCATGAAATTGATATCCCCCGCTTGCAGGAAAGTTGAAAAAAAAACCAGTTCACATTTGTGGCAGTTATTGTACGGAAACGAAGTGTTGCAGACAGACAGACGGACAAACCCAAATTAATAACCCACCTTTTTTCTTCGAAAAAGCGGGGGATAATAAGAAAGAAGGTCAAAAAGTCATGGTAAAAGTCATCCAAAGACAATGATGATATTTGATTGTAAAATTGTACACATGGTACAAATTTTGTTGCTGTAGCTTTAATATATCTATAGGTGCTACCTATTAACGAAAAAAGAGCATACTTTGGCCATAAAAAAGGATTCATAAGTGATTTACAATAATAATGTTAATGTCATGTTTCATTATCAACAGAAAATAATAAAGTAAAGACTTTCAAAAAATCAAGGAATACATTTATAATGAACGAGGTTAAAACATGAGGGCCAAGATGATCCTTAATCGATCACCTACATTATGGTAAAGAAGCAAATATATCAGCCCTTTTCTGATGCCACCTGGCGACTGCCGTTTTCAACCAGTCAATATGACTGGAACAAATTATGTAAGGGGTCACATTTCTGCTAAACCCTAAAAATGAGTGAGTCAATAGCGGATGTATAGGAATTTGGGGTCTTTCATGTTGATACCACTTTTGTTGCGAGAAACGACGTCGCTCCATTGATGAAGTTTTACGGAAATGACGTGACGTGACGTCACGTCTTTGGCTACGATACATTCAAAATTAAGGTTCGGGCGTAAGAAGACTAATGCTGTCGTTTTTTTGACGAACGGGAAAACATATTTCTTACAGTTCCATTTATTTTTAACTTTTCGTACAAATGTTAATTCCCACATAACACAGCACTTTAATGATCTTAAATATCGATTTTAAAATAAATTATTAAAAAGACGACAATACTTCTCAATCCGTGTTTTTCGTCTCATTTTATACATACCCAAAATATCGATTAAAATTTTTTATTAAAAAGACGACAATAATTTTCAATCCGTGTTTTTCGTCTCATTTTATACATACCCAAAATGGCGGCCCCCCATTGATTTGGCCAGTTTCATTTCAGAAAGCTTTATGGGTTATTGAAAAAAAAACAAGTTTCATGAAATTCTACAAGCTAGTTACTGATTTTTCAATATATCAAGGGCAATAACTCTAAGAAAAATTTACCAATCCAAAAAAACAATGGACGGGCATCATCCCAGTATGCTGGTTCATCTTTATTTCAAGTTTCATGAAATTCTACCAGCTAGTTACTGAGAAATGGCTGCGGACGTGGATTTTTCAATATATCAAGGGCAATAACTCTAAGGAAAATTGACCAATCCAAAAAAACAATGGACGGGCATCATCCCAGTATGCTGGTTCATATTTCTTCGAAAAAGCGGGGGATAATAAATTAACCTACAAAGCACATGTAAGTGTTTATTGAACAACTGATCTATATCTTTCTTTGCTTTTTTTGAGGTTCAAACAATTTTCAATTATTACACAGTAAGTGTTCACTAATGCATTTCAGTTGAACATAACAAAGGTATTTTAAAAATATTTTACAGAAAAAGATTAACACAAACCGTATAATCTATTTAGTCTATACCAAGTGAAAAGCAAATTTAACAACTGATATTAACCCATTCCAACACAAAGATTCTTTCTGGTGCCTCTGCAGCAGACAACGTTTGGAAACATTGTGGCAAAAGGAGAAATTACTCATGATGAGCAATTTCTCCTTTTGCCTAAATATTTTGATCCTTTAATTTATAAAGATTTTTCCTATTTTTGTCTACATAATTTCTAAGTCGTCTGCTGCAGGTCTGCTGAATGTCGGAAAGGGTTGACCGTTTCCCACTGATCGCAATACACCAGGGTTGTTTTTCATTGAGCACAGCTCTTATAACCACTTACTGGCTGTACTCTTGGGAATCAGACTCTCTCATGTCATTATAGAAAACACCTTCGATGAAAAAGAACCCGGACTTGAATATATCCTGAAATAAGGAGACAATAACTCATGTTCATGTTTCTTAGTATAATGTGTTTCTTTTTACTTACTAAAAATACACGTTTCCTGTGCTTACTATTGCAATTGGCTTCGGAAAACATTGTAGAACAAGAAGAATGGTAGACAATCCATAGTTCCCCAACTTGGGGGAGGCTGAAGGTCCGTAAACCATAGGATATATGGCTTGAACAAATTATTTCTTTTAATTGGATCGGAGATCAAGGTCACTCTGATCCAATTTTTGAATACAACTAACCCTTTTCCAAAGATGCATCTTAAGACCAAATTTAGTCACTCCATGTAAGATAAAATAGGCGATATGGTCTTGACAAGCATTTTCTTTAAATAGAGTCAGAGGTCAAGGACACAGTGCAGTGACCCAATTTTGGATCACGACACATCCAGGTGTGATTAAATAGGCAATATGGTCCGCCCGGACATGCTTTTAACAAGAGTACCGCAAACGGTACATAATACGCCCGTCAGGAACTTGTAAGTTTCCTCTTTGTTTTGATATATTGTTTGTTTGTAAAAAGTTAATAAAGTCGTTCAGGAATATGTTGTTAAAGAATAATGGGAAACTATGAAAAATGCATAACTCATGCAGAAATTGACAAATATTCTAAGTCCAAAAAGGGGCATAACTCATTAAAAAATTGACGAAATCCAAGGAAATGTGAACTTGATCTGTGACACATGATTACAAAGCCATATACAAAATTCCAGGTCAATAGCTCAAAGTATGTAGGAAAGAAGTGCGGAAAACCAATATTCTAAGTCCAAAAAGGGGCATAACTCATTGAAACATTGTGAACTTGATCTGTGACACTTGATTACAAAGCCATATACATAATTTCAGCTCAATACATCAAAGCATGTAGAAAAAAAGTGCGGAAAACAAATATTCTAAGTCCAAAAAGAAGCATAACTCATTCAAGAATTAACGAAATCCCAGGAAATATGAACTTGATCTGTGACACATCACTACAAAGCCTAATACACAATTTCAGGTCAATAGCTCACAGTATGTAAGAAAAAAGTGCGGAAAACCAATATTCTAAGTCCAAAAAGGACCATAACTCATTCAAAAATTGACGAAATGTGAACTTGATCTGTGTCATTTGATTACAAAGCCATATACAAAATTTCAGGTCAATAGCTCAAAGTATGTAAGAAAAAAATGCGGAAACCAATATTCTAAGTCCATAAAGGGGCATAACTCATTCAAAAATTGACGAAATTCGAGGAAATGTGAACTTGATCTGTGACACTTGATTACAAAGCCATATACATAATTTCAGCTCAATACATCAAAGCATGTAGAAAAAAAGTGCGGAAAACAAATATTCTAAGTCCAAAAAGGGGCATAACTCATTCAAAAATTGTCGAAATCCCAGGAAATATGAACTTGATTTGTGACACATCACTAAAAAGCCTAATACACAATTTCAGGTCAATAGCTCAAAGTATGTAGGAAAAAAGTGCGGAAAACAAATATTCTAAGTCCAAAAAGGGGCATAACTCATTTAAAAATTGACGAAATTCGAGGAAATGTGAACTTGATCTGTGACACTTGATTACAAAGCCATATACATAATTTCAGCTCAATACATCAAAGCATGTAGAAAAAAAGTGCGGAAAACAAATATTCTAAGTCCAAAAAGGGCATAATTAACTCATTCAAAAATTGTCGAAATCCCAGGAAATATGAACTTGATTTGTGACACATCACTAAAAAGCCTAATACACAATTTCAGGTCAATAGCTCAAAGTATGTAGGAAAAAAGTGCGGAAAACCAATATTCTAAGTCCAAAAAGGGGCATAACTCATTTAAAAATTGATGAAATTCGAGGAAATGTGAACTTGATCTGTGACACTTGATTACAAAGCCATATACATAATTTCAGCTCAATACATCAAAGCATGTAGAAAAAAGTGCAGAAAACAAATATTCTAAGTCCAAAAAGGGGCATAACTCATTCAAAAATTGACGAAATCCCAGGAAATATGAACTTGATCTGTGACACATCACTACAAAGCCGTATACACAATTTCAGGTCAATAGCTCAAAGTATGTAAGAAAAAAGTGCGGAAAACCAATATTCTAAGTCCAAAAAGGGGCATAACTCATTCAAAAATTGACGAAATCCGAGGAAATGTGAACTTGATCTGTGACTCATGATTACAAAGCCATATACAAAATTTCAGGTCAATAGCTAAGTATGTAGGAAAAAAGTGCGGAAAACCAATATTCTAAGTCCAAAAAGGGGCATAACTCATTTAAAAATTGACGAAATTCGAGGAAATGTGAACTTGATCTGTGACACTTGATTACACAAAGCCATATACATAATTTCAGCTCAATACATCAAAGCATGTAGAAAAAAAGTGCGGAAAACAAATATTCTAAGTCCAAAAAGGGGCATAACTCATTCAAAAATTGTCGAAATCCCAGGAAATGTGAACTTGATCTTTGACACTTGATTACAAAGCCATATACATAATTTCAGCTCAATAAATCAAAGCATGTAGAAAAAAAGTGCTGAAAACAAATATTCTAAGTCCAAAAAGGGGCATAACTCATTAAAAAATTGACGAAATCCCAGGAAATATGAAATTGATCTGTGACACATCACTACAAAGCCGTATACAAAATTTCAGCTCAATAGCTCAAAGTATGTAAGAAAAAAGTGCGGAAAACCCGAACGGACGGAGGGACGCACGGAGGGACGGAGGGAGGGACATGACCATACCATAATACGTACCGTTTTTAAAAAACGGTCGTATAAAAAAAGAGGTCAGAGGTCAAGGTCATAGTGACCTAATTTTGGTACAAGACAAATCCACTGCACATGTTGCATCTCAAGACAAAATTTGGTAACTCCAGAAGTGATAACAAAGGAATTATGGTAAGAAAAGGCTCTTCTTTAAAAGGGGTCAGAGGTTACCCAATTTTTGTACACAACACATTTTCTTTCCAAGATGCACCTTCATACCATATTTGGTGACTTCAGTTAAGATATCATAGCATAGAAGATATGGCCTGGACAAATTTTTCACTTGAATAAGGTCAGATCTCAAGGTGAACCAATTTGGGTAAACATCGTCTTCCAAAGATGCTTGTGTATACTAAATTTGGTAATTTTTTAAGTGAAATGGTATAGGAATGAATGAATGAATGTATATTGTTTTATTGCGCATCGACAGCTAAGGTCATTTAGCGCGCAATTAAATTTAATTATTCATGATCCCTGGGTAAACAAACCAGTACTAGGCTAGAAAATGTGCCTTGCCCAAGGGCACTCCACCATGACCGTAGTGCCGCGACTGGAGATCGAACCCGGGACACCCGGTTTCGAAATCCCCGATGCAAAATGGTATAGGAGATATTACCCGGACAAGGTCAGGTAATGTTTTTCTTTAAATGGGGTAAGAAGCCAAGGTCAAGGTCATAGGAGATATGGCCTGGATAAGGAATAATTACTGTAGATGAATTCATTTTCTGTATTCCTGTAATGTTTTCAAATCTCAACATTATACATTTGTTCCAATTTTCTTTTGCGCTAAATGCTTTCCTTTGAAAGAGTTGTTGTAGGATAACATGCAGAGAATCTTTTTCCCACATTGCAGAAGGATTATAACGCATTTGCAGCAGACAATTTTGGAAAATATTTTGACAAAAGCCCACATTGCCCATGCAGAAATTATTGATAATAACGAGGTATGACGCCAGTCAAAGGATGATCATAATAGTCCACCTGTGTGCACTCTGTGCCTGGGTGAGCTTTAAAAGCGAGTAATTCGAGGGCTTGGCATGAAACGGTTGTAACTAAAATTGGTATTTTTTACCAAGGTTAATCACCTCGCAATAAAGTCTTTGTAAGCGTTAAATCGAAATTTAGGTGCCATTGCTCATTCTGAACCTAAATTTGCTTTTTTTACAAAGGGGTCAAAATTGCCCCTAAACCAGGGTTTTCAAAATAGGTTTTTAGTTACAACTGTTTCACGCCAAGCCCTTGGTATACTTGTTATTTGAGTCCTTTGAAGAGGCTTCATTTGTTTATTACCTTGGCATACACGTGGTTTTCTGTGTCCGGGTTTTCACTGAGATCTCCTGATACCGTCAGATCATAAACACATCTCACCACATCTCTGAGATCTGTTACTTTTTGTCTTCCAATAACCTGTATAGCTCCTGACTGGTTTAACTGTAATAACATGAACACTAGTGAGGAATTCACCCCATTGATATGATTGTTTGCTACATGCTTTACAGTGGAATATATTCTAATGAACTCACATTTTCATACATAATAAAAGGATAATGTTTACCTAACTCTTTCCCAAATACAGCAAATCTGCAGAAGATGACTTTGAAAAGATCTAGGCAAAAGTATGGTTACTTTCAATAAATGAAGGTATGATTATTGAACAGATTTGAAAACATTGTGACAAAAGGAGAAATTACTAGTTTTGAGCAATTTCTTCTTTGGTCAAAATGTTTTCAGAAATAGTTTGCTGCAGAGGTGTCAGAAAGCATCTGTATGTGGGAAAGGGTTAAGCTTTTATCTCATCATCTGTAAAGTCCAAAACACTTTGGTGTTCAATCAGTGAAAATATTCATTGGTATCAAAATAAAGGCCGAGTTTGAAGATCAACTCACTACAGTTGGATTGTCACCGCTAGTCATAGATGGCTGAGCTATTGCAGTTCAACAATTTCCCAAATCAGCAGCAGACGACTTCAAAAACATGAACATTCTCCATACATGAAAGAACAATTTTTGAAAATAGTTGAAGACATTGTGGCAAATGGAGAAATTGCTCGTTATGAGCAATTTCTCCTTTTGCCACAATGTTTTCAAAAGGCATCTGCTGCAGAGGCGTCAGAAAGAATCTGTTTGTGGGAAAGGATTAACAAGTTATAGGAAAATCAAGAATAAAAGGATCTTTTTGTGTGTCATATTTTACATAGAAATAAGCCATACCACTTGATTTTTCAAGGCCGAGTCTTTCGACATCACATCCCGAATTTTTAATGGTCGATGTATGATCACTTCAATCAACACATCAGGGTAGATCACTCTGTGTTCTTCAGGTATTTCAACTTTATTCAAATTCGGAGCAAACTGTAATACAAAGTACCTTGTTTGTTTAGTTGTTGTTTTATATAACATGTTCATGTGTTTCCGACATTATTTGATGATAAATTTAATGTAGGCCCAGTGCCGTGTCCACTCATACTATTCACATACAAGTTACTTTTGAACAGAAGCCATGAGCGGAATAAACTCTTTCCCTCATACAAAAATCTGCAACACCAGCAGTTTTAACAATGATATATACTGGGTGCAAATTCATAAAGCCCATAACTGTTTTATTGTATAACCCTCAATTTATCATATCGTTTTGATATTGATCAACTTAAAAGAAAACAGAGGACCACTCAAGGAACATTTCTGTTGTATTTCTGTCTCATGATAACAGTACGTTTTTTGACATGATAACAGCCTAAAATGCGCGTCTAAAATGTTGGTAATGCACTTGCATGACGTCATTTAAAAAAAATTACGTCACCGGAATGACCACTCGGAAGTTTACGTGGTCATTCGGAATGCGCCTCGGAAAATTCCGTAGCGTACGGATAAAGGCGAAGGATATTAATAGGCGGCTCGTGGGATTCCCCGGTCTTCCCCTGTTACTATTTATAAAACTGGTCAATATCAGAAAAAAACGGTCAATATCGCTAGATATTTTTTCTAAAAAATTACTTTTTAGCCAATGAAAAGGCGTCTATTTATAGGTTATATAATAAATTGTGATATTTTTAAACTTTAGATAAGGCGCAAAGTTAGTATTCTTAAATCTTTATTTGACCCTTTAACCCTTTCCATATAGATGCTTTTTGAGACCTATGCAGCAGACAGCTTTTTGATAACATAGTGACAAAAGAAGAAATTGCTCAAATCAAGCAATTACTCCTATTGCCACAATGTTTTTCCACTTTTAGTCATAGATTATCCATTCAATTATAGAGATTTTCTATTTTTTGACAAAATATGTTCAAAGTCGTCTGCTGCAGAATTGTTGTATGGGGGAAAGGGTTAAAGCAGACGGCGTTTTGAAAACATACTAGTGACAAAAGAAGAAATTGCACAGAACGTGCAATTTCTCCTTTTGTCACAATGTTTTCCACTTTTAGTCATAGGTTATCCATCTGACAAAATATGTTCAAAGTCGTCTGCTGCAGAATTGTCATATGAGGTAAGGGGTTAACTCTACATTGTGGAAAATGGTTACTCAAAAGCTTTCTCTCACTATAAAGATTCTGTTTAGTACACAAAACAATTTGATAATAAGCAAGACATTGACAGGCAAAGATCTGTTGAAACTTCTGTGCAAAAATTTTGAAAATTTCTATAAATTAAATTATAACTACTTGACATTGTATAGAATATAGTTGAAAATATTGCGACAAAAGGAGAAATTGCTCACTATGAACAGTTTCTCCTTTTGTCACAATGTTTTCAAAAGGCATTTGCTGTGAGATGCATCAATATGCCATTGTCACTTACAGCAAGACTGTCCTCTTTCTTATACTTCATTTTACGTATAATATTCTGGCTGTAGATAAGATCATTCTTTCTCTTTTCCATCTCGAATTTGTGAAACCTGAAATGTAAAATACTGTTTTCAAAACTATCATGGCATCAGAACACTAAACCATGTGTTGACTGGTTCTAACACCAGTAATCCACACAACATTCTCCCAAATACACTGACTGCAGAGGTCTAGATAAGGATGGGTATCCAGCTCTTTTCCCCTAAATATCTCTTGTTATCCAACCAAACTCTATGTTGTGGGTACTCAAAGAATCGTCTCATTGAGACAATTCTTTTGAGTACCCACAACATAGGGTTACATGGTCAAATAAGGATTTTAGAACATGCAAAATGCCCCTTATCTAGAGCTTTGTAAATGATTATCTTCCCACATTCACTTTAACCCTTCCCCACAATCAACAAATGTTCAGCATACAACTTTGAAAACGACAAGCCAAATATATGGAAGCTCTCGAAATAAACAATAATCATTGAATAAAGTTAAAAACAGTGTGGCAAAAGGAGACATTGCTCATCATGAACAATTTCTCCATTTGCCACTATGTTTTTAGAAGTTGTCTGCTGCAGAGGCATCAGAAAGCGTCTGCATATGGTAAAGGGTTAACTCATAGGTGGAAGATGAACACTAGACACTCTTGTCAACCATTAGAAAGATCCGGGATTCCAACAAACAACCCCTTGATTGATAGCACTTGTGGTTACCTACTGACCTATCGTGGCTTTTCTCAAAGCTATAACAGTCTAATTCGAGGGCTTGGCGTGAAACGGTTGTAACTAAAATTAGTATTTTTTTACCAAGGTTAATCACCTCGCCATAAAGTCTTCATAAGCGTTAAATCGGGTTTTTTGGTAAACAATGTAAGTTTAGGTGCCATTGCTCAGAATGAGCAATGGCACCTAAATTTTCATTGTTTACAAAGGGGTCAGAATTGCCCCTAAACCAGGGTTTTCAAAATAGGTTTTTAGTTACAACTGTTTCACGCCAAGCCCTCGCTATGTTCTTTACATGTTTACCTAATATATTATTTTTAGACCTGTCTACTTCGAAAAAAAAAAAAATGTTTGGACCCGGAATTGAACATTTCAAGAAAACCAGTAAAAGCACTTAGAAGTAATCTCTTTCCCCGTACTTTATACAATCGTCCTCCTGTTAATAACGGTTTACCAAAGATAATTTGTTTTTAAACTTTTTATCTTTGCTTTCAAAACATCTGAAAGAAAATTACGTAATTTAACATCAGGAAGATTCGAAGTACATGTACGTTGATAATAAGTATGGCAAAAAAACGAGTTCATTTAGAAAGTTTCTTGGTAAATCTGATACCAGACTACTTAGAAAACATAGTGATGAGCTATATCTTCTTTTCTGACAATATTTTCAACTGCTTACCATAAAACTAATAATTATTCCAATTTGATGAAATTTCATTGTTAAACTCTTCTGATTAAAAATCAGAAAACAACGTAAATATCATATGATGTAAAAGGTATTAAGGTATTAAGGAGTTAACACTCTTCCACATAAAACAAATCTGCAGCAGAAGACTATAAAAACATGTTGACAAAAATATGGAATATCTATTTAACTCTTTCCCTCATACGACAATTCAGCAGCAGACGACTTTGAACATATTTTGTCATGAAATAGAAAATCTCTATAAATGAAGGGATAACCTATGACAAAAAGTGGAAAACATTGTGGCAAAAGGAGAAATTGCTCGTTTTGAGCAATTTCTTCTTTTGTCACTATGTTTTCAAAAGCTGTCTGCTGAAGAGGCGTCAGAAAGCGTCTATATGACTATTAGGGAAAGGGTTAAATGACAGAATAATTATTGAACAAACATTAAAGTTGAAAAAATTGTGGCAAAAAGAGAAATTGCTCATTATGATAAATTTCTCTTTTGGCTACAATGCTTTCAAATGTCGCCTGCTGCAGGTATCAGAAAGCATCTGTATTTGGGAAAGGGTTAATACGTTAAGGCCATCAAATCTGTGTCCTCAGGTATGGCTTCCAGAAGTTTCCACTGTTCTGTTTGAGTGATGTCATCATCAGGTCTCATGTGATCCAGGCTGAAAATAGAAAATAAACAATGTATAAAATGTTTGTAAAACATATGAGCCGTTCCACGAGAAAACCAACATTATGCGTAATATATCGACCCATGCTTATCCGGCCTGACACATTCACAGTCCTTTCATGCTTACCCGGCTGACACATTCTGTCTCAGGGGGATAGAGGTACAGAGGGGATATTTTGTCAAAAACGGGAAAATCTCTATAATTGAATGGATAACCTATGCTTAACCCTTTCCCTCATACAACATTTCTGCAGCAGACGACTTCGAACATATTTTGTCAAAAAAGGGAAAATCTCTATAATTGAATGGATAACCTATGACTAAAAGCGGAAAACATTGTGGCAAAAGGAGAAATTGCTCGTTTTGAGCAATTTCTTCTTTTGTCACAATGTTTTCAAAAAGCTGTCTGCTGTCAGAAAGCGTCTATATGAGGGAAAGGGTTAACTCTTTCAGATATACATCAAATCTGCTGCAGAGTTAACCCTTTCCCTCATATAGACGCTTTCTGACGCCTCTGCAGCAGACAGCTTTTTGAAAACATAGTGACAAAAGAAGAAATTGCACAAAACGTGCAATTTCTCCTTTTGCCACAATGTTTTCCACTTTTTGACATAGGTTATCCATTCAATTATGGAGATTTTCTATGTTTTTACAAAATACGTTCAAAGTCGTCTGCTGCAGAATTGTCGTATGAGGGAAAGGGTTAAGTTCATGACATCATTATTCCCATCATTTTCTTGTGAGACTTTGTATAAGCATTCAAATGAAATATATTTAACTATTCTCAACGGTTTTAAGATTCATTAAGCCATCTGCAGAATGTTTTTTTTAATGCTTAGGATCACATACTTAGGAGACACAAATGTTTTACTATTAACCCTTCCCCTCATATAGATGCTTTCTGACGCCTCTGCAGCAGACGGCTTTTTGAAAACATAGTGACAAAAGAAGAAATTGCACAAAACGTGCAATTTCTCTTTTTGACACAATGTTTTCCACTTTTAGTCATAGGTTTATATCCATTCAATTATAGAGATTTTTCATTTTTCGACAAAATATGTTCAAAGACGTCTGCTGCAGAATTGCCGTATGAGGGAAAGGGTTAAGGGATACTTATCAGGGTTTTCAAAATTAACCGATTGCCGATCAAAATAATCTGTTAAAATTACTTTTTGATTTGTTAATTTTGCTTCCCTGGGGGGGCCTATCAGGGATTTACCCTTGACCTGACCCCAAGCCGGATAGGTTACTTTTCTCATTTGATCTGTTACAACAAAACATTTTGACAAGTCTGAATTATACTATTTTTTTACTACATAGTCTATACTATAGATCTAGCTATTGTAGATACATGGTAGAGCTTTCCCCTTTGGAGCAAGTGGTCCAAGGTTTGAACCTTGGTCAGGTCCGACATGTTCAGGCTGTTACACAAATTTCAAAGCTGAAGCAAAACTTATTTGAGCATTTATCATTATTTTAAAAAATATCGAAAATGTATTAAAAGTATGTGGAAGAGTTAAGGCAATAGTATTATTTACAAAGAAAGTCCTGTAAATGATTAATAATATTTTAATAAAATAGCCAAAAGCCATATGAGCTGTTCCACGTGAAATTCAGAGAAAAACATCAATATGGACTCTGCATATATAATGTATTGACCCAGATTAGCCTGAGCAAACCGCTGAGTTAGCCTGTGCGGCATGCTTATTGCTTAATTAGGCTGATCCTGGTCGATAATTTACACCGAGTCCATAATATAGGTTTTCTCGTGGAACAGCTCATATGGCTTTCTTATTTTGAAAACCCTAGTTTGCATAGGAAGGTGAAGGGAAAAAAGACTATTTACAAATAAATGAACTTAATATCCGACTTTATGTACTATCCGGATTATAGGACATACCTACAAACAGTCTCCAGTTCTTTAATGGTTTCTTCAGCATCAACTTTCATTCGTTGGGCTATTTCTACTCCTCTATATTCTGAATCCTCTGCACACAACTTATACAATTCATCATCGTCCCACTTTGATAGAAAGTCTCTCACATTTATTAAATCAGAGATGGGATAACTGCGGACAGAACTAGGAGTAAATGCAGCCATCGTTCATTTTCTTTAAGTCTAAGGGAAACAAACATCGAATTAACAATATTTCCACTATGCTAGTTGCGCCCCTTAGAACAGTAAGACTGGACTCAAAAACGATTTTCTCTGTTAACGCGTTTTTGCTTTCTATGATTACAAGTTGACTATTAAAACAGTGAAATGATTTGTTTAATTTAATGTGCAGGAGAGGTTTACCACATACATCATTAGATTATTCTTCATCAAAATCGTCTCCGATTGTCCATTAGAGTTATCTCCCTTATTATGTTTTCAATTCGGAGTTAGAAATCCGATAGTGGGTCAAAACAAAATGTAGGACGGTGGACGTGTGATGTTTAGTTACGAACGAAACAATAAGGCACTCGTATTTACACGTTTGACTACAAGCTTATTCATTTTGACAAATCAAAATTAAAAAACATTTAAAATTGACAATGGTTCATAAATATTTATTTTTACAGTAGTTAGCAAAGGTGAAATAAACAAAATTCATCCGAAAAGTTTTCGTGACAATTCAATCAAAATAAAAGAACTGTCAAAAGAACTGTCAAATTCTTCCTGGTTTCAAAAATCAAAATGCAGGACTTTTATAAACTTGTGAATATATGTATACTTCTGTTGTTGATCAGTGCAGTATGTGGAACTGACAAAAAGCATGTTTATACCAATAAATTTGCCTTGGAATTTCATGGAGGACTTGATCAATTAGAAAGTTTTGCTAAGGAACATGGCTACACTCTCCGTGGACAGGTAATAGATATTTTTTTCATGAAAATCCTCATTTTTTCTATCATAAAGTAAAACCAATTACTGATATTGTTTGCAGGGTTTTGTTAGTGTATACAAAAGACGGTAAAAGATACCAAGCATATATGCAAAAACTCGAAACCAAATTAAGGGACTAATCAGAAAAGCAAAATACAACATGGGAATGGACAAAGCAAGAAATGAACAAAAAATAACTCCAAAAATTCTGGCAATGTGCCAACGAGAAGAAAAATACAATCCGGATTACCAGAACTCAAATATAACGAGAGCTGTCAGAGGACAGCGTGCTCGATTTTTTCGTGCTTGCCAATAAAACAAAACTATTTTGGGTGGTACAGAAAACATAAGCAATTTCTTTATCATACTATTTATAAGCAAAGTTCTTTATAAGTTGTTAAAGGGACCTAATTCTTACAAAAACCTTCACTGAATTATGCACTCTTGGCTGTTGGTGGAGGTATTGATGGTAATAAGATATTGTAAGTGTTTAAGCTGTATCTCCAATTGTTTTGAAAAAAAATTGATTTGGTATGAAAAACTTGAACCAAAATTCCAAATTAAAAAAGGGCCATAATTCTTTAAAAAAACCTTAGCGTATTCATACTAAACGTATAGGGAGTTGGGTGATATTTTTTTTTTTTTTTTACCTATTAATTTTCGTCTAGTCAATTTAAATGATATTTATAAAAACAAATGTTTTAACTTTTTTCTTGTTTCATATGTTTCGTTCTGACAGATCTTTATGTGCCATCAGCAAATAGTTTGCAGGGCTCGCGCTGAAGGTCGCCATTGTTACAAAATGGGGATTGTTTAATGAAGACGGCGATTATTATTAAGTGAATTTGGCGACGGAAAATGGCGAATTTTATTTTGCAACTGGATAAAAAATATCGTCTTCTAATCACGTATACATGAGAGCATGAACACATGTGCCAATGAAGCGTGAACGACCTTGTTTATCTCAAGTGTCATACCGCGTTGTTTGGCCACAGGTCATCGCCTTATCAGTTAATCCTGGAGTGTGTGTAATACACTTCGATGACTGTGCAATTTTGTTCAATGCCACTTAACTTATCACCTTTCATTGAACACTTTAATCACCCCAATTTTGAATGATAACAGATTAGTTCCATGCCAATATATTTTTCCATGCATCCAATTTTTAAAAACGACCAACATGTTTATTAAATCTAACAGATTTGTTTACCTTGCTGATATTGTTTTCGATCAATTATATTTAATCAAATCCAATAGTTAACGAAATAATTATATATCGTATTCATACAGTATACTAAACGTTGGGTGATATTTTTTCTTCTTTTTTTACCTATTTCGTCTAGTCAATTTAAATGATATTTATAAAAACAAATGTTTTAACTTTTTTCTTGTTTCATATGTTTCCGTCTGACGGATCTTTATGTTTTGTCAGACCGAATGTCTGACACTTTTTTTTTAACTTCCGGGAAATCTGAACAGGAATCACTAATGACTAAAAAATTTGGAAGGTGTGTGCCAGTCAGATTAAACTAAGCAATTAAACAAATGTGTGAAATATTTCAAAAAGATTTATACATTTATTCAGTATTTGAATGATCACTCATCTTCTTTCAGATTGGATCATTAGAAAACCACTTTTTACTAGAACATCCAAATGTGTATAAACGATCATTACGACACAGTGAAGAACATCATACCAAGTTAGATGAACACCCACAGGTAAATTTAATTAATCAAATGTTTAACAATAAGCTTTTTACAGACCATGATTTTTGCAAATACTTCTAAAGTTTTCAACAGCTTGTCAATGGTGCAATTCTTATGGTGAGGGATCTAGTATGAACAAGGGAGGCAACTGTCTATGTGTTCTGTGTCGATTATTTTGTTTGTTTTATTGGGGTTTTACGCCGCTTTCAACATTATTTCAGTTATATCACGGCGACAGTTCACTTATTCATGATCCCTGGGTAAACGAACCAGTACTAGGCTAGAAAATATGCCTTGCCCAAGGGCACTCCACCATGACCGTAGTACTGCGACTGGGGATCGAACCCGGGACACCCGGTTTCGAAATCCCTGATGCTAACCACTCGACCACAGCGGATTCCTTTCGATTATTTGTAATCATCTCTCTGAATATTGACCCTATTACAGTTTCCCAACAATCTATTATGGATTCTAATGCTGACAACTTTAACATCCTCAACTTGATAAGAAATTGGAAATCATTCTGAAAAGAAGAAGAATTTCTTATTATGAGCAGCACATATACTGGTACCATAGCTATTCAATTAATAATCTATCAAAAGTCACTTACTTTTATAGATTTACTGATATTCAAGCCATTATCATTTGTGTGCACAATTGGTGCATATCACCATTAATGGATGTTTTCCCTCATACGACAATTCTGCAGCAGGCGACTTTGAACGTATTTTGTCAAAACGTAGAAAATCTCCATAATTGAATGGATAACCTATGACGAAAAGTGGTAAACATTGTGGCAAAAGGAGAAATTGCACGTTTTGTGCAATTTCTTCTTTTGTCACTATGTTTTCAAAAAGCCGTCTGCTGCAGAGGCGTCAGAAAGCGTCTATATGAGGGAAAGGGTCAATAATGATACCTCAGACTTAAACCTTTCCCTCATATAGTCGCTATTATATATTTTGGACTTGATTATTTCAAAGTCGTCTGCTGCAGATTGTTTGTATGTGGGAAAGGGTTAAAAGAACTCACAACATAGGAGGTTTGGAGGTCAAATAAGGATTTAAGGTCCTTAACCCTTTCCCACATATAGACACTTTCTGACATTTCTCCAGCAGCAGATGACTATCGAAAACATTGTGACAAAAGAAGAAATTGCTTTACTAAGATTTTTTCGAAGTCGCTGCTGCAGATTTGTTGTATGTGGTAAGGCTTAAAAAAAAAAATATGTGTGGTTCAGGTAACCCTACCTTCCCTATTTTTTGGGGCCGACCCTAGAACTTTTTATCGATTTTGGGAACTAAAATAATTGAGTACGAAACTGGAAGCGTTTATCGATCGTAATAAAACAAACATGGCGGCGGCCACAGTGTTTGCCGTGACGGTAGAAAACGCGTCCATGGCCCTTCAAAACGAATTATGAAGGCAGTCATCAACTCATCTACCGTCGGGGGAAGTTTTATTCCATATATTGATGAGATGTCTTGAATGTGAGCACACATTTGTAACCACTTACGTCTGTAACAACTTGCAGCAGACAACTTGCTTCTGAAGAAAAAAAAAAAGAAGAAAAGCCTACCTACCTACCCTTTTTCTTTGACCAATGTTACCTGAAACACACATTTTTTTTTTTTTAGCCTAAGGGGTAAACCTCATATATTTATAGAACTATGTTATGTTTTAACACATGAACCCTTTCCCTCATACGACAATTCTGCAGCAGACGACTTTGAACATATATTGTCAAAAAATAGAAAATCTCTATAATTTAATGGATAGCCTATGACTAAAAGTGGAAAACATTGTGGCAAATTCAAAAGGAGAAATTGCTCTGCAGCAAACCATTTTGACATTGAAAATTCTCTATACTGATAAAAGTTTAATAAATGAGTAAAAATTGATAATATTGTGACAAAAAAGGTTTCTTTCTTTGCTTAAATGTTTTCAAAGTAGTCCGTTACCAAGGCATCAGATAAGTATTAAAATTAAATTCATATCAGGGAATTGGTAAATTCTTGTCAGAAGGAAAAAAAATATTTTTTTATGCTAGATGGTTACAGATATATGACTTGACAGAGAGAGAAAAAATATTGGTTTACTAATTTTGCTACTTGCATTCAGTGAAACTTAAGTAATAAGTTAGCTTTATATTCAAATTGAAAAGATCAGGGAACAAGATTCTACACAGCCTATTTTGAAACACACTTTGTCTATGAGTGGTTTATGACCTAGTGATTAAAGACTTTTTAAGTACAGTGGTTTGAAACTTGATGTAAATGAGCACAACCTAACATAATAGTTTGGTAATGGCTAAGTAATTAGGGCCACCTCTACTTGAAACAATATCCGTTTACAAGAACTGCAATACTTTCCCACATATAGTTGTTTTCTGACGCCTCTGCAGCACACGACTCTTGAAAACACTGTGGCAAAAGGAGAAATTGCTCATGACGAGCAATCTCACCTTTTTCCACAATGTTTTCAACTCTGTATAGTCACTAATTATACTTGCATTTATAGAGATATTCCATATTTTGATAATGCTGTTTTCAAAGTCGTCTGCTACAGATTTGTTTTATTTGGGAAAGGGCTAACTTTTAAACCTTTCCTCATACAAACTTGAATTGCTCTTTTCCACATGCTGTCGTATTTTGAAGCATTTTTGAAAGCTTTGTGGCAAAAAGGAAAATTGCTTATATAGACCAATATGACATCATGAAGTGGGTTATATGAGAAATCTTAAAAATAAATATTCTCTGAAAGTGCGTGTCTGTTTTCATGAAAATTGGGCAGAAATGTTCCTTATGTGACCCTCTGTTAAGCCATGTTCATTTGTTAACCCTTTCCCACATATAAACGCTTTCTGACGCCTCTGAAGCAGAGATGGCTCTTGAAAACACTGGCAAAATGAGATGAGCAATTTCACCTTTTGCCACAATATTTTCATCTCTATTCACAGGATACCATGTGGTTGAGTAGTTAGCGTCGGGGATTTGAAGCCGGGTCCCGGGTTCGATCCCCAGTCGCTGCACAGCGGTCATGGTGAAATGCCCTGGACAAGGCACATTTTCTAGCCTAGTACTGGTTTGTTTACCCAGGGGTCATGAATAAGTGACCTGTCGCCGTGATATAACTGAAATAATGTTGAAAGAGGCGTACAACTCCTATAAAATAAACAACTCCATTCACTAATAATACTTGCATTTATAGAGATATTCCATATATTTTGATATTGCTGTTTTCAAAGTTGTCTGCTATAGATTTGTTGTATGTGGGAAAGGGCTAACTTTTAAACCTTTCCTCATACAAACTTAACTTGCTCTTTTCCACATGCTGTCGTATTTTGAAACATCTACAGCAGATCATTTTTGAAATCTTTGTGGCAAAAGGGGAAATTTATCTGTTTAGCCATGTTCATTGGTTAACCCTTTCCCTCATATAGATGCTTTCTGACGCCTCTGCAGCAGACGGATTTTTGAAAACATAGTGACAAAAGAAGAAATTGCTCAAAACGAGCAATTATTCCTTTTGCCACAATGATTTCCACTTTTAGTCATAGGTTATCCATTAAATTATAGAGATATTCTATTTTTTCACAAAATATGTTCAAATTCGTCTTCTGCAGAATTTTCGTATGAGGGAAAGGGTTAAGAGAAAAGGGTAAATGCAATTTAAATACCCTAGTATTGAATTATTAAAGAGTGTTTCTTGTGCATTCTGTTCTCATATGATAGCAACATTAAGTTAGTCTTGTGACGGATTGGTGCAATTCTCTGTTACATGATATTGACCGACTTAGTTCCGGTTTCCAGTGGCATATTCAGATGCAAGGAATGGAACAGAGAAAATGATTGAAGGCTTTTGGCACGATATGCAGCAGGCAACCTTTTTTAAGGCACAATGTCCTGAGTTCTAAACAATATTTCCTATTTTCCAGATATTATATTTTCTTTTTCAAATGTTTGAACCCTTTACCGCTTAACCCTTTCCCTCATAAGACAATTCTGCAGCAGATGATATTTTGTCAAAAATTAAATGGATAACCTATTAACGATTATTATGTCTCCCCCATTACATGGGGGTGACATATTGTTTTTGCCCGTTCCGTCCGTCCTTCCGTCCTTCCGTCTGTCACACTTGTTTCCGCTCAATAACTGAAGAACGCTTGGGCGTAGGAACTTCATACTTGGTATGCAGGTTGGTCATGACCAGTAGCTGACCCCTATTGATTTTGATAACAGAAGGTCAAAGGTCAAGGTCATGGTGACCTTGTGAGGTAACAAATGGTTTCCGCTCAATAACTGAAGAACGCTTGGGCCGAGGAACTCCATACTTGGTATGCAGGTTGGCCATGCCCAGTAGAAGACCCTATTAATTTTGAGGTCAAGGTCACAGTGACCTTGAGCTGAAAGGTCACAGTGACCTTGAGCTGAAAGGTCACAGTGACAATGAGCTGAAACATTGTTTTTGCTTAATAACTGTAGAATGCTTTGGCCATGGAAGTTAATACTTGGTGTGCAGGTTGGTCACCACCAGTAGATGACCCCTATTGATTTTAAGGTCACTAGCTTGAAGGTCAAGGTCATGGTAACCTTCAGCTGAAAAATGGTTTCCTCTCAATAACTAAAGAATGCTTATGTTGAGGAACTTCATACCTGGTGTGCAGGTTGGTCCTAACCAGTAAATGACCTTTATTGAATTTGTTTGATTTTGAGGTCACAAGGTCAAATGTCGAAGGTCACGGTAACCTTCAGCTGAAAAATGTGTTTTACTCAATAACCTGTAGATGACCCCTATTGATTTTGATGTCAGTAGGTCAAAGGTCAAGGTCGCGGTGACCTTTGGCTGAAAAATGGTTTCCGCTCAATAACTGAAGATTGCTTGGGCCCAGGAACTTCATACTTGGTGTGCAGGTTGGTCACCAGCAGCATATGACCCCTATTGATTTTGAGGTCACTAGGTCAAAGACCAAGGTCATGGTAACCCTCAGCTGAAAAATGGTTTCCGCTCAATAACTGAGGATTGTCACTGTTGCTTCATCTCCAGTCCAAAACTAAAGAATTCATCTCCATCATTTCTTTTCCTCCCCTACGACCACACAAATGGGGAGACAAGCGCTTCTTCAAAAAAGCAATCTCTAGTTCATTATTAAGGTGCCCATAGAGTTCTGGAATTAAATTGATTTTATTGTATTTGTAGGGGAACACCTGGGTAACCTTCTAGTTAAATTAACCCTCTCCCTCATACGACAATTATGCAGCAGACAACTTTGAACACATTTTGTCAAAAAATAGAAAATCTCTATAATTGAATGGATAACCTATGACAAAAAGTGGAAAACATTGTGTCAAAAGGAGAAATTGCTCGTTTTGAGCAATTTCTTCTTTTGTCACTATGTTTTCAAAAAGCCGTCTGCAGCAGATGCATCGGAAAGCGTCTATATGAGGGAAAGGGTTAAAACAAATCTGCAGCAGATGACTTCAAACCATGTAGGAAAACATTTGGTATATATCTCTGTAAATGAAAACAAAATTATTTAACCCTTTCCCTCATATAGACGCTTTCTGACGCCGCAGACAGCTTTTTAAGGGAAAGGGTTAATAGAGTTTTAAACATTGTTGCAAAAGGAGAACTTTCTCATTATTAGAAGTTAGGGAAAGGGTTAATCGAGTTTTAAACATTGTGGCAAAAGGAGAACTTTCTCATTATTAGAAATTATTTCTTCTTTTGTCACATTGTTTTCGTAGATTGTCTGCTGCGGTAAACATACATGTACTTACATACTTACCCTAACTTTGCTCACAATGGTAATTGATTGGGGTTTAACGCCGTTTTTAACAATTTCTCAGTCATATCACGGCAGCCAGTTCACCTACTCATGCATTTTCTGGTTTTCTCACACCAGTACTCCACACAACAATCTTCCCAAGCAACTGGCTGCTTTTCCACATACATAGCTCATTGGTGGAAGACGAATGACGCATGTCACATTGACTTTTGTCAATCGTCGAAAAGAAGGTTGGCCGAGCCGGGATTCGAACTCACAACCCCTTGATTGACAGCCCACGTCGCTACCAACTGAGCTACAGGGGCTCGGCTCTCACAATGGTAAACCACAGGTCATTTCAAAAACTTTAAAAATGGTACGGAAATTGGGTACATCGTCAGTGTGTTATCAGTGTATTGCCATGTTCTTGCCAGCTAAACTTCAGCTTCTTTCCAGTCAATTATCAGTCTATTACCCGATCTGACATTACACTGATTCAGTCTGTTGTCAGTTAAATACCAATTTATTGTAAGTCATGCAGTTAGTGTATTACCAGCAAACACCATTTTATTGTCAGATCAAATAATGCATAAATTTATATTTTTAGAGTTATAATTGAGACATTAAATTGTTGCATTTTCTTCAAATTTGAAGAATTCCTCACAAGAATGAACTGACAACACACAAACAACAAACTGACATTAACATATTGTCTGGCAACACAATGACATCACACTAAACATCAGCCTAGATGTTGGCCTTTTTAGTCTATTGCTAGGGTATAACCAGTCTATCGTCAGATTTTACATGGCATTAAATTTTAAACCAGCTGACAATGCACTGACATTACAATTACACTGGTTTCGCACTGACAGCATCCTGGCTGTAACAATATCACTGGCAACACAATGACATGACACTAATGACATGACACTAACAATAGCTGGGGGAAGAAAATCAGTAGTTGACAACACACTGACATTACATCAACAACAGAGCCCAGATGGCCATAAATCAATAACCTGATTGATAGTATAGTAGCAAGTGAAGAACCAAAGTTCTACACAGATTGTTAGTCCTTGTATAAATTTCAAAGAGGAGTGTGAAGTTGTTTGGAGAGTAGATATCTTTCCCTATCATATAGTCCTGTTCTTTTTGCTCTTCTTTGGTGGCTACACTTGTCGTTCATGACTTTTATTCCACAATACATTTTTCGATGTCTTTTTTGCCTTCCTTCAATAAGCAGGTGTTAATAAATTCTTTAAAAAATCCTCAACTCTTTATATGGCTCTGGCAGAAAAAAAATCAAAACATAAAGAGGAAAATCAAAGCTTTTACAACTTATTTCAGTGCCTGCATGCTCCATTTAATGTTTATTTTGTCTGAATTTATCACTAAGATGTGTAGAAAAGTTATTTACAAGTCACTATTCACAAAATATTTGATTACAATCCATGAGAGTCGAGTGTTTTGATAAAAGCTTTGCTGAAATTTAACCATTACATGTCATTAAAATCCTCCATTTTGAAAAATGTTGTTGTTGTTGTTGTTTTTTCTTGCCAGTGCATTGTCAGTGTACAAGTTTGTTGAAGAAATGACTATGAGAATTATCGTCGGTCTATTGTCAGACCTCAAGCAAACATGTAACACATGCTATTTATTACCAGCTTAATCTCCTTCTTTTGTCAGTTAATATTCAGATACAAACAGTCACATTAGATTTTAATTTTTTTATTGTCAGTCTAATGTCAAGTCTGTTTTTCTTCACATGCTAGTGTCAGGTTATTTTCAGTGTGTATAGTCATACCACCTTTTGCAACAGATTCTTATAACCAGTTGTATCAACAGTCTGATGTCAGAAACTGGCAATAGACTGAAAGTTTCTGTCAGTGTATTTCCAGATTTTTTTTTTTATACCAGTGTGAAACACAAAAGATCTCAGTGTGTTGTCAGAGAGTATTTTTTGAAAACAGTTAGATGTCAGTGTAGTGTTAGCTAATTACCAGTTTATCGGAACTGCTTTTCGTAAGGGTAGCTTTATAGTAACTGACTTACTGGTGTCAGGATAAATGGATCAATAGTACCAATGGTAACTTACCCAGGAAATGCTGTGATATATAACCTAGAAATTGATTAAAGTGGCATTAACCCTTTCCCTCATACGACAATTCTGCAGCAGACGATTTTGAACATATTTTGTCAAAAAATAGAAAATCTCTTTAATTGAATGGATAACCTAAGACTAAAAGTGGAAAACATTGTGGCAAAAGGGGAAATTGCTCCGTTTTGAGCTGCAGAGGCATCAGAAAGGGTTAAAAACACCATACAACCAAATTAACCCACTGGTTTATAATACAAGGGAAGGAACAAAGAAAGTAAATGTTTGATAGGTCATCTTAATTACAGGTGCTTTAATTAACCCTTTCCCGCAACATGCAATGCAGACAACTTTGAAAACATCCAAGTAAAATATGAAATATCTCTATAAGTTAATGGATAATTACTGAAAAAAAAATGAAAACATTTGGAGAATTTGATAAAATTGCCACAATGTTTTCAAAAGTCGTCTGCTGCCGAAGGGTTATAGTCCCTTTCCCTCGTATAGACGCTTTCTGACGACAGCTTTTTAAAAACATGGTGACAAAACGAACAATTTCTCCATTTGTCACCATGTTTTCAACTCTATTTAATTATTGTACTTTCATTTAAAGAAAGTTTCCAATAATGAATTTTTTTCGAATATGTTTTCAAAGTCATCTGCTGCAGATTTGTTGTATGTGGGAAAGGGTTAATACCAAAAGTTACAGTTTAATTTTATTGCTGCAGTTGGATATTTGTGTTCACAAACACATCTTGTTTACAAGGATTGTGCATTTTACTTATCAAATCTTGAATGTGCATTTAATCACACTCAGTAACAGTTTAGAGTTGCTACACCCAGTTCACTGACAACTTGGTTGATAATATTATGTCCAACTCATTTATTGTCCATATAGGTTTATTTAATTAAACCTTTTCCACATACAGCAAATCCGCAGCAGACGACTTTGAAAATATACCTGATTTATTTTTGGAAACTCCCTTTAAATGAAAGTACAATTAATGAATCGAGTTGAAAACTTGTTGACAAACGAAGTACATTGTAATTGCTTGTTTTGAGCCAATTTCTTCTTTTGTTTGTTTTTAAACCTTTCCCACATACAATAAATTTGCATCAGATAACTTTTAAAGCATATATATATGTGTTTACCAGCAATAATACATGTACAGAAAATTCCTTTAAGTGAAAGTGTTATTATTGAAAAAAGTTGAAAGTATTGTGGCAAATGGATAAATTGCTCATTATGAATAATTTCTCGTTTTGTCAGGTGTGAAAGGGATATTTTAAGTGCAATTTGTCAAGGAAATAGAATGACATCTTAGGTATATGGTTAATGGTGCTATTATAGGGACACACATTTATGATGCACATGTGACCATCATTAACTATTTATATAGAGTATAATATTGTTACAAAGTAGGACACTTAAAAGTTACCTGCCCCACATACAGGCTTTTTCTGAGACTTCTGCAGCAGACATTCAGGCAGGAAGAGAAATAGCTCATAATGAGCCATTTCTCTTTTTGCCACATTGTTTTCAACTCTTAATTCATTAATTGCACTATCATTTACAGAGATTTTCAATAGTTTTTTTTTTTCAAAGTTGTCAGATTTGTTGTATGTGGGAAAGGGTTAATTGTATTTGTTGATTATTGGTTTACCTGATGGTGTTTTATAGGTGTGTGTCTGTTGTGAACAAAATCTCAGGAAAAAGGAGTTTCAAGTTACAATTGCAACTTGAACCCTTTCCCTGATGTATACTCTTTTTGACGCCTCTGCATCAGACAGCTTTTTGAAAACATAGTGACAAAAGAAGAAATTGTTCAAAACGAGCAATTTCTCCTTTTGCCACAATGTTTTCCACTTTTAGTAATACGTTATCCATTCAATTATAGAGATTTACCATTTTTTGACAAAATACGTTCAAACTCGTCTGCTGCAGAGTTGTCGTATGAGGGAAAGGGTTAAATTTTTTTTTTTTTTTGAACAGTATTTTAATTGTTCCACAAAGTTTTCATAAATTTCTGTTGTTGAGACCCTCACAATTCATTATCATTAAGGCAATTAAGGGTTGTTCCCTTTTGCACATATAGACACATGCATTTTGATACATCTACAGTCTACACAGATTCTTAAAATATTGTGTCCAAAGGCGATATTGTTCATAATGGACAGTTTCCCCTTTTGCCAAATGTTTTCAACTTTATTTTTACATTGACACACTTTCATTTACAGAGATTAATTACATGTTTTATAAGGGAATGTGATAAGCTGTAATTGCCTCTAATTATAAGTCTTGCCCTTAACCCTTTCCCTCATATAGACACTTTCTGACGCCTCTGCAGCAGACGGCTTTTTGAAAACATAGTGACAAAAGAAAAATGCTCATAATGAGCCTTTGACTTCATTCAGTCCTTAATATTAAAAATTATTACAAAATATCAGCATGGAATAATTATGTCTCCCCCTGTATACAGGGGAGATATATTGTTTTTAGCTCGACTTTTGAAAAAAACGAGAGCTATTGTCATGACCCTGGCGTCGGCATGGTCGTCCGGTTAAGGTTTTTTGTTCAGCTCAGCTTTTTTTTTTTAAAGTCACTAAACTTCATAAACATAATCATGTTAAATAATAAAAGTATATAGCTGGAAATCTTTATTTGTTTCACTTAAAACTTCAAAACGTAAGGTTAAGGTTTTTTGTGCTCAGGTTTTTGACAATTTTTTACTCATGATTTTTCATATCTTAAAAACTTTTCTTTTTTTTTGCTTGAAACATCACACACTTGCTGAGTGTCTTAAGTTGACCTTATATAACACGTTTCATAACTCTTTAAATAGTATTGACAAAATTATCTCCCCATTTCGATTTAGAAAATCTACTTTGAAGGGAGAAAAAAGGTGATAACTGAAACACAATTTAACCTATAGCTTTGAAACTTCCTAAACTTATTCAATGTCTTAACATAACTTGATACAACAAGTTCCATAACCCTGAACTTAATATTGACCAAATTATCCCCCCTTTTGGACTTAGAAAATCTACACTGAAGGTGTTGTCATCCGGTTAAGGTTTTTTATTAGCTCGACTTTTGAAAAAAACGAGAGCTATTGTCATGACCCTGGTGTCGTCGTCGGCGGCGGTGGCGTGGTCGTCCGGTTAAGGTTTTTTGTTTAGCTCATTTTTTTCTTATTTTTTTTCTCCCTATCAGTCGAGCGTCTGTGCCGTACGCGGTGCTCTTGTTGTACTTGGGGTCTGTCTGTCCGAAATCGTGTCCACTCCATATCTCCAAGACGGCTTGAAGGATTTTCATGAAACTTGGGTCACATGTTCACCTCATCAAGGCGATGTGCAGAACCCATGTCTCCACTGTCTGTCCGTCTGTCTGTCTGTCTGTCTCAAATCGTGTCCGCTCCATATCTCCAAGATGGCTTGAAGGATTTTCATGAAACTTGGGTCACATGTTCACCTCATCAAGGCGATGTGCAGAACCCATTGTCTGCTTTATAGGTTGGAATGTTTTGAGAGATTTTGACAGATATTTGAGGGGGAGACATCTGGTTTTTTTCAAAAACAATTCTAGTTTCAATCTGTCTTTCTAGAATAGTAACTCCCCATTACTAAGCATCATTTATTCCAAGTTCTGTTGGGTAGTGTTTAACCATTTCCCTCATACGACAATTCTGAAGCAGACGACTTTGAACGTATTTTGTCAAAACATAGAAAATCTCCATAATTGTATGGATAACATATGACTAAAAGTAGAAAACATTGTAGCATTGTCACTATGTTTTCAAAAAGCTGTCTGCTGCAGAGGCGTCAGAAAGTGTCTATATGAGGGAGAGGGTTAAAAGCAATGGACTTCAGCTAGAGAACGAGAGACTACTGTCAGGTCATACCAAAGACTTAAAATGTCTAAATCCCTTCTTGACAATCTGGATTGCGGGGATTATAGCGCCGAGACGTTAGGATAAATGAAGCCGGTAGTTCTGGTAATTTTTTAATTACCCACAGGAAACACTGTGATAATAACTGAAATACTGTTGAAAATGGAATTTAACACCATTCAAACCAAAATCAGATTCAAAGGGGCCTTAATTGATTGTTGTTGATTTTATATAATGTAAGTGTAATTAACTATCTCTGAAATATTTGAGAGCTTTATTGTAACGGTTATACCCATATGCTACGGTTCATTCCCGATTGTCCCACATTTTGATTTTTAGGCTAAAAATCGATGTAGGACAATCGGGAAAAAATACAGGTAAGGTGTCGGATAATCCCTGCCCGGGGCGTAGATATCACTACAGTTCGGTTCATTTAAAATTCCAATATCTTCGTAACTTTTATTTATGAAACAGTACGTTACGAATTTTCTTAACTTTTCTTTGTTTTTCATCAGATAATAAACTCTGTTTTATCTTCTTTTATATAATAACATAGGAATAATGAAAAAAATCAAACTTATTTAGAAAATAATAATTTTATTCAAATTTAGTAATTGTACGTTTAATAGCAAGTTGTCTATTGTATTTAATAATAACATTCAAACAACAAATAACCTATTCAGTATAACTCATCAATTTCGTTTTGCACTTTTTTCAAAGTTTTTGAATATTATTAACAGAATTAACATGTGTTTTTTACATTGTTTACGACTTCGTCGATGAAATTTTACAAGTGTAGACAATATGTGGCTCTGTCCGCATACTCAATTGCACTAATGGACCCTTAACGCAGGCGTCTCTGGTAAGTTTCTTCTGACTTTCCCGGTAGAAAGGCGAACATGAGAGGATACATCTGTCCGTCAATGAAACAATGCCATGTATATAACTGGTAGAAAAGTCCCGGGCATGTGTAGAAGATACCGTCAGCGTAGATTGTCATGGCGTTGCATAAGTGCGCTTTCAGTATAATATGTGGAACACTGGATATATACTGCAATAAACTACTTTAAAATAAAGAACCAAACTGTATTATTATACTTACAACAAATTTGTGGCCATCAATAACCAGACTCATTCCGCCGCGCTTGTTCTTCACAAAACTTAGCATTAGCCATGCTTTCAGTATGATATAAAAACAATAAATGATACCTTTTCCCAAAATTTCCAATTCGATTAATGCACTAACAGTTTGTTTTTAGAAATAAAAGCATTTTTACAAAAGTCAAATGATTAAGTTACTTTAATTGTAATTGAATGTTTGTGCAAACAGTAAGAAATAAAAGCATATTTAGGTGAAAAAAACGAAGTCAAATTATTAAATTACTTTAATATAATTGAATGTTTGTGCAAACAGCAAGAAATAAAATCATTTTTAGGTGAATATACCGAAGTCAAATTATTAAATGTTTGTGCAAACAGTAAAGAAACCGCAGTCGGAAAAAACATAAAATAAATATTGTGAAAACAGTCAAATAATTGTGCATAGATAGGTAAATAATGGAATAGGCAAAATAACAGAACTGTATTCTCACCTTTCCCTTACCGCTCTTTATCACTCCGCACTAAGGGTAAATAGCAAAATCAAAATGTGGGACAATCGAGAAGACACCATGCACCCCACCCCAAACTGGGCGAGCAACAGTTCTTGTGTATCAATTCAACCCCACCATATTGTTTATCCAATATGTCATCCTAAATTATGAGGTAATACATTTTCAGGCACATGAATAAATATGTTCAAGACAAACAAATATCACAGATTAAAAGCTAAACAACCTCTATTAATTGCCAATCTGTTACTTCTAAGCACATTCTAACACATATGTTATAGGCAACTTTTGAAAACAGTGTGGCAAAAGGAGAAATTGCTCATAATGATTAATGTTTTCAATTTTATTGAATAATTATACTTTCATTTTTCGAAATTATCTATAGCTTTTCATATATATGCTTTCAAAGCGCCTGCTGCAGATTTCTTGTAAGTGGGAAAGGGTTAATCATTTTCCACCTGCAGACAATATTTACAGAAGACATCTTTATAAAACATAGCAGCAAAAGAGGAAATTGCTCATGATAGCTGTAAAATGATTGAATAGAGTTGAAAACATTGTGGCTTAAAGTCGTCTGATGCAGGTGCGTCAGAAAATGTCTGTTACGTTGGAAGGGAAAACACTTAAATGACATGGGCTGTTTTAGATAATAATCCCACATCAAAAGGACACTATTTTTAATCACATCACATATCAGGAAATGTATATTCACTTCCTGTTGAAATCTTGGTATTAACGCTTTCCCACATACAGATGCATCAGCAGCGGACAACTTTTGAGAAACAAATGTATCATATATATAATGTTTTCAACTTAATTTCTAAAATATCGTAATGTTTTCAACTTTATTTCTAAAATATCGTCATGTTTTCAACTTTATTTCTAAAATATGGTCATGTTTTCAACTTTATTTCTAAAATATCGTCATGTTTTCAACTGGATTCAGTTATAGAAATAAAGTTAAAAAAAACATATTGTGAAAAAAGGAAAATTGCTGGTTATAAGCAAATTCTTCTCTTGCCACAATGTTTTTAAAATTGCATCAAATGGTGTCTATTAAGTGGGAAACAGTTACTTAAATTAAGGCTGTAATAATTAACGAAATAGGGTTTGGCATAAATTAAGATAACCCTTTCCCATATACAACAAATCTGAAGCAGATGAATTTTAAAAATTCTGCTAAAATATGCAAAATCTTTAGAAATGAAATTATTTGTATAATTATTGAAGAAAATAATGTGACAAAAGTAGAAATTGCTCATCTCTTCTTTTGCCGAAATGTTTAAAATTTACGAGCCACAAATGCACAGGTTCATGATGTGTTATACCTACAAATGCATCATAACGTGTCTGCATGTAGGATAGGGTTAATTTTATTTAGTTCAATAAGTTGATGATTCCTTACTAATATCTCAACACTCATTAGTCAACCTTTTCTATTTGTTATGTTCCCCCTGCCGATGGGGGTTAGAATACGCCGACTGTCCGTCTTACAAGGGGTAGAAAAAATTAAGTCCCCTAATGGACCCGTCTGTTAAATTTGCCGTGGCTGGATTACTCGTAAGCCGGAAACGAGGGTGACCTGACAGTTGAGGGAATCTCAGGGAGGGATCCCCGGCTTTCCAACACACTGCTTTGGCCTCAGCTTCGGTGTAAACGGGAGCCTAGATGGGCCCAGTCTAGTGCAATCGGCTGGTCATATTTTGGATTGAGGCACTTTTTAGCTCGCCAGTACGAAGTACAGGAGAGCTTATGTGTTACCCCCGGCGTCGGCACCGTCGGCACCGTCGGCACCGTCGGCACCGTCGGCGGTGGCGTAGACACCTAGGTTTAAGGTTTGTGTTTAAGGTTTTCATTTGGGTTTTAAGGGTTTATATCTTTAGGAACCATTTGTCATCTATCTACGCACACCACTACACCCGTCCTGACCCTGGGTCAAAGTCAAGGTAATTTCTACTTGGTTCTACTTGGTTCAGTTACAAGGTTTAAGGTTTGCGTTTAACGTTTAACATATCACTCTGCATTCACTATTATGACATTGATTGCTTTCATATTTAGTTTATACATTTAGGAACTATTGGTCATCCATCTACGCACACCACTACACCCGTTCTGACCCTGGGTCAAGGTCAAGGTCATTTCTACTTGGTTCAGTTACAAGGTTTAAGGTTTGCGTTTAACGTTTAACATATCACTCTGCATTCACTATTATGACATTGATTGCTTTCATATTTAGTTTATACATTTAGGAACTATTGGTCATCCATCTACGCACACCACTACACCCGTTCTGACCCTGGGTCAAGGTCAAGGTCATTTCTACTTGGTTCAGTTACAAGGTTTAAGGTTTGCGTTTAACGTTTAACATATCACTCTGCATTCACTATTATGACATTGATTGCTTTCATATTTAGTTGATACATTTAGGAACTATTGGTCATCCATCTACGCACACCACTACACCCGTTCTGACCCTGGGTCAAGGTCAAGGTCATTTCTACTTGGTTCTGTTATATGGTTTAAGGTTTCTGTTTAACATATCACTCTGCATTCACTATTATGACATTGATTGCTTTCATATTTAATTTATACGTTTATGAACTATTGGTAATCAATCTACGCACACCACTACACACTTCCTGACCCTGTGTCAAGGTCAAGGTCATTTCTACTTGGTTCTGTTACAAGGTTTAAGGTTTGCGTTTAACGTTTAACATATCACTCTGCATTCACTATTATGACATTGATTGCTTTCATATTCAGTTTATACATTTAGGAACTATTGGTCATCCATCTACGCATACCACTACACCCGTCCTGACCCTGGGTCAAGTTCAAGGTCATTTCTACTTGGTTCAGTTACAAGGTTTAAGGTTTGCGTTTAACGTTTAACATGTCACTCTGCAGTCACTATTATGACATTGATTGCTTTCATATTTAGTTTATACATTTACAAACTATTGGTCATCCATCTACGCACACCACTACACCCGTCCTGACCCTGGGTCAAGGTCAAGGTCATTTCTACTTGGTTCAGTTACAAGGTTTAAGGTTTGCGTTTAACGTTTAACATGTCACTCTGCAGTCACTATTATGACATTGATTGGTTTCATATTTAGTTTATACATTTACGCACTATTGGTCATCCATCTACGCACACCACTACACTCGTCCTGACCCTGGGGTCAAGGTCAAGGTCAAGATCATCCTAGTTACACTTTGTTTTGAGGCAAAAAATATGGAATTCTGTGCCTTATATATATATATATATATATATATAAAATATTTACTCTTGTGACTTTTCAATACCCTGCATATACATTTTTTTATGGAGAACAAATCTAAATACCACTTTATAAACAGCACCCCTAGGCGAGCTCCATTGTCATCTGACAATTCTTGTAAGGGTTTATACCCTTAGGAACCATTTGTCATCCATCTACGCACACCACTACACCCGTCCTGACCCTGGGTCAAGGTCAAGGTAATTTCTACTTGGTTCTACTTGGTTCAGTTACAAGGTTTAAGGTTTGCGTTTAACGTTTAACATATCACTCTGCATTCACTATTATGACATTGATTGCTTTCATATTTAGTTTATACATTTAGGAACTATTGGTCATCCATCTATGCACACCACTACACCCGTTCTGACCCTGGGTCAAGGTCAAGGTCATTTCTACTTGGTTCAGTTACAAGGTTTAAGGTTTGCCTTTAACGTTTAACATATCACTCTGCAGTCACTATTATGACATTGATTGCTTTCATATTTAGTTTATACATTTAGGAACTATTGGTCATCCATCTGCGCACACCACTACACCCGTCCTGCACCTGGGTCAAGGTCAAGGTCATTTCTACTTGGTTCAGTTACAAGGTTTAAGGTTTGCGTTTAACGTTTAACATATCACTCTGCATTCACTTAGTGACATTGATTGCTTTCATATTTAGTTTATACATTTAGGAACTATTGGTCCATCTACGCACCCCACTACACCCGTCCTGACCCTGGGTCAAGGTCAAGTTATATCAGAGTTATTGCCCCTTTTCTGTCAAAAAATCTTAACTTTTTCGTCACGTTTTCAAATAACTTTTTTTCTACTCAAAGGATTAGATTGAAACTTCTGACAAATGTTTATATCAATGTGTGTGATTGGTTCACAAAAGGGGGATAATCCAAATAATTTTTATATCAGAGTTATTGCCCCTTTTCTGTCAAAAAATTAAATTTTCAAATAACTTTTTTTCTACCCGAAGGATTGGATTGAAACTTCTGACAAATGTTACTTTTTTTTTTATTCGACATCTGTCTGTCTATTTTTTTTTTTATCCGGCGTCTGTCTGTCTGTCTGTCCGTCACACTTTTTTCGTCACGTTTTCAAATAACTTTTGTTCTACTCAAAGGATTAGATTGAAACTTCTGACAAATGTTTTTATCAATGTGTGTGATTGGTTCACAAAAGGGCGATAATCCAAATAATTTTATATCAGAGTTATTGCCCCTTTTCTGTCAAAAATTTAAATTTTCAAATAACTTTTTTTCTACTCAAAGGATTGGATTGAAACTTCTGACAAATGTTTATATCAATGTGTATGATGGGTTCACAAAAAGGGGGATAATCCAAATATTTTTATATCAGAGTTATTGGCCCTTTTCTGTCAAAAATTTAATCTACTCAAAGGATTGGATTGAAACTTCTGACAAATGTTTATATCAATGTGTATGATGGGTTCACAAAAGGGGGATAATCCAAATATTTTTATATCAGAGTTATTGCCCCTTTTCTGTCAAATATTCAAATTACTTTTTTTCTGCTCAAAGGATTGGATTGAAACTTCTGACAAATGTTTATATCAATTTTTGTGATTGGTTCACAAAAGGGGGATAATCCAAATATTTTTTATATCAGAGTTATTGCCCCTTTTCTATCAAAAATTAAAATTTTTCTGACAAGGCGCCGGCAGGTGACACACGTGCTCCGGGGAGCACTCCATTCTAGTTGAACTTAGAATTTTTGTCAAAAGTATTGAAAAGGTGTATTATCTTGCAATAGGTGATACTGTGCGACTTTACCTAATACTTTAACTGTTCTGAAGTAGGCCCTGATATATGATGGCCCTGATAGGCGAGCTATATTGTCCTCCGACAACTCTTGTTTTTCTTTCTTTTAAATACATGTATGTTAACTGTAATGGTACTGTTAAAATGTCATAAATATCTGTGCATGTATCTACGTATGATTTTTTTTCTTTTTCACTTGAGCGCCTAAAATGTCACATTATGTTTACTAACTTTGTCCTCTACATGTCGATATATCTGCATGTAGGAAAAGGTTAAGGAAGTAAATACAACTTGGGTATAAAGCAAAGGTTGAAATATTTCAAATTGTAATCAGCACTTAATCTATTTTATTTATAAATACAAAAACAGAATATGTATTTACATGTTAAACTGCTGTAACTGTATATTAATAGAAATTGTTGTTGGAGCTGTTTTGCATTAAGGTTAGATTTATCAATAAATCAACTAAGTTCCTTGTTGGTTCTTTATGTAAAATTATAAATGGAGCTATATACATGTATAAATTAACGCTTTCCCAAAGGTCATCTGCTGTCGATGTGTTGTTTGTGGAAAAGGTTTAAGAAAAACTGAAAACAATGTAAAAATTGTAAATTGAATATAAAGTTGAAAACACTGTGGGAAAAAGAGAAATTGCTCATTTTCCTCAATTTCTCCTGTTTCAAAATGTTATCAAAGTTAATTCACAGCCTTCGGCATTGGGGGTAAAAGTCATTTGTATGAATTAAGTTGGTATTCACAGCATTCAATAACAAGTCTTGTCATTTGGTCAGTGTTATAACTTATAAGTGATTATAGTCTGAAGTGTGAAAGTCAGATGAATATTTGATAAAAGACTCCGATAATTTGTCTTGACTAATCATTCCCCTTACTATTTTTCTTAGGTCCCTTGATCAACCAGTTAACCCTTTGATTACAACGAATCTGCAGCAGACAACTTTGAAATAACAAAATATTGAAAATCTCAATAAATGACAGTACATGTTCTAATTGAAAATACATTTGAAAACAATGTGAAATTGCTCATCATAAGAAATTGTTCTTATAGCATCATGTTTTCAAAAGTTGTCTGCAATAGAAGCGTTAAAATGTATCTGTTTGTTGGAAAGGCTTAACCCTTTCCCTAATATAGATGCTTTCTGACGCCTTTGCAGCAGACGGCTTTTTGAAAACAGTGTGACAAAAGTAGAAATTGCTCAATATGAGCAATTTCTCTTTTTGACACAATGTTTTCTAATTTTAGTCATAGGTCATCCATTCAATTATAGAGATTTTCTATGTTTTGACAAAATATGTTCAGTCTTCTGCTGCAGAATTATCGTATGAGGGAAAGGCTTAACGAGTATTTGATGGCCTCTGTTTTTATGAAGCACAGTTAATCTTGACAAAGTTTTCTGCTGATGATGCCCTTAATATTTATATTGTCTTTAGGGTATAATTTGATCCTTTCTGTGAGAAAGGTTCAACTTGGTGCATCGAACACTTCGAGAGGATATTTTAATAGGAAATATATTTGCAAGAGTACCATCTGATACACGTTGTATTTTCCATAATGAAAACAGGAAGATTCACACTGTTTGTTACTCTTTTCCAATATGGATTTCCAGGATGAATAATACCAGCAGTATTGGTAATCAAACCAGGATAAATAATACCAGTAGTATTGGTAATCTACCCACCTGGTAGGATAAATAATGCCAGCAGTATTTGTAATCGAACCAGAATAAATAATACCAGCAGTATTAGTAATCTACCCAGGATAAATAATACCAGCAGTATTGGTAATCTACCCAGGATAAATAATACCACTAGTATTGGTAATCTACCCAGGATAAGTAATACCAGCAGTATACGTAATCTACCCAGGATAAATAATACAAGCAGTATTGGTAATCTACCCAGGATAAATAATACCAGCAGTATTGGTAATCTACCCAGGATAGATTAAATACCTGCAGTATTGATAATCTACCTAGGATAAAAAATACCTACAGTATTAGTAATCTACCCAGGATAAATAATACCACTAGTATTAGTAAACTACCCATGATAAATAATACCAGTAGTATTGGTAATCTACCCAGGATAAATAATACCAGTAGTATTGGTAATCTACCCAGGATAAATAATACCACTAGTATTAGTAATCTACCCAGGATAAATAATACCAGTAGTATTAGTAATCTACCCAGGATGAATAATACCAGCAGTTTTAGTAATCTACCCAGGATAAGTAATACCAGTAGTATTAGTAATCTACCCAGGATAAATAATACCACTAGTATTAGTTATCTACCCAGGATAAATAATACCAGTAGTATTGGTAATCTACCCAGGATAAATAATACCAGTAGTATTGGTAATCTACCCAGGATAAATAATACCACTAGTATTAGTAATCTACCCAGGATAAATAATACCAGTAGTATTGGTAATCTACCCAGGATAAGTAATACCAGTAGTATTGGTAATCTACCCAGGATAAATAATACCACTAGTATTGGTAATCTACCCAGGATAAGTAATACCAGCAGTATAAGTAATCTACCCAGGATAAATAATACAAGCAGTATTGGTAATCTACCCAGGATAAATAATACCAGCAGTATTGGTAATCTACCCAGGATAGATTAAATACCTGCAGTATTGATAATCTACCTAGGATAAAAAATACCAGCAGTATAATTAGTAATCTACCCAGGATAAATAATACCACTAGTATTAGTAATCTACCCATGATAAATAATACCACTAGTATTAGTAATCTACCCAGGATAAATAATACCAGTAGTATTGGTAATCTACCCAGGATAAATAATACCACTAGTATTAGTAATCTACCCAGGATAAATAATACCAGTAGTATTAGTAATCTACCCAGGATAAGTAATACCAGCAGTATAAGTAATCTACCCAGGATAAATAATACAAGCAGTATTGGTAATCTACCCAGGATAAATAATACCAGCAGTATTGGTAATCTACCCAGGATAGATTAAATACCTGCAGTATTGATAATCTACCTAGGATAAAAAATACCAGCAGTATAATTAGTAATCTACCCAGGATAAATAATACCACTAGTATTAGTAATCTACCCATGATAAATAATACCACTAGTATTAGTAATCTACCCAGGATAATATTAGTTATTTGGTCTGTTACTGACCCACTACGGAAAAATAGGGGGTCTGTGGAATTTATAGGGGGCGAGGCGTTAGCCGAGTCCCCCTATACATTCAACATACCCCCTATTTTTCAGTAGTGGGTCAGTAACAGACCAAATAACTGATTTATTTCATCGACCACCTTTCATGAGCAAAAAAAAATGATACTCTTTCATTTACATTAACATTTACAATATTTCTAGATGAAATTTACGGGTTTTGGCGCCAAATCACTAGCGTTATGACGTCAAACCGATGACGTGACGTCATTTTCCTAGTATTTGGTCCCAGTATTTTTAAAATTCCTAGTACTAAACCCACTTTAATAATGAAATGAAACAATATCAATTTGTTTTGTTCATGAAAGGTGGTTGATGAAATAAATCAGTTATAAATGGTCTGTTACTGACCCACTAAGGGAAAAAAAAAATTAACAAGCGTAGGACATGCATTATTTTTATACATTCATTGATTTTTTTTTTTTTTCTATGGAAAGGGAAGTTACTTTGCATGATATTCAACTTCGTAGTCGTTATGATATATATATATTGTAAACAAATCGCTGTTAAAAATATCAAGATATTATACAGTATATAGATCTATTTTAACATAGGCAACTGAAAAAAACTTCCAGTCAGCTTGATCTGAGAATAGAAGCCATATTGAATTTACTCACCCCCTATGAAATTTACTCACCCCCTATAGAAATATAGGGGGTGTGCACGTGACAGGCTTTAACCAATGAAATTGCTAGAATTTCGTGGGAGGCGAAATAAATAATACCAGTAGTATTGGTAATCTACCCAGGATAAATAATACCACTAGTATTAGTAATCTACCCAGGATAAATAATACCAGTAGTATTAGTAATCTACCCAGGATGAATAATACCAGCAGTTTTAGTAATCTACCCAGGATAAGTAATACCAGTAGTATTAGTAATCTACCCAGGATAAATAATACCACTAGTATTAGTAATCTACCCAGGATAAATAATACCAGTAGTATTGGTAATCTACCCAGGATAAATAATACCAGTAGTATTGGTAATCTACCCAGGATAAATAATACCACTAGTATTAGAAATCTACCCAGGATAAATAATACCAGTAGTATTGGTAATCTACCCAGGATGAGTAATACCAGTAGTATTAGTAATCTACCCAGGATAAATAATACCAGTAGTATTGGTAATCTACCCAGGATAAGTAATACCAGTAGTACATGTATTAGTAATCTACCCAGGATAAATAATACCACTAGTATTAGTAATCTACCCAGGATAAATAATACCAGTAGTATTGGTAATCTACCCAGGATGAATAATACCAGTAGTTTTAGTAATCTACCCAGGATAAATAATACCAGCAGTTTTAGTTATCTACCCAGGATGAATAATACCAGCAGTATTAGTAATCTACCTAGGATAAATAATACCAGCAGTATTGGTAATCTACCTAGGATAAATAATACCAGCAGTATTGGTAATCTACCTAGGATAAAAAATACCAGCAGTATTGGTAATCTACCAAGGCTAAATAATACCAGTAGTATTGGTAATCTACCCAGGATAAATAATACCAGCAGTATTGGTAATCTACCAAGGCTAAATAATACCAGTAGTATTGGTAATCTACCCAGGATGAATAATACCAGTAGTATTGTTAATGTACCCACCCGGTAGGATAAATAATACCAGCAGTATTTGTAATCTACCCAGGATAAATAATACCAGCAGTATTGGTAATCAACCCAGGATAAATAATACCACTAGTATTGGTAATCTACCCAGGATAAATAATACCACTAGTATTGGTTATCTACCCAGGATAAATAATACCAGCAGTATTGGTAATCTACCCAGGATAAATAATACCAACAGTATTTATCTACCCAGCATAAATAATACCAGCAGTATTGGTAATCTACCTAGGATAAATAATACCAATAGTATTGGTAATCTACCCAGGATAAATAATACCAGCAGTATTGGTAATCTACCCAGGATAAATAATACCAATAGTATTAGTAATCAAACCAGGATAAGTAATACCAGCAGTATTGGTAATCTGCCCAGGATGAATAATACCAGTAGTATTAGTTATCTACACAGGATAAATAATACCAGTAGTATTGGTAATCAAACCAGGATAAATAATACCAGTAGTATTGGTAATCTTCTCAGGAAATGCCAGGATATAATTGAAAAAATGTTTCAAGCGGTGTAAAACACCATTCAAACATGACTGATAAACAAAGTATGATTTAATAATTTCATAAGCCTGCAGAAAGGAATATGAGTCGTTATCGAGTATGATAATTAGTTTTCCTCGTTCTGTATATATAGTAAGATATCTAATTGTTTACTACAATAAAAATATCTAATTTGATGTGTATGATAAGTGACTGATATGATCAGTAACAAGCAGGAAGTTTGTATAAACATACATATATAAACCTGTTATTCTAAAGTAATCAATATTGGTTCTTTTTACTTGCAGACACATTTTGACACATTTGCAGCAAGCTTTTGTAAACATTGCGACAAAAGAAAAATATTTTTCAATAATTACACTTTCATTTATTGAGATTTTCCATACTTTCACAACTGTTGTCTGCTGTTGATATGTTGTATGTCCAGGGAAAGAATTATATTGTATGTAAAACAAATTCTTGTATGACTCAGAATATTACCACCACTGCTTAAATACCCTTTCTGAGATAACCTGACTTTTAAACCGTTTCCCACATACGACAATTCTGCAGCAGACGACTTTGACATATTTTGTAAAAAATAGAAAATCTGTATAAGTGAATGTAGAAAACTCTTTTTTTGACTAATTTCTGCTTTTGTCACTTTGTATTCAAAAAGCCGTCTGCTGCAGAGGCATCAGAAAGCGTCTATATGAGGGAAAGGGTTAACTGGTGAGGGCTGGATGAAAAAAAAAAACCAGGGAGGATTGAAAATTAATAATTAATATATCTTAGCAATTATATAATTATTGAAAATCCCTGTAATTGAAAGTACATTGATATTTCGACTAGTAGAGTTGAAAATGTTGTGGCAAATTTAATTAACCATTTCCCTCTTATAATGCTTTTAGACGCCTCTGCAGCAGACAGCTTTTTGAAAACATAGTAACAAAAGAAGAAATTGCTCCTTTTGCCACAATGTTTCCCACTTTTAGTCATAGGTTATCCATTCAATTATAGAGATTCTCTATTTTTTGACAAAATATGTTCAAAGTCGTCTGCTGCAGAATTGTCGTATGAGGGAAAGGGTTAATAAATTGCTGAATGATTTCTCCTTTAGCCATGCAGGAAGTTTTCTGAAATAATTTGTCGGTTAAATGTTATTGACTGGAAAATTGGCCATGTGAATTGTATTATAAGAAAATTGAAAACCCTTTAATCCTTTCTCAGATATAGGAACATTTTCACACATCTACAGCAGACAACTTTTGAAAACATTGTAGCAAAAAAGAAATTGCTCATAATGAGCAATTTTCTCATTTTCCACAATGTTTCCAACTCTATTCAATACTTATTAGTCGCCGGGCAGAAGCCCGCGACTTATATTTTTAATAGGTTTTCGGAAATCAGACATGGGAGGACGAGTTATTATTAGAAAAAAACAAATTTAAATGTCTTGAACATATTACAATTGCGTTTGTTTAAAAACACTTAGTTAAATGACACATCTAAAATGAACTAAATTATTCCAATGTTTTAACTATGTGCAGTTTCTTTATTTTGACTCACATTTAGTTTTTTTTGTTTAATTTACGAAGACAAAACAGTCCCAGTATTAGCTAGACTGAGGTACTGTATTTTCATATACTACATGTACAACGCGATAACTACAAACCTTTACGTCGCATACTCTCCTTTGTTTACATACGCGCACCTGCTAGCAGCAGACTTATGTGTCAACATCGAGATAAAAATCACGTCAAATTCTCCTTTTAATAGCAATTTTAACTTACTGGATGTTATTTTCATGTTCAAAGAGATGTCTTGATTTGTGAAGAATGCATTTAATAATGTTTATCCATGTATATCTAAAATATGAACTGTTTCTAAGCTAAAACTGTTGATCACGTGACTAGCGAATACCTACTGCGTAGATCAATATCCTTTGCGAATCGGGTCTTTCGTACAAAATTATTTTGTCCTTGACAATTTTAAATGTGTCAATAGATTCCCTACAGGCATTTTGCTTGCGATCTGCGTATTAATTTGTTATGCATCATTGACACAAGGGCGCTCATCATAGTATAATTTCAAAACATGAGTAGTTTGTTATTTTCATTATAAAAAAGGAAGGAAAGAATTACAATAAATTAACATGTTGTAGGCCCGACAATGTAGGGTTCAGTTTATGTTGGTAATTAAGTTTAAAATTATACAACAATTTCAATGATATTTAACTGTTTAGCTAAAATTATATTTCGAGGGTGGTCTAATTTATAAATATTGGACTACATTTTAACATTTGTCAAAGTATGATATAATTAGGATGCCAAGCTAATATCATTTTGAGAAAAAGAGAAAACTCTTGTCTTCCGCGATTTAACCCTTTTCTCATTGTTTTAAAAGTAGATTGCCGCAAAGGTGTCCAATGTCTTTAATAGGGGAAAGGTAAAATGACGTGCTAGCTATTGCAAGCAACTCCTAAATTGTCTGTTTTGTGGTTTTATTGATAAATAATAAAATTCAAATAGCTGACAAACATCTTGAAAAGTGTATGTGGAATTCACAAATCTTATGATTATTCCTTAATGAAAGCACTGTATATAATGATACTTAAAGACTAATGATTGGCAAGATTACTCATTTCCATTACTGTTTATGATCAATAATTAGTTGGCTGGGTGTATGGTCAACCTACCTTAGAATGGAGATTGATCATAAACAATGAAAGGCTTCAATTATATTTCAATGAAGGACATTCACTTTGTTGACATCACTGCAGTATGGATTTCCGACGACATTGATGCATTGCATCAACTTTCTCTTGTATTTTCATTTATAGAGATTTTCAATATATTTTACTGAATGTTTTCAATCTCGTCTACACAGATGTTTTGTATGTTGGAAAGGTTTAATTATTACCAGGAAATTGTAAATAAATAGAAAATTGAAAGAACACTTTATTACAGAATTCTAAATATTGTGGGAGAAACTGTTTGCTTTAACCCTTTCCCTCATACGGCAATTCTGCAGCAGACGACTTTGAACGTATTTTGTCAAAAAATAGAAAATCTCCTTAATTGAATGGATAACCTATGACAACAAGTGGAAAACATTGTGGCAAAAGGAGAAATTGCACGTTTTGTGCAATTTCTTCTTTTGTCACTATGTTTTCAAAAAGCCGTCTGCTGCAGAGGCGTCAGAAAGCGTCTATATGAGGGAAAGGGTTAAGCAGTGTATCTGTTTTCCTCAATGTTTTCGAAAAATATCTCCTTCATATAGCTACAGGCATCAAATTTTGTTTTTATCAGGGAGAGACTGACATTTCACAACACACAATCACCAATCTATGTTATGAACATGTAATGTACCATTACAATATACTTTGAATTTTCCTTAGGGCATTTGAACTGTTAACTTAGATATAAAAACGTCTTATATCATAAAAGTGGTTAGTCCTCCATCCCAATATTATGCTTTCCAGTTAAATGATGGTTGCTATTGTTATGCTGTTTAACCCTTTCCCTCATATAGACACTTTTCGACGCCTCTGCAGCAGACGGCTTTTTGAAAACAGTGTGACAAAAGAAGAAATTGCTCAAAACAAGCAATTTCTTCTTTTGCCACAATGTTTTCCACTTTTAGTCATAGGTCATCCATTCAATTATAGAGATTTTCTATTTTTTGACAACATATGTTCAAAGTCGTCTGCTGCAGAATTGTCATATGAGGAAAAGGGTTGAAAAACCTCCTGCAACTGAGGCGGAAGTTCTATGAGCAGGACCAATCAATACAAACCTTAATTGTAGTTTGATAATGATCATGAAAGTGTTATTTATAAGATCATCATAGCTAGATATTATTTCTTGTTTAACCCTTTTCCACATACAACAAATCTTCACCAGATGACTTTGCAAACAACCCGGCAAAAATGTGAAAAAAACTCCATAAATGAGAGTTAAATTATTTAACAGTCTTGTCAGAGTTCAAACATTGTGGCAAAAAGAGAAATTTCTCATTTTTAGCAATTTTTCCAATTGTCACCATGTTTTTTCAAAATGTTTGTCTGCTGCAGAGGTGTCTGAAAGCCAGTCAAGCTTATGTCAATCAAGGTAAATTGTCTTTTGTGTCTGTGTGTGTGCTTTAAATTGAAATTCACAACTTCTCCTCTGTAACCACTGGGACAACTGGCATGAAGCTTCACATTCTCTCATTGTCCTCACCTTAATTTGTTCAATTGTTTCAGATCCATTAAAATTTCTGGTTTTTATGCATGGCCGCTTAAAGAAAAAAACTAAAAAAAATCTTCTCCTTGGAAGGAATCAACCAATTTTTAAATAATTTTGAAGAGTAATTCCTTGGGTGACCCTTTATTAGATTCCTTCGAGCCATGTTGATTGGTCTAAAACCTTGGCCGCCAGGAGGTCAGGGTCTGTTTACCATCTATTCCAGGCTTTTAAAAATTTGCGTCTGCATGTTAAAAAGGGTTATCAACAGATCTGAGTGAGTCAGTGACATAAGTTTACAAAGAGGTAACCACACATCGAGGGCTTGGCATGATACGTTTGTAAAATTGGTATTTTTTTACCAAGGTTAATCACCTCTCCATAAAGTCTTTATAAGTGTTGAATCATTATGTCTCCCCCATTACATGGGGGTGACATATTGTTTTTGCCCGTTCCGTCCATCCTTCCGTCCTTCCGTCCTTCCGTCTGTCACACTTGTTTCCGCTCAATAACTGAAGAACGCTTGGGTGTAGGAACTTCATACTTGGTATGCAGGTTGGTCATGACCAGTAGCTGACCCCTATTGATTTTGATAACAGAAGGTCAAAGGTCAAGGTCATGGTGACCTTGTGAGGTAAAAAATGGTTTCCGCTCAATAACTGAAGAACGCTTTGGCCGAGGAACTCCATACTTGGTATGCAGGTTGGCCATGCCCAGTAGAAGACCCTATTAATTTTGAGGTCAAAGTCAAGGTCACAGTGACAATGAGCTGAAACATTGTTTTTGCTTAATAACTGTAGAATGCTTTGGCCATGGAAGTTAATACTTGGTGTGCAGGTTGTTCACCACCAGTATATGACCCCTATTGATTTTGAGGTCACTAGCTTAAAGGTCAAGGTCATGGTAACCTTCAGCTGAAAAATGGTTTCCTCTCAATAACTAAAGAATGCTTATGTTGAGGAACTTCATACCTGATGTGCAGGTTGGTCCTAACCAGTAAATGACCTTTATTGAATTTGTTTGATTTTAAGGTCAAATGTCGAAGGTCACGGTAACCTTCAGCTGAAAAATGTGTTTTACTCAATAACTCAAGAAGGCTTATACCCAGGAACTTCATACTTTGTGTGCAGCTTGGTCCTAACCTGTAGATGACCCCTACTGATTTTGATGTCAGTAGGTCAAAGGTCAAGGTCGCGGTGACCTTTGGCTGAAAAATGGTTTCCGCTCAATAACTGAAGATTGCTTGGGCCCAGGAACTTCATACTTGGTGTGCAGGTTGGTCACAAGGTCATGGTATCAATAAATGAGGATTGTCACTCACAGTTGCTTCATCTCCAGTCCAAAACTAAAAAATTCATCTCCATCATTTCTTTTCCTCCCCGACGACCACACAAATGGGGAGACAAGCGCTTTTTCAAAAAAGCAATCTCTAGTTTTTCTTTGTAAATGGAAATTTAGGTGCCATTGCTCGTTCTAAGCAATGGCACCTAAATGTGCATTATTTACAAAGGGGTCAAAATTGCCCCTAAACCAGGAATTTCAAAATAGGTTTTTAGGTTACAACCGTTTCACGCCAAACCCTCGACTGTGTTGACAAGATGTGGTTACACACCTACAACCCTTTCCCACATACAACAAATTTGCAGCCGCCTGAACTTTAAACGTATTTTGTAAAAAATATGGAAAATCTCCATAATTGAATGGATAACCTATGACAAAAAGTGGAAAACATTGTGGCAAAAGGAGAAATTGCACGTTCTGTGCAATTTCTTCTTTTGTCACTATGTTTTCAAAACGCCGTCTGCTTTAACCCTTTCCCACGTACAACAAATCTGCAGCAGCCAACTTTGAAAACATATTGGCAAAAACGTGAAAAAAAAGCTCTATAAATGATGTTTAGATCATTGAATAAAGTTGAAAACATAAGTGACAAACGGAGATATTGCTCCTCACAAGCAATTCCTCCTTTTGCCACAATGTTTACAAAAATCATCCGTGGCAGAGGCATCAGTAAGTGTCTGTATGTGGGAAAGAGTTAATTAAGTGCAAAACTCTGCCATTTTTCCAGATAAGCTTGTATTCTAAACCCTTTCATTTAACCCTTTCCCTCATATAGAAATGACCAATAATGAACCATTTTCCTTTCCCTACAATGTTTTTTCAACTTTATTCAATTGTTCCTTCATTTATAGTTTCTAATTTTTACTAAACAATTTACAAAGTTGCCTGTTGCAGGTTTGTTTACAGTTTACCTAAGGGTGAATGGTTAACCGGATATTTTCTCTACCAATCCCTGCTTAACCCTTTCCCTCATATAGATGCTTTCTGATGCCTCTGCAGCAGACGGCTTTTTGAAAACATAGTGACAAAAGAAGAAATTGCACAAAACGTGCAATTTCTCCTTTTGACACAATGTTTTCCACTTTTAGTCATAGGTTATCCATTCAGTTATAGAGATTTTCTATCTTTTGATAAAATAAGTTCAAAGTCGTCTGCTGCAGAATTGTCGTATGAGGGAAAGGGTTAATTAGCATACACTCATTCTTTAACCCCCATACACATACAACACAACTGCAACTGAGTGAGACAACTTTGGAAACATGTGGACAAAAATATGGAATCTCTGTAAATGAGGGTATATTTACTGGAAACAGTTGAAAAACATTGTGGCAAAAGGAGAATTTGCTAGATTTTAGCAATTTCTTCTAATGTCGCCATGTTTTCAAAAATCCATCTTCTGCAGAGGCATCAGAAAGCGTCTATATGAGGGAAAGGGTTAATATACTTTGAAACGTATAGGCAAAACTATGGAGCATCTCCTATTAATTTATGACAGTTATTGAAAAGTTGAAAAAAATATTAATCTAAAGACTGCCGATGTGTCAAAATGCATTTACATGAGGGAAACGATTAACCTACAAACAATCAGAAAGTGGTGTTACTCCCTGTAATTTGAGATAAAACATGCTATTGCCTGTAATTTTGTCATAATATTGTGATAAACTGATTGATGTATGCTTTCTTTGTGATAGCCCTTAGTATGCAGATTTTTTTGTGGTCTGCTTCAACGCTGAAATATACTGTACCAACATCGAGGAGTTTACTTGCATTCTTTAAACCTTCCTAGGTACAGGCAGGGTGAGTGTATTAATTTAATACACTCACCCTGGTACAGGCGACAATTGACATGATGCAATTGCAGCAGTCAACTTTTGAAAGCATTACAGGAAAATATCCAACAATGTTCATAATCATACTTTTCAATTTTCAAGATCTTTTTATTTTTTCCTCAGATTTTTTCAAAGCAATTATTAGTCGCCGGGCAGAAGCCCGCGACTTCTATTTTTAATAGCTTTTCGGAAATCACATGGGAGGGCGGCTTATTATTAGAAAGAAACAAATCTAGATGATTTGAACATATTACAATTGTGGTTGTTTACGAACACTAATAAATGACACATCTAAAATGAAATAAATATTCCGATTTTTTAATGTTTGCAGTTTTTTTTATTTCACTCGCATTTAAGTTTTTTGTCTTATTTACGAAGACAAAAGTGGTCCCTTCAAGACGTGAACCAACACCCCCTAATGCAGACTCTTATGTGTCATCATTGAGGTCAATTTCGGATTCTCCTTTTAATAGCAATTTTAACTTACTAAATGTTGTTTTCATGTTCAAAGAGATGTCTTGATTTGTGTAGAATTCATTTAATAATGTTAATCCATGAATATCTAAAGTAGGAACTGTTTCTAAGCTAAATATAGACCCTATTCTGTTGTGTAGTTTCGTGACCTTTAACATCGATTTTCGCGCATGCGCATTTCGATATGAAAAAGCGAGTGATATTATTTTATTTTAGACAAGTACAAGACGAATGTTTGACGCAAAGCGTCAAAGAGAAGCCGCAATATTTCGTTGTACATGTAGAAATAAGAAAAAAAGAACATTTTTAAATCCACAAACAATAGAACAATTTAAACTGTAGACGGTAATGCTGATATATTTCTCCTTTTGAAGACTTTTGTTTTCTTCAAATTACCTCCCTTTAAAGCAATACCAGGATATTTACCTTGTGATTCGAATAAGATTGACAAACATTGAAATTATATGAATGAATACTATTATTTAAATAAGTAACAACAGCAAGATTAAATTTAAGCCAAGATAAATGTGTACACATTTCGTTAATTTTTTATAGATACCCTAATGCATAGGTATTTATATAAACTTTATAAGCAAATGTTTGAATAGACTAAGGAAAGTCAAGAATACATAAATAAATCAATGCAGTCTTTTCCGGCGACATTGATGCCTTGCATCAACTTTCTCTTGTATATATATATAAATAACACTAAACATTTCTGGTAAATCGTTTACTGTTTACCTGATATGATCATGTTGGAGTGTTCTTCTTTGCAGCTATTTGTCCTGATGACACAATGTTTCCAAAAGTTGTCTGCTTCATTATGCCTCAAAATGTTTCTGCATTTAGGAAAGGGTTAACCCTTTCCCTCATATAGACGCCTCTGCAGCAGATGGCTTTTCGAAAACATAGTGACACATTTAATTATAGAGATTTTCTATTTTAATTTTGACAAAATTTGATTAAAGTCGTCTGCTGCAGAATTCTCGTATGAGGGCAAGGGTTAAGGAGGAAAGATGTAGCATCTGCTATAGCTATTTAAAATGTATCTCTATTTTACTTGAAAGGGACAGTGAAACATTATAATAACTCTTCACTTTAATTCTGTCCTGATGTGATGAATTAAGATTTGTCTGCTTTGAATATTTGAGTCTTATTAAATGTTTTATAAAAAAATCTGAAGTGTTATTGCAATACTGCTGACAACATGGTGGAGAAAGGAAGATTTGCTTGTCCAACAATTTTTTCGGATTAACCCCCCCTTTCCCACTTACAACAATTTGGCAGCAGACGACTTTGAAATCTGTAAGTGTAATAAGGGAAAATCCCTATAGATGAAGGTGTTATCAGTGAATATAATTAAAAAAATTGTGGCAAAAGGGGAAATTGCTCATGATGATCGAGCAATTTCTTCTTTTGTCCCAATGTTTTTCGAAACTTGCCTGCTGTATAGAGGCATCAAAACATGTCTATATGAAGGAAAGGGTTAAGTAACAGTTAATAAATGTCTGTTGCAAACTTAAGTGAAAGACTATTGAATTGTCCAATGACATTCTGAGGTAAAGGTTTATGAAGGAAGTTTAACTCCAACAGGACAACTTGTACAGTAAGGCCTAAACATGGTTTAATGTGACAGAACAAGGCAGAACATCATGTTTCCTTTCTTTTGAACTGATGGCCTGAATCACTTGTGATTAGCATTGAATGTTTCCTGTAGTGAAGACTAGCCCACAGTTTGTTGGTATCAGAGGAAACTGTTGTAACTTCAACTTTACCCAGATGAATTTTGAGGCATGATAAGACTGTAGCGGAAGGCATTTGAAAACATGATACGATATATGTAGCAGAAAGTGAAATTGCTTGCTTTGATCAAAATACACCTTAATAATGTCAATATATTTAACTGAATGTTTTCAATCTCGTCTACGCAGATGTTTTGTATGTTGGAAAGGTTTAATTATTACCAGGAAATTGTAAATAAATAGAAAATTGAAAGAACACTTTATTACAGAATTCTAAATATTGTGGGAGAAACTGTTTGCTTTAACCTTTTCCCTCATACGGCAATTCTGCAGCAGACGACTTTGAACGTATTTTGTCAAAAAATAGAAAATCTCCATAATTGAATGGATAACCTATGACAACAAGTGGAAAACATTGTGGCAAAAGGAGAAATTGCACGTTTTGTCTGCTGCATCTTTTTTTGTTTTCATCTCTATTCAATTATCATGCTTAACCCTTTCCACCTGCAGACACATTTTAAGCAGCAGATGACTTTTGGCCACAAGCCGAGCCCCGGAAGCTCAGTCGGTAGCGATGCGGGCTGTCAATCCAGGGGATGCGAGTCCGAATCCCGGCTCGGCCAACTTTCTTTCCGAGAATTGACAAAAGTCAATGCGACATGCGTCATTTGTCTTCCACCAATGGGCTAAGTCTATGTGGAAAAGCAGCCAGTTGCCTGGGAAGATTGTTGTGTGGAGTACTGGTGTGAGAAAACCAGGAAATGCATGAGAAGGTGAACTGGCCGCCGTGATATAACTGAGAAATTGTTAAAAACGGCGTTGTCGTGCAAAATCCAAATCAATCAATTAATCCTTTGGCCACAATGTTTTCAACTTTATTTAATAATTAAGCTATCTTTCATTGAGATTTTTCAGGTTTTTGTCACTATGTTTTCAAAGTCGTCTGCTGCGGATTTGTTGTATGTGGGAAAGGGTTAATTATGTTCTTTAAGAATTTTCATGTTTTTGCCAAGTATTTTTCAGAGTTGTCTGCTGTATATTTATTATATATGTTGGAAAGTTTTAACCCTTTCCCACATACAGCAAATCTGAAACAGATGACATTGAAAACATCTAGATGAAATCACGGAAAATCACTATAAATGAAGGTATAATTACTGAACAAAGTTGAAAACATTGTGGCAAAAGGAGAAATTTCTCGTTTTGAGCAATTTCTCCTTTTGTCACAATGTTTTCAAAGAAAGTCTGCTGCAGAGGCGTCAGAAAGTGTCAATATGTTGGAAAGTGTAAAACAAAATGAAGTTTCTTTATTGGCAATTTCTCCTTGGACCACATTGTTTTCCTGAGTTTCATAATACATGTATGCATATATATATATATATATATATACATGTAGTTCGGTGAATTATTTCTGAACAAATTTTACTGCATCTTGTTTAGATATGCAGAAGACTTTAACCCTCATCCCGCTTATTAATTGAACCTCATTTTGTTGACATTCCTGCACAATTATTATGGAGTAGATCTACTTTCACTTTCCTGCACAAATATTATGGAGTAGATCTACTTTCCTGCACAATTATTATGGAGTAGATCTACTTTCACTTTCCTGCACAAATATTATGGAGTAGATCTACTTTCCTGCACAATTATTATGGAGTAGATCTACTTTCACTTTCCTGCACAAATATTATGGAGTAGATCTACTTTCCTGCACAATTATTATGGAGTAGATCTACTTTTACTGCAGATTGATAAATTGCAAAAATAAGCAATTCCTACTGTTGCCACAATATTTTGATTAATAATAATTATCCATCAGAATTTCCAGCTTTTACAATTTCTATCCTCTGATGTATAGTTTTCAAAGCAGGATAAGTCTAAATATGTCCTATCTGTTAAAAGGATAGGTTAATGTATGGTAAATTGAAGAAAATAATATTATTATACCCCCGGTTCCGAAGGAAAGGGGGGGTATACTGTTTTACCCATGTCCGTCCTTCCGTCCTTCCGTCCTTCCGTCCTTCCGTCCATCCGTCCGTAACACTTTCGTTTCCGGGCTATTTCTCTGCAACCGCTTTTTGGAATTTGATGAAACTTCATAGGAAGGATCACCACCAAGTGTAGATGCGCATATCGTGTTTGCGTTCCGGTTGGATTATTTTTCACGGAGTTATGGCCCTTTACCCCTATGTATGACTAAATTCATTTCCGGGCTATTTCTCTGCAACCGCTTTTTGGAATTTGATGAAACTTCATAGGAAGGATCACCACCAAGTGTAGATGCGCATATCGTGTTTGCGTTCCGGTTGGATTATTTTTCACGGAGTTATGGCCCTTTACCCCTATGTATGACTAAATTCATTTCCGGGCTATTTCATTGCAACCACTTTTTGGAATTTGATTAAACTTCATAGGAAGGATCACCACCAAGTGTAGATGCGCATATCGTGTTTGCGTTCCGGTTGGATTATTTTTCACGGAGTTATGGCCCTTTACCCCACCATCAGGCTATGTATGACTAAATTCATTTCCGGGCTATTTCTCTGCAACCGCTTTTTGGAATTTTATGAAACTTCATAGGAAGGATCACCACCAAGTGTAGATGCGCATATCGTGTTTGCATTCCGGTTGGATTATTTTTCACGGAGTTATGGCCCTTTACTCCACCATCAGGCTATGTATGACTAAATTTATTTCCGGGCTATTTCTCTGCAACCGCTTTTTAGCTCGCCAGTACGAAGTACAGGAGAGCTTATGTGTTACCCCCGGCGTCGGCACCGTCGGCACCGTCGGCGGTGGCGTAGACACCTAGGTTTAAGGTTTGTGTTTAAGGTTTTCATTTGGGTTTTAAGGGTTTATACCTTTAGGAACCATTTGTCATCCATCTACGCACACCACTACACCCGTCCTGACCCTGGGTGAAGGTCAAGATAATTTCTACTTGGTTCTACTTGGTTCAGTTACAAGGTTTAAGGTTTGCGTTTAACGTTTAACATATCACTCTGCATTCACTATTATGACATTGATTGCTTTCATATTTAGTTTATACATTTAGGAACTATTGGTCATCCATCTACGCACACCACTACACCCGTTCTGACCCTGGGTCAAGGTCAAGGTCATTTCTACTTGGTTCAGTTACAAGGTTTAAGGTTTGCGTTTAACGTTTAACATATCACTCTGCAGTCACTATTATGACATTGATTGCTTTCATATTTAGTTTATACATTTAGGAACTATTGGTCATCCATCTGCGCACACCACTACACCCGTCCTGCACCTGGGTCAAGGTCAAGGTCATTTCTACTTGGTTCAGTTACAAGGTTTAAGGTTTGCGTTTAACGTTTAACATATCACTCTGCATTCACTATTATGACATTGATTGCTTTCATATTTAGTTTATACATTTAGGAACTATTGGTCCATCTACGCACCCCACTACACCCGTCCTGATCCTGGGTGAAGGTCAAGTTATATCAGAGTTATTGCCCCTTTTCTGTCAAAAAATCTAACTTTTTCGTCACGTTTTCAAATAACTTTTTTTCTACTCAAAGGATTAGATTGAAACTTCTGACAAATGTTTATATCAATGTGTGTGATTGGTTCACAAAAGGGAGATAATCCAAATAATTTTATATCAGAGTTATTGCCCCTTTTCTGTCAAAAAATTTAATTTTCAAATAACTTTTTTTCTACCCAAAGGATTGGATTGAAACTTCTGACAAATGTTACTTTTTTTTTTATTCGACGTCTGTCTGTCTATTTTTTTTTTATCCGGCGTCTGTCTGTCTGTCTGTCCGTCACACTTTTTTCGTCACGTTTTCAAATAACTTTTGTTCTACTCAAAGGATTAGATTGAAACTTCTGACAAATGTTTTTATCAATGTGTGTGATGGGTTCACAAAAGGGCGATAATCCAAATAATTTCATATCAGAGTTATTGCCCCTTTTCTGTCAAAAATTTAAATTTTCAAATAACTTTTTTTCTACTCAAAGGATTGGATTGAAACTTCTGACAAATGTTTATATCAATGTGTATGATGGGTTCACAAAAAGGGGGATAATCCAAATATTTTTATATCAGAGTTATTGGCCCTTTTCTGTCAAAAATTTAATCTACTCAAAGGATTGGATTGAAACTTCTGACAAATGTTTATATCAATGTGTATGATGGGTTCACAAAAGGGGGATAATCCAAATATTTTTATATCAGAGTTATTGCCCCTTTTCTGTCAAATATTCAAATTACTTTTTTTCTGCTCAAAGGATTGGATTGAAACTTCTGACAAATGTTTATATCAATTTTTGAACTTGAACTTAGAATTTTTGTCAAAAGTATTGAAAAGGTGTATTATCTTGCAATAGGTGATACTGTGCGACTTTACCTAATACTTTAACTGTTCTGAAGTAGCAGTTACTGGCCCTGATATACGATGGCCCTGATAGGCGAGCTATATTGTCCTCCGACAACTCTTGTTGGAATTTTATGAAACTTCATAGGAAGGATCACCACCAAGTGTAGATGCGCATATCGTGTTTGCGTTCCGGTTGGATGATTTTTCACGGAGTTATGGCCCTTTACCCCACCATCACATATGTCTTTCAAAACATGAGCGGGGGTATCACTAGTGAGCAGTAGCTCACATATTTCTTGTTGGCTATAGCTGATGCCTGACAGAGTCCCAGATAAAGAGGAGTTCCTCGCATACAACAAATCTACAGCAGACAGCTTTGAAAATAATCTCGGTTAAAATCTCATACATGACAGTTTAATTATTGAATAGATTTGAATCAATGTTGTTTTCAAAGCAGACTATATATATATATTATTCTGAAAATAACATAAACATTGTTGGAGGGAAAGGGTTAACAGATCTTTTACCCATCCGGATATTTCTTATAACTCAGTTAACCCTTTCCCTCATATAGACGCTTTCTGACGCCTCTGCAGCAGACAGCTTTTTGAAAACATAATGACAAAAGAAGAAATTGCACGAATCGTGTATTTTTTCCACTTTTTGCCATAGGTTATCCATTCAATTATGGAGATTTTCTATGTTTTGACAAAATATGTTCAAAGTCGTCTGCTGCAGAATTGTCGTATGAGGGAAAGGGTTAAACTCTATATTTTAAGTACTTAAAATATATATCCACAACATGGTGCTTACAGATCAAATATAGTTTTAAGAACATAAACTACACACCTTATTTAGAACCCTGACACAGATTTATCCCTTTCCCAGCTACAGATGCATTTTGACGCAATAGCAGCAGACGACTTTTGAAAATTTTGCTCATGATGTCACTATGTTTCCAAAGTCGTCTGCTGCAGATTCTTGGTATTAGGCAAAGGGTTAAATGTCTTACATCTCTATCATTCTAGGTTCACTGGTTTGAACAACAAAAGATAGTATCAAGGAAGAAGAGAGACTTCCAAGAAATGCCCCATGACTTTGAAGCACTGGGCAATGTGGTAGCAGGACCCAGTAGACATGAGTATACACGGGAAACCAAGAGAGAAATGCCAGACTTGAAGTTTAATGATCCACTATATCAAAAGATGTGGTATTATGTAAGTATATGAACCCATTAATTTGTTTACCAAGAGGCACTCTGCAAAAACCAACCTTACGGCAATTGCCACTAATGTGGAGATAGATCAGCCATTACATATGCCCAGTCTGATCTGGCTCTGCACTGTTCCCTTATAAGTCATAAAGGGTTTCAAGAGACAATTCTTTAACTCTTTCCCACATGCAGCAACTCTGCAGCAGACGACTTTGAAAACATAGTGATAAAAGCCTGGAAAATCTCCATAAAAGATAGCTTAATTGTTAAATAAAGTTGAAAACATTGTGACCAAAGGAGAAATCATCTGATGATGAGCATTTTTCACCTTTGGTCACAACGTTCTAAAAAGTCCTCTGCTGCTATTGCGTCAAAATGCGTCTGCAGGTGGGAAAGGGTTAAACCAGTATCCATTTGGATCCATGGCATTATTTTCCATACATGTAAGAATTGTGTTGGTCTTTGGCAGAGAACAGCTTAAATGTTTATGATTAACCTTTTTCCACATGCAGATCTTCAGCATACATCAACATCATCATCAGCTTTTGAAACTACAGTGGCAAAAGAGACACTGCTCCTGATGAGCAATTTCTCTTTTTGCCACAATGTTAATTATATTTTCGATCATCTACAGATATTATTACATGTTTTCAAAGTCATCTGCTGCGGAATTTGTCGTATGTTGGAAAGGGTTAATCATGTCTGATTTTCCCCTTCAATTATAAAAAAAGGAAATCTAAAACATTTTCTTTGAAAGTTACTCATTACACAAATTAAATTCCTTCTTTGTTTCCATCTATATCAACTAGTTTCAACCTCAAATTGTCAGACTTTCTTGAGTTTTAAAGGTAGAACACCCTATATAATTGAAAAGAGTTTGTAACCTCTCAGCTTTAAAATAATCCAAAGAAAATGGAAGAAAAAATTTACCCTTTGAAAATGGTTACCGTTCATTTTGAACAAAAGCTGGCTAGGTCGAAACTGTTTTTTAAAATTCACTATTATATACTTTCACTTTCAAACAAGGTCAAAATACTAAAAAAAATTCAAATCAAACATTTCAAGTGCATAATACATAATTTACAATGAATTTAAACTCAATAACATAATTATTCAATGCATTCTGGTGAAGTTATACACTAATTTTTACACAAATAAAGGTTTTTTTCAGGGACTATTTGGCTGTAAATCGGCATTGCAGCCGATGTATTTGGCGGAATTTGACCAATATCTTGTGCATGTTGCCAATTATAACAATTTAAATTCTTCTGTCATGAAAACGGCTGTAAAAAATATTGTAGCATCTCTTTAATGGACAGTGTGATTTTTATACAGAACTGAAAACACTGTGGAATTTCTTTTGAGAAAAGTCTCATTTTCCACATTGTTGTTAAAATGTTCAGCTGCAATAGAATTAGCACTTATTTTCTATTTACTTGACATCTTGAGATATATCTATCAAATCTTTTAATCTGAATTTCAGTGCATTTTGTAATTTTCCATGTCATTTTAGATTAGAATTGTAGCAAAAAGGAAACCATTATTTTTGACAAGCTATATTTTTTCTCCAAAATGCTTTTTATGGTGTCTGCTGTCATTAAGGGCGATGGGCAGGGATTACATGTGTTAACGCCATTTTGATGACATAAAACTGTTGCATAAAAAATGTGACATATCTCCATTTTCCCTTTAATCTGACATAAATAAACATTTCGATAAAATAACATGAGTTTTGACTGTTTGTCAAGAAAAGCTTTTTTTTGTGTACATAAATCATCTTATTAGATGCACAAAATGGGTGGAACAAACTGAAGTGTTGTACTGACATGACAGGCTCTTAAATATGATGTAAACTGTTTTGAGTTAAAGTAGTGTAAACCACTCCAACATACATACATTAATTACATGCATTTGACACCCCTGCAATGCCTCTTTTTTAATGGACTTTTGTCACAGGAAAATATACCTTCTGAGTTGTGATATTTGCAGTCTGATGTGGTTCTGTACTGTCCTTCATCAATTAAAAAGAGAATTCTTTATTTTTCAATAGAAATAATTAACCCTTTACCTCATCGACGATTTCTGAAGCCTGAAAATATTCTGACAAAAGAAGAAATTACTTAGAATGTTTTAGACTTCATTCAATAATTGTGAGTTCCCATATTTTTAGCTCAAGGTTACTGTGGTCGCTCCTTTGTCTGTTGTCTGTCCATCAACATCATTTCCTGTGTAACCAGTTGGTCAATTGGAATGAAACTTCACAGAAAGCATCTTCTCAATGTCCTCACAAAAAAATTCCTTCAATTCTTTTTCATTTGTGCAGAATTCTGATTTCCTTGGCAACAGAAAAAGAAAAAAAATCCTCCCAAACCGGTTGGTAGTAAAAACTTAAATGTCCCCCTCCAAAATAATCATACATTAGTATTAGCACTAGTATTAACTTACCTGAACGCAAAATAAGCCATGTGGAGTTATGGCCCCTTAATTAACAAAAAATGTCGTTTGTTGCTGTTTCCGTGCAATAACTGCCACAAATGTGAACCGTTAATACATGTTCAATAAAAAGTCTACTGACATGTTTAAACCTAACCTCAACATTTTCCTACAATATTTCCTGCAAGCGGGGGATAAAATTTTCATGAATTTGCTTGTTGTACAAAATTTCCTGCAGATATTTTCAAAGCAAATATTCCTAAAAATTTCATATCAGATAAAAAGTTAATCCTTTCCTGTAACATCCGAAGTAGCTGCTGCAGATGGCTTTGAAAACATCTAGGGGAATCTCTATGAATGAAAAATGCAATTGTAGAATAGAGAATAAAATATATAGCTATATATATATAAGCAAAAATATGGAAAATCTCTATAAATCAGGCATGGTAATTAATTAAAGTTGAAAGCATTGTGGAAAGAAGAGAAACTGCTCATGTTATTCATTTTGCCACAATGTTTTCAAAAATTGTAAGCTACAGTTGCATAGAAATGCGTATACACAATTAGGAAAATGTTAAATTCATTAAATACAAGATTCAATTGAAATATTTCTATTTTCAGAATGGGGGCGGTTTGAATCATACAGACATGAATGTGATGGGTGCCTGGAAGAGAGGGGTCACAGGGAAGAATGTTGTTATAACCATTCTAGACGATGGGATAGAACGGACACACGATGATCTCAAAGACAATTATGTAAGTTGGATTCTACTTAGTTGCAATAAACCTCATTCCTTGTTAACTCTTTCCCACATTAAAAAATGCTCTCAGAATCCTCTGCAGCAGATAACTTTTGAAAACATTGTGAAATCATGTGCAATTTCACCATTTGCCACAATGTTTTCAACTCGATTTAATAATTAAACTGTCATAAATGGAGATGTTTTCAAAGTCATCTGCTACAGTTTTGTTGTATGTGGGAAGGGTTAAATAGCCTGCTTAGTGCACAGTGCTCAAGGGGATCTTTTTCAGTTGTCCATTAACATAATGTTTCATAATGACATCACACAAACACTTTTTTTGCTGCTGTCTTCCTGACTAGTTCAATCCAGTCTGGGTCGCTACACAAGATGGCATCTTTACCAAAATTAAATACCCCATTTTATATTATTTCACTCATTCTCCTCAGGTTTTTTTTACCAAAAATTGATCAAGCTTATCTGCACTAATGCACACTGAATGCTAGAGCTAGAAATGAAAAATCTTTCTATAACATAAATTAATTTGTTTTTAGCTATACTGGCCAAAGGCCAGAAGAGCTTATGCCGTGGCATGGTGTCCATCGTCTGTCTGTGCGTGTGTCTGTGAGTCCGTAAATAATTGCTTGTGAACGTGATACAGTCTTCAGTTTTGATTGTATCTCAATCAAACTTATACAGTAGTTAGATATTCATGAGAGCTCGGTTCCTTTCGCAAACCAGCCAGATCTACCCATGCAAGACTGGATTATGACCCTTTAAATTGTCAAAATTGCTATAATAGAGCTTGTGAACACAATAGAAGGTCCATTTAATATCTGATCTTCACCAAACTTAGATAGTAGTTAAATATTGATAAGAGCTTGGTTCCTTTTGAAAACCAGCCAGATGTGCCGTTGCATGACTGGAATATGGCCCTTGAAGTTGTCAAAATTGCTATAATACAGCTTGTGAACGCGATAAAGTCATCAGTTTTGATTGATGATTTTGATTTGATTGTATCTCCATCAAACTGATACAGTAGTTAGATATCCATGAGAGCTTGGTTCCTTTCGCTAACCAGCCAGATCCGCCCATGCAAGACTGGATAATGGCCCTTGAAATTGTCAAAATTGCTATAAAACAGCTTGTGAACACAATAGAGCCTCCATTTACTGTTTGATCTTCCCCAAACTTAGACAGTAGTTAAATATTGATGACAGCTTGGTTCCTTTTGCAAACCAGCCAGATCCGCTTATGCAAGGCTGGATTATGGCCCTTGAATTTGCCAAAATTGCTATAATAGAGCTTGTGAACACAATAGAGCCTCCATTTACTATCTGATCTTCACCTAACTTAGTTAGTAGTTAAATATTGATGAGATCTCGGTTCCTTTCGAAAACCAGCCAGATGTGCCCTTGCATGACTGGATTATGGCCCTTAAAATTGTCAAAATTGCTATAATACAGCTTGTGAACACAATAGAGCACCCATTTACTATCCGATCTTCACTGCTCTGGATTGAAAATTACCAAAGAACCATCAAAGTTGAGCATAGGCCCTCATGGGCCTCTTGTTTGATTTAGTTGCTGTTCTGATTTCCATTGACAAAATGACAACATGATCTTAAAAGAGAACATTTTTATGTTGACATCCAAACTGATTGTCTGGTTTTAAAATATTTTTACAGTAATGATTGTTGGATGACATTTGACCAAATGTACTGATCAAACCTTAACCTTTATTCACATGCATGAAATCTGCAGCAGACAACATTGAAAACATTTAGATTTAGATGAAACTCAACCATCATACTCGGATAAGCTATACAAAAAAAGTGAATAGAACATTTTGAGACAGAAGTAGATTATAAAATATTATGATGAAATGAGAAATTACTCATAATACAAGACACATATTCCTTGTTTCAAATGTCAGCTCATGCAGTGGTATTCTTTGATCAGTACAGTACTGTACCAGGAAATCAAAGATTAAAGTAATAAGTTTCATTTAACAGTTCTCAATTGAGGGTATATAGGGAATAGCCTTTACGTATATGTAGGTGTCCCAACGACATTATCACCTTAACCGCTTCATTTCTTATCCAATTTATATATATAAAAACTACACACACTTGTTCACTAGCATTGCCTCTTGTACAAGGTCATGTTTCACTGACCTAGGTTAAAGGTCAAGGTTGCAGTGATTTATACATATGTACAAAACAACATCTCACTCAAGCCACTTTATTTCTCATCCAATTGTAATGAAACTTAAACATGTTCACCAACATTGCTTGTTGTATGAGTGCGCACTTGTACGACCTAGATCAAAGGTCAAGGTTACAGTGACCATTTAGTCTGTATGAAATGATATTTCTCTGACTATTATATATCTGTTTGTAACGACGTCATTGCTCTAGGGACTTTATTTTTCATTAGATTGTTATGAAACATAAATCATATGTTCACAAGCATCGCCTCTTGTACAAGTTTGTGTCCAATGATGTTGGTAAAAGGTCAAAAACATAAATCATATGTTCACAAGCATCGCCTCTTGTACAAGTTTGTGTTCAATGATCTTGGTAAAAGGTCAAAGTCACACATGTCATCACTTTACCACTTTAATTTGTGGACTGAATTACTTAATATTCCATACTTAGGTTCAGTGTCAAGAGAGCTTGGATGGGTTCGCATTTTACCAAACTTGATCAAAGGGCAAGTTCACAATGACTATAAAATGTCTTTATGAAACAATTTCATTGCTCTAGCACTTTCATTTTAGGACAGAATTCCTACATACTTCATACACTGATTTATTGTCAGGTTCCTGTTTCACTGATCTAGGTCAACGTTCAATGTCACAGTGTCTATAAAACATCTGTACTAAAGGACACTGCAAGAGGATTTGTATCATCAGTGATGCCCTTTTTTGTTTTATACAGCCAGTAAATATAGGAGAGTATTTGCTATATGATATATAATGCATTGACTTTTGACACAAGGCAGTCTCCTATTACAGGAATAGATACTAATCTTTTCAGTTGATTTCTGCTAGAAAAACATTAGCTGTTTATTATTGGAATGGATAAGGCCCTTAAGGTGATTATTCATGAACGTTTTGTTATCCATTAATTATACATTGACCTAGGTGGGACATTAGGCACTTTCTGGAAATTACTGTTCAAATACATAATTCTATTTCTATTTCAATTTTGTCTTTACCGTCTCCAACACACAGCAAATTTGCAGCAGACGACTTAAAATAGGAAAAAATATGGACAATGTCTATAATTGAAATATAATATGTCAAGAGATGTGCAAACATTGAAGAAAAATATAAATGTACTCCTTTTGCCATAATGTTTTTTTCAAAAGTCATCTGCTACAGATGTGTCAAAACACGTCTGCATGTGGGATAGGGTTAATGTTCAAAAGCAAAATGATTTTTATATCAAAAATACATTACTAGTCATTTAATACCTGATATATCATCTCTATACACCTTAATTATCCAAAAAAAACGCCCACGCAAGCATATCCCTCACGTATCCGTGACATACACGGCCGCCCGGAAGTACGGGCGCGCACGTGAGCAGGTAATCACTTTTCATTTTTGGATTTACCGGAGTAGTCGATAAGAAAATTTATATTATTTATTTCTTTCAATTAACTCTTTTGTTTTATAAGGCCCAGGCCTTATAATCATTTAATTGTCCAAATATTCTTTTTCTGCATTAACGTCACAGTCGTAAATTATTTACTTTATTACTGTATTTCTTGTTTTTGTAGCGGACGATACTCTGAGAAGCACGTGGATTAGCCCCACCCACTAATTTCAGTTACCGTCTTCGGGTGCGGAAGTCGTACTGTTTTCAATACTTTTTCCCTACCCTGTTAGCGATAGTACCTTATCTATTGCTGTATGAATTCATTGACTGTTCAATTCAATATTTGTGAAAATAATTTTGTAAAAAATTTATTTCAATAATACGTGTCCAAGCTTCCGGGTGTCCCCGTTAGCGTGGATATAAATAAAATATATAAACAATTTTATTTTGTCTTGTGTTTTGTGCATAAATTGAATTATGTTTATGTCAATCAATGGTGAACGGATTCGTAGCCCATGTGGTCATGCTGTGCACCTATGGGATTCGCATCCGACCTGCGTTGTGTGCACCAAATGCACACAGGCTTCACCTTGCGAGTATTGCTCTTCCTGGCCTATTTCCATTTGGAAAAAGGTCGTGCGGAGTAAGACTCGCAAAAGCAGGAAGGTAAAGAAGACCCCATAGAGGGTGCCTTTATCTTCATCGAGTGAAGCAGAGTTCGAGGGGTTCTCCCAACCGGACTCTGCGACGGTGTTGAGTGAGTCGAAGGGCACTGCTGAGAAAGGCCTTCTTCTTCACTCAACACAGCCATTTTTCCGCGCGCTGAGGAAAATCGGATGGTAGCTTTGGGTGAGAGTTGCTCCGTCGGGAAACGTCAGACACCGTACGGAAACAGCGGGGAAAAATGTTCAGCTGGAACGTTCAACCGCTGAACCTCACCATCTGTCGCCTGGTGTCGTGGCTGGGCCTTCGAACGAAGGAGATGCCTTTGGTAGCTTTCCGGGAAACCGCATGAGTTGTACCAATCCGACACCATACTCTGAGCTACAGCGGTCTTCGGACAGCTGCAGAGTACCGGTTACCTACGTCGGCGGACGTAGTTCTCCGGAGACTTGGTATAGTGCAGCTTCACTCCTGCCTATGCATAGTCAACCGGGTTTTGTTTGGGCTGCGCAACAAAACCCAAATGCCAAGGCACGTCAGGTCACCGGGCAACCGGAGAGGAGTCATTTGTCAATGACTCGACCTGTCACCAGTCAGTCCTTTTTGGACACGACCGGGCCAGTCAGTCACGTTGCCATGACTAGACCAGGTGGTCGCTCACTTAGCCGTGATGCGACAGGGCAAAGGTCTTATTGCAAGGACCCAGCCAGGCAAAAGGTTGATCATTTAGCAACGATTCATCCTGGCAGTCAGACTTTCTTAAATGATTCGACGACTGGCAAAACTTGCGCGCATGTAGCCATGCCGCATCAGGTCAGTAGCCCATTTCATTATGGTGCTACGAGCCAATCGGTCACGCTTGTGAACACGACACAAACACCAGTGTCTTGTGTAAACACAGTGCAACCGAGTAGTCAGGCATTTTTCAATGCCTCGTCTACACTGCCGGCCGGCTATGTAAACATGGCGCGTCCAGGCACGGGTTCTGTGGTGATAGACCGTATTGATTCTAATTATCAGTCGATCTCTGCTCCACTACAGAATCAGAATAATTATAACCCAGGTATCGCACCGGGTTCTATTATTCCTCTGTCTTCCATCGGGTATGGGGGTTACGGAAAATCTTTTTCCTCCCCTGGGGGGACAGTGTATGTCGCTAGAGAATACGCTGCTCCTCAATACCAACCACCGGTCCATACTATGGAACCGTTAGGTGTTAGACAGGGTTCAACGGCCTACCGGGATCAGCATTACCCATCTCATGGGGATTCACTGCTCTCGGGGGGACACCTATTTGATAGGCAGTCCGGTTATAGGCAACCTCGGGATCAGAATACATTGCGTCATTCTGTGAAAGAGAGGTCGAATCCGTCCAATACGGTCAGTTCGGCCCCGGCAGAAGTTTTTGCATGGCCGTCCTCTGCTGCGGAGAGGGGGCCTGCTTCGCAAAATCTTCGGCAGAACATGGATTTCCTGATTTATCCATGTCTGAGTCGGACATAGATCTACCGGTTGGAAGACCGAGTAGACAACCTCAGAGGAGTACACACAACCCTACATCTTCGTCTGACGATGATGAGGGAAATAGGTCAACTTCCGATGAGGAGCCAGCTGTAGAGCGTTGGTCTCTTCAGCAGGCTATTGACGAAGTATTTCGGGTGGTGCCGAATACTTTATGCCCTAAGGTTGACGCTCCCCACGTCGCAAAAACCTTTCGAGCCTAGAGGAACTTAATGTACAAGCTTTTTCGCCAGTGCACTTGCTTCCTCAAACTAACAACTTGGGCAGGTTGTTAGACCAATTGCAGTCGACCAGGTCTCTAGAGGCTATACCTCCAGGCTGGTCGGTCCCAGGACCCATTTCTAGGGAATGGGTCAACTCTAAGGCGTATTCTACGTCTAAGGAGTTCTTCCCTGTCAAAGTGCCAGCTTTAGACGGGGATGCAGCTACACTGGGGTTAACCGCACCCGCTTCTGTCCAGGTCTCTTCTAAGACACTAGAGAAGTGGGAGGCCAGAGCAAGACTGGGTGTAATGGTGTCATCTCATGACAACCATTTCGCAGTCGCTCTGTCTTTGTTGTTGAAAGAGGAGAATATCTCTAGCCTAGGGGCTAACAGAATTCTCGAAGCTTTCGACACAGGCAACAGGCATCTCATGGCACTGAATCTTCAGACCACCACAGAGATACTGTCCATGAGGAGGGACGCAGTTCTAGTTGCTCCTAACTCATTGCTACGTGCTAGCAAGGACAGCCTGAAAGCCGCACCATTGGAGTCGAAACAACTCTTTGGTGGAAGGATTGCTGCGGTGACAGCTTCTGATGCTTCAGAACAGTCTCGACGCCTTTCGGCGAACGCAGCTAAGGCTTTTGCGCAGGGCCAGAAACGTTCATCGTATTCTGCGAATGTGGGTAGTTCTAAGAAACCCAACCCAGCAAAGAAGCCAAAACGGGATGTGAAGGCGTTTCAGCCTAAACAAACCCCTTCCACGGGTCAGAAATCGGCTAAACCGAAGCGCCCCTATCAGGGTACTAAACATCGGCAGCCTGCTAGAGTTAACACGAATCCGAGGCCGCAGCCCTAGGGATTCGCTCCTCTCTATGACAATCCCAAGGTCGGAGATTGCAGTCGGGGGCCGCCTGTCATTTATCACGGAGGAGTGGGAAAGTGTCACAGAGGATCGTTGGATTTTGTCTGTGATACAGGAAGGGTATCTGATTCCCTTCATTTCCCCCCCTCCTCTGACAAGCGTGCCGATCGACATGTCGTCACGTCATCCGGCCATGTCAGAGGTGATTTCATCGCTTCTGAAAAAGAATGCCATAGAGAGCGTTCTCAACCCCAATTTTCGGGGTTTCTACAGCCGTCTTTTCCTTGTTCCGAAGAAAGACGGCAAGTGGAGACCGGTTATAGATTTATCTGCGCTAAATCTATTGATTCCGGTCGATAAATTCAAAATGGAGTCGACCCGCTCCATCCGAGTTGCAATTCGGAAAGGCGACTGGGCGGGCTCTCTAGACCTAACAGATGCCTTTTATCACATCCCGATCGCTTCCTCCTCGAGGAAATACCTTCGGTTTGTGATAGAGGGAGAAGTGTTCCAATTTCAGGGCTCTTCCCTTCGGCCTCAAGTCCGCCCCTCGAGTGCTTACGAAGATAATCAGTGTATGGGAGCCTTTCTTCGTATGAAAGGACCCCAACTTCTTCAATACTTCGACGATTGGCTTCTCCACAGGACGGATCGTGTACTTCTAATTCACGATCTATCCCTAGCCTGGCGGACCATTCTGCGGTTGGGTTTAATACCCAACACGCAGAAGTCGGAATTAATTCCGTCAAAGAGGTTCACGTTCGTGGGTATGACGTTTCTCACCGACTTAGCGGTAATTCGAGTACCTTCGGACAGAGTCGATTCACTATTATAGAATAGACAACTAATATTCTACTCATTCGGCAGTGGACGCTCAGAATTCGCAAAGGAATAATAATAATTACTCCCCGAGTTGATAATAAGTCAACTTCCGGTTTCACTTCTGAAATGGGAAGATGATAATAGAAACACTTCTCTGGCCCAGAGACCGTGGTTATACGTCCTTCTGGCCTGCCTATCGACATAACCGTTACATCTTCCTTAGATATAGACAGTTCTTACCGATTGATGTTAATAAGGTAGGTTAATCTCTCTGAACGTTTGTCGACGGCTACCGCTTCTTAAGTTTTACTGAGAATTATAAATTCGTATTCCTTGGCGAACACTAACAGGGAAGTGAGTTCTTTGCTTTCAGTAGAAACGAATTACATTAAGTTTCACAGACTGATGGTTAGAATTAGAAAAACCCAATTGTAGGAGTTAACTCCATAATAGGATTTGTCTTGCTTCCTCTGGTCGCTTACAAGAGCTCCATACGAACTCTTGAATCGACATCTTTAAAGTTTTTACTTATAAAACCGTCTTTTTATTAGCTTTAACAACAGATCGTCTCTGTAGAAACCGGGCATATCAGATTCAATGAATCTGATGGCTCCTTACTCTACTGTGTCAACAAGGGTTTCTGGCTAAGAATCAGTTGCAGTCGGTCCTGCCTGGGTCCCCTTGTGGCTTCTCAGCGAGTGGTTTGCTAATTCACATAATCCAACACATAATTAAAGTGAATACCGATTGAACCTGTATTCAATCCCCTCTATCACTTTATACTACCGTTGGAATCAAGTATGTTTGTTCTGAAAAAAATATGGAATAATATACTACAACGTACCTGGAACGACAGTAAGTATTGGTCGAACCTCCCGTCCTATGCTACGAAGTCATCAGGTATTAAATGACTGGTAATGTATTTTTGATATAAAAATGAAGTTTTTTAAAGTAAAACATATTTTTATTAGAAAATACTTACCAGTCATTTATAGAGTCCCACCTCCCACCCCGCGTCGTCACCAATACTTAACGGTGAATGAAAAGTGATTACCTGCTCACGTGCGCGCCCGTACTTCCGGGCGGCCGTGTATGTCACGGATACGTGAGGGATATGCTTGCGTGGGCGTTTTTTTTGGATAATTAAGGTGTATAGAGATGATATATCAGGTATTAAATGACTGGTAAGTATTTTCTAATAAAAATATGTTTTACTTTAAAAAACTTCATTTTTAATTGGAAAGTTGGAAGTTTTGGAAGGACAATGAATATGACATTGACCTTGAATTAAAAATAAAACTACATTGACCACCATATTGAGAAAAGGGTTCATTTGGATATCAATTCTGGCAGTTATCTTTTACATCATAATTCCTATTATTTTCAATTTGTTTACGGTCTGGCTCCAATGTAATTTCCTAATGCTGTGAAATTTATAACAGAGACTGTCACCCTTTCTATGCTGAATTTTTAAAATGAGCTTGTTCAGCATTGCATTTGGAAGAGTCCATCCATAGCCAGCTCTAGGACTATCAAGATAAAGATGTTGAATTTTAGCAGCCAACAGTATTATGGAACCTGGTCAGATTGTGTAGTTATACCCGCTTTTAGGAGTCACTGTGTCGGGCTGGCTGTCTGTCTGTCAGTCTGTCGTCGGTCGGTCGGCCAGAAGCCATATTTTGTCCGGCCTATTTCTTACAAACCACTAACATTTTACATGAAGCTTTTATACCAAGAGGAGATGTGCATATCCTAAATTACAATTGCATGTTATTTTACAGAGTTATGGCCCTTTTACTTATTAAGTTATGGTGTAGGACAAAGTGCTGTTTAGGGGTATTTATCATCTTCAGAGATAGTTCTAGTTGCACCAGCTTGCCTGGCTCTATACTGGTAACAGAGCAGAGTTCAGATAGGCAGCGTTTTGCATGTTCTAAAATTGTTATTTGACCCTTAACCCTTTACCTCATAAAGATGCTTTCTGATGCCTCTGCAGCAGACGGCTAATTGAAAACATAATGACAAAAGAAGAAATTGCTCAAAACGAGCAATTTCTACTTTTGCCACAATGTTTTTCCACTTTTAGTCATTTGTTATCCATTTTCTATTGTTTGACAAAATCGTCTGCTGCTCATTGAGACGATTCTTTTTGAGTACCCAGATCATAGGGATTAGTTGGATAATTAGAGAGAAATTGTGGGGAAAAGAGCTGAATATCCCTCTTATGTGAACCTCTGCAGAGGGTTCATAAGATCGTTTCCAGCAGTCAAAGTGTTAATTTTGTAGAAAATGTAAAGGAACCAGTAGTGTTTATGGAATCAAGAGGTCAGATGATTGATCCCTCTGACAAAAACCTAATGGAAAAGTGTTGACTTAATCATTGATTCTGGTAGAATATATTATCACTTATTTCACAACAAACATTCCCAATAAACAAATATATTTAACCCTTTCCCACATGCGGACAAGTTTTGAAACAATTATGCAGTAGAACACTGTTTCCAACTCTGCTAATACTTCTATTTATAGTGATTAACCAATTGTTTGCTTAGTTGTTTTCAAAATCGTCTGCAGCAGATTGTTGTATAAAGGACATAATAATATAACCTTTCCTTCATATAGATGCTTTCTGACGTCTCTGCAGCAGACAGCTTTTTGAAAACATAGTATCAAAAGAAGAAATTGCTCAAAACACGCAATTTCTCCTTTTGACACAATGTTTTCCACTTTTAGTCATAGGTTATCCATTCAATTTTAGAGATTTTCTATTTTTTGACAAAACATGTTCCAAGTCGTCTGCTGCAGAATTGTTGTATGAGGGAAAGGGTTAATCCTAAATTTTGTGTAGATTATGGGGTCTTGCATATAATATAATTATGTTAAGGGATCTTGGTGCCTCTCATGACTGGGAGATCAGGGATATTTGCTCCCTGGTCAAGTCATACCAAAGACTTCAAATGTGGTAGTAATGGCTTGGTGCTAAGGTTTGCAGGGATTGTACGGGTAATTCACCCTTGACATGCAGTGTTATAAATGAAATACAGTTGAAAGCGGTGTAAAACCCCTTTTAACCCTTTCCCTCATAAGACAATTCTGCAGCAGACGACTGAACATATTTTGTCAAAAAATAAAAAATCTCTATAATTGAATGGATAACCTATGACTAAAAGTGGAAAACATTTTGGCAAAAGGAGAAATTGCTCGTTTTGAGCAATTTCTTCTTTTGTCACTATGTTTTCAAAAAGTCGTCTGCTGCAGAGGCGTCAGAAAGCGTCTATATGAGGGAAAGGTTTAAACAACAGAACATTTGCATAGAGTGAAAATTCTATTGAGACTTTTCATCTCACCAGAAGTGCTAAAGTGATCAAATTTTGTTTGTCATGCATCGTGCTTCGTCAACAATTGCGTGAAAACTCTACGAGCACCATTTTGCGTCCAATCCTCATGAAAGTTTATCCGGACATTCATATCCATCAAATCTTGGCCAAGTTAGAAACTGGGTCATAAATCTTATGAACACTCTGGAGGCTGCATTTTTAACTTGAGGGTGTTGAAACTTTGTCAGAATAATTGTCTTGATGATAGCTCTAGGCTAAGTTCCAATGAAGGTCATGTCCGGTCAAAGAATAGGTTACGAGGTCAAATTTGTCAAAAACACTCATTCTTTGTATCAGCAGCTTGACAATTTGTTAGAATGTTTGTCTTGATGATATCTAAGCCATGTTTGAATATGGGTCTTGTTGGTTTAAAACCTAGGTCTCTAGGTCAAATTGAAGGAAAATCATAATATTCTGGAAGCCATATTATTAACTTAAATATGTCAAATTAGGTGTACTGATGATATCTAGGCTAAGTTTGAATATGGGTCATGTCTGCTCAAAAGCTAGGTCACTAGGCCAAATTGAAGGAAAATCTTGTAAACATTCTGGAAGACGTATTTTTAAGTATAGTGTGTTCATGTTATTGAAACATTCATCAATCACCGCTTTTCTATCTCAATTATTTATGAGAGTTATCTTCTGGGTTGATACCTAACTATTTTGTAGGCTAGACACAAAGGTCAATCTGAGATGACCCTTATGAGACAGTCATTAATTAGATATATTTGAGTGATTGCTATTGCAGCAAATTTTAGGTCTGTTTTTTAACCCTTTCCCACAAATCTGCAGCAGATGACTTTAAAAATGTGTACTCAAAACTGTGGAAAATCTCTAATTTGTGGCAAAAGGAGAAATTGCTCGTTTTGTCACAATATTTTCCAAAGTTGTCTGCTGCAGATGCGTCCAAACAGGGGAGAAAGTGTTAATGAGATTGTATTCCTTCTGGCTATCCACTGATAGAAAAGTGTTAATGTTCTCATTGATTCTGATGGTACAATCTGTGGTAAATAAGACAATTCCCTTTGAAGAAAATAGCACAGCTCTGAGAAGATATTTATTCCTTTTTTACATGTATATACATCTGCAGCATAGACTTTAAACACATTATGACCAATGGGGAAATTGCTCAATATGAATAATAATCTCCTTTTGCCACACTGTTTTTCAACCATATTCAATAATTGTTCTTTTATTAGTCCCCTAACGGTTTGGGGACTATAGGTTTGGTCGATTCCGTCTGTCTGTCTGTCCATCAGTCACACTTAACCTTGTCTGGCCCGTATCTTCACAATGCATCATAGGATGTGAAAGAAACTTAGCACAAACGTTCACCATGATGAGGCGGTGTGTCGCACACAAGACCCAGGACTGTACCTCAAATGTCAAGGTCACACTCAGAGGTCAAAGGTCAAAATGCGTACAGTTTGATAGGATTACCTTGTCCGGCCCGCATCTCAACCATGCATCATAGGATTTCCAAGACACTTGGCACAAAGGTTTACCATGATGAGGTGGCGTGTCATGCTCAAGACCCTGGCCTGTACCTCAAATTTCAAGGTCACATTTAGAGGTCAAAGGTTAAAATGAGTACTATTTGATAGGACGGTACCTTGTCCGGCCCACATTTTCACCATGCATCATAGGATTTCAAAGAAACTTGGCACAAACGTTCACCATGATGAGGCGGCGTGTCACGCACAAGACCCTGGCCTGTACCTGTAATGTCAAGGTCACACTTAGAGTTCAAAGGTCAAAATAAGTACTGTTTGATAGGATTACCTTGTCCGGCCGGCATCTCCACCATGCATTATAATGTTCACCATGTTCACCATGATGAGGCGGCGTGTCATACTCAAGACCCAGGCCTGTACCTGAAATGTCAAGGTCACACTTAGAAGTCAAATGTTAAAATGCGTATTGTTTGATAGGACTGTACCTATTTTTTGTATTTTATTAATAAATTGAATGCCGCAAAATTTCTTTTTAAAAGGGAAATATGTTAAGCAGATTAATACTAGAGAAATGTGATAGCATATATGATATATTAGCCAAACTCATCAATAATTCTACATAAATAACACACAATTTTTATTCATCTCCCAATACCCTTTTTACCCTTTATACATCTGTAAAAAAAGTTCTGGACCTATTGTGATTTCAAAATTTCCGGAGCCCTGGTGGGCACTATATCCTTTTTTCTGTTGTGCCCTGCATCTCAAAAAAAAGTTATTTGCTGAAACAATATAGATATGGGAAAGCCAATTCTAGAAACATCAGACTGACAGAGTTTTCAATTAGGGGGCAACTGTTGACATAGTGAAAGTGATTAAATAACCAAGTGTTGCGATAGTTTTATCAGGGAACTATTTATTGCGCAATGTGTTTTATTCGCTCCTCTGTGGGATGTCTGTGAGAGTTTCCAATTAGGGCAACTGTAGACGTTGATATATACCGTTTAACCATTTTCCACATACAATAAATCTGCAGCAGACGACTTTGAAATTTGAAAACGTACCTAAAACAAATTGGAAACTCCCTTTAAATGAATTAAAGTACAATAATTGAATAGAGTTGAAAACATTGTGACAAAAGGAGTAATTGCTCGTTTTGAGCAATTTCTTCTTTTGTTGCCATGTTTTCAAAAAGCTGTATGTGGCAGAGGCGTTAGAAAGTGTCTATATGAGGGAAAGGGTTAACCATTTCCCACATGCAGACTTGATTTGACGCATCTATACACAATATGATTTTACGAAATCATTTTGTCACAGGGAGAAATTCCTCACAATTTCCCCTTTTGCGACAATGTTTTCAAGTTCATTTATTGAAATTGTCCATATTATTATGGCCTTCAATTATGTTCTGATAGAGTCTTTTGCTGCAGATTTGAAGTATGTGGGAACGTGCTCACCCTCTCCCACATCACTGCAGACACTTTCTGACACCTGACTGAAGCAGACAACTTTTGAAAACATTGTGACATGATGAGCAATTTCTCCTTTTGTCACAATGTTCTCAACTCTGTTCGATAATTAAACTATTATTTATAGAGATATTCCCTATTTTTGCCCAGATGATTTTTACTTTTTTTAGTCCTCTGCTGCAGATGCCTCAGAAAGCGTCTATATGAAGGAAAGTGTTAAATAAACTTATGACAGATAAAAAAAATGATCAGCTAAAGCATATATCCATGGGTCAATTATTCACCATGTACGTATCAACTTCAAATTTGGTTTGTAACTTCAAAGCAGTAGATATAGCTTGGCGTGAAACCGTTGTAACTAAAAACCTATTTTGAAAACCCTGGTTTAGGGGGCAATTTTTACCCCTTTGTAAACACCTAAATTTCCATTGTTTACCATGAAAAATGATTTAACACTTATAAAGACTTTATGGCGAGGTGATCGCTAAACCTTTTTAAAAAAAATACCAATTTTAGTTACAACCATTTCACGCCAAGCCCTCAATATATTAGGTTACAGTATTCAATTTTTCAAACTGAGCATAATTATGAGACTGATAGGGAGTATAATGGCAGCAGGACACACTTTCTAGATTCTGTAATGAAGTGCCAACACTTGACCTGGTGTGACTGACAGACACTTTAACTTTCAATGAATCATAAAGTTGACCCTTTCCCACGTACAACAAATTTGCAGCTGACCACTTTGAAAACATCAAGGCAAAAATGTGGGAACATTTCTTTAAAGGAGAGTTACAATTACTTACACTTTTGGTCGGTAAATATTGTCTAAATTTTTGAAAGGGTTAACTATTTTCCGGATATATAGTCATATCTAAATGCCTGTATACAGCAGGTAATATTTGAAAATTTCCCTTTTCCAACATGTTTCAATCTCTATCAATTTTTCCATATTAATGTAATTTTCAAAGCAGAATTAAACATTTTCAAGAAATCATCTAAATAGTATAAAAACATGAGAAGTATTATTTGATATATCCAATAGAGTTTCAGTCAGCTACTGTTATTGTGTTATGCACTAAAAGGGGGCAAAGAAATGCAGCCATTTTAGGAGCTTTAACTTTTTTTCTGTTGAAAACACAATAAAAGACATTTAGAATGCAGGCAACTTTACTTGCAATTTTTCCGTTTTCCAATAATGTTTGTCACTCCATCCCCAAAATAAGCTGTCTTTTGTTCATATTTTACATTTGCTCAATTGCTTTTCATTAGGATATGAAAAATATGAAAAATGTGAAACTATAGTTTTCTAGTTTTCGCACTTCAGAGGTTTTGTTTATTTAGGTTACACTGTATTCCCATACACATAATAATTTATTTCCACATAACACACACACACAATCCTTTACTAATCATAAATGTATTGTTATTATAACCAATTCAAGATCAATTATTTGGCATTGCAAATTTAAAGCGCTATACAATATAAGATCATCAGATGTATCTTAACCCTTTTCTACATACATCAATTTGCAGCAAATGATTTTGAAAACCTATGTACAAAAATGTAAAAAATCTCCATAAATGAGAGTTTAATTATTAAAAAGAGTTGAAAACATTGTGGCAAAAGGAGAAATTGCTTGTTTTGAGCAATTTCTCCTTTCGCCACAATGTTTTCAAAAGTCATCTGCTGCAGTTGTCTGCCTTGAAAAAGTTCAATCCTTTCTTACTTGCAGAAACATTTTGACATAGATGCAGAAGACAAACTTTTGAAAACATTGTTGCAAAAGGAGAAATTGCTCATAATTGCCTCAATTTTTCAAACTTTATTCAATTATTAAGTTGTAGCTTCAATCATGGAGATTTACCATATTTTTGCCGATATGCATTCAGTCGTCTGCTCTTTAGTTTAATTAAATGAAAATTGAAAATGTTGGTACACACAGGAAAAAAGACTTGAATAATTTCTCCTTTTCTCAGAATTTGTCTCAGAAGTTGTGTGCTGCAGGAGCACCTAACTTGTTCTCTGTTTCTCACTGGGACAGGGATAATATAGATATCTGTCTTGGACAAACTGTAGTTTTGTCACATATCTCCTGGAACCGTCCATCTTGGCATAATACTAATTGGAACTTGCCCTGCATAAATGTTTAAAAAAGTGGAAGCTATTTGTTATTTTTTTCTCTTTCCAACATACAACAAACCTGCAGCCAAAGACTTTAAAACTATTTCGCAAAAATATAGCAAACCTCCATAAATGAAAATTTACTCAATGAATAGAGTTGAAAACAAATATTAGTTGTAAAAGGAGTAATTTGTTCATTATGATAGTGTTTCAAAAATGGTTTGCTGTAGATGTATTGATATGCGCCCGCAGATGGAGAAAGGGTTATTTTTTCTCTAATGTCTCTGTTTTATTATTCATGAACATGATGTTATTTTGAATACATTGAGATATCTGACATAGATGGTTTTCTCTGAACCTTTCTCACATACAACAAATCTGCAGCAGATGGATGATATGGAAATATCTTGACAAAAATATGATGAATCTCTGTAAAGGAAAGTATAATAATTAGATACAGTCGAAAACATTGTGGCAATAGGTGAAACTGCTCATCATGAGCAATTTCTCCTTTTTTTTGTCACTTTTTTTTTCTGAGGTGGTCTGCTTCAAAATGTGTCTGCGTATGTGGGGAAGGGTTTTCAAGGCTTCATGAAAGGTCCTTGAACCTTTTTATCAGAACATGCCCATATCCAGGAAATCTCCTTATATTTTTGGTATATTTAACTTAAATCTTTAACCCTTTCCCACATACAGACGCTTTCTGACACATCTGAAGCAGACGCCTTTCGGGGAAAATAGTGGCAAGAGGACAATTCCGGTCTATAGATTGGCGATGTCCGTTCATCTGTCTGTCTGTCCGTCAACATTTTGGTTAAAGTTTCAGGTTGAGGCAAAATCTCAACACTGAAAAGGGTTGCAAACTTTGCCTGAAGGTAACCAGTAACAAGTTCTATTGATTTCCATGGTTACTTTGACCTTGACCATGGTTTGTCGATTTTCAAGGTCAAATTGCCGACAATCCGGCTTTACCGTCTTCAGCGGTTTCTTGTTGCGTAGATGTTTTCAAAATCATCTGCTTTAGAAGTTATTTGCGGGAAAGGGTTTAAGAGAAGCAAACTAGGTGGCTGGCATCACTTTCTAAGTACAATAGATATAATCATTAGATCTTTACCAAACTCGTTGAACAGGTTTGTGGGTTAAATGGCTGGGCCAAGTTTGATAAATAACCAAATTGCTCAAGGCACTTTTGGATTGTGGTTCTTGAATGATCCTAAATAGGCAAAATTTGCCTTGTAGGTTCTCTAAGTTTAAGAATTTTCATCTGATCTTCACCAAGCTTATTGAATGTTAGCGGGCATAATGTGTGGGCCAAGTTTGATAACCAGCCAAATCAAGATGGGCACATTTGGATTATGGCCCTTGAATTATAAAAAACTTGAACCAATAAGTCTTTTCCACTTTCAAGGTCGAATATATTTCATTAGATCTTCACCAAACTTGTTGACCATGTAATTTTAATGTCAAGTTTGATAATTAACCAAATTACTCAAGGCACTTTTGGATTGTGGTCCTTGAATGATCCATCATAGGCCAAATTTGACTTGTAGGCTCTCTAAGTTTAAGAGTTTTCAGCCCATCTTCACCAAACTTATTGAATATGTTTGCGTGCATAATGTCTGGGCCAAGTTTGATAACCTGAGCCAAATCACATTAAGCATATTTGGTTTATGGCCCTCAGTGCCGTAGCCAGACTTAAAAAAACACCGAGGCAGAACGGTCTAGGGTGGGTCCGGGGGGGCAATTTTTTTTTTGCAAGAATCAATTTCCTGCATTCTGGAGTATATTTGGTGGAATAAGTTGCATAATAAAAATATAACATTTCAACATTTTTAGTGCTATAACTTTTGAAGTTAATTCTACACGTCACAATCATATGAGGCTTTAATTGTTACCAATACCATAAACCTACTTTCAAACGTCTCACATATCGTCACTTTAATTTTTGAATGCCAGTGCTATTCGATGGTGTCCTGTGGCACCCACAACTTAAGAATTTGTTTAGGGTTAACAGAAATGTTGTTCCTGTGGACGTACAGGTAAGTGCCAAACCATTAAGTCTTGAGGCACCCATTGATGTCCGACTCCAGGTCTTAAGCCGCCTCAGTGAACTGAAACTCCTTTCACAAGTGCAAGAACCAACAGGCAGACACAGAATTAATTTGAATATTCTTGATATGTTGGGGAAAAAGACTTCGTCACATGCAGCTGCACCTTCTTCCAGCGTCATGACTTTGGTACAGTTTTTGTTTAACAAGGTCCATCGCAATACTTCCTGTTCAAAATCTCCAGGGTTCGGCAAGTCATCTAGAAATGCCTCCTTTATTTGATCTGTTAGAGCGGGGTCAAGATTTTGCATGTGTCCAGGAACAAGAATGGTTCCCTTAAGTGCGCCTCCTAGCTCAGCAGGGAATCGTGTCTTCATGTGTGAAATCATGTGGTCGAGGAATGGAAAATAATAATTCAATCTGTAATGGTCTTGGACACTGGCTTTATCCAAAGATTAATTTGCACGGTGTCTCTGTCGACCAACTGTTCTTGGCTTTGACGGCACAACTTCAATAGATGCAGCAATTCTCACTGCGCGATTGTACAATTTGTCAAACATATCCTCATTTCTAATATTTTGGAGAATTTCAATGATGTTTTGTGCCTCAGTATGCGCCTTTAAAAGGTCACACGACTTTCCCTGAAGGCTGACAGACAGCGGGCGAACAAACCCCAGCGTGTACTGTGTAAGTACAGCAACTACAATGGTTTCAAATCGCTGCAAAGCGTGCATATAACTTGTTGCGTCATGTGCAGATTGGCCTGAAGATTCATCAAACACTTGTTGTAGCGCATCGTATATCTTGTCATAATTTACAATTAGCGTGCTTATTGAGTCAACACGTGATAGCCAACGTGTGTCCGACAGTGTTGGCAAAGAATTTTGCTTTGACACGTCGTATAGTAGAGTTTCGTGCTCATGTTCTTCTTCTTCAGTCAAACCAGCTAACAGATCAGACACATCTTTAGTCAAGAATGTTTTTAATATATCTTTACGCTTTGCAGAATAGCCAAAGAAAAGTGTTAGTTGCTTGAATGCATTCATAAAGTTTCTTATTTCGGGTACTTTGGTGCACGATGAAACTATAACTAAGTTTAGACAGTGGCTTGCACAGTGTGTGAAATATTTTGCTTTGGGAAATAGATGTGTTATTCTCGCTTGAACACCAGACACGTGCCCACTCATGGTTGCAGCCCCATCAAATCCTTTGCCGCGCCATTTTTGAAGATCAAGGTTCCATTGTTCCAAATGTTCAACCATGGCAGTAGTTATAGTTTCGGCATCTGTTCGTGGTAGTGGTACGAATCCCAGAAAATCTTCCCTTACCTCAAGTCCAGATAGATAACGGATGCAGATGCTAAGCTGCTCAATTGTACTAGAATCAGTGGTTTCATCAGCCATAATGCTAAAAAACGGTGAATTAGCAACATCGGCAACAATGCTACCGCGGATGTGATTACCTATACAATCAATAATTTCATTCTGAATAGTAGGTGATAAGTACGTTGCATTTTTATGTCAAAAATACATTACCAGTCATTTAATACCTGATATATAATCTCAACACCGTTAATTCATCCAGAAAAGAAGCTCGCGCAGCCATGCATAGCCCTCACGCGTGTGTGATACACACGGCCGCCGGTAATACCGGCGCACGGGCCATGTGACCCCCACTTTTAATTTCTGGACACACCAACTGACAGCTAAGAATTTATTTCATTTTTATATTTCATTTCTTGGTCTGTTTAAGGCATTCGCCTTAAACAAGTTATTTTCATTCAGTTATTCAACTACATTAACAACCTAACAACATAATTGTGTAAATTACTAATTGTAATTAAGTTGTTTTTTGTGAACACAACTAACTGAGAAGTCACGGGTGGGTTACCCCACCCACTATTTCAGTTACGTATCGGGTGCGGTAATGGCCATTCATTCTTTCAACGAAGTTATAGTTACACCGACCCTATTAGCGATAATATATTATTATCGCCTTGTATTACATTATGTATATTAATTAAACATGAACAATTTTGGAAAATATTTGTAAAATCTTTTTCATTGAAATACGTTCCGTGATCAACGGGTATAGTAGAAAATAAAAAATAGAAAAAAATTATATTTTTTGTTGAATCGTATAAATTGTTTTGTTTCATATATATTCTATGTCACATAGTGGTGATCAGAGGCGTGACTCATAACGGCTGTATGAGACACGCGTCTGTCCTGTTTTGCGTTCACTAAGTACACACAGGATTCACCCTGTGAGTACTTCTCTTCCTGGCCTGCTTCCATTTGGAAACAGTCTGGGTTGAGGAGGACTCACAAAAGCTGGAAGAGTAAGAAGACCCCTAAAAAGGTTTCTCTTAGCTCTACGAGTGAAGCGGAGTTTGAGGGGTTCTCCCAACAATCAGACTCCGCGGCTGTGTTGAGTGAGCAGAAGGTCAGAGCTGTTCCTTCTTCACTCCGCACAACCGCTCAGAGGTCCAGATTAGGAGGTGTAATCAGCTATTTTCCCCACAAATTCCCTCTTAGGAAACAAACCCTATGCTGTGGGTTCTCAATACCCACAGCATAGGGTAAGAGGGTCAAATGAGGATTTTAGACATGCATACGCCCCTTATCTGGAGCTCTGACCGCTCCCCCTCAGCTTCGGCTGGTCCTTCGCGGGACATGGAGGAGCGGATGGCAGCGGCTGATGTCTGTTATTCCGTCGGGAAACAAAGGCCTTCGGGCCAGAAACCGTACGGACACAGTGATGGTTGGCCTCAAGAGTGAGCAACCGTCTGCTGAACGACATTATCTGACGCCAGGTGTTGGGGCTGACCCTTCGGGAGACGCCATGGGTCAATCAAAGGGAAACCTCACTGATTGGCCACCTCTAACACCACACTCTACAGTAAGCAGTCTTCGGACGCTTACAGAGTGCCAAATTATAATGTCTGCGGACAGAATTCTTTGGAGACCGGTGATAGAGCAGCTTCACAACTGCCTATCATTAGTCAACCGGGTAATGCTTGCGAGCAAAACCTATATGACTCCGGGTAACCGGGTACCGGGCAACCAGTCAGTCATTTCGCCTAGGCGCGACCAGTCACCGGGCAAATCCGGCAGTCATTTAGCGATGACGCGACCGGTCAGTCATTAAGCCATGACGCGACCGGGCAAATTATCAGTCAGTTTAACATGACGCGACCGGGCAGTGGGCAGTCAAGGTAACGAGCAGTCGTTAAGCTAGTACCACTCGTTCTTCGCACAACCGGTCTATACGGATATTCAAAACACTGGTCATTACGCACCAGGCTCAGATATCCAACCGTCTAACATCGGTTATAAGGAGTACAGGACAGATAAATCTTTCCTTTCTCCAAGGGGAATAGTGTTCTTCTGTAGGGATTACACTCCTCAAAAGAATGAGAATAGAAGATTACGGATATTCAAAACACTGGTCATTACGCACAAGGCCCAGATATCCAGTTATAGGTAGTACAGGACAGAGAAATGTTTCCGTGTCTCCAAGTGGAACATGGTACTTCTCTAGAGATTACACTCCTTCCCCGATACAAAGCTCCGTTTCAAAAGATGTAACGGATCGGTGATAGGCGGGTTAACCAAGCCTACCGGGATCAGCAATACCCACCTGATGGGAATTCACTGTTCCCGGAAGGACACCTTTCGAAGAGGCAGTCCTTAGAAGGCAAACCCCCGATCGGAATAACTCAGGTTTTCCGTGAAAGGGAGGTCGAGACCGTCCCATACGGTTAGTTCGGCGCCGACGATCGATCCAGTGCGACCTCTCTCTACTGCGGAGAGAGGAGGTTCATATCACACGATCGACACCTTAACACAACAATAAAGTACACCAAGATTGAATATTATTTTCAATCCCTTCTCTTACTTTTATAAGACTGTTGTGTCTTTCAGTTGAAAGACGGATTAGAGTCAAGCATCGTAGGGCTCGACACTCTCCCACCTCCTCGTCTGACGGGCGGGGGGGGGGGGGCAGTCCCCTTCAGATTACGAGCCGGCTGTAGAGCGTTGACCTCTACAGCAGAACATTAAGGAAGTACTTAGGGTGGTGCCTAATACGTTATGCCCGAAGGTTGACGCTTAAACGTCGTTTAAACCTATAATGATTTCGAGCAAAATCTACACTCTGCAGTACAGCAGTCTTCGGACTTCTACAGAGTGCCAAGTTATAATGTCTGAAGTTTTTGGAGACTAGTGATAGAGCAGCCTCACATCAGCCTATCATTAGTCAACCGGTCAGTAATGATCAGAGGGAGCTACCATTACTGAACGTTCCCAGAGCTGGGTAACGAGCAGTCGTTAAGTCAAGTTGACTCCAACCGTTTTGTCAATATTATGACATAAGCATTGGACAACCGGGTGTTTTCGAACACAGCCAAGTGAAAATCTCCTTCGCAGAGTTGTCGTTCCTTACACTCATATGAATGTAATGAGTCGATAGTGCTAGAGAATGAGTCAAATGCCTACCGAGTACTCAATTAATCACTGGGCATAAACGGTTGTCGCGTGAACGTTCACAGGGCAGTCAAACTCTTAACTGGGCATAAACGGTTACCGGGCAAACGGTCACCGTGAAAACAAAAATTCAACTATGAATTCTTCGGAATTCAACAGTATTCCAATTGACAAATGTCCTCGGACACAGTCATTTGGAGATCGGGCAATGTCTTTAGACATAGCCAGTAAGGCACCGGTCAAACGGGTAATGTCTTAGGACATAACCTTTCGGCAGTCAATCGGGCAGTATGCTGGGACATAGCCGATTAAACAGTCGGCCATCGGGTATGGGGAGTACCGGTCAAATAGTTATGTCGGTCCCCATGGAGGAGAGAGTGCGTCTCTAGGGACTACACTCCTCCCAAGTAATACCCATCGTACCAATTGTTGGGACGAGTCGATGTCCGACGGTATTACATGGGAGAGATTCAGTTGATTTCATAAATCAATCCCCTATGCTGGCCTACCGGGATCAACCGTTCCCAGAGGATAGTCACTCTGTGAACTCTCTCATACGTGAGCTCGGACCGAAGGTTGATTCCATGCGATCTCATTCTTCTTCGGAAAAGGGATAAATTCCTCGATCATGACTCCTTCATAGGATTCCTCCCACCAATGGGCTAAGTTTTGTGGAAAAGTAGCCAGTTGCTTGGGAAGATTGTTGTGTGGAGTACTGGTGTGAGAAAACCAGGAAATACATGAGTAGGTGAACTGGCCGCCGTGATATAACTGAGAAATTGTTAAAACGGCGTTAAACCACAATCAATCGATCATAGGATTCCTCCATGTCGAATCGGACACTGACATTCCGGTCCAGAACCGGCTTTAGTCAATCCGCACGTCGTCGGGTAAAACCCACGACCCCGTCTTGTCTGACGAATAAGAGACATATCGGGTTCAGTGCTCCATCGGATGATTAACAATTTAGAGCTGGACTCTAAATAAACTATCATTAGTGGGAAGTTACTGCATTCACTGCGTCCATAGGCGCATTTCGGCGTATGCGGCAACATTGTTCACAGGGACAGAACGTACAGTGACTTCTGCAAAGGCATTCTTAGAAGCCCAACCTGTGAAGACACAAGAGACAGGCTAAGTTCGAGCCTAGCTTTCTGCTTCCGCTGGCCCTGCCTTATCAAAGCCCCGTACGGGAGCAAAGTTGGCATACAACCAAGTAGAGCACTGTCCCTAATCCGCGGCTATAGGGAAGCGCTCCTCTCTATTAAGCTAACAGGAATGCCATGGAGTGGGTATCAACCTTCCATTCGGTGGTTTCTACAACCGTCTTTCGTCTGGTTCCGGTGAAGACCGGAATAAGACTTATCGACTCAGATTGCGTCTAGTACGGTCGAGTAATAAAATGGAATGTTCCGTTTTATCAAGAACGCAATCCGGAACGGCTGTCTGAGCGATTCTTAGACCAAACAGACACCTGTTACCACGTACCGGTTGCTTTTTCATCGAGGAATGACCGTCGATTCTTTGTAAACGGGGAAGTGTTCCTTTCAAACACTTCACTTCGATTACCTGCGTTTAGAATTAATTCCCAAAACGGGCAAGTCGGATCTATTCCCCTCAAGAGACTCGTTGTAGGACGTTTCTCGTTGAGCTGGCCCTTCGGACAGACTCGATTCGCTATAAGAGAATCCGATTACCATGTCCTGGATAAGGATCAGTAATTAAGGGAAACGGTCCGATACATGCTTCATACTACACCCGAATTGTTTACAGTTCGGGGCAGTGTGTTAAATACTCATTACAGTACAGGGCTTAACTGACTAGGACATGTACATGATCAATAGAGTAGACAGTAGTCCTTCGATTGGCAATAATTATTACTCCCTGAATTGCCCCCATAATTCAAATGAGTCAACTTCCGGTGTCGTTATTCTCTTCCTGACAATGACTTTAGAAACACAGTATTGGCCCAGAGATCGTAGTTCAACGTTCTTCTGGCCTGCCTATCGACATAACCGTTACATCTTCATTAGAAGTAGACAGTTCTTACCGATTGGTGTTTTTTAAGGTACGTCAATCAGTAATTTATGCTTACATTTGTTGCCGACCTCTCGCATTCAAGATTTGGCGATGAACACAACAATTATTGTTCGATGCTCCAATGCGCTTAACTTCAAAGTTCAGATCCATTTCTCTCCAAACTTTTACGTTCTTCGGAAGCGGCCGCTTCTAAAGTTATAAACTGAGACTTAAATTCGTCTTGCTTGGCGAACACTATCAGGGAAGTGAGTTCTTTGCTTTCAGTAAAAACGAATTTCATCAGGTTTTACAGCCGTATGGTTATTCAACCGTTCTTATAAACCTGTATTCCTACTGAGACCAAGTTGCCTTTGGTGCTTCCTAACCCATCACATTTCACAACCTTTCTGTGAACTGTGTTCCCTTAGATATAACCTGATCTTGTACCCTGTCAAGGGTCTTAAGTTCTATATAAAACATTCGAGGGCTGTAAGAGCCACAGTAGGGGTTATTCAACCTCAGGTAGGAGAAGGATATGTCAGCAGCGTATTCAAACACTGGATATCCTATTCCTTTAATTAGTAATAAGATCCTTCTGATAAAGTCTTAAAACGTTTCAATCAGAAATTATTCCTCTCTGGACACACAAGTGGACTCTCAGCGAGTACTTACCTAATTAATACACAAATTACTAAATACATAAACAGTTGTGTTTATATTTAGTAGTACCGTAGGTACTCTTACCAAGTGCTACGATTTCTCGGGACCGGCATTGTGTTGGACGATCCTCCCGACCGATGCTGCAAAGTCATCAGGTATTAAATGACTGGTAATGTATTTTTGACATAAAAATGAAGTTTTTTAAAGTAAAACATATTTTTATTAGAAAATACTTACCAGTCATTTCAGATTCCCGCCTCCCAACCCCGCGTCGTCACCCAACACTAAACGCTGCAAGTTAACGGTGAAATTAAAAGTGGGGGTCACATGGCCCGTGCGCCGGTATTACCGGCGGCCGTGTGTATCACACACGCGTGAGGGCTATGCATGGCTGCGCGAGCTTCTTTTCTGGATGAATTAACGGTGTTGAGATTATATATCAGGTATTAAATGACTGGTAAGTATTTTCTAATAAAAATATGTTTTACTTTAAAAAACTTCATTTTTAGGGCAATCTTTGAGGTGTTTAGCAAGAGATGGTTCATACTGCGATATCCAGTTGATGAAAAATGCAAAATTACTATCCTCCGACTGTTTGATCTTGTCCCAATTTCCTCTTAAAGCAAGGCCTCTCGATGACAATCGCGTTATCACATCTATAATGCTTAGCATAATCCTTCTGTTTTCAGCAGTTTTTTCGGCGTACGCAGTACTTATACTCTCATTGATTGACTTGCGTTCTCCTTTACAAACGGCCATGAAAGAATCATTTGCGGTTAAAGCATTCATGTGGACATTAGATGTATTATGAGATGTCAAAACACCTTTTTTGTTCCCAAGAGCATTCTTCCAGTCTCTGAACGGAACATTTATGAATTCGTCATGATAAGCGGTTTTGGGCGCAAATACATCACAGCACGCACAAAAAACACCGTCAACTTGAGGGGAATATCGCAACCAACTGTATGTTTGTTCCCAAGTTGGGTTATATCGACGTTTAACCTTTCCGCCATGGGATGGATACTCTGAAAGCCTTCCCGTCGCGTTACTAAGAATATCACACTTTTGTTCATTTGTTAACTGATGCCGGTTGCGTGCTAGCGAAGAGATATCCATATCTGCATGTGCATTTCGTTCAGGTGGTAATCGCGTTTGTTCAGGGCCATAACTAGACTGCGATATATTATTTGGATCGGTGTGCGACGATTGGATATTAGCAGTAGACTTAACTTGTTCTTCAGTAACGTCATTGTTTACTTCAGTTTCTTCTTGAGTAGAGCCTGATTTTTCCCCAGTTAATGATTGCTCCTGATGGCATGCATTTTTAAGCGTTGGTGCAGCATTAGTGAAGAACGCGGGTAATTTTTGTTGTGTTTTATTGTCCGTTCTTAATTTCTTAGAAGACTTGTTTTTTTGTTTTTCATCTTTTCTTTGTGATTTTGTTTGTATCGGTTACTGTTTTATTGCCACGCAAAAGCAAAGCTACAAAGTGATTTGGCTGAAATACTGCACCGTCTCTATTATCCAGATTGCCATCTCTAGACCACATAATGGAGAGTACTGTACAATGGCTATTACGGGATTCTGGTTGGATAGTAGCATGAAACATTGGCCTTATACCATCATTTGCCTCCGGATAGACAGACGTAACTTGTGTATCTAAAACTGATGATAATGCCAAAATATGAATCATAGAGCACCATCTGCGATCATTGCACGTGGAACTGAGGGTCTCAATCAATGTCTTTCTTTCACCGACATCGTCTGCATCAAGTAATAATGAAAACAAAGACCCATCATTCTGCGTAAACATGTTGCTTTCCTTTTTCAGCTTTCTTACGTGAGGATGATCTGTGTAAAAGGCGCTGTTAATAAACAGTTCGGCAGCAACAAGAGTGCGGAGAGTTTTGCCTAGTGATTCGTTACCTGTAACAATAAAATGAATTAATCTAGTCGATGTTATGCATAGATTAAAATAATATGTGTAGATCAATTCATATTTGTTTTATTTCTTTGCAAGATGGAAATGCCATTCCTCAAGTGGACACTCTATTTTGAAGTTATTTATTGCATATTTCTCGATACAAACTAATAGCATGTACGAGACGAGTGTTGATTAATAAATAATGTTTAAACTTGTTCTTTCATCATCATCTTTTTACTGTTTCCAACATGCTTCAAGGGCAACATATTATTCTAAAACAACACAAATGCTCGATGACTTTTATTTCAAATCATGCCCGGCCGGGTAGCTCACTTGGTAGCGTATCTGACTCGTGATCTGGAGGTCACGGGTTCGATACCCGGTTGAGGCGACATTCTTTCGGGCGATTTTTCCCATTGCCTCTCACCTCTGATTTATGTGAGAAAGGAGTCAGTGGCTTCGAAAGAATGTTGTGTAAGTACTGGTGTGGGAAAGCCAGGAAAACATGGGTAGGTGCACTGACCGCCGTGATATGACCAAAGCTGTTGAAAGCGGCGTTAAACTCCAAACAAACAAACAAACAAATTATTTCAAAAATCACAAAATATAGTTTAGATCAATGTCTCTTAATCATTTAATTATTATGTCTCCCCCATTACATGGGGGTGACATATTGTTTTTGCCCGTTCCGTCCGTCCTTCAGTCCTTCCGTCCTTCCGTCTGTCACACTTGTTTCCGCTCAATAACTGAAGAACGCTTGGGCGTAGGAACTTCATACTTGGTATGCAGGTTGGTCATGACCAGTAGCTGACCCCTATTGATTTTGATAACAGAAGGTCAAAGGTCAAGGTCATGGTGACCTTGTGAGGTAAAAAATGGTTTCCGCTCAATAACTGAAGAACGCTTTGGCTGAGGAACTCCATACTTGGTATGCAGGTTGGCCATGCCTAGTAGAAGACCCCTATTGATTTTGAGGTCAGTACGTCTAAAGTCAAGGTCACAGTGACCATGAGCTTGAAAGGTCACAGTGACAATGAGCTGATAAATAGTTTTTGCTAGGGCCCAGGAACTTCATACTTGATGTGCAGGTTGGTCACCACCAGCAAATGACCCCTATTAATTTTAAGGTCACTAGGTCAAAGGTCAAGGTCACTGGTCAAGGTCACATCTGTCACACTTGTTTCCGCTCAATAACTGAAGAACGCTTGGGCATAGGATCTTCATACTTGGTATGCAGGTTGGTCATGACCAGTAGATGACTCCTATTAATTTTGATGTCAGAAGGTCAAAGGTCAAGGTCATGGTGACCTTGTGAGGTAAAAAATGGTTTCCGCTCAATAACTGAAGAACGCTTGGGCCGAGGAACTCCATACTTGGTATGCAGGTTGACCATGCCCAGTAGAAGACCCTATTAATTTTGAGGTCAAAGTCAAGGTCACAGTGACAATGAGCTGAAACATTAATTTTTCTTAATAACTGTAGAATGCTTTGGCCATGGAAGTTAATACTTGGTGTGCAGGTTGGTCACCACCAGTAGATGACCCCTATTGATTTTGAGGTCAAAGCTTAAAGGTCAAGGTCATGGTAACCTTCAGCTGAAAAATGGTTTCCTCTCAATAACTAAAGAATGCTTATGTTGAGGAACTTCATACCTGGTGTGCAGGTTGGTCCTAACCAGTAAATGACCTTTATTGAATTTGTTTGATTTTGAGGTCACAAGGTTAAATGTCGAAGGTCACGGTAACCTTCAGCTGAAAAATGTGTTTTACTCAATAACTCAAGAACACTTATACCCAGGAACTTCATACTTGGTGTGCAGCTTGGTCCTAACCTGTAGATGACCCCTATTGATTTTGATGTCAGTAGGTCAAAGGTCAAGGTCACTGTGACCTTTGGCTGAAAAATGGTTTCCGCTCAATAACTGAAGATTGCTTGGGCCCAGGAACTTCATACTTGGTGTGCAGGTTGGTCACTAGCAGCAAATGACCCCTATTGATTTTGAGGTCACTAGGTCAAAGACCAAGGTCATGGTAACCCTCAGCTGAAAAATGGTTTCCGCTCAATAACTGAGGATTCTCACTGTTGCTTCATCTCCAGTCCAAAACTAAAAAATTCATCTCCATCATTTCTTTTCCTCCCCTACGACCACACAAATGGGGAGACAAGCGCTTTTTCAAAAAAGCAATCTCTAGTTAAAGTTTGCGACTAATATAATGTATATACCTGTTATGATTATAGACGCACTATTAAATAAGCAGTTTCCATCCCCTGTTGTTCTCACTGGTACATAGTCATACCCTGTGTCTGTTGGAAGTAATGCCTCAGCCATCTCGTCTACGGCGTAACTTTCAGTATATGGTGTCACATTGTATGGTGTTTGCGGTAAAATAGTTTTGACTCTTTTGAAGATCCGTCTACATTCTTGACGATCATTATCCCGTATAGCTTGCTTAAGATTTTCGATTTCGGCATTCCGCTAAAATGAAAAATATACAATAAGAATTCGTACTGTATGTTTCAACAGTTCGCGCGTAACCACTACACAACGGGGGCTTAGATAAATTCATGCGTATATTTAAGATTTATCAACTCATACACCAAAAAAGCGCAAAGTGGCGCTTGAAATGACTTTAATAAATTCTAACTAATATTATATTAGTTATGGTTAAGGTGTATAATTTTCATATTATTCATGACAAGTATCTATATAGTGTGTACTTACAATCATGTTTCACTTTGGCTCTGTCATCTTCGTTAAATCATAAACATTGGGTCGCCGACGCATTATAACTCGTTTATTTCTGGCACCGTTTGTGTTTACATTCTGCCCGGTGCATGTATATAGAGAATATTATGTCTCTGACGTAAGTTCTATATGAACTTTATCTGACGAGGTTTGGAGAATTGATAATTGGCGAGCCTTTGGCGAGACAATTATCCTTTCTCACAGCCGAGTCTGATAAAGTTTATATCGAAAGTCAGGGCCGTAATATTCTATTCATCTTGCATGTCAAATTATGTTTTCAGATAAATCATTCTAGCACGTTTTTAAAGTTTAAATACACAATTTAAACTAGCCCATTCATATATTACGTCACCTAAAATGACGTCACGCTCGTGCAGAAATCCGCATCGAGTCAGTTACATAACTGCTGTTCTAAAAATAACTGTCATATAACCATTTAGGTTATTTGACACCCGTTACGTATCTGATACTATACAGTGTTCATTGCAAGATAAAACAATATTGATTCGTGATATATACCTAATGTTACATAATCAATAAGTCAACATTAAACGGTATGGTACCGTAGTTTATTATATTATATATGTAATATTCAGTTCTGGTTTGTGTACATTAAGGCAAATGAAGAGAAAGTCGAAAAGAGTTATTTTTAGAGCTATAAAAATTGTTATAGAGGTGTGCCTCAGTGTTACTGTAGCTACGGCACTGGCCCTTGAATTATCAAAAATTGGCCAAATTACTGAAATTAGCCTTGTCCACTCTATTACAGTCAAACATATTTCATCCGATCTTCACCAAATTTGTTGAACATGTTTGTGGGCATTATGTCTTGGCCAAGTTCCATAACCAGCCAAATCATGCGAGGCACTTTTGGAGGATTTCTCTTTAGTTATGAGCAATAATCTTCTTTTCACACAATGTTTTCAAAATATTGTCCTCTGCAAATGCATACAAATGTGGCCATCATGTGTGCTGTAATAAAAACAAATCACAAATTGTAAGAAATTACATAAATATCCAACTTTGCAAAAAGGGTAAGGTTCAGGTCAATATTGTAGAGTTATTTTAGTCAGACATATTATACTCAATGAAATGACTCTTACATTAATTGAATCAATGCACTCTGTAAAGACTGTTTGTGACACTATCAGAACATTATTGTATGAGCCAGACACGGATCTATAATAATCCTTTCCCGGATACAGACACATTTTGACAACCTGACAGCAGACGATATTGGAAAACATTGTAGCAAAAGGAGACTTAAATGATGATCTCGAGCAACTTCAACTTTTGCCACAATATGTTCATCTCTAATCAATATACATCTCCTTTCATTAAAAGGCATTTTTCATATTTATGCCAAAATGGTGTGAAGGTTGTTTGCTGCAGATTAATGTTGTATGTGGGAAAGGGTATATTTTGGGAACAAAATAATCTAAAACGGAATGAGGTATACAAATGAAGAAGTGTGATAGCATATGATGTATCAGCCAGAGTCGTTGATACTGCTACATTGTACATAAATAATTTTTATTTCACTCCCAATACTCTTAATTAACCCTTTCCAACATGCAGAAAAATTTTGACACATCTTCAGCAAATATATTGCTTTTGAAAATATTGTGGCAAAAGGAAAAATTGCTCACAATAAAATCTCCTTTTAACCCTTTCCCTCATATAGACGCTTTTTGACGCTTCTGCAGCAGACGGCTATTTGAAAACATAGTGACAAAAGAAGAAATTGGACAAAACGTGCAATTTCTCCTTTTGCCACAATGTTTTCCACTTTTAGTCATAAGTTATCCATTCAATTATAGAGATTTTCTACTTTTTGACAAAATATGTTCAAAGTCGTCTGCTGCAGAAATTTCGTATGAGGGAAAGGGTTAATGCAATGTTTTCAACTCCATATCAATAATCTAACTTCCTTTTTAGCTCACCTGTCACATAGTGACAAGGTGAGCTTTTGTGATCACCCTTTGTCCGTCGTCTCTCCACATTTTCTTGTGAACACGATAAAGTCTTCATTTATTATCCAATGTTTACCAAACTTATTCAGTAACTAGATATACATGAGAGCTCGGTTCCTTTCGAAAACCAATGCATGACGGGATTATGGCCCTTTAGAATTGGCAAAATTGCTATAATTGACCTTGTGAAGAAGTTTAACTCATTATTTATTATCCGATGTTTACCAAACTTATTCAGTAGCTAGATATCCATGAGAGCTCGGTTCCTTTTGATAACTAAATTATGGCCCTTTAAAATTGGCAAAATTGTTATAATTGACTTTGTGAACACGATAACAACTTCATTTATTTGTCACATCTCCTTTACATTGGCAATACATGTATTGACACATTGTTGGATGATGCAGATATTGAAAACAGAAATTCTACCTTTACATTCGCTCCTGGAGAAGGTCAATGTCCTCTCAGTATTTATCAAGATAAAGATTCAGAATGTTCCTTAAATGACCCACTATTAGATTCCTTCAGGTCAAATTACGCTAAATACATCCGCTGACTTGCTGATCTACAGTACTATAGTCCCTAAAAAAAACTTTGTTCGCATAGAAATGAGTGTATACCATCACCAGAATGTATTGAATATATGACATTGAGTTTAAATGCATTGTGAATGTGTATAGGATGCACTGAAAATGATTGATTTGATCACTTTTAGTATTTTGACCTTGTTTGAAAGTGAAAGTAGAGAAGTTTTGTCTGGGCCCGATTTGGTCCAAAATGATGGTTACCATTTTCGCCTGGTGAGTTCTTTCTTGCTTAATGCATGACCCCACATTTTCTTTGGATTGTTTTAAAGCTAGGAGGTAACTCTTTTCAATGATTTACATGAGAAACGTTTAGAAAGTGTGACATTTGAGGACTGAAACTGGTCGATTAACATGGAAACAAATCGGATTGTTTTTGGTGTATTGTAACCTTCAAGCCATGTTGATTGGTCGAAAAACATGGCCGCCAGGGGACGAGACTATTTTGCCTTATATGGCTTGAGTGAAAACTTAAAAAATCTTCTCCTCCGAAAGTGTTTGGCCGATTTTCAAATATTCCTAGGGTGACCCTCTATCAGATTCCTTCAAGCCATGTTGGGGGTGGGGCTTATATGGTAAAAGTGAAAACAAAATAATCAGGTGGGCGATCCAGAGCCATCGAAGTCACCTGCAATTTGTCCGATTTGTAGAAAAAGGAATAGTCTGCTCCTACTTTAATATATTATATGTGGATATGACACATATCGTTGGACATTCCATTTTAGTAAGCCTCCCTTTTTCGTGACGTCACTATTTTTGGGCTTATATCACGTGACTTTGTCCTTGCAGCCGATTTGGAACTGTAAAATTATTTCCCAATGGCCAAAGTATTTGCTGACATATTTCAACAATAAAATGCATCTTAAACAGTTTTGTTACTTGTTGTCAATGGAGGAATAGCCAAAATACCCTTATTTTTTATATACCAAATTTAATGAACAGTTTAAACCCCCAAAAAGTGGAAAAATCGGACATGAAAATTTACCGTAAAAAGGGTCTTTTGTTGTTTACAAAATGGCGGCTAGGGTCATGTGATTTGTTTGACCTAGTTAGGTAAATGCAATTTTTCATTGGATTTCACATTCCTAAAGGTGCTTACGCATAGAGATGTAAAATAACTAAAATATTTTAAATAATATCCCATTAGAAATATGGCAATTTTGAAATCTGTATTGATCTTTGTGATGATGTAAATATAGGATGATTACAGGGTACCAAATCTCCATGCAAACCCTTAAGGTTGACACAGTGGGATAAAAAATGAGAATGGAAAATAAGCTTAACGAAGATTCAAAGTTGAGTAATTAAAAAAAAAAAAGTTCATATTTAAATCAAGGATAATTTCAAATTAATTGGTTTAAACTATATAAAATATTTAATTGCTTCAGTTTTTTGGTGTTCAATATGTTACGACCTATTGCCCCTTTTAAAAAAAATTTTTTTTTTTTGTGTGTTGCCTTTATGGAAACTGCAAAGTGGCAAAATAATGACGTCACGAAAATAGGATAACAATTTCGGCTTCGGGCTTGTTGAACACATGTGTATTAAAGATTATTTTTTTTGTGAATAATTAGTTTTCAAAGGAATTTTTGCCCGAAACTTAGAGGAAATAAATAAATCTTTCAGATAAGACATGAAAAATCGTATCATTCACTAAGCCTTCTGCATATTTTGTCTTTGAAGCCTTACACTCACGAATTATGGATGCTCGGGGATATATCATGCAGTACTGTCTCAAGGACCATACATGTATCAGACCTCTAGATAAGGGGCGTTTTGCATATTCTAAAATCTTTATTTGACCCTTTAACCCTAAGGTGTGGGTACTCAAAAGAATCGTCTCACTGAGACGGTTATTTTGAGTACACACAACATAGGGTTTGCTTTAATAATAAGAGAGAAATTGTGGGGAAAAGAGCTGAATATCCCTCCTAATCTGGACATCCGAGTTGTATTCCTTCTGCCCATGGAACTGGCACTTGTTGAAAACATAAAGAGATAACTTATATTAACCATGAAATATTTAGTGTTCATTGACCTAATAAGGCAAGTGGCATTGACAGGTCAATGTACAATTATGTACAAGAATATGTTTTTTCCATGCTTACTTAACCCTTTCTCACATACAGACGCTTTTTAATGCCTCTGAAGCAGGCGACTTTTGAAAACATTGTGGCAAAAGAAGAAATTGCTCATGATGTTTTCCACTTTTAGTCATTGGTTATCAATTCAATTATAGAGATCTTCCATTTTTGGACAAAATATGTTCAAAGTCGTCTGCTGCATATTTCTTGTATGTGGGAAAGGGTTGAAACTCGGACACACCAGTGACAACCAGTGAACTGAAAGTCATTGAACGTTATTCGAAGTGTTTTATAGGTAGTTAGTTATTGCCGACCTGAGTCTTTTAGATTTTGATTTAAAGAGATTTTTTACATTTTTGCGTAGATGTTTTCAAAATCATCTGCTTTAGAAGTTATTTGTGGGAAAAGGTTTAACCCTTTCCCTCATATAGACGCTTTCTGACGCCTCTGCAGCAGATGGCTTTTTGAAAACATAGTGACAAAAGAAGAAATTGCTCAGAACGAGCAACTTCTCCTTTTTGCCACAATGTTTGCCACTTTAGTCTGGTTACCCATTCAATTATTCTATTTTTTGACAAAATGTGCTCAAATCAGTCTGCTGCAGAATTATTGTATGAGGGAAAGGGTTAAAACAAGAACATTTTAGTCGTCTGGAGGTCTTCAGTTAAAATCATGTAATCAAATTCAATTCTTATTTCTAGTGTGGTGCTGGAACTGACTTGCAACCATTTTTGGTCTGCAAACTTGGCAAATGAAGGTCAAAAAGACTGATCGATGACCTTTGACAATCAAGGTCAACCATTATAGCCAACCAAAAAACCACTACCTTCATAGATAATTAGATAATATACCTATTTGCTCTTAACCCTTTCCCTCATACAACAATTCTGGAGCAGACGACTTTGAACATATTTTGTGAAAAATTAAAATATCTCTATAATTGAATGGATAACAGTGGAAACACAATGTGGCCGAACAGGAGAAATTGCTCGTTTTGATCTGCAGCAGACGACTTTGAACATATTTTGTCAAAAAATAGAAAATCTCTATAATTGAATGGATATAACCTATGACTAAAAGTGGAAAAACATTTTCACTATGTTTTCAAAAAGCCGTCTGCTGCAGAGGCGTCAGAAAGCGTCTATATGAGGGAAAGTTGTTGTTAAAGAATATCTGCATTTGGCGGGTTGTTGGATGTCGAAGTTAGTGATTCACTTATGTGACTGAATTAAGCCATTATGAGTTTACATCAGATTCAGTTGTATCGTGTTTCCAAAGAGTTTGTCCTTTCAAATCAGAAATCTAGGTTCAATGACTATTTTACAATTGAAGAAGGGTGTCACTTACTTCTAGTCAAGACCATGTTGAATCTGCATCAGATGACAATTGAAAACATTTCAGTAAACGGAAGAACATTTCTCACAATGAACAATTTCTCCAATTCTTAGAATATAAAATACTCTCTGTTTATTAACACCCCTTTCTCGCATATATACAGCAGACGACTTAGAAAATGTATACATTGTACATGTATATGCAAAATTATGGAAAATCTCTATAAATGAAAGTATAATCATTAAATACAATTTTTTTCCTTGCCACAAGGTTTTCAAAAGTTGTCTGCTGCAGATGCTTCAAAATGCATCTACAAGTGGAAAAGGGTTAAATAAATCAAAGTGTATCCAATAGTGCAAATTTTCCTTTGTTTTCATCAATTTAGAGTTGTCAAATTAATGGCAGTCAAAATAATGTCATATTCAGGCAATGAATCAATTAACACTTTCCCTCATAAATATGCATTTTGACATATTTGCAGCAGACAAGCTGTAAAAGCATAATCAACTCTATTGATCAATTATACTTTTGAGTTTCTATTATTTTTGGCAAGATGTCTTTGACGTCATCTGCTTTGGAAAGGGTTACAAGAGAGTTATATATAATTTCAGAATTTGACAAATTGTCCTACGCTTTCATCAGATAATTATTATTGGGTGATGATTAATATGTGATGTGAAATATTGTTGTTTACACTTAGAAGTTATTACAATTTTCTAGCCATGCACTAATAAATCCTAATATATTTTATTAGCCTATCTGAGTGTCTGGGTATCATGGTTTGTTGGGCTTGTTTGAGATCCAAACTGTTTGCATAGGTCATCAGCAGTTTTTGAAATCCGGCACTGAAAGCCAATCAAGCTTATATATGTCAGGGTAAATTGTCCATCTGTTTCAGAGAATGAACCTCGGTCAGCAGTCAGACAGAGATAAAGGCAAGATGCATAGATAAAGGTCATAAGGTTGATTCTTTTTCTTTACAGGATCCCTATGCAAGTTATGACGTCAACAATCATGATCCAGATCCGATGCCAAGATATGACTATACAAATGAAAACAGGTAATTTTCATACAACTTTGTACACCCCAGTCACAATTTGCTGCTAACCATTTCCTAAATACGATATATATCAGAATTTTGAAAAAATATGGAGAACTAAAGAATAAATGATTTTAAAAAAAATGATAATACTGTGGCAAAAGAAAAATAAGGACTCATCTGGTGAGCCTTTTCTCCTTTTGCTGTAATGATTTCAAAATGTTTCTGCTACAGATGTGTCAAAATGTGTATTGCAAATGGAAAAGGGTTAACATGGGTTATCTGTAGATCGTTTTGTCATAACATGTTTTTTGTACATTTTTCTTTGCAATATATGCCGAGAGAATTCAAATGTCAAGTAACACAACAATTTGAACATAGTTTCAGTTGGCTTTTTAGCTTGCCTAAGCACAAAGCTCTGAATATGAGCTAGGTTCCTGTTTTCCACAAGTTCTTTTAAAAAAAATCTCTTCTTAAAAAAGTAATTGGTCAATTTCAAACAATCATCAAAGGAATGTTTCTTTTGGGGTCCTGTTTAAATTGTTCAAAGGAATGAATTCTCTACAGAACTTTGTTTGCATCGGCATCAGAAGGGGGTTAGTTGATAAAACTTCTCCACTGAAACTGTTGATCTTGGCTGAAATGTTGCTTAGGTGACCATTTAGGAAAGTGATTCAAGCCATATTGGTTTGGGTGAGTGATACAGGGCATCATTATAGGCCTCTTGTTATTGATGAGCCATTCCTGTGGGCATCATGTGGTGTCAACAATTTCATTAAATATCATATCCTGCTGCACTCCCAGATCATCCTTAATCATCTTAACCCTTTCCCTATAGACGCTTTCTGACGCCTCTGCAGCAGACACCTTTTTGGAAAATATAGTGAGAAAAGAAGAAATTGCTCAAAACAAGTAATTTCTCCTTTTGACACAATGTTTTCCACTTTTAGTCATAGGTTATCCATTCAATTATAGAGATTTTCTATGTTTTGACAAAATATGTTCAAAGTCTACTGATGCAGATTTCTTGTATGTGATAAAGGGTTATACTATAAAGTAGCAACCTCATTTTCAAATAATACAACATGAATGATCCTAAAGTGACCCCTACCAAAAAAGCTAAACTCAAATTGATTGAAATAAAAAAAACATGGCTGCAAAAGGCTATGACAGTTCAAAACTACATAGTTTATAGTGAACTCTTTAAAAGTATTCCCCTCTGAAAGGAGCAGCCTAAATTTGTAATAAGTCTACACCAATCATTCAACCTTGCACCAATATACATAAAACCAAATTGATTTCAATATGGGTCTTAGGGGATGTGATAAATCTTCTACTCATCCAATTTAAGATATCAACAATTGACTAATCCATAAATTATATCCCTTTGTTACTTTTTGGCTATCCTAAGCACAAAGTTTGTAGTGAGTTATTATGATCACTCACCGTCCGTCGTCATCTGTCTGACCATTCACATTTCCCTAAAAAACAGCTTGTCTTCCTAAACCACAGGACCAATTTCAATATTCCTTAACAGCAATTATTCCTCGGTGGTCCTCTTTCTTTAAAAACTTCTAGTCTAAAGTTCTGGCCTGATTTGAAAATAATTTGGCACACACAATGTTAATTTGGTGACCCTCCTTGGTGACCTGAAAAAAATGGCCGGTTTACCTAACTAAATTATGTACATGTACATAGTAAAATCTTTAAAAAATTACTGCCCCGATTCGAAAATGGTTTTGCAAAAAATGTTCCTTTGGTGACCTTCTTCCAAGATTATTTAAATTATTCGGATACATTGAAAAACATGACCATCAGGGGATGAAAGGTTTTCCTTATATATATGAGCTGAATTACCAGAAAACCAACATTATGGACTCTGCGTAATGTAACGACACATTCCGCCTCAGGGGTATAGAGTAATGATTGCTAAAATAGAAAATCCACAGGAGGGGGAAAGTGTCTGTCAGGGTAAGCCTGCGTGGCATGCTTAGATTGATCCGGGCTGATACTTTACAATGTTGGTTTTCTCGCGTGATGACTCATGTGTATAAAGTAAGAACATTAAATAAGGTGAGTGATATAGGACCATCATGGTCCTCTTGTGTTTGTCTAGCCATATCCTTACTTATCATGCATGCTGTGAGCATCACAGATAATTTATTTCCTTCACAAGTGAAATGAACAATACAATTAGCTCAAACACACACCACTTATCTGTCTGGTTAATTTGCCTCCAAGTCCTTTTTTGTCTGTTTGGTTGCTCTGGACATATATATATTCCCCTGACAATTATTGATTTTGTTCAAAGACAATTAAGTAGCAGCATTTGGAAAGGGCTGTTACCTATGGATGATATTTTTAGTGAGGTAATTATTTAACCCTTTCCCTCATATAGACGCTTTCTGACGCCTCTGCAGCAGACGGCTTTTTGAAAACATAGTGACAAAAGAAGAAATTGCACAAAACATGCAATTTCTCCTTTTGCCACAATGTTTTCCACTTTTTGTCATAGGTTATCCATTCAACTATGGAAATTTTCTATGTTTTGACCAAATAAGTTCAAAGTCGTCTGCCGCAGAATTGTCGTATGAGGGAAAGGGTTAATTAACCCTTTCCCACATGCAGACAAAATAGATGCATCAGAAGCATACAGCTTTTGAAAATATTGTAGAAAAATAAGTCATTGCTCATCATGAGCAATCTTTCTGTTTGTCACAATATTTTCAACACTTTGCCATAATACTATTCATTTAGAAATATTTTTTTATACTTAAATTGCCTTAATATTTTGACAGTCGCCTGTCTGCCTTAAATTGGTTGTATGTGGGAAAGTATTATTGGGCTTTTATGTTAGTATCATGCAGGCATTCATTTCAACCCTTTCCCACATACAACAAATCTGCAGCAGATGACTTTGGAGCAATTTTTAGCTAATTTTTCGAAGAAACGGCTAGCTCTACTACTCACCTTGGCGTCAGCATTGGTTAAGTTTTTTGTACAAATTCACTTTTTTGTCAAAACCATTATAGATATTGCTTTGAAACTTATAACACTTATTCACTATCAATACCTCCATCAGCAGACAAGAGTACATAACTCTGTCAAGGTTTTTGTAAGAATTATGGTCCTTTTTCGACTTAGAATTTTTGTTAAGTTTTTTGTACCAATTCCCTCTTTAGCTATGCACGAAGTGATCACATTTTGTCCGGCGTTCGTCCAGCGTGCGTGGTCAACATTTGCCCTTGTTAACACTCTACAGGCTACATTTTGCATCCTATCTTCATGAAAGTTTATCAAAACATTCATCTCCATCAAATCTTGGACAAGTTCGAAACTGGGCCATATGAGGTAAAAAAACTAGGTCACTAGGTCAAATTGAAGGGAAATCTTGTTAACACTCTGGAGGCCACATTTTTAACTTGAGCATGTTGAAACTTAATCAGAATGTTTTTTTTTGATGATATGTAAGTCAAGTCACTAGGTCAAATTGAAGGGAAATCTTGTTAACACTCTAGAGGCCACATTTTCAACTTGAGCATGTTCAAATGTTATCAGAATGTTTGTTTTGATGATATGTAGGTCAAGTTCGAACATTGGTCATGTTGGGTCAAAAAGTAGTTCACTAGGTCAAATTGAAGGAAAGTCTTGTTAACACCCTAGAGGCTGCAATTTTTGCTTAAGCAGTTTGAAATATTGTCAGAATGTTTGTCTTAAAGATATCTTGGTCAAGTTCGAATATGGGTCACATTGGGTCAGAAACTAGGTCACTTGGCCGAATTGAAAGAAAACCTTGAAAACTCTGTACAAAGCCGCTTTTTTGCTACATCAGTTTGACATTTGATCCTAATGTTTATCTACAAGTTTGAATATGGGTCATGTAGGGTCAAAAACTAGGTCACTAGACCAAATTGAAGGAAAATCTTTGGATGCCACATTTTCTGCTTCAGCATCTTGAAATTTTATCAGAATGTTTGTCTGAATTATATCTAGGTCAAGTTCAAATATGGGTCATATGGGATCAGAAACTAGGGCAATAAAGGAAAATATTGTTCAAACTCCGGAGGCCACATTTTTACTTTGAGCAAGTTGAAACTTTGTCAGAATGTTGTCTTGATGATATCTAGTCCATGTTGGAATATGGGTCATATCAGGTAAATAAATATATATCATAAGGCCAAATGAAGGAAAATCTTGTTAATACTGTGGAGGTTGCAACCCACTTTTTTTCGAAACCATAAGAGATATAGCGTATACACTTACAATACTTATTTACCATCATTACCTCCATCAACAGACAAGAGTACATAACTCAGTCAAGTTTTTTTTAAAGAATTATGGACCTTTTTCGACTAAGAATTTTGGTTAAGTTATTCATACCAAATCAAAAAAGTCAAAACAATTAGAGATATAGCATCAACACTTACAAAAATCTTTTTACCATCATAACCTCCACCAACAGCCAAGAGTGCATAATTCAGTAAAGGTTTTTGAAAGAATTTTAACCCTTTTTCAACTTATAAAGTACTTTGCTTATGAATAATATGTGAGTACTTGGTTATGTTTTCTGTACCACCCAAAAAAGTTTTGTTTTATTGGCAAGCACAAAAAAGTCGAGCGCGCCACTGTCCTCCGACAGCTCTTGTTGTGAAAATCCTGGAAAATCACTTTAAATGAAGGTATAATAAATGAAAATTAAATGAAATTAATTATTGTCGCAACAATAAAAACTGCTCAATTTGAGAAATTTGTCCTTTTGTCGCAATGATTTCAAAATCCGTCGTAGAGGCATCAGAAACTGTCTATATTTGGGAAAGGTGGAGACGAAATTGGAGGGATTTTATGCAATCATTATCGAAATATTATCAAATTTAACCAGAAGGAAATAACACATGACAAGTTTCATTTAGATTGCATTAGGCACACCAGATTTACATCCCCTTGAACTTATATAATCATATTTTGGGGTTTCAATGGCATTTCTCTGTAACTACAAAGGTTATTGATTTTACTGTAACCCTTTCTCACCTGCAGACGCATTTTGACGCAATAGTCAAAATAGTAGCAGACGACTTTTGAAAACACTTTTCAATAATTCGACCTCGATAACTTGAACTTTTCGATAAATCGACCTCTCGATAACTTGAACTTTTTTTTTAACTAGGAACTTTTCGATAATTCGACCTCTCGATAACTCGAAATGTTCGATAATTCGACCTCTCGATAACTCAAACTTTTCGATAAATCGACCTCTTGATAACTTTTTTTTTTAACTCTGGACTTTTCAATAATTCGACCTCTCGATAACTCAAACTTTTTGATAATTCGACCTCTCGATAACTCGAACAATTTATAACTCGGAACTTTTTTTTAACGCGAACTTTTGTCTTTGTCTAGCCATATCCTTACTTATCATGCATGCTGTGAGCATCACAGATAATTTATTTCCTTCACAAGTGAAATGAACAATACAATTAGCTCAAACACACACCACTTATCTGTCTGGTTAATTTGCCTCCAAGTCCTTTTTTGTCTGTTTGGTTGCTCTGGACATATATATATTCCCTGACAATTATTGATTTTGTTCGAAGACAATTAAGTAGCAGCATTTAGAAAGGGCTGTTACCTATGGATGATATTTTTAGTGAGGTAATTATTTAACCCTTTCCCTCATATAAACGCTTTCTGACGCCTCTGCAGCAGACGGCTTTTTGAAAACATAGTTACAAAAGAAGAAATTGCACAAAACATGCAATTTCTCCTTTTGCCACAAAGTTTTCCACTTTTTGTCATAGATTATCCATTCAACTATGGAGATTTTCTATGTTTTGACCAAATAAGTTCAAAGTCGTCTGCCGCAGAATTGTCGTATGAGGGAAAGGGTTAATTAACCCTTTCCCACATGCAGACAAAATAGATGCATCAGAAGCATACAGCTTTTGAAAATATTGTAGAAAAAGAAGTCATTGCTCATCATGAGCAATCTTTCTGTTTGTCACAATATTTGCAACACTTTGCAATAATACTATTCATTTAGAATTTTTTTTTTATACTTTAAATTGCCTCAATATTTTGACAGTCGCCTGTCTGCCTTAAATTGGTTGTATGTGACCTCTCGATAACTTTTTTTTTAACTCAGAACTTTTCAATAATTTGACCTCTCGATAATTCGACCTCTCGATAACTCCAACTTTTCGATAAATCGACCTCTCGATAAATCGATAACTCGAATTATTTTTTTAACTCGGGGCAATTCAATAATTTGACCTCTCGATAACTCGAAATATTCGATAATTTGCCACCTCGATAACTCGAACTTTTCAATAATTCGACATCTCGATAACTCGAACCTTTTTTTTTAACACAAACTTTTCGATAATTCGACCTCTCGATAACTCGAACTTTTTGATAATTCGACCTCTCGATAACTCATAACCTTTTTTTAACGTGAACTTTTCGATAATTCGACCTCTCGATAACTCGAAATTTTCGATAATTCGACCCCTCGATAACTCGAAATTTTCGATAATTCGACACCTCGATAACTCGAAATTTTCAATAATTCGACATCTCGATAACTTAAACTTTTTTTTTAACTCGGAACTTTTCAAATATTTGACCTCTCGATAACTCGAAATTTTCAATAATTCGACATCTCGATAACTTAAACTTTTTTTTTAACTCGGAACTTTTCAAATATTTGACCTCTCGATAACTCGAAATTTTCAATAATTCGACATCTCGATAACTTAAACTTTTTTTTTTAATCGAACTTTTCGATAAATCAACCTCTCGATAACTCGAACTTTTTGATAACTCAAAATTTTCGATAATTCGACCTGTCGATAACTCAAAATCTTCGATAATTCAACCTCTCGATAACTCAAAATTTTCGATAATTCGACCTCGATAACTTGAACTTTTCAATAATTCGACAACTCAAACAATTCGATAATTCGACCTCTCGATAACTTGACATTTTTGATAAATCGACCTCTCTATAACTCAATTTTTTTTATTTAACTTAACAATATTTTCAACTTTAATTAACAATTTTATGGAGACTTTTCAGGTTTTTGCCACTATGTTTTCAAAGTCTTCTGCTGCAGAATTGTTGTAAAGGGTTAATGACATGCATTTAGGGTCCCTATATAGATAACCTCTTTATGTTCTTTGGATAAAAAAAATGCAGCTTCATATCTTTACATGCAAATATCTTTGGGGTCAATATATTACAGTTAGCTCTATTAACCAAGGCCAATAACAGTTACTGTGCTTTGCAATTTAAAAAAAAAAGTGCCCCTTGTTCTTAGAAGATTATGCTTCACATTTTGTTCATTTGGTGGTTGTCTTCTTGATTATTTACAGAAATGAATTTGTTGTAGCATCAGAAAAGGAATAAATTGATTCATTGCATGGCCCCAAGGTGGTATATCAGAATTGGGGCAGTGCATGAAGGGGGTTAACAAAACATTTTTTTTTTTTTTTTATTCTTCCCTGTAAACCATGCATGTGATTTCTAGATGATTTATCAGAAATACACCTAAGGTGACCATCTACAAAAACTGTTTTAAGTTATATATAGATTGGTTGAAAAAACCTGGCACCCGTCAGAATATATATAAAGAGTTAACCTTCCTTAGCTTCTGTATCTGCTAGGCATTTATGATTTTAACAATATTGAAATTATTGTAGGAAATAGCATACTTAAGTAAAGTAAAGTGTTTGCTTATTATAGTGTCACCCCTATTGAAAGGGCCAGCCATTTCTGACTAAGTATGATACTTTTGTCCTGAACATGTTTTTATTTCCCGAGAATCTTTTTGTCAGGCATCGGGGCAGACAGACTTTCTGTACTTTTATTTAACTAGCTGGCGGCTACCCAACTGGCCATATCAGAACAGACCCCAGTTTTGCCACTGGGATTCAAACTTTTGACCTCCCTTTCCAGAAGTGGATTTATTAACCACTAGGTTATCGGGATTGGGTGCTTGTTCCATGTAACTCCAAGCAATGTTTTTGGTCACCATGTGTCCTTTGTATGTTGTCAGCAATTTCTTTCAACAACATAATCGTTCTAAAACACTCGGCCAATTTCAACCAGACAGGAATGTTTTTTGGGTTGTAATCTTTAAAATATGTTCAAAGAATTAAATTATACGTAGTTACATATATTGTAGATACTGTTCTGTGAGAAAGGGTTAAATTGCCCTGATCAGAATAGTATAATGTCCTGCAAATGCAGATCTTGTCTTCTGGGACACATTATCAAGACTTAGTGAACCAACCATCCAGGGTTTCATGACTTCTTGTTTTTTTAATGGGATTTTTCAAAATGAGTTGCTTTCAAGCTGGCATAAAAGATTGTTTGAAGAAGAGAATGAGCATATTGTTGTCTTTTCTCTCATTGTTCTCCCCAGCAAAAGGAGGACTGCCCGATATTGTTTTGCATTGTTCATCAGAGCAACAGTTACTGTCCATCATATCTAAAGATTGTATTGATGGATTTGATTAGAACTATATGGAAATGTTAACTACCATAGGGAAATGTCAGACGGAAAGTTTATAATGGTTTTGATCACAATTACCTTGTGAACATCTACAGGCCACATTGAACATCCAATATTCATGAAAGTCCATCTTCGTCAAATCTCTGTCAAAATCTAAACTCATGTCATGTTGGGTCAAATTTTAGAATAACCTTATCTTAAGAAGCCTCAAATGTAATCAAATCATCATAAGGGTTCATCATTCATCTACATCAAATCCCAGTCAGCATAAAAACTGCTCAATATGCATGGGATCAAAAACTAGATCACTAGGCCAATTTTGTTTTTATAAAAACCTTGTAAACACATTTTTATACAATCTTAATGAAAATTCATCAGGTTTATGCGTCCCCCATCAAATCCCAGTTAGGTTCGAAACTTGGTCATTACGGCTCAAAACTAGGTCACTAGGTCAAATGTTAGAAAAACCTTGTGAAAAACCTTGTGAACAAACTAGTTTAGGAACAGGGTCCAATTCCACCAACCTTACTTAGCGTTAAGTAATACTTAACCCTTTCCCTCATATAGACGCTCTCTGCAGCAGGTGGCTTTTTAAAAACATAGTGACAAAAGAAGAAACTGCACAAAACGTGCAATTTCTCCTTTTGCCACAATGTTTTCCACTTTTTGACATAGGTTATCCATTCAATTATAAAGATTTTCTATTTTTTGGCAAAACATGTTCAAAGTCGTCTGCTGCAGAATTGTCGTATGTGGGAAAGGGTTAAAAGCATTTTCATCATTTTTGTTTCCCTAATATTCTGTAAAACATGAATGGTGGAATGTATTTTAGTAAATGCCTAAGTTGGCATAAGTAGTTATACCTTGCTGACTTAAACAATACAATGTTATGAAATGAAATAGAAAATTGTCCATTTTATTAGGAAATCAAATATGATGAAATACGCTCTTTAGCATTTTAGTTTCATTTCATGCTAATTAAGTAAGATAGTTGGAATTGGACCCTGGTTTTCCTAGCATACTTTTACCATTTTTATTTTGGAGGGGGATCTCATTTTAAAGAATTAACTTAATTCAGAGGCAAGGAAACATGTTTTTATGAGGTTAAAGGGATAGTTTGCATTATAAGAGTAAAAGTCATCGTCCTGATGGAAGCTGTCATCTTAGAAGTACATTCGTGACATTTTCATTTTCCTTTTAAATTAGAGGAAAGAAGCTTTATAAAGCTGCATGCTGCAATTTATGTCAAAAATACATTAGCCCCGTACTTTGATTGAAGATTCAATACTTTAACCCTTAATCCAATACAGACAACTTATAATGCCTTATGCAGCAGACAACTTTTGAAATCATTGTGGGAAAAGTAGAAATTGCTCTTAATGTTCAATTTTGCCTTTTCTCACAATGTTTTAACCCTTTCCCTCATATAGACGCTTTCTGATGCCTCTGCAGCAGACGGCCTTTTGAAAACATAGTAACAAAAGAAGAAATTGCACAAAACGTGCAATTTCTCCTTTTGTCACAATGTTTTCCACTCTTAGTCATAGGTTATCCATTCAATTATAGAGATTTTCCATTATTTGACAAAATATGTTCAAAGTCGTCTGCTGCAGAATTGTCGTATGGGGGAAGGGTTAAACTATTTCAGAATGATATTTCTGATTTCCCACATGTAACAACACTGTCCTCAGATATTTTCAAAGATGACTACTTCTAAAATTAGTTATATTAGGTAAAGAGTTACTATAGCGAATTTTACAGCTATTTGAGTTGAAATAGAATGAGAAATCTTTTCATACACCTGGGAAAATGAGAAATCTTTTCATACACCTGGGAATGCAGGCTTAAGCAAAAAGCAAAAAAAAAGGAAAATGCTCTTTTTAAGCTATTCCTCCATTGTCAAAATTGTTTTCAAACTCAGTCTGCAGCAGAAGGGTTCAAAAATGATCTTTTATATCCTTCTCTGATAGACATGTGATGTGCAACCTTGTAAAACTTTCCAATAAAAAACATATTTCTGCTTTTTTTGGCAAATAAAGCGGATCCATTTAATCCTTACTATGATGCAGATGCATTTTGAAGCAGATGCAGCAGACAATTTTTAAAATCATTGTGGCCAAAGGAGAAATTGATCATGATGAATAATTTCTCATTGTGTCACAAACCTGGTTTCAACGCTAACTCAATGCTTTTACTTTCATTTAAGAGATTTTCAATAGGTTTGCCTTAATGTTTTCCATGTCGTCTGCTGCACAATATTTTATGTCCTGACTGTAAATTATAATGCTCTTACTCTTGAATATTATTATGGGCTAGAAGGGTTTTAACCCACATACAATTAATCTGCAGCAGATGTCTTTGAAAATATGTAGAAAAAAATATGGAAAATCTCTATTACTGTAAGTATAATTATGGAATAGAGTTGAACATTTCTCCTTTTCATACACATACTGTTTTCAACAGTCATCTGCTGCAATTTCTTCGAAATGTGTCTATTATGTTGGAAAAGTTTTAAATGATGCATCATAAGATCATGCATTTACGTGCTATATATACAATTGAAGAAACATCTGCTTAGACAGATCTTATAACAATTTAACAACATATGATAACAAAAATGTAAAGTCATGCAGTAATATCATTCATGTTAATTTAGCAAAAAAGATCCGTTTTTTCATGAGAAGTCAGTTTAATTATTATACCTCCTGGTTATTTTCCTTTCTGATAAATGAAGTCAATGTTGGAAATCAATTAAACCTTTATCTTAAAACAGAGCTTAACTTAAAACAAGACAAATAATTAATAAAAATAATCAACGAACAGAGTATCATCAGTAGATAAAGTTGCTCATTTTGATTTATGGAAACAATAAATAAATATTGTTCAATCAAATAAATAATTAGATATTGATTAATTGATTTGTTAACCCTCCCTTTCCAGTATAAGCTATTTCTGCTGTGAAAATATATGAGCAAAAAAACCTGTAAAACTTAGTTTAACCCTTTCCCTCATATAGACGCTTTCTGACGCCTCTGCAGCAGATGGCTTTTTGAAAACATAGTGACAAAAGAAGAAATTGCACAACACGTGCAATTTCTCCTTTTGTCACAATGTTTTCCACTTTTAGTCATAAGTTATCCATTCAATTATAGATATTTTCCATTATTTGACAAAATATGTTCAAAGTCATCTGCTGCAGAATTGTCGTATGAGGGAAAGGGTTAATTATGAAAATGATCTGAAAAGGTTGTGGGAAAAGAATGAATAATTTAATTGTTTTGAGCCATTTTTCCCACATTTTTTTTTTTAAGTCATCTGCTACAAAGTCGTCAAATGTCCTCTGAATCAGAAGAAAGGGTATTTCTTTGCCACTTGCAGACGCATTTAAATGGTATCTGTAGCAGACACGTTTTTAATTTATTTATTGGGGTTTTACGCCGCTTTCAACATTATTTCAGTTATATCACGGCAACAGTTCACTTATTCATGATCCCTGGGTAAACAAACCAGTACTAGGCTAGAAAATGTGCCTTGCCCAAGGGCACTCCACCATGACCGTAGTGCCGCCCGGGACATCCTGTTTCGAAAACCCTGACGCTAACCACTCGACCACAGTGGATTCGTGACAACTTTTTAAAACATGATGAGCAATTACTCCTATTGCCACAAAGTTTTCAACTCTTCTCAATAACTCAATTTTCATTTATAGTGATTTTCTATAACATTTGGGCAGATTTCTTTAAAATCATCTGCTGCAGAGTTCTTTTATGTGGGAGAGGATTAACTCTTTACCTCATATAGACGCTTTCTGATGCCTCTGAAGCAGACAGCTTTTTGAAAACATGGTGACAAAAGAAGAAATTGCTCTAAACAAGCAATTTCTCCTTTTGTCACCATGTTTTCAACACTATTTAATTAGTATAAAGAAGAGGGGTATATTGCTTTGCACATGTCGGTCCGTCCGTCCGTCGGTAGACCAAAGTAAGTCCGAGTGATAACTCAACGATGCCTAGACCTTGACCTTGAACGTGAAGAGCTTGTCCGAGTGATAACTCGACATTGATGCACCCATGGCCCTCAAACTTGACATGGAGGCTGAGGGTGACCAGTAGATGATCCCTATTGATTTTGAGGTCATCAGGTCAAAGGTCAATGTCACTGACCGTGAACGTGAATTCTTGTATGAGTGATAACTCGACATTACATGCACCCATGGCCCTCAAACTTAACATGGAGGCTGGTGGTGACCAATAGATGACCCCTATTGTGGGGTCATCAGGTGAAAGGTCAAAGTCACAGTGACAAAGCTTGTTGGAGTGATAACTAAACAATGCCTAGACCTATGGTCATCAAACTTGACTTGGAGGCTGGGGGTGACCAGTAAATGACCCCTATTGATTTTGAGGTCATCGGGTCAAAGGTCAAGGTTACAGTGACCTTGAATGCGAAAAACTTGTCTGAGCAATAACTCAACATTGCCTGCACCCATGGACCTCAAATATGACATGGAGGCTGGGGGTGACCAGTAGATGACCCCTAAGGATTTTGAGGTCACCAGGTCAAAAGTTAAGGTCACTGACCTTGAAAGTGGAATCTTGTCTGAGTGATAACTCAACATTGCATGCACCCATGGCCCTCAAACTTAACATGAAGGCTGGGAGTGACCAGTAGATGACCCCTATCTTGAGATCATCAGGTCAAAGGTCAAGGTCACAGTGACCAAGCTTGTCCGAGTGATAACTAAACTTTGCCTGGACCTATGGTCCTCAAAGTTGACTTGGAGGTTGGGCCTGACCAGTAGATGACCCCTATTGATTTTGAGGTCGTCGGGTCAAATCGGGGCATAATGTTTGACAAACATCTCTTGTTGTACGTTCATTTAAAGGTAGTTTCCATTTTTTATATGCCGCCAGAGGCGGTTGTATATTGGCGTCATCTTCTCCGTCTGTCCGTCCGTACGTCCATTTCTTGTGAACGCAACTCCTCCAACGTTTCTGACCGTATCTTTTCAAAACTTGGTCAATGTCATTCATAACTATAATGTGTAGATGTGCATGAAGCGACGATTTTCCGGTTCATTGATATTTGCAAGATTTATGTCCCTTGTAACTTAGTCTCTGTAGCTGATTGATATTGCAGCCTTGTGAACGCAACTCCTCCTATGTTTCTGACCGAATCTTTTCAAAGCTTGGTCAATGTCATTACTACATGTATAATGGGTAGATGTGCATGAAGCGGCGATTTTCCAGTTCATTAATTTTTGCAAGATTTTTGTCCCTTGAAACTTAGTCTCTGTAGCTGATTGATATTGCAGCCTTGTGAACGCAACTTTTCCTATGTTTCTGACCGAATCTTTTCAAAACTTTGTCAATGTCATGACTATAATGGGTAGATGTGCATGAAGCGGCGATTTTCCAGTTCATTGATTTTTGCAAGATTTATGTCCCTTGTAACTTATAGTCTCTGTAGCTGATTGATATTGCGGCTTGTGAACGCAACTCTTCCTACGTTTCTGACTGAATCTTTTCAAAACTTGGTCAATATCATTACTATAATGGGTAGATGTGCATGAAGCAGGGATTTTCTGGTTCAGCAATTTTTGCAATAGTTATGCCTTTCGAAACTTGGTCTCTATAGCATATTCACTTGAGAACGCAACTCAAGTTTCCAAACAGGTAGAAGGGCATAAAGCAGGGATTATCCGGTAGAGTGATTTTTGCAAGAGTTATGCTCAGAAGGAAAAAAGGATACATATCGACACTGCCATTTGACCTACTTTCATATCGGAAGCCTCTATAGGGTTCTATCTCGGTTTATATGTATCCTATTTTCTTAAGTTAATACCAAAGTTAGCTAGGCTGGTAAGCAGAGTAACACTTTCAACTCTGAACAAGTGTGGATAAACTGTTTTGCTCAAGGAAACACCCGGCTGCCCCTGCAGGGATCGAACCTACTACCCAGGCAACCATGATCTCAGGTCCCTGTCTCTTCCAGCTAAGCTAACTGGTCTCACAGACTTCATTTTGAGCTTATGTATACAGACATGTTAAAAGCAATAATTAAAAGGACCAATCTTGATCTTTATATTTTGTGGCGGCACTGGCACTCTTGTTTAGGTATGTTTTCAAAGTTGTCTGCTGCAGATTTGTTGTATGTGGGGTTAATAAGAAATCCCTAATTAATCTATTTCAGACATGGAACACGATGTGCCGGAGAAGTATCAGCAAAGGCCAATAACTCTGTGTGTGTTGTTGGTGTGGCGTATGATTCCAAAATTGGAGGTAAACACTGCTGGTATTTGCATTGCTGATCATTTCTTACTGATTATAAAAGAACATTTTGAGAAAAGGAGATATATGCTAAACTGATATTGCTAGAATTAGCTATTATTCAAAATAAATGCAAAGCTGGTCAATTCCATTTTAAAATGTCTGCATTGAAGGGGTTAAATAATGATACCTGTTATAGGCCCATGGAATTGATCGATTCATTGTTTATCTCCTTGAAGGTGTCCGAATGTTAGACGGGGATGTATATGATGCTGTTGAAGCTTTATCTTTGAGCCATAACCGCAGCCATATTGATATCTATTCTGCAAGCTGGGGACCAGATGATGATGGCAGGGTAGTTGACGGGCCGGGTGTTTTGGCAAAGAAAGCTTTCATTGATGGAGTGAGACTGGTAAGGGAAACTGTTTTACAAAAGTTATTGTACACTTTCCCACATCTAATCTGCAGCAGAAGTATATCTTTCCAAAAATATGGATCAACTCTTAACATGAGATTATTAATAAATAGTTGAAAACATTGGGGCAAAAGGAGAAAAATGAGCTGAAATAGGCAATTTCTCCTTTTACCACAATGTTTTTGCAAGTCATCTGCTGCATAGGTGTTAGAAAGTGTTTGTATGTTGCAAAGAGCTACTGTTCACCTGAACAAACATTTTTATTTTGAGTCAAACTATATGGAAAAATATTTAAAACATCTTGACACTTGGAAGTGTATTGATAAAACAGATCTGAAAACATTGTGAGAAAATGGATAACTTGCTCAAAACCTTTTTTTCAATTCCCACAATGTTTTCAAAAGCTGTCTGCAGCAGTATTTCAAAAAATCTTTTATATCAGAGAAAAGGTTAATAATAAAGACAATTGTTGTAATAATTTCTTTACAAGATAGTTCTGGCGAATGATTAGTGTGGGGCTATTGGGACGGGGTGCAGTAGGTTCGACCTCATTCGCAGAATAATGGTAATGTTTTCTTTGACATGCCAGATTTCCTGGGCTTGAACTGGTTTATCACCAAGGTATCACAAATAAATTATTTACTGTTGCTGGGATATAATTCTGATGTAACACTGTTGAAAATGGCAGAAAACCCATTTATTCATTTAATCGTGGGTTATTCAAACTTGTATTTTACCTTGCGTCATGGCAGATGTTTATTCATTGAACATGGGGCTCTTTCGAATCCTGGGTTATTAGTCCCCTACCGGCCCTACCGGCGTGCCGAAGGGGACTATTAGGTTTGCACTCCGTCCGTCCGTCAGTCCATCTGTCAGTCAGTCAGTCAGTCCGGCAAATCAGTTTTCCGCACTTTTTTTCTACATGCTTTGAGGTATTGAGTTGAAATTTTGTATATGCCTTTGTAATCATGTGTCACAGATCAAGTTCGCGTTTCCTGGGATTTCGTCAATTTTTTAATGAGTTATGCCCCTTTTTGGACTTAGAATATTCGTTTTCCGCACTTTTTTTCTACATGCTTTGAGGTATTGAGCTGAAATTTTGTATATGCCTTTGTAATCATGTGTCACAGATCAAGTTCGCGTTTCCTGGGATTTCGTCAATTTTTTAATGAGTTATGCCCCTTTTTGGACTTAGTGCAAACCAGTAGGGGACTATGGTATTGCTTGCAATCCAGTTACTTGTTCAAACTTGTATTAACCTATCGTCATGGCAGATGTTTATTCAATGAACATGGGGCTCTTTTGAATCCTGGGTTATTCAAACTGGTATTTTACCTTCCGTCATGGCAGATGTTTATTCAATGAACACGGGACTGTTTTGAATCCTTAGTTATTCAAACTTGTATTAACCTATTGTCATGGCAGATGTTTATTCATTGAACACGGAACTGTTTTGAATCCTGGGTTATTCAGATTTACCAAATAAAGTGTTAGATGTTCAAAGTGAATCCACCAATCAGATTTCAGCTTTTTAACAAACAACTAATCGGATAGGTCAATTGGAATACATGTTTATCCTTGGCTTTAGCAGTATTCTATCAAATTATTGAGTCAAACCGCAAAAGTAAAGTTGATTATGATGAGGGCTGTCAATTCAGGGGTCATGACTTTAAATACGAGCTCTGTCATTCAATCATTCCTGTGGATGACACGAGTCATTGTTATTAGCCTCATTTCCAATAATGAGCTTAACCCTCAGTCAGGGTAGATAAGTACGATTTAACCCTTTCCCTCATACAACAAATCTGCAGCAGACGACTTTGAATATATTTTGTCTGAAAGCCAGAAATTACATAGTTAGGTGAAATGGCTGCCATGACATAACTGAAATACTTTTGAAAAGTTGTTAAATTACAAATCAGTCAATTTAGATCATTGATAAAAAATTACAGCAAGCAGAAGTCATATTGTGGCATCGAGTTTACCTACTCATGCATTTCCTGGCTTTCTCACACCAGTACTCCATAAAACATACTTTCCAAGCAACTGGCTGCTTTTTTACATAGACTGTTAGTCAATTGGTGAAAGACGAATAACGCATGTCACAGTGACTTTTGTCAATCATCAGAAAGAATGTTGACAAAGCTGGTATTCAAATTCACAACCCCTGGATTGACAGCCCGCGTCACTACAGACTTAGATATCGGGGCTCGGCTGTTCCAAATTATATGAAATTTTTGAAAATATTGTAAAACTTAAACAGAAAGGAATATATTTTTTTATTAAGACAGAGAAAGCATTGGCGGAAAAAGAGATATTGCTCATTAGGAGCAATCTCTCTGCTTTCCTACTTTTGCTTTTAAAAGTTGTCTTCAATATATAGAGACGTCAAAAAATGCCTCTTTCTTGTAACTAGTTTAATTAACAACCATCTTGTACTCAAATACATGTTTTATTAATAGATACAGATTTGCCAGTTTTGCTCATCATTTAATCCTTTCTTCATACAATAATTCTGCAACCAACCATTAAACCATTTTGAAAACATCAAGGTAAAATTTTGAAATTTCCAATAAATGAAAGTATATTGCATCATTGCATAAATATAAAATCAATGTGGTAAAAGAAGAAGTTGCTTGTTTTGATGAATTTCTCTGTTTGCCACAGTCTTTTTCAAAAGTATTCCGCTGCAAGTGCAACAAAATGCATCTGCAGATGGGAAAGGCTTAATGTATAAATATGTTGATTTTCTTAGGCTATAATGTTTAGTTCTTATTTCCTATAATGATGTGATGACATTTGTTTTTGAGATGCTTCAAGTCTAACCTATTTTTAGGGGCGTAACAGTAAAGGGTCTATATTTGTTTGGGCCTCGGGTAATGGCGGTAATACAAAGGATAGTTGTAACTGTGATGGTTACACAAACAGTATATACACTCTGTCCATAAGTAGTATATCTCAGCGGGGACGTAAACCATGGTACCTGGAGGAATGCTCATCAACCCTAGCAACCACATACAGTAGCGGCACCTACAATGAGAAGCAAATCGTAGGTATCCTGTGTTGTCATGGCAAACAAGTCTACATACATGTATATGTTGAATTTGTGCTGTTGTCATAGCCTTGCATTTGCATGCTGCAGGGTATGTTAAGTGCTCTTGTGCAAAATCTTTTACAACGGCTGATTTGCCTTTTCTGTGTTCATATGAGGTCTGAAATTTGCAGGTAGAACTTCTACTTGCATAGTTATTGTCTTTGCTATTTTCGTACCAAGATCAAAACTTTTGCAGATGATGGAATAGCACACATACACACACTTATTTTGACAAATCATTTCCCCCCCCCCCCCCCCCCCCCCCCAAAAAAAAAGAATTAGTTGTTTCTTTATACAAAATGAACCTTTTTATGAACACAGAAAGAAAACAGGCTGTTTAAAAGATAAATTGTTGTATGTTTATTATGTTTTGTAATATTTACAATTATTTGAAATTCACAGGGCCGCAAAGGCAAAGGAGCCATATTTGTTTGGGCAAGCGGAAACGGTGGACGCATGCATGATACATGCTCATGTGATGGCTATACAAATAGTATTTTCACACTTAGCATTAGCGGCATTTCTCAGAGAATTCTGAAACCGTTTTACCTTGAAGAGTGTGCATCGACACTCGCCACCACTTTCAGCAGTGGTAGCGGAAGCGAGCAGAAAGTTGTAAGTTACTATGGTAACAAAGATCTGGCCACCTGATTTCCTTGGTGAAGGCTTTTGTTTTCTCTCACAGATTTAAACCCTTTGTTTGCTAATGTATTTGACAAGTATTACACTAATGCTATAATTTAACCACGACTTACCCCCACTTGTGATCTCTCTTTAATGCAGAATTGTTTTACAACATGTTCTGCAGCTTCATCATCAATTTGTTGTGCAACTGCAATGTTTTCAATTTGATTTGTTAGCTCTTTTTATTTTTCATTTGGTACTCTTCATGATAACTCTTTATCAGGTACACCATCTTAAGCCTTATCAGCAGCCGTCTTTTGAAACATTGTAGGATATAGATATTTTTTTAGAAAGTACTGTAATGTCTCAAGAAGTGACAAAGCAGAATGAAAAATGAAAAATTATTAGTGATATCCTTTTTGGTAAATATTAATAAAATATTAAAATGATAATAAAGCAACGGAAACTAGTCAATGTCTATCATAATGTACAAGTGGGTGTTGGTTGACCTTGTCACTATGACTCTGATAACTAGAATCTTATTCCCTCAGCTATTACTCAACAGTATTAACCTGATTCTGATCTTTGTACAAATCAAATTATTATGCTTTACTTCCCACAAACAAAAAATTTGCAGCAGACAACTTTGAAAGCATATAGACAAAAATATGAAAATTCTTGCAAAAGGAAAAATTTCTCATTATGAGCAATATTTTCTTTTGCCACACTATTTTTAAAAGAAGTTTGCAGCAGATTTGATGTGTCAAATTGCGTCTGCAAATGGAAAAGGCTTAACATGCATTTGCACTTAATATAAAGTGTGCCTTTTATTTCGCTATATGCATTGTTATAAAACAAAGCATAAAATCAGTGAATATATATGAATAATGTAAAATAATTTATCATTGGACAAAAAGAAGAATCAGGTCAATATTTTCAAGTAGTACACTATTACACCTGTGTAATTCTTGCAATTTAATTGAATTTTCTGGCCACATTTGTTTCCATTTTAAGTAGATTAATGAAATTCTGTATAAATTATGAAGAGGTGCATGAAAAACCTACATTATGACAATATTATAAAGCAAAGACTAATATTTACATGTTAATTTTCTAACTCTAATCAAATCTACTCACTTGAACATGGATAATCTATGTGAGTGTTAGTTTAATATTTGGAGCTGATCTCATTCATAGCCCATGTTTGAGAATTCTTGGCAAAAAATGTAATATTTCGAGACAAATTACAAAACAATACTACACTCGACTACTTTAAAAACGCACCACTGGTATAAGTTTTAAAAAAAAACATTTTACGTGACTCAATTTTAATGAATTTTGACAACAACAAACGTTCATATATTGTTAATAATAACAGTGGAAATTTCAAAATCTTGCAGACATATCACATCTGAAAGTGTGATACCGCGGTTATGAAAACTCACAGATCAATAACGAGTGTAGCTACCATTAGCGGCAGTGCACTATTAAGTTGTAAACTTACCCTCTGATACCAACAGTATGTCTGGCGGTGACAGAGGCAGGCCTGAAGGGATATCGGCGATGCACTCCACCTAAGTTGCCGTCATGACGTCGCGTTGTTACTCTGGGTTGCCCTGGCCGAGGTCTGTCTTTTACAGCTCCAGTCTGGAGGAATCGCTGTCTGAGACGAACTATTGTAGTTTTATGGCAGTGAGAATATCGGGCAACAGCCACGATACCCCTCCCGGCTTTAACAAGGCCTAACGCCTCAGAACGCTGATGGTCAGTTAAACGTGGCATTTCTCTAGGAATAAAATCCTATGCAAACATGTGTTTTTTCTATCCGTCTATCGCCAGGGTACACACGCTTGGATAAATAATCCTACTTACCCGATATATACGAGCGCCACGTGGGAAACATGGAAAACTAGCACGTGCACGTCAAGCGTTGTATTGCGTACGAAAACAACCAGAATTAATCTACACATTATGACTACACAATCCAAAAAGCTGATCCATTATATATAGATAGCTGAAAACTATGTTTATATGTGTACAGACAATTTTTAAAAGTGGTGCGTTTTTAAAGTAGCTGAGTGTAGACAGAAGAAATATATTAATTGTCAGTAATCTTTCCTTTACACACAATGTTTTCAATATTCTTTTTTATTAGCATCTTTTGGTATTTACTGTGGTGAATTGGTTAAAAGATAAATAATGTGTAGGTCTATAATATATGCTTACTGGCTACTTTAAGGATAAAGGGAGTATAATTGGTTAGGTGTGCAGCAGTGCACATTATTGGCAAGAAGATACAAATTAAAATGTGCTAGAATATTTAAGTGTGAACCATCTATTTCTCAATGATAACCAGACTTGCCTTTCAGCCTCTAACTTTAACAACTGTCTTCTTATATTCACGAGTACTTAGACACATTTTGAAATAAAACAAATCAGCAGCAGATGACTGAAAATATCTAGGAAAAATCTTGAAATACATGTAAAAGAATAAAGTTTAACCCTTTCCCTCATATAGACACTTTCTGACGCCTCTGCAGCAGACGGCTATTTGAAAACATAGTGACAAAAGAAGAAATTTCTCCTTTTGACACAATGTTTTCCACTTTTAGTCATAGGTTATCCATTCAATTATAGAAATGTTCTAATTTTTGACAAAATATGTTCAAAGTCGTCTGCTGCAGAATTGTCGTATGAGGGAAAGGGCTAAATAGAGCTGTAAACATAATGTGGCCAAAGGGGAAATATGAGCATTTCCCCCTTTTCTCACAACGTTTTCAAACGAAAACTTCTGCTGATTGTGTCAGAAAGTGTATCTATGTGCTAAAGGCAAAAGCGTACATCAACTTTGAAAAAACTAAATTACTTTACATTTCCAGCAATGAGTTCTTAACCCTTTCCCTCATACGACAATTCTGCAGCAGACGACTTTGAACATATTTTGTCAAAACATAGAAAATCTCTTTAATTGAATGGATAACCTATGACTAAAAGTGGAAATCATTGTGGCAAAAGGAGAAATTGCACGTTTTGTGCAATTTCTTCTTTTGTCACTATGTTTTCAAAAAGCCATCTGCTGCAGAGGTGTCAGAAAGCGTCTATATGAGGGAAAGGGTAAATCATGTGATTTACCTTTCCCACATACAGACGCGATAGATCTTCATTTATAGAAAATTGCCATACTTTTGCCTTGATGTTTTTCAAAGTCGTCAACTGCAGATTTGTTGTATGTGAGAAAGGGGGGTTATAATGGTGACCTGCTAGTTGCATAAGAGGGAACCACTATCCATTGTGGTCATTTTGATCTACTAGAATTTCTGTGTCACTAAATGTACAACCATTGGTATCCACAAATATACAATGTACACAGTATTCACCTATATATAATCAATGAACTAGATTCCACAAGCTTTTCTATCTAACCCTTATCCTGATATAGACATCTTTGAAAACTATGTGAGAATTGGAGGAGCTACTCACCATGAGCCATTTCTCCTATTCCCGGAATGTTTTTAGTTGCCAGTTGATTTGCGAAGTATTTAAATACTTTTGTCTTTCCTGAAGATTTTTCAGATGAAGATTGATCTAAAAATATCTCATTAGAGAAATATCTTATAATGCTTTGAGCTCTTTTAAAAATCCTTATTGTACATTGTATTAAAATGTTCTAACTTACTAATAACTTTATTTTGAAAATCTGTTAACCATGCAAAAGTAATTGGTTCTTTTTAAAATTGTGGTTCATTCCTTCATGTGAACAACTTCTAGCTAACAAAATATTGTTCCCTTTCCTGCATACAACAAATCTAATCCAGACAATTTTGAAAACATCATGGCAAATTTGTTTTACATTCTCTATACATAGTAGTATTGAATAAATTTGAAATCAATGCGACAAATTTCTTATTTTGCCACATTGGTTTCAAAAGTCCTCTGCTACACATGTGTCAAAATGTGTCTGCATGTGGGAAAGGGTTAAAAAGCTTTATACATATGTTGAGATTTGGCTAGTCAGAAATAGATGTATTAAAAAGCAATTAGATCATTCATTCTTAGCTTGACAATTCAAAGAATAAGTAGAGTTATAGTGTTTGACCCTTCATAGAAATCAGCAGCATTGGATAATTATCTAGTGTTTTAAAATCTTGATTACTACATGAAGTACTGTATTCAAACGTTGCACACATATCTGAGGTCAACAGTAATTCTCTTTTACCAAGTCCCATAACTCTGATGTTTGTTTAAGCAAAATTAGCCCCCCTTTTTATACTCCTGTTTAAAAAAAAAATCGGATCATATTATACTTTTACCTGCGGCGTACGGGCAGGTGGGCGGGCGGTGTCCAGTATGTTGGGCGGGCGGTGTCCAGTATGTTGTCAGCTCAATAACTTAAAAAGCCTTTGTCCAATCATCACCAAATTTGGTCAGAATGTGTATTGGGATAATATCTCGAAGAAGTTCGATAACTAGCCATATCGCTTTAGTCAATCAAGAGTTATTGCCCTTTTATTAAAGAAATTATCTAAAATTGGTCTTGTCAGCTCAATAACTTAAGAAGCCTTTGTCCAATCATCACCAAATTTGGTCAGAATGTGTATTGGCATAATATCTCAGACAAGTTTGATAACTAGCCATATCTCTCTAGTCAATCAAGAGTTATCACCCTTTTATAAAAGAAATTACCTAAAATTGGGATTTTCAGCTTAATATCTTTAGAAGCCTTTCGTCCAATTATCACCAAATTTGGTCAGAATGTGTATTGGCATAATATCTTGGACAAGTTGAATAACTAGCCATATTTCTTTAGTCAATCAAGAGTTATTACCCTTTAATTATAGAAATTACCTAAAATTGGTCTTGTCAGCTCAATAACCTTAAAAGCCTTTGTCCAATCATCACCAAATTTTGTCAGAATGTATATTGGCATAATATCTTGGACAAGTTTGATAACTTACCACGTTATCTTAGTCACTACACACTTATGTCCCTCGAAATGGCCAAAACTGTACTAACTGTGTCTGCTCTCTAAATTTGCCTAATGTACAACCAATTATCACTATACTTTATTGGTCTCAAAAAAACAGGACAGGCGTATTTTGTGACATTTGGCGCTCTAAATTGAGGTTAAAGTTTTAGCGTAAGTTTTATATCTGTTTTATAGCTACCCTGGATAGTTCAATTAAACTTCATACAATAACTACAATGTCCAAAGTTATGCCTCCTGACCAAGTCCCATAATTAAGATTTGCATTTCATTAAATAAGTGTTTTTTTCCCAATTAGACAATAGAGGTTTAGGTTTTAGAGCAAGTTTTGTGTCTCTTTAACTACTTTGGGTATTTCATTGAAACTTTACACAGTGTCTACATTTTTTGCTTCAGCAGCTTAAAATTTGGTCAGAATGCTTATCTAAATGATATCTAGACCAAGTTAGAATATGGGTCATGCCCTGTCAAAAACTGGGTCTCCAGGCTAAATTGAAGGAAAATCTTGTTAACACTCTGGAGGCCGCATCTTTTGCTTCAGCAGCTTTAAATTTGGTCAGAATGTTTGTCTGAATGATATAGGCCAAGTTTTAATAATGGTCATATTGGGTTTCTAGCTAACAGAATAATGTTAAAACCTTTCCTGCATACGACAAATATAATGCAGACAATTTTGAAGACGTCATGGCAAATTTATTTTACATTCTCTATACATAGTACATGTAGTAATATTACATAAACTTGAAATCAATGTGACAAATTTCTTCTTTTGCCACATTATTTGCTACACATGTGTAAAAATGCGTCTCCATGTGGGAAAGGGTTAAACAACTTTATACATATGTTGAGACTTGGCTAGTCAGAAATAGATTTATTGAATGGACACAAAAGCATTGATCATTATTAGCCTGACTATTCAAAGAATAATTTGACCCATCATAGAAATCAGCAGCATTGGACAATTATTTAGTGTTTTAAAATCTTGCTTACTTCATGAAGTTCTGTATTCAAACGTTACACATGTCTCTGAGGTCAAAAGTAATTTTCTTTGAACAAGTCCCATAACTCTGACGTACATTTAAACAAAGTTAGGCCCCTTTTTTACTTCGAAAATTAAGGTTAAAGTTTTAGGGTAAGTTTAATATCTGTTTAGCTACCCTGGGTATTTCAATTAATCTTTATACAATGACTATAATGTCAAAAATTATGCCTCCTGACCAAGTCCCATAATTAAGATTTGGATTTCATTAAATTTGTGCTTTTTTCCAATTAGATAATTGAGGTTAAGCAAGTTTTGTGTCTCTTTTAATAAACTACTATGGGTATTTCATTGAAACTTTACACAGTGTCTACATTTTTCGCTTCAGCAGTTTATCTAAATGATATCCAGACCAAGTATGAATATGGGTCATGCCTGGTCAAAAACTAGGTCACTAGGTCAAATTGAAGGAAAATCTTGTAAACACTCTGGATGCTGCGTTTTTTGCTACAGCATCTTCACATTTGGTCAGAATGTTTCTCTTAATGATGTCTAGGCCAAATTTTAATATGGGTCATATTGGGTTGATAAACTAGGTCATTAGGCCAAATTGAAGGAACATATTGTTAAAATTCGGGAGGCAGCATTTTTACTTTGATTAAGTTGAAATTATGTCAGAATATTTGTCTTAAAGATATCTAGTCCAATTTCGAATATGGGTCATATCAGGTAAAAAAAAAATAGGTCACTAGGCCAAATGAAGGAAAATCAAGTTAACACTCTGAAGGATGCATTTTTAATCTTTGTTAGATTAATTGTCTTGATGTGTTTTGCATTAAAAATCACATTGCATAATTCAGGTGAGCAATCTAGGGCCATCTGATGATGGCCCTCTTGTTCAATTATTATTCTTTCATTTATAGAGAGTTTCCAAATGTTTGACTTATTGTTTTCAGTCCTCCTCTACAGATTTGTTGTATGCAGTTTAAGACTCTTTCAAATTGATATAAATTGGAAAAAAAATTGTAAACAGCAAATGAATTAATGTCCAACCGGTTTCATGGACCCCAAACGAAATCCAACATGAGACTCCTCATTGCCAGACATGACTGGATCTTTTGTGATTGTTTTTCATTTTTGTGGTGTGGTATTTATTTGTTATTGCAAAGAAATGACTGAATCATGTGTGATTGTGATGGTGTTTTATTTTATGTCATTTATCATTCTTACGTCATTTGATGGGTAATTTAATGTTTAAATTCAGTCTTTTACTGGGAATTTTTTATTTTTTGTACCTTTTAGTGACAGACAGGACATAAAACAACATTTTTGGGGGGAATAAAATATTCTTTTTAACTCTTTACCACATGCAAACACATTTTGACACATCTGCAGTTTGACATCATTTTTAAAACATAGTGTCAAAGTGAGAAAATGCTCAACATGTGCAACTCCATTTTGCCTCAATATTTTCAACACTATTCAATGATATGTTTGTTTATAAGAGATTGTCCATACTTTTGCCTAGATGTTTTGTGAGTCTTCTGCTGCAGATTTATTAGCTCACCTATGCACGAAGTGCAAGGTGAGCTATTGTGATCACATTTTGTCCGGCGTCCGTCCGTCGTGCGTCGTCCGTCGTCCATCGTCAACATTTGAGCTTGTTAACACTCTACGGGCTACATTTTGCATCCAATCTTCATGAAAGTTTATCAGAACGTTCATCTCCATAAAATCTTGGACAAGTTCGAAACTGGGCAATATGAGGTCAAAAACTAGGTCACTAGGTTGAATTGAAGGAAAATCTTGTTAACACTTTGGAGGCCACATTTTCAACTTGAGCATATTGAAACTTTATCAGAATGTTTGTCTTGATGATATGTAGGTCAAGTTCGAACATGGGTCATGTTGGGTCAAAAAGTAGGTCACTAGGTCAAATTGAAGGAAAATCTTGTTAACACTCCAGAGGCCGCAATTTTTGCTTCAGCAGTTTGAAATTTTGTCAAAATGTTTGTCTTAAAAATATCTAGGTCAAGTTCGAATATGGGTTATGCCGGGTCATAAAACTAGGTCACTAGGTCAAATTGAAAGAAAATCTTGTTAACACTTTTGATGCCGCATTTTTTGCTGCAGCAGCTTGAAATTTGGTCAGAATGTTTGTCTTAAATATATCTAGGTCAAGTTCAAATATGGGTCATATTGGGTCAGAAACTAGGTCACCAGGCCAAATTGAGGGAAAATCTTGTTAACTCTGTAGAAGCCGCATGTTTTGCTTCAGCGGCTTGAAATTTGTTCAGAATATTGAGCTGAATGATATCTAGGCCAAGTTCGAATATGGGTCATGTCGGGTCAAAAACTAGGTCACTAGCCCAAATTGAAAGAAAATCTTTTTTACACTTTGGATGCCGCATTTTTTGCTTCAGCAGCTTGAAATTTTGTCAGAATGTTTGTCTTAAAGATATCTAGTTCAAGTTCAAATATGGGTCATATTGGATCAGAAACTAGGCCAAATTGAGGGAAAATCTTGTTAACTCTGTAAAAGCTGCATTTTTTGCTTCAGCAATTTGAAATTTGGTCAGAATGTTTGTATAAATGATATCTAGGCCAAGTTCGGATATGGGTCATGCCGGGTTAAAAACTAGGTCACTAGACCAAATTGAAGGGTAATCATGTTAACACTCTGGATACTGCATTTTTAATTTCAGCATGATAAAACTTTATCAGAATGTTTTTCTTGATGATATGTAGGCCATGTTGGAATATGGGTCATATCAGGTAAAAAATATAGATCACTAGGCCAAATGAAGGAAAGTATTGTTAACACTGTGGAGGTTGTATTCAGAATAATTGTCTTGATGTGTTTTGCATTGCAGTACATTGTATAATTAAGGTGAGCGATCCAGGGCCATCATGGCCCTCTTGTTTTATGTGGTATTAAAGGATTCTGGTATGATTCAGAGGCCCAGATAAGGAGGCGAAACACTTCCTTTTCTTGCAATATGGATGTCATCATATAACTGAAACACAGTTTTAAAAAAAAGGGGTTAACCCTTTTCCACATACAACCAATTTGCAGCAGACGGCTTTGAAAACATAGTGACAAAAACCTGAAAAATCTCCATTAAAGATAGCTCAATTTTTAAATAAAGTTGAATTTAAAACATTGTGGCCAAAGGATAAATTGCTCATCATGAGCAATTTCACCTTTGGCCACAGTGTTTTCAAAAGTCGTCTGCTGCTTTTGCGTCAAAATGTGTGTGCAGGTGGGAAAGAGTTAAATTCCAATTAATCTTGATCTTTCCATTTCAATTAAAGTATCTGAAGAAAAAGTAAAATCCAGGACCAGTATCTATGCATTGTGTTGAATTGTAAATTGTTAGATAGTTCTAGGTAATAATGTCAGCATTGTGTTGAATTGTAATTATTATACCCCCAGATACGTAGTATATGGGGGCTATATAGGAGTAACGTTTGTTGGTTTGTCGGTCTGTCGGTCCGTTGGTCTGGACATTTCTTGTGAACACTATTTCTCAGCAACCCTTGGTCAGAATTCAATATAACTTCACAAGAAGGGTTGATACCAAGCCTAGTTGTGCATATTGTCGGCGTGTTGCGCTGGAATTATTTTGAAATGAGTTATGGCCCCTTGAATTTCTCATACATAGTTGGTCTGTAGCCATTTCTTGTGAACACTATTTCTCAGCAACCCTTGGTCAGAATTCAATATAACTTCACAAGAATGTTTGAAAGGGTTAAATTCCAATCAATCTTGATCTTTCCATTTCAATTAAAGTATCTGAAGAAAAAGTAAAATCCAGGACCAGTATCTATGCATTGTGTTGAATTGTAAATTGTTAGATAGTTCTAGGTAATAATGTCAGCATTGTGTTGAATTGTAATTATTATACCCCCAGATACGTAGTATATGGGGGCTATATAGGAGTAACGTTTGTTGGTTTGTCGGTCGGTCGGTCCGTTGGTCTGGACATTTCTTGTGAACACTATTTCTCAGCAACCCTTGGTCAGAATTCAATATAACATCACAAGAATGGTTGATACCAAGCCTAGTTGTGCATATTGTCGGCGTGTTGCGCTGGAATTATTTTGAAATGAGTTATGGCCCCTTGAATTTCTCATACATAGTTGGTCTGTAGCCATTTCTTGTGAACACTATTTCTCAGCAACCCTTGGTCAGAATTCAATATAACTTCACAAGAATGATTGATACCAAGCCTAGTTGTGCATATTTTAAATGAGTTATGGCCCCTTGTATTTTTCATACATATGTATATTGTCAGGCACCAGCTGGGGGTATTCAATACCTTCAGTGATATTTCTAGTTTAGTTTGTTCTAGCAGGGACGTTGATCTACTTCCCTGGTTCTAGGTAATAATGTCATCATTGTGTTGAATTGTAAACATTTAGATAGGTCTAGGAAATAATTAAAAGCTTCTGCGGCAGACGACGTTTGAAAACATTGAGCAAAATGAGCAATTTCTTCTTTTACCACAGCTAGTTCAAGTCTATTAAATAATTATGCTTTTGTGCTTTGATCCATATGTTTGCTTAGATGCTTTCAAAGTTCGCAGTCTACTGCAGAGGGTTAACCCTTTCCCTCATGCGACAATTCTGCAGCAGACGTCTTTAAACATATTTTGTCAAAAAATGAAAAATATCTTTAATTGAATGGATAATCTATGACTGAAAGTGGAAAACATTGTGACTATGTTTTCAAAAAGCTGTCTGCTGCAGAGGTGTCAGAAAGCGTCCATATGAGGGAAAAGGTTAATTATTGAAATTAGATTCTTCCAAATGCAAAACTAGACCATTTTGAAAGTTCTACAATGATAGTGTTAAAGATAAGTGTAAATTTCTCATATTGGGATGCCATTTTCATCTCTACCATGCTATTTTCAAAATAAATTAGTGTAATAGGCATCAAAAGGGGATTCAATCAGGGGTTGTTTGGAAGTCAAAGGTAGTTTGAAGCACTTACTGATTGAAAAAGATTGATGAAGGGAGTTTAAAATCTTTTATTTTGGGAATACTTTCAAGTTAAATTATATTTTGAGGTTTGGTTTCCCCGGTTAAACTTGTACAATATACTGATTGATATTGATTTTTATTAGCTCACCAGAGCACGTAGCGCTCAACTTGAGTTATTGTGATCGCCTTTTGTCCGTTGTTCGTCGTCCGTCGTCAATATTTGCTTGTTACTACTCTAGAGGCAACATTTTGCATCCAATCTTTATGAAAGTGTATCAGAACATATATCTCTATCAACTCTAGGCCAAGTTCGAAACTGGGTCATGTGGGGTCAAAAGCTAGGTCACTAGGTCAAATTTAAAGAAAATCTTGTTAACACTCTGGAAGCCACATTTTTTGCTTGAGCATGTTGAAATTTTGTCAGAAAGTTTGTCTTAGTGATATCTAGGCCAAGTTCGAAACTGGGTCATATCCGGTCAAAAACTAGGTCACTAGGTCAAATTTAACGAAAATCTTGTTAACACTCTGGAAGCAACATTTTTAGCTTGAGCATGTTGAAACTTTGTCAGAATGTTTGTCTAAGTGATATCTAGGCCAAGTTCGAAACTGGGTCATGTCCGGTCAAAAGCTAGGTCACTAGGTCAAATTTAAAGAAAATCTTGTTAACACTCTGGAAGCAACATTTTTGGCTTGAGCATGTTGAAACTTTGTCAGAATGTTTTTCTAAGTGATATCTAGGCCAAGTTCGAAACTGGGTCATGTCCAGTCAAAATCTAGGTCACTAGGTCAAATTTAAAGAAAATCTTGTTAACACTCTGGAAGCAACATTTTTGGCTTGAGCATGTTGAAACTTTGTCAGAATGTTTGTCTAAGTGATATCTAGGCCAAGTTCGAAACTGGGTCATGTCCGGTCAAAAGCTAGGTCACTAGGTCAAATTTAAAGAAAATCTTGTTAACACTCTGGAAGCAACATTTTTGGCTTGAGCATGTTGAAACTTTGTCAGAATGTCCGGTTAAAAACTAGGTCACTAGGTCAAATTTAAGGAAAATCTTGTTAACAATCTGGAAGCCACATTTTTTGCTTGAGCATGTTGAAACTTTGTTAGAAAGTTTGTCTTGGTGATATCTAGGCCAAGTTCAGTTATGGGTCATTTTGAATCTTTGTCGGAATATTTGCCTTGAAGATATCTAGGCCAAATCAAATATGGGTTTGGTCAGGTCAAAAACTAGGTCACTAGGCCATATTGTATAAAAATCTTGTTAACAATATAGAGATTGCATTTTTGACTTGGAGCAGCTTGAAATTATGTCAGAAAGATTGTCTTGATGATATTGCAATTGGCGCTGAAAGAGTTTAAGTCTTAAAAAGCCCATTCTCAGGTGAGCGATCCAGGGCCTCATGGCCCTCTTGTTTATACATAATTTTAGTCAAAACATTATTAACACTTTCCCTCATATAGATGATTTCTGACACCTCTGCAGCAGACGGCTTTTTGAAAACATAGTGTCAAAAGAAGAAATTGCTCAAAACGAGCAATTTCTCCTTTTGACACAATGTTTTCCTCTTTCTGTCATAGATTATCCATTCAATTATACAGATTTTCTATTTTTTTACAAAATATGTTCAAAGTCGTCTGCTACAGAATTGTCATATGAGAGAAAAGATTAACACTTCATATAATACAGATGACTTTTCTGCATCCAATGACACTTTTGAAAAAGGTTTAAAAATTCACCATGAATTATTTTATAATTCTGTGTTAAAGCTAAAATGTCATGTTTTGCATTAATATCCAATATATCTTTTTTATACATCTGTGGATTATAAGACAGGCTGTAATATGCTGAACAGACATAAAACTTTCATAATTTTGCCGCAGATTTTTTGATGTGGAAAAGAGTTAGATGTTCATTGGTTTGATAGATATTATATTTGCAATATATAAACTTATTTCCTGTCTTTTGTGATTTATGTTTCCCTATCATGAGGATTACTGTGACATATTATCTGCAGGAAATGTTCAACAATATTATGACAAAAGGAAAAATTCCATTATTATATCAACAATTTCACCTTTTCCAACATTGCTTTTCAATCTTAATATTTTCATTTGATCATTTGTTTGTTTATGCTAATGTTTTCAGTCGGTAATATTCTTAATTTTTTTTATTATGATTAGACAATCCTTTCCCATATACAACAATTCTGTAGCAAATGACTTTGAAAAGGTCAAGATAAAAAATATGGAAAACCTTTTTTAATTAAAGTAAAAATTATTGAGTAGAGTTTAAAACATTGTGACAAAAGAAGAAATTGCTCAATATGAGCAATTTCTTCTCTTGACACAATATGTTTGCAAAGGCGTCTGCTGCAGAAGCGTCAGAAAGTGTCTGTATGTGAGAAAGGGATAAATAAACTATGTAAATTGATGTAAATTTGCATGAAGTATTGCAGGAAGCACTAATATCCCCATACACTTTTGTGACAAAAAGTATATTCAAAATCACGGCAGAATTCAACGCAAATTAGACAGCAGGCATCCTCTCGGAGTGGAAATCATGTTACGTGTTTATTTGAAATCTTGTCTTATATGTGCTGTGCAAATGTGATCATAAAATTCTTTTACTTATATGAATAATATTCCGATGAAAATTTGTCTACATTTTGTCCTTTCTGTACTTCATAACCTGATAGATGCCATTACATCATACAACTTTTTGAAAAGGTGTAATTGAAAAAAAAAAAACAAGTCCTTTCTCCTTTACCCACATTGTTTTGATAAAATAATTTGGTGCTAACATGTTAAATGTTGTCTTCATGCATAAGGGAAAGGATGAACCATTCCCACTTGCAGACGCATTTTGAAAACATTTTAACAAACAGGGAAATTATTCCTTCACCCTTTTCCTCATACGACAATTCTGCAGCAGATGACTTTGAACATACATTTTGTCAAAAAATAGAAATTCTCTTTAATTGAATGGATAACCTATGACTTAAAGTAGAAAACATTGTGGCAAAAGAAGAAATTGCTCATTTTGAGCAATAACTTCTTTTGTCACTATGTTTTCAAAAAGCCGTCTGCTGCAGAGGCTTCAGAAAGCGTCTACATGAGGGAAAGGGTTAAAAAAAAAATTGTACCGCATTCAATCATTTCACTTTCACTAATAGAGATTTTCGACTTTTTTTTCTAGAATTGTTGTCAAAATCGTCTGCTGTAATTCAGATTTGTTGTATTTTGGAACGGTTACCCTCATATTGTGGGAAAAGGAGAAATTGCATTAAAACAACCAATTCCTCCTTGTCATCAGGTGCCAAGGCATCAACTGTATATTTCAGGGAGAGGGTTTATGTTAGTTTATACAATGTTTTAGGTGACTGTTGATCTTCATAACAAATGTACAGAGTCTCACACGGGTACCTCGGCGTCGGCACCTCTAGCAGCAGGCATTGTGGCACTCACTCTAGAAATCAAGTAAGTATTAACCCTTTCTCACATATAGACACTTTCTAATGCCTCTGCTGCAGACGACTTTTTGAAAACATTGTGACAAAAGGAGAAATTGCTCATGATGAGCAATTTCTCCTTTTGCCACAATGTTTTCAACTCTATTTAATAATTAGGCTCCCATTTAAGGAGAATTTTCAGGTTTTTGCCGATAGATTTATCAAGTCGTCTGCTCCTGAATTTTGTATTGGGGAAAGGGATAATATATTATAAAACTGTTTATCATTATACAATACTTTAAGTCTTCTGCTCTGCAAACCCCCCCCCCCCCCCCCCCCCCCCCCCCCCAAAGGAAACACATAGAAAATCTTCACAAATGTATGTCTTGATTAAAAGATTTAGACAGAATTATTGAGAGAACAGGAGAACTTGCTCATCATGGGCAATTTCTCCTTTTGCTACAATGTTTTCAAATGTTGTATTATGTAGTTTCACCTAATCAATGTGGCTATGACTTTGAGCTATAAAAGAAAATTTGTGCACATATTGAAATATATTTACATTTCCTACAATCCTCTAAAGGTGATCTGCTAGAAATGAGTCTATAAACCCTTTCCCAAATAGGATAAATCTGCAGCAGACGACTTAATGGCACACAAATGGAAAATCGCTTTGAATGAAAAAAAAGATTTAATGTTTTCAAAAGTATTCAGAGGTAAATGTGTCAAAATGCATCTGCGTATGGGAATGGGTTAACCCTTTCCCACATATAGTTGCTTTTTGACGCCTCGGCAGCAGAAGACTTTTGAAAACAATGTGACAAAAGGAGAAACTGCTCATAAATTTTACCACAATATTTTTCAGTTTTTGACATTAAATACACCTTCATTTATAGAGATTTTTTTATGTTTTTGCCAAGATGTTTTCAAAGTCGTCTGCTGCAGATTTGTTGAATGTTGGAAACGGTTAACCATGCATTTCCCACAGAAGACTTGAAAACATTTAGGTAAAAATATGGAACATTTCTTTAAATAAAAGTATTATTATTGAAAAGAGTTGAACTGACTATGGTAAGCAAACAAATATTTGTATATTGTTAATATTTTGAGATCAATCATATATGAATAAAGCTGTGGAAAAAGGAGAAATTGGTCGTTTTGAGCAATAATTATTCTCCTTTTATTACAATGGTTTCATAAGTCGTCTGCTGCAGATGCATCAGAAAGCGTCTATATGTGGGAACAGGTAAATAAATCATCTTTATCAAGGAAAGGGTCAAGGTAATGGAGTATCTTGTAATCCTTTCCCACAGAAAAGAAACTTGCAGCATTTACTGCCGGGTAAAACTATAAAAAATCTTTACCTATGAAAGTACAATTGTTGCCCAAATTTGAAACATTGTGGCAAAAGGAGAAACTTTTCATTATGACCAATATCACCTTTTGTCACAAAATATACAAAAGTCATCAATAGATGCATCAAAATGCACCTGCATATTAGAAAAGGTTATTTTTATGAAGAAATGATTTTAAATGCCACTGCAACAGACCATTTCTGAAAAATTGTGATAAAACCGACATCGCTCAAAATTAGTTAAGTCTGTATCAAAATTATAGCACTGAATTCTAAGATCTTATATCTTTTTCAAAGCAGATGACTGAAATAATATTGTTAGATACATGATTAATATTTATAAACTGAAATAATTAATAGATATGTGATAACAAACATTCATCTCTCAAAAATATTTCCTGAACTAGCTGAAATAAAGCAGGAAAAGAAAGAAAAACGAGAGCTTAACCCTTTCCCTCATACGACAATTCTGCAGCAGACGACTTGGAACATATTTTGTCAAAAGATAGTAAATCTCCATAATTGAATGGATAACCTATGACAAAAAGTGGAAAACATTGTGGCAAAAGAAGAAATTGCACGTTTTGTGCAATTTCTTCTTTTGTCACTATGTTTTCAAAAAGCCGTCTGCTGCAGAGGCGTCAGAAAGCGTCTATATGAGAGAAAGGGTTAAAAAATCATTGAAACAAGCATTTTCTCCTTTACCCGTCATGTTTTATATTTCTGTATAAATCTTAAACTAGCAATTTTCCAGCACTATTGGTAGTCACATTTTGTGCTCATTAATTTTCAAAGAAAGTATAATACAAGGTTCTTAACCCTTTCTTCCTACATACAGCAAATATGCAGCAGATGACTTTGAAAACTGTAAATCATGCAAAAACATGGACAATCTCTATAAATGAATGTATAATTATACCCCCTTCTTTAAAAAGAGGGGGTATATAGGTGTCGGTCTGTCGTGTCGGGCTGTCGGTCGGAAGCCATATTTTGTCCGGCCTATTTCTTACAAACCACTAGGTGGAATTCAATAACATTTTACATGAAGCTTCTATACCAAGGGGAGATGTGCATATCCCTAAGGTTTTACAATTGCATGTTATTTTACAGAGTTATTGGTCCTTTTACTTATTAATGTCGGTCGGTCGGAAGCCATATTTTGAAGCCATATTTTGTCCAGCCTATTTCTTACATTTTACAGAGTTATGGCCCTTTTACTCATTAAGTTATGGTGTAGGTCAAGGTGCTGTTTAGGGGTTATTTATCATCTTCAGTGATAGTTCTAGTTACAGAAAAAAGTTGAAAACATAGTGGCAAAAGGTGAAATTGCTTTTTTTGAGCAATTTCTCCTTTTGTGACAATGTTTTCAAAAGTCGTCTGCTGCAGATGCGTCAGAATGCGTCTACAAGTGGGAAAGGGTAAATGTTTTAGACTTTGAATATATTCTCTTTTAGCCCTACATTGACATGGCGTGATGTCCAGTATATCACATTGATGACAGCTAGAGCCTTACCCGACGGAGAATGGGTGACTAATGCGGTTGGCAGAAAAGGTGATCTTTTATATAGAGGATATTGCATGAGTGTTTATTTATTATTGCTTTTAGTGTTATATGGTATTTAAGTAATGGGATTTTGACACTCCCAGATAGGGCTTTATGTGTTAAATCAATATATGCAGCTCTTTCTGTGATACAGACAACATTCGAATCCACTCCAAACTTTTGAAAACGTTATTGTAAAAAGGATGAAACGCACAAAACCAGCAATTTCTACTTTCCTTGACATGTATTCAACTCTAAATCAATTTCATTACATTTTACCAGGATTTACAGTTTTGTCATTTCCAATGAAGACAACCATGACCCTTTAACAATTACAACAAATTCGAAGCAGACAACATTAAAATGTCTGGACAAATATATGGAAAATCTCCCTAAAAAAAAGTTACTATTATTGAATTGAGTTGAAAACATTGTGGCATATGGAGAAATTGCTCAAAAGACGATGTGTCTAGTTTTGAGTCCTGTGATGAGCGGGTTTTGACTTTAGGATTTTTCCACACAAACGGCGCGAGTACTGGTTAATTCACCAGGAAGCAGACATTGAGCATGATATATATAAGCTGAAAGCTTGTTTTGCAATCGATGTAAAATATATATGTTTTTAACTAAACCAAAGATGCAGATAATTGAATTAGAAAATTCAGTATTAGCAAAATGTTTCAGTTTCGATTTAAATTAAAGCTCCCACTAGATCAGCTTTGCTGTCCTACCAGCTCTTATTATAAAATTAGTTTATGTTATAAGTTTTGTTTTAAATCATTCATTTTACAATATAATGTTGGAAGTAAACATGTCCCTATTTTTTATTGTCCATGTTTTTCTATTTTCCTTTAACCCTTTCCCTCATACGACAATTCTGCAGCAGATGACATTGAACATATTTTGTCAAAAAATGGAAAATCTCTATAATTGAATGGATAACCTATGACTGAAAGTGGAAAACATTGTGTCAAAAAAAAAAGGGAGAAATTGCACATTTTGTGCAATTTCTCTTTTTGTCACTATGTTTTCAAATAGCCATCTGCTGCAGAGGCGTCAATAAAGCATCTATATGAGGAAAAGGGTTAATACGTGTCCGAGTTAAACATCCCACTTTCCAGATGTTACATTTTTATTGTATTTTCTCCATAAAGGATGACCATAAAAATTGACACAAGAAATAACACACAATAAATCTACAATAGATGACTTTGAAGACATGTCGGTTAAAATGTGGAAAGTGTTTATTTATGAGTGTATCAGTATTGAAAAGAGGTGAAAACATTGTAGCTAATGGAGAAATTGCTTATTATGAGCAATTTACCCTTTTGCCACAATGTTTTCAAAAGTCGTGAGCTGCAAATGCCGGAGGTGTAAAAAACATCTGTATTTTGAAAATGGTTAATATTTTTAATTTAATTTATTTATACAGTAAGTTTGAGATACGGTTATGGTTTGATGGATGCCACGGCCATGGTAGACTTAGCCGAGAAGTGGACCACTGTTCCACCTCAACATATTTGTGAAGTCCAATCCGAGATGGTCAGTAAAGTGGCCGGTAGATCTGTGTAAGTGATTATATATATGTTGATTATTAGCGTTGCTCTGATGAGTAGAATAAACGAAACAGGTTGGCACATTTAAAACCAATGTTTGTTTTAAATTTTAAATATGTATACACCTGCTGAATAGCTTAGTGGGAGTTCAAAGAATTGAAGCCAAGTTGTTACAATGGGGTCTGTTTTCATATGGTTGGTTTGTGAGCCTCACTATGGTTATTGAATAATATAACCTAATTTCTAACTGCCTGGCTGTTTCCTGGCTGTTTTCTGGCGGAAAAAAGCCTAGGACTCCAGAATAAAACATGCGCAGGAATAAGAACTCTCATAAGAAAACCCAGCTGTAATTGATATAAAAAACAATGTTACAAGAAAACCCAGCTGTATTTTGATATAAAAAACAATGTCATCAGAAAACCCAGCTGTTATTGATATTATGGACAATGTCACAAGAAAACCCAGCTGTAATTGATATTAAAAACTGTCATAAAGAAACCCAGCTGTAATTTATATAAAAATCAATGACACAAGGAAACCCAGCTGTAATTGATATAAAAAACAATGTCATAAGAAAACCCAGCTGTAATTGATATAAAAAACAATGTTACAAGAAAACCCAGCTGTATTTTGATATAAAAAACAATGTCATCAGAAAATCCAGCTGTTATTGATATTATGAACAATGTCACAAGAAAACCCAGCTGTAATTGATATTAAAAACTGTCATAAAGAAACCCAGCTGTAATTTATATAAAAATCAATGACACAAGGAAACCCAGCTGTAATTGATATAAAAAACAATGTCATAAGAAAACCCAGCTGTAATTGATATAAAAATCAATGACATAAGAAAACCCAGCTGTAATTGATATAAAAAACAATATCATCTGAAAACCTAGCTGTAATTGATATTATGAACAATGTCACAAGAAAGGGTACAAAAACCCAGCTGTCATAAAGAAACACAGCTGTAATCGATATAAAAATCAATGTCACAAGAGAACCCAGCTGTAATCGATATAAAAATCAATGACATAAGAAAACCCAGCTGTAATTGATATAAAAAACAATGTCATAAGAAAACCCAGCTGTAATTGATATTATGAACAATTTCACAAGTAAACCCGAAACTTTGCCAACAGTGAAGATCAAGATCTTACATGTTCACGAACTATTCGTACAAGCATCCTTATGAAACAAATATTTAACCCTTTCCCTCATACAACAATTCTGCAGCAGACGACTTTGAACATATTTTGTTAAAAAAAATGGAAAATCTCTATAGTTGAATCGATAACCTATGACTAAAAGTGGAAAACATTGTGTCAAAAGGAGAAATTGCACGTTTTGTGCAATTTCTTCTTTTGTCACTATGTTTTCAAAAAGCCGTCTGCTGCAGAGGCATCAGAAAGCGTCTATATGAGGGAAAGGGTTAAGCAGGGATTTGTAGAGAAAATATCCGGTTAACCATTCACCCTTAGGTAAACTGTAAACAAACCTGCAACAGGCAACTTTGTAAATTGTTTAGTAAAAAAATAGAAACTATAAATGAAGGAACAATTATTGAATAAAGTTGAAAAAACATTGTAGGGAAAGGAAAATGTTTCATTATTGGTCATTTTTCCTTTTGTCACAATGTTTTCAAAATTCTTCTACTGCAGAGGCATCAGATGTATGAAAGAAAGGGTTAAATCTTAAAGGTGCTGAACTCCAGATTATAGATAGTATTGTCAAAGTTTTAAAACTTTTTGTCTTGAAATATTAGCATCATTATCTGGGATAAAATTAGAGTAATAATTTCACTTTCCAGTACAATAAACATCTAAATATTGATCGTTTATGCTTCAATTTTACTAGGTACACATACCCAGTAAGCCAAATTCTGTACATTTTCATGACTTTCAATCCACTGTTTTCAAAAATTTACTGTCATAATAGTTTGGAACTATTTTAAAATTTTGATCTCCATCTGGGGTTGAGCACCTTTAAACTCTTTACCATTTTAGACAAATCCCTGATGCTGGTTATGAAGAGATGTTGGACACAGAAGCATGTGCAGGGACGAATAAGGCTGTTAACTATGTGGAGCATGTACAGGCAAAGTTTACAATAAAGAGTAAAAGAAGAGGAGACATTGTCATTCATCTAACATCACCCATGGGCACGAAATCAACCATTTTACCTCAACGACCCAATGACAGTGATAGGTAAGTTATAGTTCCATCACCAATGGGCATGAAATCAACCAGTCTACCTCAACGACCCAATGATAGTGATAGGTAAGTTATATTTACATCACCCATGGGCATGAAATCAACCAGTTTACCTCAACGACCCAATGATAGTGATAGGTAAGTTATATTTACATCACCCATGGGCATGAAATCAACCATTTTACCTCAACGACCCAATGATAAGTAAGTTATAGTTACATCACCCATGGGCATGAAATCAACCATTCTACCTTAACAACCAAAATGACAGTGATAGGTAAGTTATATTTACATCACCCATGGGGATGAAATCAACCATTCTACCTTAACAACCAAAATGACAGTGATAGGTAAGTTATATTTACATCACCCATGGGGATGAAATCAACCATTCTACCTTAACAACCAAAATGACAGTGATAGGTAAGTTATATTTACATCACCCATGGGGATGAAATCAACCATTCTACCTCAACGACCCAATGACAGTGATAGGTAAGTTATATTTACATCACCCATGGGGATGAAATCAACCATTCTACCTCAACGACCCAATGACAGTGATAGGTAAGTTATATTTACATCACCCATGGGCAGGAAATCAACCATTCTACCCAATGACAGTGAAAGGTAAGTTATAGTTAATATATGAAACATACAGGCCCTTTCTGGTGCCTCTACAGCTGAAGACTTTTGAAATCTGCACTTTTAGGCAAAAGTATGGAAACTGTCTTTAAATGAAGGAACAATTATTGAATAAAGCATTGTGGCAAAAGTAGAAATTGCTCATTATGAGCAGAGATGTCAGAAATTGTAGGGTTAAATTATAGATATTCTTATGGCATGTGTGTATTCACAGTTTACCAATATGACATAATGTCCATTCATTTTCAAAACTCGTCAAAATTAGAATTGATAATTTGTGTTAGAAAAATAATTAACTAAGATATTTTTTATAATTTATTCCTTCACAGATCGAAAGGTTTTGCGGACTGGGCATTTCTAAGTGTACATTTCTGGGGTGAAAACCCTGTAGGACGATGGAAATTGCACATAGAAATTCACAAAAATGGTCAGAGTTATTATGGAGGTAATTATGCAGGTAAGGTGTGGTTTAACCCTTTCCCTCATATAGACGCTTTCTAACGCCTCTGCAGCAGACGGCTTTTTGAAAACATAGTGACAAAAGAAGAAATTGCACAGAACGTGCAATTTCTCCATTTGCCACAATGTTTTCCACTTTTTGTCATAGGTTATCCTTTCAATTATGGAGATTTTCTATGTTTTGACAAAATACGTTCAAAGTCGTCTGCTGCAGAATTATTGTATGAGGGAAAGGGTTAAACCCTTTCCCACATATAACAAAACTGCAGCAGACAAATTTCAAAACACCTTTGCAAGATTATGAAACATATCTAAAAATGATTGTATAATCATTGATTAGTGTTAAATACATTGTGACAAATGGAGAAATTGCACCTTTTGCCACAATGTTTTCAAACTGGTCTACTGCAGGTACATCAAAATGCGTCTCAAAGTGGACAAGGGTTAAGAATAGATAAACTTTCTTTATTATTTACCAGATATGCGATTTACAGTCTCCTCCTTCTAAAAACAAGTTCTCATCAGATGTCTCATTAACCCTTTCCCACATACAACAAATCTGCAGCAGACGACTTTGAAAAACATCTCGACAATAATATGAAAAATCTCGATAAATGAAGACATACTTATTGAATTGAGTTGAAAACATTGTGGCAAAAGGAGAAATTGCTTGTTTTGAGCAATTTCTTCTTTTGGCACAATGTTTTCAAAAGTCGTCTGCTGCAGAGGTGTATGAAAGTGTCTATATGTGAGAAAGGATTAACTGTTTCCGAACAAAAAGGAATTGGCAGCAGATGGCATCTGTGGGAATATATGAGAAATCTCTTAATGAAAGTATAAGTTTGAATCCCGGCTCGGCCAACTTTCTTTCCGACTTTTGACAAAAGTCATTGCGACATGCGTCATTCGTCTTCTCCCAATGGGCTAAGTCTATGTGGAAAAAGCAGCCAGTTGCTTGGAAAGATTGTTGCGTGGAGTACTGCTGTGCGAAAACCAGGATATACATGAGTAGGTGAACTGGCCGCCGTGATATGACTGAGAAGTTGTTAAAAACTGCGTTAAACCCCAATCAATCAATCAATCAATCTTAATGAAAGTATAATTTAGGGAAAGATTAGCAAACATTGTTTGATAAGGAGGAATTTCTCCTCTTTTCCCGCAATGTTTTCGAAAGTCATCCGTCTCGTGGGAGAGACTGAATCACATTTCAATCATTTGTCTCGTGGGAGAGACTGAATCACATTTCAATCATTTTCGCAGGTGCACAAAAGACCAATGATCTTCTAGACTGGTCCCTCATATTGTACGGAACGGAAGAGAACCCACTCAACCTTGTACAACCTACCCCACCCACTGTCAAACCTGGGACTGAAGGGGTATGTATATTTAACCCTTTCCCTCATATAGACGCTTTCTGACGCCTCTGCAGCAGACGGCTTTTTGAAAACATAGCGACAAAAGAAGAAATTGCACAAAACGTGCAATTTCTCCTTATGCCACAATGTTTTCCACTTTTTGTCATAGGTTATCCATTCAATTATGGAGATTTTTTCTATTTTTTGACAAAATACGTTCAAAGTAAAGTCGTCTGCTGCAGAATTGCCGTATGAGGAAAAGGGTTAACCTTGGTCTCTCATAGATCTAGACATCTGTATACCCTTTCCCACATACAAATAAATCTGCAGCAGACGACTTTGAAAATCATGAAGACAAAGATATGGAGACCCTCTATATATGAAAATGACATTATTGAATAGAGGTGAAATAAATGTTGCAAAATGTGTCTGTGCTGCAATTAAGTCGAAATTTGTCTGTCTGTGGGAAAGTGTCAATTCATGAGACAGACACTAGAAATCAGAGAAAGTTAAATTTGTTGTTATAAAACCATTTATTAGGGATAAATTTGTCGTTTCGTCATTCTGTTCCAGATAGTTATGTTGTGCATGTCTTAAAGGTATTTGACCCAGAGTCATTAAACTTAACCTTTTCCCACAAACAGACAATTTCAGACGCCTCTGCAGTAGACTACTTATGAAAACATTGTGGCAATAAGAGAAAATGCTAATAATGGGAATTTTCTCTTTTTGCCACAATGTTTTCATCTCTTTTCAATATTTATACTTTTCTTTTTCAAATTTTTGCCTTGACATTTTAAAGTCAATTTTGCTTGGAAAGTATGTTGTATGGAGTACTGGTGTGAGAAAACCAGGAAACATACGAGTAGGTGAACTGGCCGCCGTGATATGACTGACAAATTGTTAAAAACGGCGTTAAACCCCAATCAATCAACCATTAAAAGTCAATTGCTGCAGGAATTTGTTATTTGTGGGAAAGGGTAAAGGTCATGTTTATGCAGTTATGCACCTTCGGTTTGTTTCTGGCATACACAGATTTGGACCAGAATTCTGGTCATTGATTTGAGAATTCCATCAGATGGGCATTCATGTCCATGAACACAATTCTAGTGTGTATGTGTTACCACTTACCATTCCGAGTGACACTTAACCCTTTACCTCATATAGACGCTTTCTGACGCCTCTGCAGCAGACGGCTTTTTGAAAACATAGTGACAAAAAAAGAAATTGCACAAAACGTGCAATTTCTCCTTTTGCCACAATGTTTTCCACTTTTTGTCATAGGTTATCCATTCAAATATGGAGATTTTCTATGTTTTGACAAAATACGTTCAAAGTCGTCTGCTGCAGAATTGTCGTATGAGGGAAAGGGTTAAGGATCACTACTCTGTAACCTTTCAGTCTTGGTAATGGTTACTGGCTATTGGCAATTCACAAATCTCCATAGTTGAATGGATCACCTATGACAAAAAGTGGAAAAAATTGTGGCAATAGGAGAAATTGCACATTTTGTGCAATTTCTTCTTTTGTCACTATGTTTTCACAAAGCCGTCTGCTGCAGAGGCGTCAGAAAGCGTCTATATGAGGGAAAGGGTTAATACCTTTTCAACCTGCAGACACATTTTGCATAAATAAATAAATATGCAGCAGAAGACTTTTGAAAACAATGTGTCAAAACGAAAAAAATAATCAAAATGAGTTATTTCTCCTTTTGGCACCATGTTTTCTCTTATATATATTTTCATTTTTAGAGAATTACCTTATTTTTTAGCAGATGCTTTCAAAACCATCTGCTGTAGTTTTGCTGTATGCAGGAAAGGGTTTATTAATAGTCCAGATCTGATTGAATAATATGCACAATCTTCTGCTGGTCAGAACTTACCGGAATGAACATTGTCTGTGCAAGTCACAAAGTCAACAGTTGAGCTTTGCCAGACAAAAATCAACCTTCAGTACTTGTCATCCAGAGAAGATTCTGATAGGTCTGTGACTCCGGACAGTCTAATCAGAATCCTCTCCGTCGCATTTAGTCATATTGACACTGTGAAGACAATTGTGACAAAAATACAAGACTTCAATTTAACTCTTTCCCACATACAACATGCTGTAGACAACTTATAAATCTTCAACGTGGAAAATCTGTATAAAATAATTCAAAATAATTGAAATCATTGTGGTAAAAGGAGACATTACTCATATTAAACAATTTATCCTTTTGCCACTATGTTTTCAAAACTTGTCTTCTATAAATATGAAATATGTCACCATACATCTGCAAGTGGTGAGAAAGCAGAGCTCTAGATAACGGGCGTTTTGCATGTTCTAAAATCCTTGTTTCACCTTATAACCCTATGGTGTGGGTACTCAAAAGAATCGTCTCAATGAGACGATTCTTTTGAGTACCCACACCATAGGGTTTGGTTGGCTGATAAGAGAGATATTGTGGGGAAAAGAGCTGTATTCACCTCCTTATCTGGACCTCTGTGAAAGTATAAATAGTAAGGACCATTTATTTCAAAAGTTAAAGGGCTGTTTTCCTGTGATGTAGCTCAGTTTATAGTTTATTCAGAACTTTCGAGAAATCTAATTGGCACAAATCCTTTTAACATGTGATAAATTTAGTTTGGATAGACTTTATTTAGTTTGGTAAATCCATGGTTTGTATTATTCATCAAGGAGACAACACAAACAATAATAGCAACAACTAAAGCCCCAGCAACTCTAACAACAGGAACAACAACGACAAATCAAACTACCCCACAAAACCCTGTTGCAATAAGCACTACAGAGCTCAATTCTGTAAATATATCTGAGGTAAAAATAAAGTGGGCGTATTTTGAGGGTTTAGTACTTAACCAACCAACCTCTGGGTTTTACTGGTAGGGCTAGAAATGGGCTGTGGTGGTTAGTCATAAGTGTATAATGATTATAATATTCAGTACAAAGAAGTAGTAGATTTACTTGTATTCAGTAACCTCTTGGGCTACTGCAGTTTGTCAATCATTAATTAACCCTTTCCCACCTGCAGACGCATTTTGACGCAATAGTAGCAGATGACTTTTGAAAACATTGAAGCCAAAGGTGAAATTGCTCATAATGAGCAATTTCTCCTTTGGCCACAATGTTTCAACTTGATTTAACAATTAAGCTATATTTTATGGAGATTTTTCAGGTTTTTGTCACCATGTTTTCAAAGTCGTTGCTGCAGATTTGTTGTATGTGGGAAAGGGTTTACAGTTTACCCGATATGATATTTGTTTCAGAATTATCTGCTTTGAAAATGTATGAGGGGAAATCTGGAATGTATAGAACAATTTGGAATAAAAATTTCATACAGATTTGTAAACATTATGGAAAAAGGAGTAATTGCTCATTTCACCATGTTTTCAAAAGTTGTCTGCTGCAAAGACATCATATATTTGTTTCAGGTATAAGGTTGAAAAACAAAATTAAGAACAAAAATCTGTACCAATGAAAGAATTATATTAACATAGATAGGAACATTTTGGTGGCAAAGGAGAAAATGATAGTGGTTATAACGATAATAGAACTATGCTTTTATTCTTTTTCAAATTACGGAATCACACTCAGTTCTGTGCAGCTAAATACTTTTTGTGAAAATTGTTGATGTAATTATTTTGATCCATTTGCAGCAGACGACTTTTAAATAGATTGCGGAAAATTGAAAAATTGCTCATAATGAGCAATTCCTCCTTTTGCAACAATGTTTTCAGTACTTATAAAATACTAAGCAGTTCTCAAGGAAAACAAATCTTAGGGCATTTTCAACCTGGTGTACAAATAAGTAATGGAATAACTGCTTAGGTTGGCTTTCCTAGAACAGTGCTCAATTATACTGTCACTTAAAGAGGTTTTACATATTTTTTTGCCCAGATGTTTTTGAAGTTGTCTGCTGCAGATAAGTTGTAGGTGGGAAAGGGTTTAAAACTGTCAGCTGTCTACATTGTGCTTTTCTGTTTTTAACCCTTTCCCACATAAAGACAACATATAAAGACGTTTTCTGAGACATGCAGCAGACGGCTTTTGAAAACTTTGTGACAAAAGAAGAAATTGCTCAAAACATGCAACTTCTTCTTTTGACACAATGTTTTCAACTCTATTCAATAAGTATGTCTTCAAATAGGGAGATTTACCATATTATTTAATATTGAGATGTTTTTTCAAAGTCGTCTGCTGCATTTTTAGCTCACCTGAGCACAAAGTGCTCAAGGTGAGTTATTGTGATCGCCTTTTGTCTGGCGTGCATCGTTCGTTGTTCGTCGTCCGTCAACTTCTTCTCCTCAGTAACCAGTGGGTCAATTAGGATGGAACTTCAAAGAAAGCATCCTCTTAATGACCTCACCAGAATTCCTTCAATTTGTTGGGATCCATGAAGAATTCTGGTTTTCATGGCAACGAAACAAAAAAAAATTCTTTTTGTCCCAAACTGGTTGGCAGATTTTCAAATAATTTTGTAGAAATGTTCCTTGGATGACCCTCTATCAGATTCCTTCAAGCCATGTTGATTGGTAAAAAAACATGGCGGCCAGGGGGCGGAGCTATTTTGCCTTATATGGCTATAGTGAAAACTTCTTCTCCTCCTGAAGTGTCAGACCGATTTTCAAATAATTTTGTAGAAATGTTCCTTGGATGACCCTCTATCAGATTCCTTCAAGCCATGTTGATTGGTCAAAAAACATGGCCATCAGGGGGCGGGGCTATTTTGCTTTATATGGCTATAGTGAAAACTTGAAAAAAATCTTCTCCTCCGAAAGTGTCAGGCCGATTTACAAATTAATTAGTAGAAATGTTCCTAGGCTGATCCTCTATCAGATTCCTTCAAGCCATGTTGATTGGTCAAAGCATGGTCACCAAGGGGCTTGGATTTAATGCCTTCTATGCATATATATAGTCAAAACTTCATGTGAGCGATTCCAGGGCCATGATGGCCCTCTTGTTTTATATGTGGGAAAGAGTTTCTAAATTACTACCATATGGGTCAGGTCACACAAAGAACGACATTCAGAGGATATGAAGTACTGTAATTATACCCCCTTCGAAGAAGAGGGGGTATATAGGAGTCACTGTGTCGGGCAGTCTGTCGGTCGGTCGGAAGCCATATTTTGTCCGGCCTATTTCTTACAAACCACTGGGTGGAATTCAATAAAATTTTACATGGAGCTTCTATACCAAGAGGATATATGCATATCCTAAAGGGGTTACAATTGCATGATATTTTACAGAGTTATGGCCCTTTTACTAATTAAGTTATGGTGTAGGTCAAGGTGCTGTTTAGGGGGTATTTTGTCCAGCCTATTTCTTACAAATCACTGGGTGGAATTCAATAAAAGTTTACATGAAGCTTTTATACTAAGAGGAGATGTGCATATCCTAAAGGGGTTACAATTGCATGATATTTTACAGAGTTATGGCCCTTTTACTAATTAAGTTATGGTGTAGGTCAAGGTGCAGTTTAGGGGGTATTTATCATCTTCAGTGATAGTTCTAGTTAGTTTCATTTTCAAAACTGCTCTTCAAAAGTCTGTGCTGGTCACTAAGGCCTGGGGGTCAGTTTCTGTGTGATATTTCCCCCCACCCACCCACCCCCCGGGCAAAGCATGGTCACCAGGGGGCTTGGATTTAATGCCTTATATGCATATATATGGTCAAAACGTCATGTGAGCGATTCCAGGGCCATCATGGCCCTCTTGTTTTATATGTGGAAAACAGTTAAAGTGTCTAAATTACTACCATATGCAAGGGCGTAACCAGAGAAGAATGTTTTATACGCACTATCCTGTTTTTAGCTCACCTATGCACGAAGTGCAAGGTGAGCTATTGTGATCACATTTTGTCCGGCGTCCGGCCGTCGTGCGTCGTCAACATTTCAGCTTGTTAACACTCTACAGGCTACATTTTGCATCCAATCTTCATGAAAGTGTATCAGAACATTCATCTCCATCAAATCTTGGACAAGTTCGAAACTGGGCCATATGAGGTAAAAAACGAGGTCACTAGGTCAAATTGAAGCGAAATCTTGTTAACACTCTGGAGGCCACATTTTCAACTTGAGCATGTTGAAACTTTATCAGAATGTTTGTCTTGATGATATGTAGGTCAAGTTCGAACATGGGTCATGTCGGGTCAAAAAATAGGTCACTAGGTCAAATTGAAGGAAAATCTTGTTAACACTCTAGAGGCCGCAATTTTTGCTTCAGCAGTTTGAAATTTTGTCAGAATGTTTGTCTTAAAACTATCTAGGTCAAGTTCGAATATAGGTCATATCGGGCAGAAACTAGGTCACTAGGCCAAATTGAAGGGTAATCTTGTTAACACTGTAGAGGCCACATTTTCAACTTGAGCATGTTGAAATATTGTCAGAATGTTTGTCTTAAAGATATCTAGGTCAAGTTTAAATATGGGTCATATTGGGTCAGAAACTAGGTCACTAGGCCAAATTGAAGGAAAATCTTGTTAACTCTGTAGAAGCCGCATGTTTTGCTTCAGCAGCTTGAAATTTGGTCAGAATGTTGAGCTAAATGATATCTAGGTCAAGTTCGAATATGGGTCATGCAGGGTCAAAAACTAGGTCACTAGGCCAAATTGAAGGAAAATCTTGTTAACACTTTGGATGCCGCATTTTTTGCTTAAGCAGCTTGAAATTTGGTCAGACTGTTTGTCTAAATGATATCTAGGCCAAGTTCGAATATGCCGGGTTAAAAACTAGGTCACTAGGCCAAATTGAAGGGTAATCTTGTTAACACTCTGGATACTGCATTTTTAACTTTAGCATGATGAAACTTTATCAGAATGTTTTTCTTGATGATATGTAAGTCAAGTTGGATCAAGGGTCATGTTGGGTCAAAAAATAGGTCACTAGGTCAAATTGAAGGAAAATCTTGTTAACACTATAGAGGCCGCAATTTTTGCTTCAGCAGTTTGAAATTTTGTCAGAATGTTTGTCTTAAAGATATCTAGGTAGTTCGAATATGGGTCAGATTGGGTCAGAAACTAGGTCACTAGGCTAAATTGAAGGAACATCTTGTTAACTCTGTAGAAGACGCATTTTTTGCTACAGCAGCTTGACATTTTATGAGAATGTTTATCTAAATGATATCTAAGCCAAGTTCGAATATGGATCATGTGGGGTCAAAAACTAGGTCACTAGGCCAAATTGAAGGAACATCTTGTTAACTCTGTAGAAGACACATTTTTTGCTACAGCAGCTTGACATTTTATGAGAATGTTTATCTAAATGATATCTAAGCCAAGATCGAATATGGATCATGTAGGGTCAGAAACAAGGTCAATAAAGGAAAATATTGTTCAAACTCCAGAGGCCGCATTTTTACTTTGAGCAAGTTGAAAATTTGTCAGAATGTTGTCTTGATAATATCTAGTCCATGTTGGAATATGGGTCATATCAGGTAAAAAAATATAGATCACTAGGCCAAATGAAGGAAAATCTTGTTAACACTGTGGAGGTTGCATTCAGAATAATTGCCCTGATGTATTTTGCATTATAGTACATTGTATAATTAAGGTGAGCGATCCAGGGCCATCATGGCCCTCTTGTTTTACAATTTACAGTGTTGATATTCTATTCTATTGGTTGTGGAATTTTCTATATGCACGTGCGTATTGTGCGTAATGGGCGGTACGCCCTTGATATGGGTCAGGTCACACAAAGAACGACATTCAGAGGATATGAAGTACTGTAATTAGTTTCATTTTCAAAACTGCTCTTCAAAAGTAGTTGTCAGGATGGTTATAAAACTAAATAGGAAACAATGGAAAATTCTGATCAGATTGTGAGAAAGTGCAGTCTGATCTTGGTCTTTGCTGGTCACTTAGGCCTGGGGTCAATTTCTGTGTGATGTTTCTTTCCCCCCCCCCCCCCCCCCCCCCCTTTCCCTCATACAACAATTCTGCAGCAGACGACTTTGAACATATTTTGTCAAAAAATAGATTATCTCTATAATTGAATGGATGTTTTGAGCAATTTCTTCTTTTGTCACTATGTTTTCAAAAAGCCATCTGCTGCAGAGGCGTCAGAAAGTGTCTATATGAGGGAAAGAGTTAAGATTGCCAGTTAGAGTGCTGGCCGAGGTATACCAAAGATGAATATAGTAGGAGTAACCTCCCTCTTTGGCACTGAGGACAGTTGAAGTAACACTTTAACCCTTTCCCACATACAGACGCTTTCTGATGCCTCTGCAGCAGACGACATTTGAAAACATTGTGACAAAAGGAGAAAACAAGCAATATCTCCTTTTGCCACCATGTTTTCAACTGTATTCAATAATTGCCCTTTCATTTATATATGTTTTCCATATTTTTCCCCAAACATTTTCAAAGTTGTCTGCTGCAGACCTGTTGTGTGTGGGAAAGGGTTAACTGATGTACCATTGTCAGGATTAAACTACTGTTATTACTGGAAATTAATCCTGGAACGCTGTAATAGATAGTTTACTGAATTAGCATGTCTTAGTCTCAGATTTGAGGAGTCTGGTCAGTCTCTATTGGATGTTCAGGCTCAGCTGAGTCTGCACTGTTTGCATGTGCTATGAGACTTGTCACATGTCGTGACTCATATTTATGTATGTAGCGAATATTTCACAGAACTTACATCCTTTTAGGAGAGAGCCTTTGTTTTCATGTAATTTGTTTCATTCTTTAAACCGATGCCTTTTTTGTGTATTCATAGTATTACTACCATCTTAAATGACTTGAAGAAAAGATTAAGAAAATTGAAACTAAAACTGTCAATATCAAGCAGAGAAGAGTAGGTTTTATGAATTTTAGAAAATGTCCTCATATATGTGTTGATTATGTGTTTGTTCCTCAAAGGTAAACATTGAAAACTTTATATACTCATTCAGTTAACCCTTTTCCTCATACGACAATTCTGAAAATATTTTGTCAAAAAATAAAAAATCTCTATAATTAAATGGATAACTTTTGTCACAATGTTTTCAATAAGCTGTTTGCTGCAGAGGCGTCAGAAAGCATCTATATGAGGGTAAGGGTTAATAAATTTGTATTAGAAAGTGGCATAATTGCCAGTTAGAAAGAAACGGATTCTTTGTTGAGTGTCTGTCCCTCCATCATCAATTTCATTAAATGATATCTCCTAAACCACTGGGCCAAATTTGACCAAACTAAGTTGGATTGTTTCTTAGGTGATGGATGCACTTTCAGATTTGCTAAAGGAATGGAATTTGATTCAATTTTGATTGCCATGCAACAGAAAGGACATTGAAAAAAAGAACTTGTTCAAAAGTACATCTTCTGTACTTGCCAGATTTAAAAATAATTTGGCACAACTCTTTCTCGAGTGAAACTCAAGATTGTTCAGATTATTTAGAAACAGTTAAAAACATGGCCATCAAGAGGTGGGGCTTGTCATCCTTTTATCATATGTTAAAAGTTAAAACTTTAAAAATCTTCTTGTTTAACCCTTTTCCTCATACGACAATTCTGCAGCAGACGACTTTGGACATATTTTATCAAACAATAGAAAATCTCTATAATTGAATGGATAACCTATGACTAAAAGTGGAAAACATTGTGGCAAAAGAAGAAATTGCTCATTTTGAGCAAATTCTTCTTTTGTCACTATGTTTTCAAAAAGCTGTCTGCTGCAGAGCCGTCAGAAAGCATCGATATGAGGGAAAGGGTTAAAACTACTGTCCTGATATGAAAGTAATTATTTTGCAGCAAAAACGCCTGTTTCCTTTATATGTTAATAGTAAAAACTTAAAAACACTTCTCCGAAAGAACTTGCCTAAATTAAAATAATTGGCACATAATTCATGTTCCTTGGATGATATTCTACCCAGATTGTTCAATTTATTCTGTGGAAAAACATTGCTGCCAGAGGGTAACAAAGGCATGTTTTACATCTATACAATATTATGTATTTAGTTAAAACTTGAAAATATACTGGCCGGATTTTTAAAATAATTTGGCATGGATATTCCTAGGGTGAGCCTTTAGCAAGATTGTTCAAATTATTCTGATATATTGAAAAATATGGCAACCTGAATAGGCGGCGCTTTTTTTCCTATGAATAGAGAAATTCTTAAAAAATCGACTTGTTCGCTAATACTTTCATGCATGATTTGAAAATTATAATTTGGAATAAATTTTCATTTAATAACTCTCTGAACCCTTTTCCTCATACGACAATTCTGAAGCAGACGACTTTGAACATATTTTGTCAAAAAATAGAAATTCTCTATAATTGAATTGATAGCCTATGACTAAAAGTTTAAAACATTGTGGCAAAAGGAGAAATTGCTTGTTCTTTTGTCACTATGTTTTCAAACAGCCGTCTTCTGCAGAGGCGTCAGAAAGCATCTATATGAGGGAAAGGGTTAACAATATAATACAACGTTTTCCTACATACAACAAATCTACTGCTAAAAACTAGAACTTAATTTAGGCTAAAATATGAAAAATATCTAGAAAGGTGAAATATTTTGAATAGTTCTGAATTTATCGTAACAAAAGGAGTAATTAGTAAATACAGTATGTGCAATTTCACCTTTTGCCATATTGTTTTCAAAAGTTGTTTCATGCAGATGTGTCAAAGGGTAATTATACCTCCTTCGAAGAAGAGGTGGTATACAGGAGTCACTCTGTCAGGCTGTCTGTCTGTCTGTCTGTCTGTCGGTTGGTCAGCCGGCCGGAAGCCATATTTTGTCCGGCCTATGTCTTACAAATAAAAATGTAAAATTTTGCATGAAGCTTCTATGCCAAGAGGAGATGTACATATCCTAAAGGGGTTACAATTGCATGTTATTTTACAGAGTTATGGCCATTTTACTTATTCAGTTATGGTGTAGGTCAAGGTGCTGTTTAGGGGGTATTTATCATCTTCAGTGATAGTTCTAGTTCCATCTACTCCTGAAGAGCTCTTTTATATCTCTCTCTGACATAAAGATGCATTCTGACGCCTCTGCTCCTGATGACTTTTGAAATCAATGTTGCAAAAGGAGAAATTGCTCATTATGTTCAATTTCTCCTTTTGCCACAATTTGTTTCAACTGTATACAATAATGATACTCTTAATTACAGGAATTTTCCATAAATATGTTCAAAGTCGTCTGCTGCAGATTTGTAGTATGAGGGAAAGGGTTAATTACAGAAATTTCCCATATAATTGTCTTAATATTTTCAAAGTCGTCTGATGCAGTTCATAGTATGTGGGACTCTTTGAATTATTGTATTTCCTAGTATGTTGTTACATGAAATAAAAAAAAAAATTCCCCAGAAGATAAATTTTTTTTTCTTCAGAATTTAATGAAAGTTATTCAGTTGTTGAAATCATTTTTCTCACAGAATTATACAATCCATACAAATTCATGGATAATCTTGTTATTTCAGACCTGTCACAGTCAGTGTCTTGGTGGATGTTTGGGACCAGGGGCAGATAAATGTAATGCCTGTAAAAACTACAAAATGCAGGGGACAGAGTAAGTTGCCTTGCTTCTTTTGTTTTAGTTTTGTCAAAAAATTGGTACACAAAACAGTATGGATTTGTTTTATACCTTAGCCTAGAAGTGTACAAAGTTGTCTGCTACAGATCTGTGTGTGTGAAAAGGATTTAATCCTTTCCCTCTCCCTCATACGACAAATCTGCAGCAGACGACTTTGAATATATTTTGTCAAAAAATAGAAAATCTCTATAATTGCATGGATAACCCATGACTAAAAGTGGAAAACATTGTTGTAAAAGGAGAAATTGCTCATTTTGAAACATGTCACTATCTTTTCAAAAAGCTGTCTGCTGCAGAGGCGTCAGAAAGCGTCTTTTTGAGGGAAAGGGATTTAAGAGTGTATATTTTCTGTGTTAATTTTCAGCCTTTGTGTCCAATCCTGCCCTAACAATTACTATGCTCAAGGATTTGTATGCATGAAGTGTGCCGAAGAATGTGAAACTTGTACGACTATAAAGGCTAGTAAAGTCATGTGTCTTAAATGTAAACCTGGTTACCTGCTTGTCGAAGGGAAAGGAACCTGTCGAACAATCTGCGAGAAAGGCTTTTATAAAGGTATGATACACTTTGCTTTTCTTACCCGACATACACTGTATAGTTTTGTTATTATATTTGTTTTCTTGTATGCTTATTACCTGGTTAAAATACATATCAAACCTTTTTCCATTCAAATTGTCCTTCAATACTTTTAAGAAACTTAAGCATTTTCTCCTTTTGCACAGTTTCTAGTCTAACTTCCATTTGGCTAAGGTTTTTATTTTTTTAGCTCACCTGAGCACAAAGTGCTCAAGGTGAGTTATTGTCTTCGCCCATTGTCCTGCATCTATCCTATGTTTTCTGTGAACTTCTTCTCCAGTAACCAGTGGGTCAATTTGGTATGAATCTAAACAGAAAGCAACCTCTCAATGTCCTCAACAAAATTCCTTCATTTTTTTTTAATCCATGCAGAATTTTGGTTTCAATGGCAACTGAAAGAAAATAACTTAAAAAATGTTCTCCTCAAACTGGTGGCCGATTTTTAAATTATTGTAGAAATATTCCTTGGGAGACCCTCTATCAGATTCATTTAAGCCATTTCCATCAGTTGAAAAACATGGCTACCAGGAGGGGCTGTTTTGACTTATATAGCCATAGTGAAAACTTTAAAAATCTTCTCCTCCGAAAGTATTGGGCTGATATCCAAATATTTTTTTTAGAATTGTTCCTCAGTTTCCTTCAAGCCATTTGATTGGTCAAAAAGCGTGGCTGCAGGGGAAGGGCTGTTTTGCCTTATGTAGAGAATTTAAAAAATCTTCTCCAAAAGTATTTGGCCGATTTCCAAACAACTTTGTAGAAATGTTTCTTGGGTGGCCCTCTATCAGATTCCTTCAGGCCATGTTGATTGGGTAAAGAAACATGCTTGCAAGGGGTTGGGGCTGTTTTGCCTTAATTAAAAAATAAAAAATCTCCTCCGTTGTCAGTATCTTGCTGATTTCCAAATAATTTTGTAGAAATGTTCCGAGGGTATTTAATTGGTCTAAAAACATGGCTGCCAGACACAGTGCTGTTCAGCCTTATATGGCTTTATTGAAAACTTTAAAAATCATCGTCAGTTCGTTTCCAAAATAATTTGTAGAAATATTCCTTAGAAAGTAAATGTCTGTTTTTCGAATACCTACTGGTACATAAACATTTCCTTGGTGACCTTCTTAATCAAACTAATTTGAAAGAAGAAAGACAACATAGGGTGTTGGTTATTTGACTGTTTGGCAGTAGATCTATACTGGTCCTCTTCGGCCTCTTGTATTAGCTGACCTGATGACTGCAAAATGAGTTATTGTGGTTTGCATGACAAATCTCAGTGCATTACTCAGGTATGAATAATATTTGACTCGTTTATTACAACCAATTAATGAACGCATTGTGGAAAAGACGAGACTTCTGCAGTCAAGCAATTTTTCACTTTTAGTTTTTACATTGACATCTTTAAATGTTTTTAACCCTTTCCCACATACATACGCTTTGTGACGCCTCTGTATCAGTCAAGGTTTAATAGCAATTTCTCTGTATTCAACTTTAAAAAAATTTAAAATATTTCGTTTACAGAGATTTTCCGTAATAATTTTTACTTTACCCTTTCCCTCATATAGATGCTTTCTGACGCCTCTGCAGCAGACGGCTTTTTGAAAACAAAGTGACAAAAGAAGAAATTGCTCAAAACGAGCAATTTCTCCTTTTGCCACAATGTTTTCCACTTTTAGTCATAGGCTATCCCTTCAATTATAGAGATTTTGTATGTTTTGACAAAATATGTTCAAAGGCATCTGCTGCAGAATTGTCATTTGAGGGAAAGGGTTAATAGCAATTTCTCTGTTTTCAACTTTAAAAAAAAAGAAAAATTTCGTTTATAGAGATTTTCTGTAATTTTTACTTAATGTTTTCAATGTCGTCTGCTGAAGCGGTGTTGAGCGTGAGAAAGGGTTAAAAAAAAAACCTTTTTTTAACATGAGCGTACATTATGATGCATCTGCAGCAGATGTCTTTTGAAAACATTGCGGAAAAAGGAGAAATTGATGAGAAATTTCTCCTTTTTGCCACAATGTTTTCAGTCCTATTCAATAATTATATCTTCATTGAAAGAGATTTTCCATTTTTTGCTTCGATTTTTTCAAAGTTGTTGGCTGCAGATTTACTATATGAGGAAAAAAGTCAATTGCATTGAAAAATCTTAAATCCGAAATCCAGGTTGAGGGCAATTTTCTGTTGCATTAAGCTTGTGGTTTATTATGTTTAGGTTATGTATATTAGTTCTGACAGCTTTATTCATGCTTTTGTCTTGAGGTTAATTAAAATTATTTATATTAGTTCTAACATTAGAATAGTATGTTTACCCATCACACAGAGAGGCTTTCTAAAGCTCTGCAGCAGTTGACTCTTGAAAACATCATGATCAATTTCTCCTATTGCCACAATGTTTCCGACTCTATTCAATAGATATATATTTATTTATAGAGAATTTTCACACTTTTGTCTAGATGTTTTCAAAAACGTCTGCTGTAGATTTGTAGTTTGTTGGAAAGGGTTAAAATTTAATTGTGTATACATTTTTATCTTGACACACATTTCTATATATAAGCACTTTCATTCATTCAGACACATTTTGACACATTCTGCTTTATACAACTTATGAAAGATTAAACATTAGGAGCAAATTTTCCTTTTGTTTTTCCAAAATGCTTTGACTCATCTACAGCAGATGACTGTTGAAAACATTGTGACGAAGAGAAAATTGTTCATCATGAGTAATTTCTTCTTTTGCCACAATGTGTTCAGCTCTTTTCAATAATTTCATTTATAGAGATAAATTTTGTATTTCAAGGTGTTGAACTAACAGTTTTTATTCACATGTACCCTGCCTTTTTCATTTACAGCTCTCTATGTTGTGTTAGAGAACGGGAACCATTTCCTTCATTAGAAGACACTTTAGCAGTTGCTTCTATTACCATATATGATATTTGATAATCATTCAAGACAGTCTGTTTTGACACAGAAACAAAATTAATGAGAGTAATTGAGAAATACTGGTGCTCATTATGTGCAATTTCTCCTTTTCATACAATATTTTCAAAAGTCATCTACTGCAAATGCAGCAAAAGTTATCTGAATTTTCTATTTGCTAAAATGTTTTTTAACTATTTGATGATTAAACTCTCATTTATGTTATTAATTCACATCTTTGCCATGATGTTTTCAAAGAAGTCTGGTGAAGATTTCTTGAATGTGGAAAAGGGTAAACAGAGATTACAATATGAAGGGTTGATTCAGCTTGTATTTTCGTTGTGCTTAGTTAGTAGGAATTAAATAATCTATCCTGTTTGTTTGTTTTTGTCTGTATATTTTATTTATATTTTCCTTCTTGATATATGCATAGTTCAAGTATTCGCGCATTTTTTCTATCATTTCATTTTGACAGGTAAGAAGTTTTCATGTCCCTATTTTCCCTAAATATATTTTGATTGATGATAAAGGATGTTAAAATTGTGTGTAAAATGCATGAAATTAAATATTTCTCAAGAATCCTGCCATTTGTTCAAACAAAACCAGGAAATGAACTATCTCACAGTGTATATTTGTACATAAAACCATTTTCAGATATGCTGAGTCCAGACTTTTATTAAATTGGAAACATTTAAAAATATATCATTTGCATATTTTTGAGAAAAAGTAGAAAAAACATTGTGACCTATGGTAAAACATTATCATGAGCCTTTTTTCCCTTTTTCAAAAATGTTTTCTTAACCCTTTCCCTCATATAGACGCTTTCTGATGCCTCTGCTGCAGACGGCTTTTTGAAAACATAGTGACAAAAGAAGAAATTGCACAAAACGTGCAATTTCTTCTTTTGCCACAATGTTTTCCACTTTTCAAAGTCATCTGCTGCAGAATTGTCGTATGAGGGAAAGGGTTAATTATTTATTTTAGAGACATGAAACGTTTACTGTATAAAGTTTATGGAAATAATTAAGATCTTTAGGATACTGGAGAAGTCTGTTATTGAGCAACTAAAGGTCATAGAAAAACCATGGTTCAAGGTTATCGTCAAGTTCCCCTTTTTCTGTTCTTTGAATATGTATAGTATAGGATCATTGCCTAATTGGATGCATATTTCAAGGTCACTGACTAACCTTAGGTCTAGATTAATGACTGTTATATACAGGATAGTTTTTGTCTTGTCATTCAAAAACTGGCCTTCGAGCCATTGTAACTAGCAGTGACGTTAGAGATCACCCTGCTCCTTTATAGAGTATACTGGATCCAATTAGGATCTTCTCTGTTCATCACCTAGTTATCCCTTTCCCTCATACGACAATTCTGCAGCAGACGACTTTGAACGTGTTTTGTCAAAACATAGGTTACCCATTCAGAAAATCTCCATAATTGAATGGATAACCTATGACAAAAAGTGGAAAACATTGTGGCAAAAGGAGAAATTGCACGTTCTGTGCAATTTCATCTTTTGTCACTATGTTTTCAAAAAGCCGTCTGATGCGGAGGCGTCAGAAAACGTCTATATGAGGGAAAGGGTTATAAAGTATACTGGATCCAATAAGGATCTTTTCTGTTCATCACCTAGTTATACAACATTCTTGTAAACTCTCTGCAGAACAATTATGACCAAAATGTGACTGTACATGTATACAATTTGAATTTTATTATTAAATGTCGCTAAATTCAAAACCTCATATTTTATATGACAATTACTAATAAACCTGCACATGTCACAATTTCTGTCACTATATTCATTTATTAACCTTTTTCCCACATACAACAAATCTGCAACAGATGACTTTGAAAACATATGGGCAAAAGAATGGAAAATATCTCCACTAATGAAAAAATATTTATTTAATAGAATTATAAACATTGTGGCAAAAGAAGAAATTGCTCATTATCAGCAATTTTTCATAACGTGTCTATATATGGGAAAGGGTTATTTAAGTCTAATGGTCATCGGCTTTCTCGAATTTGAATAACATAAGTTTCACATTAACCCTTTCCCTAGTTGCAGACTTTTTTGAAACATGTACAGCAGAAGACTTTAGAAAGCATTTGGCCAAAAGGAGAAATTGCTCATAATGAGCAATTTCTTCTTTTGCCACAATGTTTTCGACTCTATGCTAAAATGTAACATCTTAACCCGTTCCCTCATATAGACGCAGAGGCAGCAGACAGCTTTTTAAAAACATAGTGACAAAAGAAGAAATTGCTCAAAACGAGCAATTTCTCCTTTTGACACAATGTTTTCCACTTTTAGTCCTAGGTTATCCTTTCATTTATAGAGATTTTCCATTTTTTGACAAAATATGTTCAAAGTCATGTGCTGCAGAATTGTTGTATGAGGGAAAGGGTTAAGAGATTTTTTATAGTTTTGTCCAGCTGATTTCAAAGACTTCTGCTGCAGACTTGTTGTATGAGTTACAGGGTAATTGACAATGGTCTGATCTATTGGTTACATTCATATATTTATACCATTTTTTGATACAGATAATAAGTCCCATCATTGTCGTGTGTGTAGTGGTAATTGTGCGGATTGTATAGAGAAGTCTAATAAATGTACAGCCTGTAGAGTGGGGATGGAACTAAAGAAGGAGAACTGTGTTCCGGAGACATTGCCTTGTCCTGCTGGTAAGTTTTATCTCAAACCACTACTTTTGCATGTTCTGGCTCTAATTCCACCAAATGCCTCATAGGTTAGTGGAAGAGTGTCCCCCTTGGGCGCGTGAGGCCGTGGTTTCGATCCCCGTCCGGCTAATGCCAAATACTTTAAAAGCGGTAATAAAGGCTGCCCTCCTTTGTGAATCAGGGTTGCCGGGTTAGCATTACGACTGATGTCAGTTTAAATGGACCAGTAGTACAGGTAATTTACTCAGGAAACACCGAGATATAACTTAAAATTGTTGAAAGCTGTGTAAATCACACAACAATTCAATTCCACACCAACTCTTCTTAGCGCTTATTAACCATTTCCCTCATACGACAATTCTGCAGCAGACGACTTTGAACATATTTTGTCAAACAATGGAAAATCTCTATAATTGAATGGATAACCTATGACTATAAGTGGAAAACATTGTGGCAAAAGGAGAAATTGCACGTTTTGTGCAATTTCTTCTTTTGTCACTATGTTTTCAAAAAGCCGTCTGCTGCAGAGGCGTCAGAAAGCGTCTATATGAGGGAAAGGGTTAATCCATCATTCAGCATTCATGTTTTACAAAATATAAGGAAACGAAAATGATGAAATATGTTATTAAGTATTTAAGTATTACTTGGCGCTAAGTAAGGTTGGTGGAATCGGAGCCTGGTCTGTGGGTACTCAAAAGCTGCAATGGGAGAATAGTGTCCCAGATACTTTGCCTTGTCCTGCTGGTTAGTGTCATCTCAGACCGAGCCTTAGATCAGGGCCATTTTGCAGGTTCTGACCTCTTAAATCTATATTGTTGGTACTCAAAAAATGCAGATGGAGAACTCAGTCCAAGTGGCTTCGCTTTGTCCTGCCAGTAAGTGTAATCTCACTTCTGAACCTTATATTGAGGGTACTCAAAAAATGCAAAGGGAGAACAGTGACTAAGATACTTTGCCTTGTCCTGCTGGTTAGTGTTATCTCAGACAGAGCACTAGATCGGGAAGTAAGGGTATTAAAGAATCTGGAAGCCTAATCTTTCCTCCTAATCCTATATTATGGGTACTCAATTGCTCTACTAGGAGAACTGTAGTCAGAGGCTTTGTTCCATCCTACTATAGATTGCATACTCTTGAATCCTTACCTGACATCCTAACTCAATTTTGTTGGAACTCAAAAGCTATGCAAAGGGAGAGGTGTGCCATATACATGTACTTTGCCTTGTCTTGCTGGAAAGTAAAATCTCAGTCTTGAGCAAAGACCCAGTCGCTCTGTCTGAATCACTCCTATAACCCAAGGTTATGGATTCAGCTTAATTGTATTATCAATTAAATTTTTCTCTCAATATTCACTTTCTGAAGCCTGACTCAGCAGACAGATGAGTTTTCAAAACAACATCAAAAGAGAAATTTTGTCTTTTCCCACAATATTTTCAACACACGATTAAAATCATAATTTAAAGTTTCCAAATGTTACATTTTCTTCTTCAGATGCTTTCAAACCAGATCACTGTTAAAAAAGACTGATCATTTTATAATAGAAATGAAAAATCTATTTGATTTTGTACTCTGCAAAATGTAATCAATATTACTTGTTTCATTTAGGTCAGTACAAGGCCACTTCTGGCTGTGTAGACTGTCCAAAAGGATGTTTTACATGTACAAGTTCTACAAACTGCACCTGCTGTAATATAGGAAGGTAAGTGATTTATTTTTTAAACCTTTTCCAAATACAACAAATCTGCAGCTGGAGACTTTGAAAACAAATAGACAAAAATATTGAACATCTTTTAAATTCACCTGAGCATGAAGTGATCACCTTTTGCCTGTTGTCTGTGTGTTGTGCATTGTCAACACTTGCCTTGTTAACACTCTACAGGCAACATGTTGCATCCAATCTTCATTAAAGTTCATCAGAACATATATCTCTATCAAATCTTGGCCAATGTTGAAACTGGTCATGTGAAGTAAAAAACTAGGTCAAATTGAAGGAACATTTTGTTAACACTCTGGAAGCCGCATTTTTTAAGTAGAGCATGTTGAGCCTTGACATGGTCACATATATAGACGTTTCTTCTTCTTCATCATCTGTCTTTCCATGACCCTGCTGCTTTAGAAATAGTTCCACAGAAATATTCCTACAGTGACTCTATCAGAGTTTTCAAAGTAACGTTTTTCAAAAACCATGGCCACCAAAGGGTTTGGGTGGTTCTGCTTGGTTTGCTTTACCTGAAAAATCCTGAAAAACTATTGGTCCAATTTTGAAACAAAGCTACAGAAATATTTCAAGTGTGACTATCTACCATATTATTTCAAGCAACATTGATTGGTAAAGAAATATGACTACCAGGGTTATTTACATTATGTGACTAAAGAGTGGACCATTGGCTGGATTTTAAGGAAAATGTGGCACTCTTGTTTTACAAAAGTTCTTTATTTTCTAATAAGTGATCTATTGCCCTTTTGTTAGCTCACCTAAGCACGAAGTGCAAGGTGAGCTTTTGTGATCACTCACCGTCCGGCGTCCGGCGTCGTCGTCAGCGTCTGTTAACAATTTCCTACAAATGACTTCTCCTACTAAACAAATGGACAGATTTCAAAATAACTTCACAGGAATGGTCCTTAGGTAGTCCTCTTTCAAAGTTGTTTAAAGAAATTAATTCCAAGTAGAACTTTGGTTGCTGCGGCATCAGAAAAGGGGAAAATTACCAAATCTTAAAAAATCTTCTTGTCCAAAGGTACTGGCCCGATTTGAAAATTATTTTGCACATATCTTCCTTGGGGTACCCTCTACCAAGATTGTTCAAATATTTCCGATCCGTTTAAAAACATGGCCGCCAGGGGGCGGAGCTTATTTTTCTTATATGTGCATTGTTAAAAGTTTAAAAATCTTCTTGTCCAAAAGTACTGGCCCGATTGGAAAATTATTTTGCACAAATGTTCCTTGGGACACTCTTTACCAAGATTGTTCAAATATTTCCAATCCGTTGAAAAACATGGCCGCCAGGGGGCGGAGCCTGTTTTCCTAATATGTGCATTGTTTAAACTTTGAAAAATCTTCTTGTCCAAAAGTACTGGGCCGATTTGAAAATAACTTTGCACAAATGTTCCATGGTGCACCCTTTACCAAGATTGTTCAAATATTTTTGATCCGTTGAAAAACATGGCCGCCAGGAGGCGGAGCTTGTTTTCCTTATATGTGCATTGTTAAAACTTTAAAAATCTTCTTGTCCAAAAGTATTGGCCTAAAAAGTGTAAAAACTTTGAAAACTATTGAAGTTCTATTAAATCAGGTGAGCGATATAGGGCCATCATGGCCCTCTTGTTCTATATAAATGGCTAACCTGGGTTTAACAAAATTAACAAGAATGTTCCTTTCGAGACCTTTGAACAGATTTCTTAGATAAATGGTCTTGTCAAAAGAAAACATTGCCACTAATTGGAAAGGGCACATTGCCTGACTAAACTTTGATGATGCAGAGGCCCATAGGGAAAACTGGGTTTACCCATCTCTGTTACCTCTTTTAATAAAGTCTTTATTATTATTCGTGTTATTATTATTATTATTCTCAGGTGAGTGATCAAGGGCCTTCATGGCTCTATTGTTTCTATTTGCAGTTACCTACAAGATGGTACATGTGTCAATAGCTGTGATAGTGGGTACCGCCCTTTTCATGTTAACTATAGCTCAGAATTTGTTTTTCAACAGTGCCAACATTGTGATACAGGTTAGTCAATGTTGTTTTTGCATAACTAGCAAAGCTTATGATTGTTCACAAATATATGGGCCGCTCCATGAGAAAACCGGTGATAGTGACATCGCATAAGGAATGACGTAATCATCACTCAAAGATTGACGTCATTTGTGTGTTTACGCGGAAGTAAACTCACATGTATACACAGAGTTTGATTTGGTTTATTAACATTATGTTCATCGGCGGATGAAATGTAGAGCGACATACTGTTACAAGCCGATTAATCTGCACAATTTATTGGAAGAATGTATTAATTATTCAAAACGTCCAATAAACATGAGCGTGTAAGATTAGTAAACAGATATATATAATTATATATGTATATCAATATTTATTTTAACTATTCAGTTTTTCCTGATCTGTGAATTCCCTCTTTAAATGATCCATTTATGCTTTATTTAGAGTTAAATATGTTTCTGAGATAGATTTGAAACGTGTTTTACCATTTAAACATGTATACGCATTTTCGTTCATTCTTATTTTCTTCTATTTTTGATTATGTGAAATTCATATTTATTGACATCACCTTTCAATTTAAATAAATACTTAATATAGTTTACCGCTGTAATGGTGTTATACAAAACTTTATGAAAAAGTTTATCTGCATCTGCGAAAAGTAAACTGAACAAAACATAGCCCTCAATAAGGTTTTGAACTTGTAGTTATAGAAAAACAAAAGTCTATGAAATAAAACCGTGTGAATCGCTTGAAATTAAGGATACAAAATACTTTGTTTTGTGTCATTATTATTCAATTATGTATGTATTTGCGAGCGTTAAAGAATCAGCTTGCAAATCCATACAATTTAATCCGCATCTAGGTGTATAGGTTATATAACCCTTTGTTATACTTCGGACCAACAGTATATACCTGGCTCATGTGTGATGTATGTGCGGGTAGATCGTAATATACACTTGTCGAAAACACCCTAGACAGTAGAAGAGCTCAATCTATTAGGTACACAGATACCCAACTCCAGTTAAACTATATTACGTTATGGCTTACATGATTTGTACGAGAGATTGACTATGAAATATTTCCTCAACGGGTGTTGCACTGCAGGAGGCTGACCTGGAAATATGTTTGTTTCATTCTGTATGTACTATATCAATCTGCATTTATAAAAGAAGATACATAATATATATAATCAGTTTCTGATGCGTGTTTCATTCTTGAAAGCCGTAAACAATTTGGTTTCAATTTTCGTAGAATTACATTCATGTACATGGATTATGTATAAAGGTAAAATACATACGGTGCAATGCATTAAAAGCAAATTTAACACATTTTCAGTTTCGATTTTCAATTATATGACCAGATAGAAAAACAACGTTAGTGGCATGTCTAACCAGTGTAGATCTAGATCAATCCGCGTATCTTAGTCTGATTTTAATTAATTATTCACTAACCATTCCGAGAAGTTTACGTTTGAATATAAAGTGATAGTTTAACCAGTGACAGTAGTCATCTTTTGAAAACAAATGTCATGTGATACCTAAATATACAATACTAGATTTTGACATGGATTGAGATCATGGATCTTATATCAAAATGATTTGTATAAGATAACAAGAAGGATCTTGGAATCGCTGTTCATGTTGTTGTCTACTGATCTCCAGAAGCAACAATGATTCTAGATATTTTTTAAACCATGGGGAAAACGAAGTTTAATGAAGGATCTTGATCAGTTGTTAGTTTTATGTATGCTGTATGCTGTAATTCTTCTGTTTATACGGTGATAATATGTAGATAATTACTATGAAATATTTTTAGCAGTATTCAAACCATTATTCAATTTAGGCAACTGACTGTCTGTAAATATATTGGGTATTTTTTTTCTTTTCAATACAATGTAATGCCGCCATGCAGCGGTGGTGTATACTATTTGCATGATGCCGACATAATGAAAGATCAGCTTGGTGGTTGTTATCTGTTCTGCATCCAAACAAAATGATATATGGTACATTACATAGGACATTAACGTAGAGTTATGCTATATACTTATATATACAGTATATGGTAATATCATCTTCATGAATTTGCGACTAATGAAATCGTGATAAGCTTATGCATTTGTTCAGTCTGGTCAGGATTGCCCTTGTCCAGTCAGTTTTACATTCTTCCTGAGAGAAAGTTTGAAGGAAATGTTAAAAGCCAACTTAAGTATGAAATATAAATGAAATTGGCATTGATTGTGTCGTTATCTAGTTATCCCAGCTGTCATTAAAGCAGACTGTTGCAGATCTGAATGTTTGATTTGACCCAAGTATACCTGAACATCTTGTTATCTATTTATCGCAACTGCCATGTGTTCCCCACTGACGAACCAAGTGTTGTTTTGATTAGAACAAATTAAAGTAGAATGTTGCATACCCGAATATAAATAAGAGAAAAATGATAAAAATATAATCATTTGTTAAATTCAATTAACCTATACAATACAATACAATATGCTTGTATTGTAATATAAGGCCTCCGGACCACAATACTCATAAATTACATACAAATTAATGCTTCAGAGCCACTCACAATATACACAAATTTGACAACAATTCTTAATACGGACAATAAATGTAGATATGTAAATAGTTATTTACCAAGTAGCGCATACTTTATGAATTATATTAGTGTCATATATATGCACCTATTTCATCCTAATTAATGCAATTTAATATGTTCTATTAAATGATTTGTTCATTTGAAGTATTCTTAAATATCAGTTATTAGAAGTTGTATTCAAATAAGTCTCTCTTCAAATGCAAATGTCGGATATATAGCCAGGATTTGAATTAAAATTTTGTTTTGACATTGCATTATCCTATTTAGCAGATGTTTTGTTGGTAAATTATTATTTCCATTGTATGGAAAGTGACGTTTTCTTAAGTTATCATATAACGGACACATCAATACAAAATTTAAATCGTCTTCAATTATGTAAGTATTTGTATTTAAACAATAAGTACAAACTCTAAAAAAATTCTCAATATTGGCACGGCGTCCTCTTTCTATAGCTAAACTGTGGTTAGAGGACCTTAAATGTATGTTCGTCGATATATATAATGCATTTCAATCATTAGGTATGTTTCCATGTCCAATAATGATTTGAAATCTTTGTAGTAATACGCTTTTGAAGAGTTACACATACCTGTGTGCCACTTCTGTATTGAAATATCAATAACTCGTTGTTTAAATGCTTATATAACAGGGAATACCTCGATTGTGATGCAAGTGTGTTGTTATTTGTTAAAAGTCATTCAACAATGCATTCAGTTATACAACACAGATAGAGTTTCTAGCTCTGTCGTTTCTAGCTCTGTCAACTGAAACAGTAGCTTTCGTAGTACTATCCAAACAACTAAGAGAATTTAAAGATTGGATTTGACTATTGTCAATTGAGAATTGGTAGTGAACCGACAGGAACTCGGACACTGATTTCAGATCTTTATGAGGTCGCTATATAATCACAAACCACACAGGTTTTTGTAAATCGGAAATCTCGTTAAACTGATACTATCAGCAAAGCCAAATCTAAATTAATGCAATTCATTTTCCTTCGATATAATTCATTTTCTGGATTTGTTCCTAAGTGTGTAAGCAATCGATGCACCCGGTGGCAAAATAGTTTTCGTGTAGCAAAGGAAATATGACTCCAACAATATTTCATACATGTACATGTGTACGTATTTCAGCACAACCCTGACATCTTGTTCAAAACGCTGTGCTTTGAAATGCACCACCGTTCGAAGTAGTACTGCTTTACAGGTGAAGTTATACGTTGAAAGGCTTAAAACGTAAGCAAGCCATTTTGAGAAAAGTAAAAATAACGTTGCTGTAAATTTTGTTTGAGTGTCGAGCATAGATATGAAAATGACGTCGACGTCATTTCAATAATTAGTAACACATGTCTTCTTTTGATGTCCAATATGGCGTCAATATTCGCCATACGAAGTCCACATATATATCAAACAAAACTAGACAATTTGAACTATATGAAAATGTAAAAATCCCAAAATCGAAAATGTTGTCACTTTCACCGGTTTTCTCATGGAGTGGCCCATATGTATTTAAAAGGTGAAACCTTTCCCACATACACTAAATCTACAGCAGACCACTTTAAAAACATCTAGGCAAAAGTATGGAAGATCTCTAAAATTGAAAGTATTGAATAGAGATGAAAACATTTTGGCAAAAGAACAGATTGCTCTGAATGAGAATTTTCTCATCTTTTCTACAAAAGTTGTCTCTTGGAATGAAAGGGTAATAGATTACTAGGCATTATTCAATATTTGATGGATATTCTAAACATTTGCTTGAGATTTAAAAAAAGGTAATAGTAGCTTCTGTCCTATGCACCCAGCATTAAGGAAAGAGTATACTAACAGATGTATCTGTGTCAGGATGAACAGCTGTGATGCTGATTAATTATGCAGAAAATAAGAGGATATAATTGATACACTTAAGAGGGGTGTTCAAAAAGTTTGCGGAAAAGGGCTCTTATATCTATATTGTGGTAGTTACGTTACTGGAACTTTATTACGATTTTGTTTCAATTTAAAACTAATTTGATCACAAAATATCAGATTCATTACTCACGTACATATAGAATCATCCTAACTACGGTAATGTCACTTAAAGAATACTGGCCCATCTCATTTTGACATTGACCTCAACGTAACCGTGCATGATAACTGCATTATGAAAAATCAACTGTGTGCTTTTCAAAATACACTCCATTGGATAAAATACACTTTATACACTGTTCAAGCAATGGTTCTAGAAGGCAGCATCTAAATGATTCTGTCGTCATGTTATGTATAGACACCTGGACTGCTGAGAAAAACTTTCTATTCAGCAGCTCTGACAGCGGCGACGTGTGATGACACTAAGGGTTTCGTACAATGTCTATGCATCACATCCCCAATGTATTCTCTTCTCTCCTCGAAACGTTTCTACCATTTATAGACTGATGTGTTCTTCACTGCAGTTTCACCATACACATTTTTCAACATTTCCATGATTTTATCTTGAAATTCTATTCCGAACACAGCATTTGATAGTCAATCTCTGTTCTTCACTCATTTTAACACCTATTCTTAGAACACATACTAGATGTTTATTTCTCTTGTGTCGGATATCATAATGACGTCACCAAAATCATGTCAGAAGATGGCAGGAATGATTATTTATCATTTGGTAGACTTGCCTTTAGAATAAGTTATAGACGCAATGTTTTAAAAACATATACATTTAGAAATACTAATACTTAAAAAATTTGGCGGGATGACATCAGTGACATTACTATATATATTAGTATATAGTAACACTTTGTCTTTATTAAAGATGAACACAGATCTTTAAATTAAACTAGAGAATATCGCGATCTATTTTAATAGCACAATTTTACGGAAATGCTTCAAAAGATGAAGAAATGGGAGCAATTTTCCGCGAACATATTGTAGTATTGTACATAATGAGTAGAATTGAATCTGCATGGAAATAATGATAAGGCAGCATAAAGTCCCCATTACTATCGGGTGTCCCAGGTTTGATTCCCAGTCGCGGCGCTTTGGTCATGGTGCAGTTTCCCTTGGGCAAGGCCTAGTACTGGTTTGTTTACCCAGGGATCATGAATAAGTGAACTGTTACCGTGATATAACTAAAATAATGTTGAAAACGGCGTAAACTCCAACAAAGCAAACAAAATCAAATCTCGGTCAAGCTCTAAACTGATTCATGTTGGGTCAAAAGGGAAGTGACCATCAGATCTTTATGAAAGTTAATTTCCATTAAATCTAGTTCATGTTTGAAACTAGGTGACTTTGTCCAATTGAACACTTTAGAGGCACCGCACCACACATAGTCCACTAATTTTAAAATACTGATTAATTACTGGTTTACCATGGTGGTCCAAGAAGTGTGTTACATTTTTTGGGTTGTACCTCAATTCAACAAATTAACATGTACATAGTCCATTCAATCTAAGAGCTAATTTTTGGTTTATATGTATGTTTTTAATTCCATGTGGTTTCAGTGAGTTTACTTTTTTTCCAGAATGTAATATGTGTCCAGATGGGTTTAAGAAAGTGGGAGGAGTTTGTGTACAACAGAGTAATTGTCCAGAGGGCATGTACTTCCAGTGGAATTCAATGGTAGGTTATTTGTTTTAACCCTTTCCCTCATATTGACGCTTTCGGTCGCCTCTGCAGCAGACGGCTTTTTGAAAACATAGTGACAAAAGAAGAAATTGCACAAAACGTGCAATTTCTCCTTTTGCCACAATGTTTTCCACTTTTAGTCATAGGTTATCCATTCAATTATGGAGATTTTCTATGTTTTGACAAAATACGGTCAAAGTCGTCTGCTGCAGAATTTTCGTATGAGGGAAAGTGTTAATGGCTATCACATATGATATCTTTAGTGTGGTCTGATTCAGATATACATATTAATAAAATCAAATATATGAGAATAAACTATTGATGAATATTTTTTTATACTCCATTTCCCAAAGTGTTTACTTAGATCAACTGCTACACCGGGCCAGCATCTAAAGTTTTCTGTATTAAGGAAAGTTTTTATTATGCCACTAACTTCAAAGAAGTTAATGGCGTATATTGCTGTTTCTTTGTGTGCCTTCATCACTTATTCACAGGTGCCAGTGTCGATTAAAATCTAAAAGTAGCATTTGATTATATTTTGACAATTAAGGTCCATTTCCTATTCTACGGTTTCATTTGTTTTTTAATTATTCAACATATTTTGCTGTATCAATTTATGATGAAGCGCCTTATACAGCATTTCAAATGCGTAACATAGTGAAAAAGAATTTCCTTTCGAAAAAAGCGTAGTTTTGTGTTTTTATTACAATATCTTTTACATGTGTACCCGATTTTCCTGTTAAATGAGTTCTTAATTGAAAATAGCCGGAGATAACGATTTTCAGCGCACAACTCCAGATACAAATACAGATAACTTTATATATATAGCTGTAAAATATGTAATATATAATTGCCCTATGATAACAGCGCATTAAAATTATATGACACTTTTTAAAAATGGAAAATCATCTGATTTACGAGTTTTTACTCAGACCTCGTGTTATCTCAGTGATGTCACCGAGCAGTAGTTTTACATTAAAAGCTGCCGAGCCCCGGTAGCTCAGTCGGTAGCAACGCAGGCTGTCAATCCAGGGGTTGTGAGTTTGAATCCCGGCTCGGCCAACTTTCTTTCCGACGATTGACAAAAATTGGAAGTAATGGCTGCCTCCTTTGGTGCTCAGGGTCAAGGGGTTAGCATAAACGACTGACTGACTGGTGTCAGGATAAATGGACCAGTAGTACTGGTAACTTATCCAGTAAACATGTGATATAACTGAAAAAATTGTTGAAAGCGGCGTAAAAACACAAAAAAAATCAACTATCCTGTTTATGTTTTTCAGTCCTGCAGACAGTGTAACACAAGTTGTAAGACATGCATAGGTCCAGGCACCAGAGACTGTCTATCATGTTATGCTCCATTTGGCTACCATAGTTTACTGAGAAAGTGTATGCATTGCTGCTCAAATAGGGAACAAACACAAGGGACAAAGCACTGCTGTCCTTGTGTGGAGGAAGGTAATGAATTGTGGTTCCAGTTGTCTCCCTCTTTGAAGGGGAACCTGAAGCCCTGGTATCATAGTAAACTTTTTAGGGCCTTGGAGAATACTCATTATGTATCAACATTAAGATGTATTGCTGGTCTAACTAAACTAAAATAGGGCATTGTATGTTAATTGGAACCATAAACATTTTATGATTTTAAAATTTCCCACTTACAACAAATTTGAAGCAGAAAACTTTGAAAACATCCAGGTAAAAGTTGGGAAAACCACTATAAGGGAAATAATAATTATTGAATAGTGTTGAAAACATTGTTGCAAAAAGTGCTCTTCTTCAGAGGCTTCAAAAGCTGTATCCTTTGACATCATTGAATATAAAGTTTGTGTGTAATTCAGGGAGCAGTCTTTACTTTAACGCTTTTCCACCTATAGACGCATTTTGATGCATCTGCAGCAGACAACTTTTGAAAACATCATGACAAAAGGAGAAATTGCTCAAAACGAGCAATTTATCCTTTCGCCAGAATGTTTTTCAACTTTTTTCAGTAATTACAGTAAACTTATAATTATAGAGATTATCCATATTTTTGAGTAGACATTTTTAAAGTCCTCTGCTGCAAATTTTGTTGTATGTGGGAAAGGGTTATAAAATGTGATAAATGAGTGCTAGGATGAGTACTTTGAATACCAAAGATTTTTTAAACAAGATACCTCCGATCCGTCGCAATATAATGAATTATACATTTCCATTGCTACTGTATGTTGTTACATGTATCTAATTTGAGCTCAGTCGGTAGCGACGCAGGCTGTCAATCTGGGGGTTGTGAGTTAGAATCACGGCTTGGCCATTTTTCTTTTCGAGGATTGACAAAAGTCAATGCGACATGCGTCATTCGTCTTCCACCAATGGGCTAAGTCTATGTGGAAAAGCAGCCAGTTGCTTGGGAAGATTGTGTGGAGTACTGGTGTGAGAAAACCAGGAAATGCATGAGTAGGTGAACTGGCTGTCGTGATATAACTGAGAAATTGTTAAAAATGGTGTTAAACCCCAATCAATTAATGAATCAATCTAATTTGAAGATATAGCTGATTCTAGTTTCTTAATTATAAATTTAAGCTAATTCTTTGAATTAAGTTAAAATTTAGAACTTAACAAATAGTATAGCAGAAGATGATAGGAATCTTACTGCAATTTCAACAGCCCCCCTAATTTTATTTTGAACATAGAAGTAACAATATCATAGTATACAACAAACATTAGACTTACAATCTTTGCAAATATAGATAAACGCTTTCCTATCTGCATTAGACAGCTTTTGAAAACATTCTGGCAAATGGAGAAATTGCTCATAATTAACAAGTTGTTTCTTTTGCCAAGATGTCTTCATCTCATTATACTTTCATTACAGGGATTTTCCATATGTTTGCACATATGCTTTTAAAATGGTCTACTGCAGTTTTGTAATAAGAGGGAAAGGGTTAATTTTAAGTTATTTATAGTTGGATAATCAAATGATGTTCAAAGTTATTGAATGAAGAAAGAGGGATAAGAAACTCATTTCTTTCCTGTGTTGTTAGTGTTGAAAGATAATGTTAATCATTAATGATACCTTTCCTATTTTGGAACATTGTTTTATTAATTCTTTTTCCAGAGATTAAACTTGAAATACTGTAATGGGTTACTTAACTATATATTGAAACAATTAACTAATATAGTATAGAATAGTATTTCAACTGTTGAGGTCATATAATTAACCCTTTCCCACATACAACAAATCTACGACTTTGAAAATCATAGAGCCAAGATATAGAAAAACTCTATAAATAAAAATTTAATTATTAAAAAGAGTTGAAAACATTGTGGCAAAAGGGGGAAATTGCTTGTTTTGAGCAATTTCTCCTTTTGTCACAATGTTTCCAAAAGTCATCCGCTGCAGAGGCATCAGAAAATGACATGTGTGGGAAAGGGTTAATTGACGAAACTTGATGAAACAATTGGTATTTTGGTTCAATGCTTATCGATGATTTTCAATATATATATCCTTTATGCCCACCTAAATACCCATCTGGGACCGAGAGTTTCTGGACACATTTTACTGACAGGGTATGATAGATATAGTGAGGAGAAATCCTGGGACAAAGAACCTTATTATATAACCATGTAGCCTAGCTAAATGACCCTTTTTGTTCTCATTGACCCTTTCTTGGAAGCATACCACTTCTCACACCTCTTGTTGCAGACAACTTTTCAAAAACGTTTTGGAAAAAGGAGAAATTGCTAAGAATTAAATCAAAATTCGTATTTTCTAAGCCGAGCCAAGGTAGCTTAATCCGTAGTGACGCAGGCTGTCACTCCAGGGGTTGTGAGCTCAAACCCCAGCTCTGCCAACATTTTTGCTTATGTTTGACATAAGTGACTGTGACAAGCATCATTCATATTCAACCAATGGGCTAACAGTCTATGAGGAAAAACAGCCAGTTGCTTCAAAAGTCTGTTGTGTGGAGTACTGGCTGAGAACACCAGGAAATACATGAGTTGGTGAACTGGCCTACATGATATGACTAAAAATTGTTTAAAACGGCTTTAAACCCCAATTAATCAATCCACTTATTTTCTAGATATTATAAGCTCTACTGGCCAAAGGCCAGAAGAGCTTATGCGATGGCGTTGTGTCCATCGTCCGACTGTGCATCCATCCGTAAACAATTGCTTGTGAATGCGATAGTCTTCAGTTTTGATTGTATCTCAATCAAACTTATACAGTAGTTAGATATCCATGAGAGCTCGGTTCCTTTTGCAAACCAGCCAGATCCGCCCATGCAAGACTGGATTATGGCCCCTGAAATTGTCAAAAATGCTATAATAGATCTTGTGAACACAATAGAGCTCCATTTATTATCTGATCTTCACCAAACTTAGATAGTAGTTAAATATTGATGAGAGCTCGGTTCCTTTTGAAAACCAGCCAGATGTGCCCTTGCATGATTGGATTATGGCCCCTCTTGAAATTGTCAAAATTGCTATAATACAGCTTGTGAACACAATTGAGCCTTCATTTACTATTCGATCTTCACCAAACTAAGATAGTAGTTAAATATTGATGAGAGCATAGTTCCTTTCACCAACCAGCCAGATCCGCCCATGCAAGACTGGATTATGGACCCCTGATCAACAGTTTAATTGTGGGCAATATTTCTATGTTATTGCCATCATATTTGTATGATACAGATTACACTATTGCCAATATGTGTATGGTATATATGGTTTTAGTTAATTGCCCCTTCATTAATATATGGTAGTTGGTTTTGGTCATTCCTTAATTAACACCTTCCACTTGCAGACTCATTTTAATAAATCTTTAGCAGAAAACTTTTGAAATCATTGTGACATAAAGTGAAACTGCTTGTTATGTACACTTGTATCTTTTGCCAAAATGTTTTCAGCTTGACAATAACTTAGCTTTATTGAAGAATCTTTGCATATATTTCTGTAGATAATTTAAATGGTGTCTTTTGCAGATTTCTTGTATGTGGAAAAGGGTTAAATTTTATAAGTTGTCCCTTCCTATATATACATGTATATGACAGTAGGTTTGATCATTCAATATTTAAAGAAATGTCGAAAACTTGAAACATACTATAATTTAATTAAATCTCTTTAACCCTTTCCCTCATATAGACGCTTTCTGACGCCTCTGCAACAGACAGCTTTTTGAAAACATAGTGACAAAAGAAGAAATTGCTCAAAACGAGCAATTTCTCCTTTTGACACAATGTTTTCCACTTTTAGTCATAGGTTATCAATTCAATTATAGAGATTTTCTATCTTTTGACAAAATATGTCCAGGATAAATGGACCAGTAGTACTGGTAACTTACCCCGGAAACGCTGTGATATAACTGAAAAATTGTTGAAAGTGGCATTAAACAACAAACAATTGATCAAAATAATTATACTTTCATTTCTAGAGATTGACCACATTTTGGCCTACAGATAGATGTGTTCTAAATCATCCTCTGCAGATGTGTTGTATGTAAGAAAGCGTGAAATAACATAAAACTGTTTTAGAGATACATTGTACTAGAAATAAATTAAAAACGCCTGTCTTACAGAATTATATAATGTAATTTTTCAATCTAATAACAAACTTAAGCCCAGAAAAGGTTTAACATTGTTACATATTGGTCGACTTACAAGGTTTTAGAACTGAATTGTCAGAACACATTTAGGTTTAATGTACATATCCTAGTAATAGGCCAATTTGTGTGATATTGAAACAGGTGGGAAATAAGGTGTTTTGTAAAACATGAATTGTGGAATGTATTTAAGTAAACAACCAAGTTGTTCAGAAATACAAATTTATACTTTTGGCATTTTTATAAGGGAAACAAAAGTGATGAATATGCTTTAATGTATTTTAGTAGTATTACTTAGCGCTAAGGTTGGTGGAATTGGACCCTGTACTTATCCCTTTCCCTCATACAACAATTCTGCAGCAGACGACTTTGAACATATTTTGTCAAAAATCAGAAAATCTCTATAATTGAATGGATAAACTATGACTAATAGTGGAAAACATTGCGGCAAAAGGAGAAATTGCTCATTTTGAGCAATTTCTTCTTTTGTCACTGTTTTCAAAAAGCTGTCTGCTGCAGGTGTCAGAAAACGTCTATATGAGGGAAAGGGTTAAAACATGTCAGGAAAATGTTCTACTTCCTCTAACATCATCTCGCAAAATGTTAAATTCTAACTTGTAGCAAAATGATGTAATGTTAGATACAGAGTTTTTTCTTCATAACCCTTTCAAACATACATCAAGTCTGCAGCAGACGACTTTGAATACCTTTATCGAAAAACATGAAAACTCTCTATATATATGAAAGAATAAAGTTGAAAACATTGTGACAGAAGGTGAAATTTTGCTCTAATGTTTTCTTACATCTTCTGCTGCATTGGCATCAGAATGCATCTGTATTTGGGAAAGAGTTAAGCTTTTTTTTGTTTAACCCTTTCCCTCATATGTCAATTCTGCAGCAGACGACTTTGAACATATTTTGTAAAAAAACCAGAAAATCTCTTTAATTGAATGGATAACATATGACTAAAAGTGGAAAACATTGTGGCAAAAAGGAGAAATTGCTCATTTTGAGCAATTTCTTCTTTTGTCACTATGTTTTCAAAAAGCTGTCTGCTGCAGAGGGCTCAGCATGCGTCTATATGAGGGAAATGGTTAAGCAATATCTTATCAAAGGTTGTATCAATGACAGTGTTGCTGGTTTCAGTGTTATGGGCTCCACTATCTCACAAACATTTATATATGTAGAAAATGAATATTCTTGTGTAAACTTTGTTGTTGTATTATGATATGACTTTAAAATTTCTTTTTCTTTTTCAGGTAAATGTGATCTTACTGTTGGGACTGGTGTGCCTTCACAAAAATTTAGCATTAATACCATTTTATTGGTGTGTATATTAATAGTTCTCGGAACATTAGGAACTTTTACAACAGTGTTTTGTGTGATATATCATAAAAGGAAAGCTCCACGCTCAAATTACAGCTATAGAAAACTGCAGGCCAATGACAGAGAAAATTTTGTGGATGCCACATCATAGGGAGGAGAGATCAAAGTAGTTTTGGTACTTTCCAACATACAACAAATCTGCAGCAGACGACTTTTAAAACATCTGGGTGAAAACTCTGAACAATTTCTTAAGATGATACTATCATGATCGAATAATGTTAAACACATTGTCGCAAAAGAAGAAATTGCTTATCATGAGCAATATCTCCTTTTTGTCACAATGTTTTCAAAAGTCATCGGCTGCAGAGGCATCAGAAAGCGTCTGTTTTTGGGAAAGGATTTACCTGTTTATTTTACACCATGTACAATACATGTACTTCTATCTTGTGCCCAAACATGGAATAATTGATGAGATTTATTCAAGTCATATTATATATTTTTGATTAATCCTTTTCCCTTATTAAACAAATCTGCAGGGCAAAAATATGGAAAATCTCTATGAATGAAAGTCTAATTATTGAATAGTGTTGAAAACATTGTGGCTCTAAAGGGGGAAAATACAATAATGAGAAATTTCTCCTTTTGCTAAAATAATTCCAAATGTGTGAGGATTCAAACTATATATTAGTTACAAAATACATTGTACAATTAATTTGCTCAAGACCAGTTATAATATCATAGAGTAAATGGTTTCCTTTTATTTGTGCAATCTGCTCAATTTCAATTTTGTACTTTACAAACAATTTTTACAATGAAGACATTGTATAGTTGATCAGATCAAAAATGCTGTGTGAAACTGCAGTTGCTTTTGAGCAAACCTATTTGAGTAGCATTTAGCCCTTAATGCAAAAAAGTGTCCTTTCTTATCCAATAACTAGTAAAGCAGATATGATTCATATATCTTCAGAATTGGCTGCTTTAAACCTCATACGACAATTCTGCAGCAGACGACTTTGAACATATTTTGTCAAAAAATAGAGAATCTCTATAATTGAATGGATAACCTATGACTAAAAGTTGTAAACATTGTGGCAAAGGAAGAAATTGAGGAATTTCTTCTTTTGTCACTATGTTATCAAAAAGCCGTCTGCTGCAGAGGCGTCAGAGAGTGTCTATGGGGGAACAGGTTAAACCTTTCTCACATATAGCAAATTTGCAATAAACGACGTAGAATACATATTGGCAAAAACACAGAAAAGCTCTATAAATAATTAATGAAAAACGTTGAAAACATTGTGGAAAAATAAGAAATTGCTTGTTTTGAGCAATTTCAACTTTGTCACAATGTTTTCAAAAGCCGGCTGATGCAGAGGCATCAGAAAGCATCTATATGTGGTAAAGGGTTAAACCATTATAGGAAAATGAGTAATTTCTTATATATTGATGAAAATTTACAAGCGTAGAGGAATACTATTGTGACAAACATGTTTTGTTGCAATTTGATATTTTATAAGATGTTTTTGAGACTTACTTGTATGAAGGAACTATTTTTTTTTAGTCTTATTCTTCAACCCTTTCCCTCATACTGACACCTCTGCAGCAGACAACGTTTGAAAACATCGTGATAAAAGAAGAAATTGCTCAAAGCGAGCAATCTCTCCTTTTGCCACAATATTTTCAAATTCAAATAATTAAACTTTCCCTTATACAGATTTAACATCATTTTGCCAAGATGTTTTTAAAGTCGTCTGCTGCATATTATTTGTATGTGTAAAAGGGGTAAAGTCTTATATATTATATGTTTGGGCACAAAATAGGTATTTGTGATAATTGATCTGCAAAACTTTCTGATGGGAAAGTATATTATGTTTACATTGAAACCATTTACAGTACATTTTACATGTTTGCATGACTATTGGTTATAAAAAAAAAATGTGGGAAAAATAAAGAAAAAAGAACAAGGTTTTATAAGGATGAATTTAATGCCCTATTTCATGATAAGTTAATTTTTAAACCCTTTTCCACTATATGCAACTTTAAACTGTAATAAGTAATCAGTTTAGGCAGTAATGTGAGACTTTAAACTACATTAATTTTGTGAACACTGTAGACCAAGATCAACCTGTACATTTGTGCAGTCTCATTATGGTCTATAGTGTCCGCTACGCCTGTCGTAATCCTCTCCACATACAACACATCTGCAGCATACTTCCCTAAAAATGTCAAAAATATGGAAAATCTCTACGAAAAAATGCGTAATTATTGAATAGATTTGAAAACATTGTGGTAAATGGAGAAACTGCTAATCATGAGCAAATTCTTCTTTTGCCACAATGTTTTTTAAATAGTCGTCTGCTGCAGACATGACAAAATGCATCTTCAAGTAGGAAAGGAGTGATAAGTAATAAAGACTACTACATAAATATGTAATAACAAACCAACACTGATTGTTCCAGTTGCAAGAATTCAGCAGGATATGGGTTGACTGGTCACTAGATATTTATTTTTTTCTGTGAAATGGCACACTCTCGCTTTATCCCTTTCCCACATACAACAAATTTGCAGCAGACTATATTGAAAACATCTATGTAAACACATGGGCAGTCTCTATATAAAAGGATAGAATAACTATTGAACAAAGTGTGAAAACATTGCGGCGAAAGGAGAAATTGCTCATTTTGAGTAATTTCATCTTTTGTCACTGTTTTCAAAAGTCATCTGCTGCAGAGGCTTTAGAAAAGCGTCTACATGTGAAGAAGGGTTAAGGGTTACTGAACCTTTGCCTGATAGGATTTGATACTCTTCCAAATTGAAAAGGATGGACAAAATTTACGTTTATAACTCATCTTGGGGCAGAGTAGAAAATATTGTGAGTGAACTCTGCTAAAGAAATCCTTTTCTCACATTTTTTTTTTTTTTTTTAAGGATGAATGATGTTAAATATGATGTCAATGATGTCTATTATGGACAGCTAATCTCTAGTCCTTATAAAGCGTAGAGAAAATTTAGAATTACCCTTTCCCACATATAACAAGTATACATCAGACTACTACTGGTCACAAGTCAATGGAATTTCACATTTTGTTCTAACAACGAAGTCTGATTGATTGTCAAATTATCTAGTCAAAAATATGGAAAATGTCAAGAAATTTACTTCTATGAGAGTTTAAAACATTGTGGCAAAAGAAGGAGATCAAGATGAGCAATTGCTCCTTTTTCAAAAGTATTTTCAAAAGTTGTTTTGCTGCAGGAGCATCGAAATGCTTCTATATGTGGGAAAGGGTAGATGTGAAGCTAGATGTTGTAATAGAATGTAGCTAGGCAATCATTCAAGAACCTTGTCCTTTTAACAAAGTTAATTGTTTACTGGATATATATTATTTCTAGAATCATCTGTTCTGAAAAAACTGTCATATAGAGAATATTAAAATCATCTGTTGGATTTAAATTCGAAAATATTTTGCAAAATGGGAGAGATTCTCAATTTTAGCAATTTCTTCTTTTCGTACAATGTTTTCAAAAGTCAAATGGCATCTTCATCAGTTAAAAGTTTCTTTTAATCCTTTTCCAAATACAACAAATCTGCAGCAGATGCCTTCGAAAAACATCTATGGAAATTCTCTAAAAGCTTTAAGTAGAATTATTGAATGAAGTTGAAAACATTATGGCAAAAGGAGAAATTCTTCTTTTGCCATAATGTTTTAAGAGCTGCAGATATGTCAAAACATGTGTACAAGGTGAAAATGGTTAATTGAAATTCAATTATGTGACTCATGGTCCAGTTGTTTTCCTATATTTGTATTATTGTACAAGGATTTAAAAAATAAGATTGACGTCTTGATTGCATCGACTGTTATGGATATATTGTAATAACGTATGAACAACTTTTGATTTATTTTATATGTGCATTTTGATGTTTACTTTTGAGGGAGTGATACTTTTTTGGTGATTTTACTTTGTGAATGTTATTTTGATGTTAAATTTGTAAATACATGTAGAGGCAATAACATAGGTTTGCATAAAATCTTAACCCTTGCCCACATGCAGATCCATCTGCGACAGATTATATTTGAAAACATTACGGCAAAAGGGGAAAATGGTCATATTGAGCAATTTTACTTTTGCTACAACTTTTCGAACTCTATTAAATTATTTCGCCTTTACATCTAGAGATTTTACATATTTTTTGCCAAGATATATTCAAAAATGTCTGCTGCAGATGAGTGTAGTTTGGGTAAGGTTAAATGTGTCAGGGTATATGAATATTTGTTTAGAAGTCAGAGCTTACTGTAGCTTCATTGTTTACCTGGTATGATCATGTATGGGTGGTCTATTTTGCAAATATTTCTTCTGAAAAATAACAATTTAGAAAACTTAGAGAAAATACACTTTTGATACAATGTTGGGAAAATATACCATTAATTTTTAAGATGTTTGTCTTTTCTTCTGGTGTTTCAAATTAGACAAATCTTTCCCATTTGCAGATGCATTTTGAAGCAGACATCGTTTAAAAACATTGTGGTGAATAGAAACATTGCCCATGATGAGCAATTTTGCTTTTTGCCTCAATGTTTCAATTCTTTTCGATTAAAAACAATTTTTCCATTTTTTGCCTAGATTTATTTTGCGAGAACTGGTGAATAAATACCATATCAGGTAGATGGTTGAGCATGTTGCTGATGTTTGTTTGTGTGTGCGTTACCTGGCTGTAATGTAGGTTCGTTTGTATGGGAGTTACCTGCCGGTTAGGTAGGGGTTTCACTAGGAGATATGTCTCCATCAACGGTCTGTAATGCATTGACTTGGTCATAGTTATTGGAACACTCTTTTTTCATTGAGGGTTTTTATTTCAAAGATTACAGAGGTATTTTTGCTATTTTCCTGATATTCTATTTTTATCCTAACAGCAAACAATTGAAAAGTTTGTGGAAAAATGAAAGATTACTAAAAACCAAGTCATTTTGCCATTATCCACATACCAGTTTTTACATTTTTGTATGTAAATCAGATGACAACAAAAATAACTATCAAGTTAAGATGCAAATTTAAGCCATTTGCTCATAAGTGATCAATTCAATTGTTTTTTCCATTAACCCTTTACCTCATATAGACGCTTTCTGACGCCTCTACAGCAGACGGCTTTTTGAAAACATAGTGACAAAAGAAGAAATTGCTCAAAACGAGCAATTTCTCCTTTTGACACAATGTTTTCCACTTTTAGTCATAGGTTATCCATTCAATTATGGAGATTTTCTATGTTTTGACAAAATACGTTCAAAGTTGTCTGCTGCAGAATTGTCGTATGGGGGAAAGGGTTAACCTGTTCCCACATACAACACATCTAAAGTGGACGCCTTTCAAACCATCAAGGCAAAACTATGGAAAATCTCTATAAATGACAGCATCCTTGTAGTTATTAATGAGCTGAAAACATTATGTCAAAAAGAAAAATGGCTCATGATGAACAATTTCACTTTTTGTCTAAATGACTTTTAAAATCGTCGACTGCAGATGCATCACAATGAGTCTACATGTGGGAAATGGTTAATTTTGTCCCATAATATGCACAAGCTTTTTTGATCAAAATTATGACTAATTATACCCCCAAAAAACAAAGTTTTGGGGGGGTATATAGGAGTCACTGTGTCAGTCGGTCGGTCGGTCGGTCGGAAGCCATATTTTGTCCGGCCCATATCTTAACCATGCATCATAGGATTTGAACGAAACTTCATAGGATGATACAACACATTGAGAGGAAGTGCGGTGTACAGGAACCATAACTCTATTTTATCTAAATACAGAGTTATTGCCCTTTGTTACTTTTTCTTGTTCGTAGAGTCTTGTCTGGAGCATAACTTTAAAACTAATTGTTGGAATTTAATAAAACTTCATAGGATGATACAACACATTGAGAGAAAGTGCGGTGTACAGGAACCATAACTCTATTTTACCTAAATACAGAGTCATTGCACTTTGTTACTTTTTCTTGTCCGGAGAATTACTTAATAACTAACAGATGGAATCTAATAAAACTGCATACAATGGTAGAGCATACTCAGAGGAAGTGCAGTGTACAAGAACCATAACTCTAATTTAAATAATTACAGAGTTATTGCCCTTTGTTACTTTTTCTTGTTTGTAGAGTCTTGTCCATAGCATAACTTTAAAACAAATTGTTGGAATTTAATAAAACATCATAGGATGATACAACACAATGAGAGGAAGTGCGGTGTACAGGAACCATAACTCTATTTTACCTAAATACAGAGTTATTGCCCTTTGTTACTTTTTCTTGTCCGTAGAATTACTTAATAACTAATCGATGGAATCTAATAAAACTACATATAATGGTAGAGCATAATCAGAGGAAGTGCAGTGTACAAGAAACATAACTCTACTTTACATAATTACAGAGTTATTGCCCTTTGTTACTTTTTCTTATTTGTAGAGTCTTGTCCGGAGCATAACTTTAAAACAATTTGTTGGAATTTAATAAAACTTCATAGGATGATACAACACATTGAGAGGAAGTGCGGTGTACAGGAACCATAACTCTATTTTATCTAAATACAGAGTTATTGCCCTTTGTTACTTTTTCTTGTCCGGAGAATTACTTAATAACTAACAGATGTAATCTAATAAAACTGCATACAATGGTAGAGCATAATCAGAGGAAGTGCAGTATACAAGAACCATAACTCTAATTTACAAAATTACAGAGTTATTGCCCTTTGTTACTTTTTCTTATTCGTAGAGTCTTGTCCGGAGCATAACTTTAAAACTGATTGTTGGAATTTAATAAAACTTCATAGGATGATACAACACATTGAGAGGAAGTGTGGTGTATAGGAACCATAACTCTATTTTATCTAAATACAGAGTTATTGCCCTTTGTTACTTTTTCTTGTTCGTAGAGTCTTGTCTGGAGCATAACTTTAAAACTAATTGTTGGAATTTAATAAAACATCATAGGATGATACAACACATTGAGAGGAAGTGCGGTGTACAGGAACCATAACTCTATTTTACCTAAATACAGAGTCATTGCTCTTTGTTACTTTTTCTTGTCCGGAGAATTACTAAATAACTAACAGATGGAATCTAATAAAACTACATACAACGGTAGAGCAAAATCAGAGGAAGTGCAGTGTACAAGAATCATAACTCTAATTTACATAATTACAGAGTTATTGCCCTTTGTTATCCAAAAATGAACAAAACAAGAATAACCCAATCCATAACATTGTCCTTTTAAGGTGGGGTTTCTAAATATTTCACAACCTTTCCTATCATGGCGGCGTTTGGGGGTATTAATCACATTCAGTGATTGTTCTAGTTTACTTTAATTTTCGTATATGCCTGTCTTTTATGATTCAATTTTATGTTATCATAACACACATTAAGGAAACAACCCAAACATTATTCATTTTCATCTTCAAATACCAAGGGCACTGTATCAATTGCATTCCCTTTAGCTTTCATTCATTTTGAGTTATGGCCAATTTGGCTGTGAAAATTAATTCATGTATTTTAAAAAATAAAATTACTTTGCAATGGACTAGATCTAAAGTGAAAGGGCATTTATTATTAAGCTTTTTTTAAAATTCAAACATCAATCAGATTGAGCATGTTAAAGTTATTATTATATTCTCAAACAGTCAGATTACAACTTGGCCTTTTTAGCTCACTTGATCACCCTGTGTCTGTCGAGCATTATCTTAAACAATTTCTTTAAATAATATCTTCTCTTAAACCACTAGACCAATTTCAAGAAACTTTCACAGGAATGTTTCTTTGGTGGTCCTCTTTAGAGAATTGTTCAATGTTTTTTACAACCTACAAAGAACTCTGGTTGCTATGACATCAGAAAGGGGGTAAAATGACAATACTTTGAATTTCTGCTCCTCTTAAACTGCTGGTTAGGTTGTTTGGTAGATAAGTACCTCAGGTGATCCATTACTGAATTGTTCAAGCTGCATGCAAAACATGGCCACCATAATCTCTGATACTGCTTGTGTGATTTAAAAATAAATAGCCAGTAATAAACTAAAGTACTCGGGTCAGGTTAGCTATACAAGGCTACATGACTGTCTTGTTTAATTATAGACTGTATCTTCCTTCCCCTTATATACTTAACCCTTTGACATATGCATTAACTCTGCAGCAGAAGTCTTTGAAAACATACAAAAAAAAGTAAACTACCTTTAAATGAAAGTACAATTATTGAATAGAGTTGAAAACATGGTGACAAAAGGAGAAATTGCTCATTTTGATCAATTTCATCTTTTGTCGCCATGTTTTCAAAAAGCTGTCTGCTGCTGAGGCATCAGAAAGTGTTTTTTATGAGGGAAAGGAATTATAGCATATTTCATCATTTTTGTTTACCTAATATTTTGTAAAATATGAATGGCGGAATGTATTTAAGTATATGACTTAGTAAACATAAATAGTTACCGTGCTTACTACTACTTGTTAAAAAATGAAATATTTTTGCCTTTTTATTGGGAAAACAAAAATGATAAAATACGCTCTTAAGTATTTAACCCTTTCCCTCATATAGACGCTTTTTGACGCCTCTACAGCAGACAGCTTTTTGAAAACATAGTGACAAAAGAAGAAATTGCTCAGAACGAGCAATTTCTCCTTTTGCCACAATGTTTTCCACTTTTAGTCATAGGTTATCAATTTAATTGTAGAGGTTTTCTATTTTTTGACAAAATATGTTCAAAGTCGAATGCTGCAGAATTTTTGTATGAGGGAAAGTGTTAAGTATTACTTAGCACCGAGTAACGTTTGTTGAATTGGGGTCAGAATACCAAGGTAGGGTGATAATACACTTTGCATATGCCATATCTATATAGCTTAATACAACATCTTGAAAGGTTTTTGGGAGAAGGAGACATTTAGCAAAACAGACAATTTCTTTTTTCCTTCAAATGTTTTCAAATGTATTGAAATTGCAATTCATAATTTGTTGATGTTGCAATTTCTTCCTCACATTGTTTCAATACCGACAATTTTAGAAATATCCAACTTGGTAATGAGTTAACCCCTTCCCACCTGCAGAAAACTTACAATATGACTGCAGCAAGCTGATAAGAAAAACATTGTGGCAAACGGAGAAATTGTTCATAATGCGCAATATCTCCTTTTGAAAAATGTTTTTAGTTCTAATTGATAATTAAACTTTCATTTATACAGATTTTTAATCTTTTACCTAGATGATTTCAAAGTCGTCTGCTGCAGAAATTATCGCATGTGGGAAAGGGTTAAAATTCATTCTTCACTTAGGATGTCCTACATGTTGATCTGAATCACTTCTATGTGTACTTTGTGTTGGATCGTTTGGCACTATGTATCACAGAAATCCTTTATATACATGCCATGTATATCAAACAAGCTGTAGACGTTCTGTTTTTGTGTTGTCTGCGATGATCTCTTCTCTGTCCATCATGTTTTGACTTCGGTTACAGTTATCGATAAGTGGCAGACAGGACACATGTTCATTTGAACACTTCAGCATTGTTGTGATAGTAATCATTTCTCTAATATAACCAACGTGTCCAGGGTCGTAGCTTTGCAATAATCAATGTGTAGGCCGTCTAGTGATAAAATAAACATTGTGGACTCTGCGTAAAGTATTGACCCGGATCAGCCTAAGCAGGCCACACAGGCCTACCCGGATAGACACTTTTCGCCACTTGTGGATTTTCTGTTTCAGGAATCATTACTCTATACATCTATCCCCCTAAGACGGAATGTGTCGGCCGGATCAGTCTGTGCGGACAGCACAGGCTGATCCAGTCGATACATAACACAGATGTCTATCGCCACAGCTGAATTTGGGGGCATTTTGAGAAAAAATGTGTAGGCACGTGCCTACAGTGCCTAAAGGGAGCTACGCCCCTGGACTGTCAGGAGTAGACAACTTTTTAAATCAATGTGACAGGGGAGAACATTGCTCATGATGATTAATTTCTCTTTGTAACACAGTGCATTCTTTTCTATCTCTCAATAATTATGTTATTTAACCAGATATTATATGGCTTTTTGTGCTTTCTGCCTTGAGCGTGTGACATGTAGAGATCACTTCTCAATCGTCTGTTGATCCATTACACTTTCACTTACTGAACTGTTGACAGGTGGCATGCCTTGCTGCTAACGGATGGCAATATCAGTTAATCGGTTGGGTTGTGGTACTTACTTTTGTCAAATTACGTACCATGTTCCTGCTTCAGACCAATATTGCGCAATTTCTCCTTATTCGACATTGGTTTCATTACCGTCAAAAAGCATCTTGCCATGTGAATGATTTTAAAATTTCTTCAGTGATTGCACCCTTTTGGTAGTAATCTGTTGACATTATAGCGAACAAGTAAAAGTTACACACAATTCCATAATCTTTAGGATAAACCCATTATACCTATGGTGCCATGCAAATTGTAGGGTTGGTAAAATCTGAATATAACAATTAACGATATATTTATTTCTTCAGATATATTTGATATGTTATTTGTTTGTATAAACTCATCACCGCAAATTATACTTTGAAACAAAAACCGTGTTTGAATTTTTTCTTACTTTAGATGATGACACTTTTTCAAAATTGTTCATACTGTTTGATGATAAAACAGGAGGGGGCTATTATGGCCCTGGATCGCTCAACTGAGTTATGTGATTTGTCATGCCAACCACAGTAACTCATTTTGCGGTCAGGTTAGCTAATAAAAGAGGACCAGTTAGCTCCACTGTCACAGAGCAAAAAATCCACACCCTATGTTGTCTGTCTTTTGTCAAGTTAATATGATGTAGATGGTCACCAAAGAAATGTTTATGTACCAGTAAGTAATTAACAAGAAGATTTCTAAGGTTTTCCCTATACATGTATATCTCTATGTAAAACAGGTGACCCCCTGCACAGGGCCAATTTTGACCCCAGGAGTAAAATTTGAACAATCTTGAAAGAGGACCACTATGCCATTGTACTCACCATATATAGGTGTTTTTACGTCTATATATCTTTATAAAACATGTGCCCTCCAGGGCAGGCCCAATTTTGACCCATGGGGCATAATTTGAAAACATCTTTGTAGAGGACCACCAGATAATGCTGCACACCATATATCTAAGCTTTATGTCTTTCGGTTTCAGACAAAGATGTTCAAAGTTTAAAACAACAAATATTTCAGTTGCCATGGCAACTTAAGTTCAACATATAATTAATTTCATTGAACACATTTGAAGGAGGACCGTCCAATGGATCATTCCTACCAAGTTTAGTCAAAATCCATACAGTGGTTTAGGAGCTGTTGTTTAAAGATTTTGTGTAGGACGGACAAAAGGCCATTCCAAATAGCTCAGAGTGAGCACAGATGAGCTAAAGGCACACATCACTGCCAGCTTACTTTGTTACTAACATGCCTATAATACAAATCTAGATAATTATCTCCTCCTGAACTACTTTTCAAAACAGAGTTAACAAAATGTTCCTCTGTGTGTGTGTGTGTTTACACTGAACGTGAGTCATGGGAATCGTCCAATGAGTTATCTCTTTGTACAGATGGACTTTGCAAAGAACTTGACCTGCAGCACAACCAAAGCTATAACAAGAGGTCCATGATGGCCCTGGAATCGCCCACCTGAAGATTGTTTTAAAGACAATATGCATATAATGCAAAACAGCGCCGCCCCCTGGTAGCCATGTTTTTTGACGAATCAATATTGCTTGAAGGAATCTGAAAGAGGGTCACACAAGGAACATTTCTACAAAATATATGAAAATCGGGCTGGCGGCCATGTGCATAATTTTAAAGTTGTTTTCGTTTGGTTGCCATGGAAACATAATTCTGCATAGATCCCAAAGATTTGAAGGAATTCTGGCGAGGTCACTGAGAAGATGCTTTCTGTGAGGTTTCACCCCAATTGATCCACCAATTACTGAGGAGATGATGTTGACAGACGCACGCCGGGCATAGGTCGAATACAAATAGAATGCTTCTAGTACAAGGTACACTCAGTTGACGTTTACTACGATGGCAAAGACATTGTGACCAAACACATACTCATTATCTTTACTTATATCCGAATGATATATCAGAGTTTTGATCAAATCTTTAAACATGGCTTTTCCAGACTACAATAAAATGATATCAAGGAGGATGACGAAACAATCGCACACAAATGTTCATATTGTTTAGGGCTGTGATTGTAGCATCGATTCTGCTGTTATGCAACTTTATAGGACAAGTTTTAAGACAAGAAACATGTTGATTTCCTTGTTTATTATAAAAAGTATGTCATGCATTATATAGCTCAACGTGTTGATTATTTGTGGACGAATAATACACCAAGATGATGAGCAATAGCTTAATGGTTGACCCTGGTTAGGAATAAGAACAACGAACTTGTAGATAAAATGTATTAGCTGGAGCAATATACAGTAAAGGGAATTTCATGGTCAACACACGTTTTAATAGAATGCAAACAAGTAAATTGCATTCTTTCATCTATGAATGTTTATACTGGTTTTAACACAATGTTAGTCTTTGTGGTTTTTAGCTCTTCCGAGCACGAAGTGCTCAATGTTATCGCCCTATGTCTGGCGTTCGTCGGTTAATATCTTCTCCTCCTCGGTAACCAGTGGGTCAGCTGGGATGAAACTTCACAGCAATTCCATGTAGAATTCTGGTTTTCATGATTTTTTTTTTAAATTCTTCTTCTCACAAACTGGTTTACCAATTTTCAAATAATTTTGTAGAAATGGTGGTAATCATTTAGTCTGATATTCCAATAGTGCTCAGAAAAAAGGATTTACACACCTTCACATCTACTCGGCATATACCAATACATGGATGACTTGCGCCTTCTCGAAGTACTGGTCTTAACCTTTTTCGGTTTTTTCAAACTTAAAAACTGCCTATACATTTCCAGTTTCTATATTGAACCTATCTTTTTGTAGGAGTAGAATTGTGTCTGTTATTTTGTTAACAGAACACTTCCACCTACATTTTACGCCGCATCCTTTCTTCACTACCCTAGCTGATATTATATGACCTTTTTTTACAAACCTAACTTTTGCCTTGATTTATTCTCGATTTAGCTACATATTGTTTCTATTTTTTTAGTTCTCGCTTTCGTCTCGCTTTCGTCTTCTGCTTCCTATACCATTTACATAATTGGAAGCTTTGGTTCTCTCTCGGACAGTTAATGAGGCAGAGATAGGAGTTAGATTCAGGGCCTCATGAGTTGGAGATATGAGGTGGAGGCAGTGCCTCATGAGGTGGAGGCATGGCCTCATGAGTTGGAGATATGAGGTGGAGGCAGGGCCTCATGAGTTGGATACAGGTGCATATGAGGTGGAGGCAGGTATATGGTATATTATCATCACTTTCAAATGAATCATGAATTGTATGAAACAGGTCATTGCTATCATTTTTATAATCACCATAGCTTTCATCATCATCACCATTACCTTCATAATCATTACCAAAACTACAATCATGGTCGTTTCTATTTTTACTTTCAGATTTATAAATAGATTAAACAATCTTACTTTATTTATCAAATAAGCATTAAACGCATTGCTATCAATACCATTTAATAATGTAAGGCTGTTATTTAAATTCTCAATTGAAATGTCAATTTGTTCTAGAATACTATCAGAAACACTGCTTAATTCAGACACATCTGAAATATCGCATAATGTTTCAGCATGTGTCATAACTTCTGCTAATAAGAACAGTTCGCAACTATATTCCCCTTCTGAAATAGACCCAAATCCAGTTAAATCAGATTATGTGTCAGAGTCACTTCTATTTTCAAGAGTAACACTACTACTTGTATTCTTGAATGCAACAATTTCAAAGGGAACATTGCCTTTTGAATTAAGTGAGGCTGCTAGATGTCTTACAAATGCACAAGCATTTTCAGTTGAAGTGTGTATGGTGACACAATCATTACCATCTAGAGATAGCATACCAACATCATTTTTGCTATGTCAATCGAAGAAATAGTATTGTTCCAAACATTTGAAAATAGCAGAGGTATAGCATGGTTCTAAAATTCCCATTGTAAAGAAAACAGCTTCGATGCGTTGACAAGAACTCATTCATGTCATCAAGCAGTGGGTAGAATGGCGTCTAGGTTTCCCCATTATTTAACTCATGTTAATGTTCTTCAAACACTGCTACATTACTTGGAATGTCCTCAAGTAAGAGATATTGGTGTTTATCCTGACTATCAATCCTCCGATACATCTTTTCACCTTTCAGAAAAGTTTCATCTAGGTTTGTTGTTTTGATAAGATATATGGCTATGTTTATCTATAATTCTTTTAAATTAAGAAAAACATATCTTAATTCTTCTGAATAACAATTGTATTATTTTGTGTTGCAATATATAGTTGGGTTTTCTTGGGGGACACGTAACTCCAGCTGTTATAAGACGGGTTTAGAGGGTTTTTCGGGGGAGTTCGACGATATATCTCATACAAAGTCTTTTCTTTCGGTTTTGTATTTACTACGATCCTAGTCTATATAAAAATCATATTAATTGTTCTAACATTAGCCATATCCTGAACCTTTAAGAAGTATATTATAATAATAGATATCCGAGTTTTTGTATTATATATCTGTATCATTAGTATGTAAATACTGTTCTCACTTCTCATGCTATGTACTTATGCTGTATAATGTTTATGGGCCGGCGGCCTAAAATACCACATTAAATAAAAGTTGAAAAATAAAAATTGACGTTTTCCATACGCTTGCAAATGTAGTATGCCTTTCTAAAACAGAAACAACATTATTTGTTACACACTGACGCTCATTTGCTTTAATACACGATGAATGTCATGTCCTAGATGCGATGATAACCCGCATCTTGATTGATTTTCATAATCCCTACTCTAAAATGTACTTTAGTTAGGGATTTAGTTTATCAAGAAGTTATGCATTTTCTCGCATTCAATACAGAATAACTATGAAAACTATGTAGGAAGGATTAAACATTATTTGAAACAAACAGTATTCACTGTTAACCACTCTGTCAATTAATGTAACGTTTTACTAACCATAATTCGCCCATTACTGATAAATGGTTAGTAAATGCTTTGACTTGGGAACAGTCCAAGAACATGTTTATGGAGCAAATGGTTAACTTTATCAACAATACCATCTCCTCGACCGGACTTTGTTGCAGTAACATACACAGTTCTTGGCAATGAGATTATTTATAAGAGGGAAAGATGAATATAGAACTTAGTTTTAGAGGATCACTTTACTCCTCCTCATCTCTACCTACCAATATTCCCATTTTAAAACAGATCTATATCCATGGCAGATCTAAATCCCTGGCATATTTATTTGTTATAGTTATGCTCCAGTAAATATGTGTGATGGACGTACCGATAAAGTTCCGGCTATACTCTCCCTTGAAGGAGCATAATAAATAGACCGACAAAGACGCCTTCTTACACACGTTTAGGGAAATAATTTTCTCTCTCTCTCTCTTTCAGTATTATAATGGGACGTATATATACGTACACTTTACAGCCTGGAATTTCTATTTGAATGGACGCGGTACAAGTAGCCTAATAGTGTCAGCGCTGATGTCAAATTGTTCACTTATAAAGTGATAATGGTGTTCTTATGAATGTATTCTTCCCTTTCTCGCAAGTCGTGGCAGAGCAGATTTTATCTCGATATTCTTAGCACTCTGCTTTTTAGCTCGCTTTAGGCGGTGGATACTACATTTACATTCAAGACACTTATGACGGTGACTTGACTCGGAGTTTATAGGCGAAAGCATTTTAATCACGATGACCGAAAATGATTTGTTTGTTTGTTTGTTTGGAGTTTAACGCCGCTTTCAACAGCTTTGGTCATATCACGGCGGTCAGTGCACCTACCCATGTTTTCCTGGCTTTCCCACACCAGTACTTACACAACATTCTTTCGAAGCCAGACCGAAAATGAATACTTAATACTGAGAACTTGAACGACACATTCCCCGGGACACCATTAGTACAATCTATTTTCATTCTAACATTCTGGCTTTTTCTTTTCAAATTTTATAATGCCCAAGATTGCCTAATAGCAGTCAAGTTGAAGTAATATTATATTGAAATATCTTCCGGTGGAAATACAAGCGACCATTATTAACGACGAAAGAGCAATTGATTTTACGGCAACCCCTGGCTCGTCTATTGAAAAAGCCGTGGCGCTGACCGATTAATTGAGCTGTGTCAGACGAAAGGAGGCTATGTGCAACTTTCTAATTGTCAATTAGTAGTGGATGTTCCTGTGTCTTTTCAGAATTGAAATCCCTTGCAAGAACATCATGGCATTAGTAACGGCTAGTCGTGTATATTTTACCCGATATACCATATTCTAACGTCAACTACACTTATATAAATGTAAAATTGCGTAAATGGGAACACTAGGGTGAGACAAAGTTAAGTATTTTGGAAGAAAGCAATATATATCCGTTTTAAACAATTTCTTTTATCAAGCGTCGTTTCCACAGATGCATCGAAAGTCCTCTTTAACAGGTAAACGCTTGGTTGGTTGATTGCACAGCTTTCGATGATAACACGTGTTAATAAGTCGATTATAATTATCTTTCATTCGAAGATCAAATTACTGATCGTCGACGATTGTCCGTCCATCTGTCCCTTATCCTAAACAAAAATCAATATAATAGATAGAGTAGTGATTCGGGAAACAGAAAATCCACAGGAGGCGAAAAGTGTTTACCCGGGTACGCCTGTGTGGAATGCTTAGGCTGATCCGGATCGATACTTTACGCAGAGTCCACAATGTTGATTTTCTCACGAGACGGCCTACACATTGATTATTGTAAAGCTACGCACCTGGACAGCATGTACACTTTCTTACGCACTCGCTTATTTATTGAGAAAAAACTATGTTTAAACTAGACAGTTGTTTTATTGTGGTTGTTATGTTTATGTGAAAAGGCAGTAGTGTAGGTGTATGCATTACTTCCAGTGATAGTTGGATATTCGTTTGACTTGGTAAACTTGGTAACACCACTGTCTTACATGCACTTTTAAGACTTTTTTTTTAAATTTTAACACATTGAATGAAATCAATAAAAAAGGACGAATTACAAATTTATTTTAAGACAAGCTAGAGCACATAAATAGAACAAGAAGTGGTTTGTCAATATTGTTCTGTGCCAAGTTAAGTGTCTAATGCGTTTTCTAAATGATTCTAGTTTGAGAGAGTTCCACAATTGTCAATGAACGAACGGATTTGATTGTGTCTAATTATTTTTTCTCAATTATTTAGATTGGTTTTATTTCTATAATAAGCCGTGAAATGTAGACCTTATAATTAATAAATCGGTTCTTGGTACGGTATAAATCGATGAAATCTAAAATAGACCACATGAGTTAGTTCGAGTAAGATTCATCCTTGTTATATACAAACGTACTAGGGAAACACGTACGACCATATTCACTTAGCCATGGGCTTCAAGCCCAGAATACGATTTCTGGATCAATAGGGCCCATGCTGTTGTGTATCTGTATCCTGCCAGTATTAACAAATGAACACTAAATGTAAAGATGACTATGGTTCAAGCTGTGGCTGCCATTCTTATTGAGTGTCCGTCAGTTGCATTCAAGCCATGTTCATTGGTCTAAAAATAGTCGCACGGTGGTGGGGCTGTTTTCTCTTATATGGCTATACTGAAATCTTTGCAAATCTTCTCCTTCGAAAAAATCTGGCCGATTTCCAAAAGAATCTTTAAGAATGTTCATTGAGTCACCCTCTATCAGGTTCTTCCAAGCCAAGTTGGTTGGTAGAAAAACATGGCCTTTAAGGGGCGGGGCTGCTTTGCCTTATATGGCTATAATGAAAACTACACAATTATTTCCCTATGAAGTATCTGGCCGATTTGCAAACAATTTTGTAGAAATGTTCATTTGGTTACTCTCTAGTAGATTTCTTCAAGCCATGTTGATTGGTCGAAAAACACAATAATTTATTGAGTTTGGCATGACAAAACACATTACATAACTCGGGTGAGTGATCCAGGGCTATCATGACCCTCCTGTTTTCTTTCTGTTGCCACGTGATGCATGGTTACATTCGTATAACTTATTTCAATAGACGACTAGATAACGAACATTCCCTAAACAATAGCACGGACCAACACAGAGTTATCACACAAACTCATTTTGGTCACTTTGAATGATGTCGGGCGAGCGTTTATAGATGCGAATCACAAGAAAGTAAAAGTACAACCAAAACGTCCTTCAGACTTCATCCCTTGAATACACTTTTAAGTACATACTACGTCCAATACAATCAATTCAACTTGTTGACCTTCTGACGTAAAGACACGCCAGCATTACTAAATGAATAGTCAAATAACTTATAACCTGTTTTTATTATTTTAGCATCGATTCCTTGAAAGGTGCCAAAACAATAGATACAACGGATACCATGATGTGCGACTAATTAAAAATCCTTTTTACATGCCGTACACTATTTTCTAAAGAAATGCATTGAAAGGAAATTCTTCAAGCGAAATAGTGCATCAGATGAAAATCTATTACCAACCTTTATTTAATAACCCATTTTAAGCTCACCGCAGCCAAAGGAATGGTCATTTGGTGGTCCTCTATCAAAATTAGTCAACTATATATATCTTTGTAGAACTTGTTATCTGAATTTGAATGTCTGTCAATGCTAACATAACAATGGTATAGGGCACAGGCGTCTGATTTTTCATTTGATACGCAATGGGGAAAACACACACAATACCTCACTAAGATACTACAAATAGTCTCTCTATATTGCCCATATACTATAAGAATAATTGACCGTAAAGATTTCGTATGAGAAAAGTTGGGGAACCCCATCAGGACTGTGTTACTATAAATAGCCTCTATATGGTTCATTTAAGACTCAGTCCCCCGTGTTCGGTCCGGGACACCAACCCGGCAAATTTAAACTGTTTAAAATTGCCGCATATAGAGGGACTTTTTTGGTATTGTCTTCACGCGGTATTGTGGTTTTTTCCCAGTTCTTTCTCAAATGAAAATTCAGTCGCCTGTGTATAGAACCGCGCAAAAATCAGTCGGTAACGCTGAGGGTTGTCAATCCAGGTTTCATGAGTTCGAAGCCGACACGTTCTTCATTTTTTTCCGATGATTGACAAAAAACCGTTCCACCAATGAGTTTAAAAGTCCATGTGGGAAGGTAGCAAGTTGCCTGCGAAGAACGATTAGTGGAGTACTGGTGCAGGAAATCCAGGAAATACATGCTATAGGTGAACGGACCGCTGTTATATAACTGAAAAACTGTTGAAAACGATGTTAAACTCCGGTTAATAAAGCAATCTTTGAAATATTAAACCAACAACTGTTAAAATTAATTCGAATTAATAAACACAATTTTTGACGAATTCGAGATAAACGTTGTCTAATTTGAATTAATAATTGTAGCAAGGATAAGAGTTAATGGATCAAGTAGAACGCAAGGATTATAATTCTTTGAAAGGATTTTCATCTTTCTATGTTCCCAAACGAGGACGGCAACTAGTTTTGTATGGCCTTTTATAATTCAACGCTTTTCGCCAGATACTGATTAAAGTAATGTGGTTGTGAGACTGTATTGACAGTAAAGTGGGTAGGAATAAATGGTTCTTAGTTCTCGTTTTTCAAATAATGTGATTAAAAGGGCCTTTTGGCCTCAACTAGATTGTCTGTATATTTTCAATACCATATCGCTACCCTAATTGACGGCATTCATTTCACCCAGTTTTTTTTAAGATTGCGTTATTACAACCTTTCACCCTTTCACAATCAAAATGTCGCATGAATGGAGGAGATAAAAAAACGGGCTATTGAACGAGGACTCTGAAAAAAAGTTTTAAAAAAGTGTGAGGGGAAGACATTATTCCCTAAGGTTGTCATTCCTTTACTTCCCAAATGTTTAAAAAAAGTCGTTGAATGTGTTCTTCGCAACATGAATTTCATCTGTGAATGGATATATAGGAACTCATTTTGTGTATGTCTGCTAAGGGGTAGACTGATAGAAAACAACTCTCTGATTAGATGATCGATTTCAATATTTTTAATGATATTGATGCTGACAAAGTATAATCAGTTTTATCGAGAGGAGAATATGCTAAAGGAAATTGGAATATTCAATGTTGCCAAGACATTTCAGTGATTAAAATGGATTAGTACACAAATGGAATGGTTGAATACATATTTTATATAATTTCTATTTTCATTTGTTTGTTAGGACGAAAGTTTCATTTGTTACAAATCATACATACAAATAATGTGGATATACATGTATGTTAAAGTATGATATATAAAAAACACCATAGGTGCTGCTTTGAACTGTAATATCCGTAAATTTAATATGTGTATAGGTGCTACCTATTTCGGGTAAACATTTATTAACTTTTGTGATCGGTAAATAATTCCCTGCGAACTGCAGTTAGCCCCGTGCATGCAGCACGATCAGTTATTTACGTCAATTACGAGTCCTACCGACCTAAGCAAAGAAAATAAACATCATCATCAGGTTAAGCTTATATTTAACTTCAAAATATAGCCAAGATTTTAAATCCATAACATTTTGATGACAGGTACAACAAATAATCAACTTGCCCTTCATAAGTACTTCAAATAAAACGATTCAATAATTTACGGAACTTCATTTTTGACAAGTCAAACTAACGTTTCCTATACTTTCTGTCGTTTTCCTTTTGGTTATTTATTCATCATTTGCGTTACGCTCATAGAATGACGTCATATTATGACGTCATATTACAGGAATTTGGATTTGATCTTCCGGAAAGTAAAAAAAACCTTATGAGTTATTATTTGAACTCGTTTTAGAAATAGACGACGAGTGGTATTAAACGGAAATTATCACACATAAAATTATTTGTGCTCGTTCCTTTATCGAATACGTATTATCATATTTAATTATTTCCTCTAGAAGTTTTTTTTGTTTCGATATTTTCTTTTCATCCAATCAAACAAAACGCAGCAGAATCGCGGCTGCATCGAAAAATCCACTCTGGACACTATTTTTGGAAGGACGGTATAGCAAGGTTTTGCAAAGTTCATACACATTACCTATTGACATATTATCTTGATATATCCGTTTATGGAGAAAATGCAATGCAAAATATTCATCTCTAACTGTATAATGGTGTTCAATAAATCGAAACACAATCTCAGTAAAAAACATAGATACTCCTTAATTCATGAATGTCTTGCAAACACAACTATATAACAAGGGAAAGCACGAGAACAAAACTATGTCGTGGTATCCAGTGATTGCTTCCTTTCGTTAAATACAGACATATTAGTGTTTGTAATAGGGAATCGAACGATTCAAGGGGGAACAAAGTAACTGCTTTGTCTATCTATGGAGAAATCTTGAACATTGGGCGTAACTCTGACCTATCCGAGAAAGAGCGTATTAGGCTTTTGTATTGCTTGTGCCAAGTCCACGTTTGGTGGGACCTTCACACTGAACTTTAAACTACTTTTTAAAAAATATTGGAACAAGGTTCAAACTTGTGACTTTGACTTACGTTTAGATGAAACAGTTTGCAACACGGGGACATGCAGAGATTTAGATAGGGTGTATATTTCATGTTCTAAACTCCTTATTTGAAGATTAAAGTTATGTTGTGGTAACTCAAACAAGAAAAATCTTTAAACAGATAAACGGCGATCAATATAAAAAACACTAAGAATATTATTTGTCTTGAATATCAGAAAGGTTTTGTTAATAATCAAAACAATCAGTAGTTTTCCATGAATTGTAAAATTTGCGAAATAATATTGTATATCTAAGAATTCGACAGCTCCTTGAAATTTAATGATCGGTTCATAGCAATCATTTGAGATATTGGATATTAATGGTTTACTTAAAGAAATATATTACTGCTGAAATGCTGGCCTGCTTATATGTGTGTTTGTCTGTCGTCCTTGGTTTAGCCAACCTCGGACATTTATGCTTCTGTGTTAAAATCTGATTAGGCCAACATGTCAGTATGTTACGGTGTACCGTTAGGGCCATCGTGCTATCGCGCTGTCAACAAGCACACGCGATGCCACGATAGCACGATGACACGATGGTGATGACACGATGACACGATGCCACGATGGTGATGGTACGATGACACGATGGTGATGACACGATAGCACGATGACGATGACGCGATGACACGATGACACGATGGTGATGGAGCGATGCTACGATGGCACGATGACGATGACGCGATATTACATCGCGTCATCATCATCGTGCCATCGTGCCATCACCATCGTGCCATCGTGCCATCACCATCGTGTCATCGTACCATCACCATCGTGTCATCGTGCTATCGTGGCATCGCGTATGCGCGATAGCACGATGGCCCTAACGGAACACTGGTGTACCGTTAGGGCCATCGTGCTATCGCGCTGTCAACAAGCACACGCGATGCCACGATAGCACGATGCCACGATGGTGATGACACGATGACACGATGACACGATGGTGATAGTACGATGACACGATGGTGATGACACGATAGCACGATGACGATGACGCGATGACACGATGACACGATGGTGATGGAGCGATGCTACGATGGCACGATGACGATGACGCGATATTACATCGCGTCATCGTCATCGTGCCATCGTGCCATCACCATCGTGCCATCGTGTCATCACCATCGTGTCATCGTGTCATCGTGTCATCACCATCGTGTCATCGTGCTATCGTGGCATCGCGTATGCGCGATAGCACGATGGCCCTAACGGAACACCGTAGTATGTTGTATATTTCTGTTTCCAATTCATCTTTTGTTAATTTGAGGACAAATTTTCTTTTTGTGCGGGATGTTGTATATCTAAGAATTCGACAGCTCCTTGAATTGGTAATGCATTATAATCATGAACCAGTTGGAACATTGTTCGATTAGAACATTGTTCTTCAAAATATATATAATCGGTAATCGAGTGTAGCTTGCGTGTTTTTTGTTTATCTCGGAAACGATTGCATCAACTTGTTTATATCTTTATCCCAGATAGATTACTAACTACTAAATCATAACAATAATCTATGTGTTTACCAAAGGCTAATCGGCCATCTCCATCCAGCTTCAGTTTCTATAAATAGATTATCAAGGTCGAGAATACGCCACTTGACTGGAGATTATGCGAGGCTCCCAAGAGGTGTATAAGTTTCAATTGACGATAAATAACTGAAAACTTATCATGTTTCAAAGATAATAAATATTTTACTCTTAAATATTATATTTCATACGTTTTCACTGATTTATTTTCACTGAGATTTATTTCTTAAGGAAAACAATTAAAAGTTAGTATGCAGAACATTTCATTTTAAAACTTTACCTTATTAGTGCCTCTCGTAGGATCGCCAACTTAACTATGAACCAATCAAAACGTTTCATTTCCTTTATTTCTTCGACATTATTCATTGAATACAATATTTGATTGTTCTACAATCTAGATCATTTGTTTAACATCTAGGTCAAAACTGAGGTAAGACAGCTATCGCCGAAAAAAATCGTCTCAACATAGGGTTTTGTTGGAATATTTCCCTAACATCTTACTCTATTGTTCAAGAAAATAAACATATAGCGTATGTATGACAGATGTAGATGTAGAAAAGTAGAAAAAAACTTGAAATGTGCAAGGGATCTATAATTATGTCTTCTTGAAAATAGTGCAAATAATTATTTACAAATAATCAATGTTAAATTGGCTACGTCTATCGATTTTGGGTCATATTGCCTCAAAATTCAATGTTAAATTGGCTACGTCTATCGATTCGTGGTCATATTGCCTCTAAATTCAATGTTAATTTGGCTACGTCTAGCGATTTTAGGTCATATTGCCTCAAAATTCAATGTTAATTTGGCTACGTCTAGCGCTGTTTTTAAAAGTCCTTTGCAACAGCGGGCGTCAAATGTCGTTCGTCTGTGTAAAGTAATGGGATAACGGGATCTTGCTTTCAAACTAATGGGGTTACTTTTTAGCTTTTGTGTCAAAAGATGCATTTAGGACATAATTGGGTGTAGACTATAACAATAACGGCTCTTTGGAGACTGTGTAGTTCGCCCGAATTTTCACTGAATGCAGATGCATTAAGACCCCAAAATCTCTAGACGCAGCTCACATATGTCTTTTATTTGCAGGAAACCTCAATGTGACACTATTAAATGCTGAACAGTGCGATGTTCAATGCATAACATGGAAGTAATATTACTGTCGAACTTATTTATATTCACTTCTATAATAACCGTGTGCCAACTGCATCCCACATTCAAATCGTCCAACACACTTGCAGATTTTTGGTGTAATACAGACGAAAGTTTTGGAACCAGACGAAGTGTTTTGGATTGTTCAGTGTCGTGTGACCGTGCTCCAGGGTGTAATGGGTTCTTTTATAACGAAATAAACAAGGAGTGTTCAGGTGCCACGTTAGTTTATGCCGACACAACGAATTGTCATGCTCGGACGGGAACCAACTATTACACAAGTATGTACCAATACCTTTTTATCATTTAATGAGAAAACCAACACCGTGGACTTTGCGTAAAGTATCGACCCAGATCAGCCTAAGCATGCCGCCCAGGCTTACCCGTATATACACTTTTCGCCTCCTGTGGATTTTCTGTTTCAGGAATCATTACTCTATACCTCTATCCCCCTGAGACGGAATGTGTCGGCACGGATCAGTCTGCGCAGGCTGATCTGGGTCGATATACTACGCAGAGGCCATCATGTTGGTTTTCTCGCGGGACGGCTCATTTCAATACATCACTGAGTTTCCTTGGTGAAATACGACCATTGGATTGATCCTGACAGTGATGGATTATAGTTGTAATGATATCCCACAATTCTGAGCGCCAAGGAGGAAAGCCGCCACAACAGGTTGAACGTTTCTGTTATGACCCGACTTAGGATCGATCCAGTTTCCCGCTCACTAGCCGGACGCTTTAACTAGTAAACCATAGAGTCGGCTAATGAATGATTATCCGTTTAAGTGATTTTATATTTTATTATGGTCTTATTTACAATTTCATTTAGAAGGAGAAAAAACGTTTGATGCATTGAATGAGTTATTCTGTTTCGTAGTTGAAAAATAAAAAAAGGCATACACTTTGGTAAATATAAGTTAATGCCTTCTTGTGATACTTATCCATGATTATTTTGCATATTTGAAGCCGTCTATGGGATATGGTCCAACATGGCTTTTGTGAACAGTGTATACCCAGATCAGCCTGTGCATCGACACAGTCTGAAGAAGATGTAGACTGCTCACAGTGTACGTACACAAGCTTGTTAGAAGCTTCTAATAGTGTGTCTAGTTTCTGATAAGACAGAACTAATGAACAGGCTGGTTTGAAGCTCTACTGAAATGAGCAGTCCCGCGAGAAAACCAACATTATGGCCTCTGCGTAATGTATCGGCCCATATCAGCATAAGCATGCTGCGCAGGCTAACCCGGACAGTCACTTTTCGCCTCCTGTGGATTTTCTGTTTCAGGAATCATTACGCTATAGCTTTATCCCCCTGAGACGGAATGTGTCGGCCCGGATCAGTCTGATCTTGGTCGATACATTACGCAGAAGCCATACTGTTGGTTTTCTCGCGGGACGGCTCAAATGTTAACTTTGCCGAAATACGGGCTCATCTATTGTGCCGCAATGGTTAACACTGTTTTGGAACATTTGATATTCGTGAGGTATGCAACTTCTTAAATTTAAAAAGATTATTGTATGATACTGTACACATGGAAATCATGGATTGTAGATGTTGGTTCGTTTATCTATTTAAAAGTTGTCTTCCCATGAACATTGTCCTTTTAGTTCACTTCAGCACGGTGCACATGGTGCGCCGCTTGTGTCGTTGGATGTCCGTGGTCTGTCGTCGTTTTTGTCAAACAGCATCTCCCACACCGATGGATCAAATTAAAGAAAAATCCTGCAAAGGTTCCCCTCGGCTAAAACTGCTCAAACAGGCTGCCTAAGATGGCCGCGCAACTAATCTTTTTGATTTTAAAACCGATCCATTTAGTTAATTAAAAATACTATCTCATAACTTTAAAATTAAAACATCTTTAATCCGAACCGCTTGTTCCTAAGATGGTCCAAAGTGAAGCTTGCAAAAGCCGTTCCAACGCACAAGGTGACAACTGGGGCTACACTATAACTATTTCTAGCTGATATCTATTCCAAAACCGCTGGAAATAATTTTTAATAAATTTCTTACAAAAATATCTTTCTATTTGTGGCGCTCTACCAAAATTACAAGTTACGCTCAAAAAGATGATCGCCAGAGCAGAAAAAAGAAACATAATCCAATGAATTGACCTCCTAAACTGCTGGCCCGATTGCAATTTATTTTCAAACAATTTTTGCCTAAGTTGTCCTGTCCAAAATGTAGACATTACCGCATCGCTGCAAAGCGTGAGAATCAGAACTTGAAAAAGAAAACTTTTGAAACATCATCCCCTAAATCCCTGACCCAATTTAACAAATGTTCCTTAAATGACCATTATAATTTCTTAAACTGTTTTATTCAGATGCAAACCATTACTTCCTTACTACTCAGTGGCAAATTTAGGCGAGCATACAGGATCAGCATGACCTTGTGTTTTGTGTTAATACATGGAATTTGTTGAGCCAACAACTTTTTCAAGTTTCAGACAATTCAAAGTCACTTGGTAATTACATAAACAATGTATTGCAGTTGTGCAAAGCATGTTTCATCGTTTTCTATACATACCCCTTTTGAACTGTGACAATTTATATTGTTTAAGATACAACTTTTCTTAAGTGAAATAATTGTGTCATTTCAAAAACCACTTTGTTGAGGTTTAAAGTGTTCTTTAGTGACTGTTCGTTTTTATTTTTGCTCACTCATTGTAGGACACATGCCATATTCTACAAGTACGACAACGACATCACAACCAACAACAACTACAGCCGCTCAAACAACAACAACTACAGCCAATACAAGAACATCAGTTACATTTACGCCTACAGCATCAACTGCAACCGCCCCGACAACAACAACTACAGCCGCACCTACGACAACAACTGCAGCCGCTCCGACAACAACAACTACAGCCGCTCAGACAACATCAACTACAGCCGCTCAGACAACATCAACTACAGCCGCTCAGACAACATCAACTACAGCCGCTCAGACAACATCAACTACAGCCGCTCAGACAACATCAACTACAGCCGCTCAGACAACATCAACTACAGCCGCTCAGACAACATCAACTACAGCAGCTCAGACAACATCAACTACAGCCGCTCAGACAACAACTACAGAAACTCAGACAACAACAACTACAGCCGCTCAGACAATAACAACTACAGCCGCTCAGACAACAGCAGCTACAACAACAATCGCTCCTACAACAACAACTAAAACCACTCCAACAACTACTACAGCCAATCCTATAACAACTACAGCCGCTCCGACAACAACAATAACTACAACAATTTCTACAACTACAGCCGCTCAGACAACAACAACAACTGCAGCCTCTCCGACAACAATAACTACATCAATTCCTACAACAACAACTACAGTCACTCCTACATCAACTACAGTCGCTCCGACAACAACAACAACTACAACAACTCCTACAACAACAACAGTCGCTCCGACAACAACAACAACAACAACAACTACTACAGAAATTCCAACAACAACAACTACAACCACTCCTACAACAACAACTACATCCACTCCTACAACAACTACAGCCGCTCCTACAACAACTACAACAATTCATACAACAACTACAGCCACTCCTACAACAATTACAGCCGCTCCGACAACAACTACAGCAATTAATACAACAACAACTACAGCCACTCCTACAACAACTACAGCAATTCCTATAACAACAACTACAACAATTCCTACAACAACTACAGCCACTCCTACAACAACTACAACAATTCCTACAACAACTACACCCACTCCTACAACAACTACAGCCGCTCCGACTACAGCAATTCCTACAACAACAACTACATCAATGCCTACAACAACAACTACAGCCACTCCTACTACAACTACAGCCGCTCCAACGACAACTTCTATTGCTCCAACAACATCAACTACAGCCGCTCCAACGACAACTACTATCGCCCCAACAACATCAACTACAGCCGCTCCAACGACAACTACTATCGCCCCAACAACATCAACTACAGGCGCTCAGAGATTAACAAAAATCGAAGCACCGACTACAACAGTTTACTCTAAGATTGATAGACTAAAAACAACGCTTTATTCTAAAATTGATACAGATCTAGGCAAATAGATTAAAGGCGGTTTTCCCATTCAAATGAATACCAGCCAAAAATTTGAGGACATTGCGTATTGTGATTTTTAACAGGAGAGAGGCAAATCGATAATAACGATAAACGTCTCAACGATGTTTGGACTCTATCAAAAACTATTAATTTCATTTGCAACAATGTAACATTTTCTCCATTCTTGGTAAAGCTACAGGTTATTTTTTTTTTGATATTGAAGCCCATAAACATTTAAAAATTTCAACAAAAAACAAGCATTTCGTGCGAAAGATGACTAAGTCTTTTGGAACTTAATAACTCAATTTTCAACTTTTTGAAATAGAGGAAACAAAGCTTTCCCTTGCGGAACTCCAAGCATTAGTTACACATGTTATCGTGGAATGAATTCATTGACAAGAACACTTAATCATTATTGAATGCTTTCTTTTACAAAGATGTATCTTGTGCATGAATCCCCTCTGCCAGAGTTAGATGAAAGGTCCAATGTGCAAACAGTTTCAGTATGCTTTACTCATATATCTTAATAGATTTTATTGCTGTATTGGTGTCTCTACGCAATTAAATTAACTATATGAAGAGGAAAGTTCTTATTTCGATTGTTAGATATTCTACCACAAGCTTTTTTTACTCATCTGCATGCTTTCAAGTTGCCACATCTTTGGTTGTGGGTACTCAAAAGAATCGTCTGACTGAGACGATTTTTTTGAGTACCCACAACGTAGGGTTTGGTGGTCCAATAAGAATCTGTGGATGTGAAATACACTTCTTATCTAGAGGTATGCCTATGTATTAAGGAACGATTTGGTATAACTTTATACCAACATTGAAGACAACAAATACCATTGACGTCAGAGAGCTCTTCAAATTTGAGCCGTATTTTATCATGTGAAGTATACTTCAGAAAACGCTGAAAAGTAACGTTTCATTTGAAATTAAATGATAATAATAAATATTTAATATCGTCAATGCATTTGACAGTTGGGCTTTTACAATATTATATTATGTTCAATGACTTATTCACAATGAATAATAATATATATATATACTTGGTCGTCTAATTTCTGTCCAATTGATCATCGTTAGGCGGATTCGATGACTTTACAATTTTGATACATAACACAGGTAACCATTTGATTTATAATACTTCACGGAAAAGAAATTGTGTATGCAGATATCTACATTGATTCCTACAGATATTTATGCGGAAAATGGTAATTAACTACCTTATCACATCACATGAAAGTTATCATACACTCGGACGTGTGTCTGTTTAAAGCTTTCATTTGATTCGGGCATCGGCTAGGAGTACTAGTTGTGTTATGTAAATCAGGTTACAGCTACTTATAACCGATATAAGTAAAGTAAACTATTACGTGATATAACCCATACGTACCGGTGAAAGTGCAATATTGAAAAGTTGGATACTGTAACAGTTAGGTTACTTAGTTGTCAATCCACCAATCAAATTATAACTACTATAAAATAGCTGTTATTTGTTTAATGGATTGGAAACCTAGAGGTACCGAACTGTTTCACTAAACACAGGGCTTGGCTTTTTGAGTTACATATTGCGCTTTGTAAAATTCGGGACTGTATAAATTTTACCAAACTAAATACCAAGGGGTTTCATCAACTGTAATTCTGTTTCACGTGTTGCGTTTTGACATACCGGTTGATCTTGGTGTTCTCGAACCTGAATAAATCTGTTTTGGATTAACATGTCTATGGTCTCTTATATGAAACATACCACAAAACCATTATGCTATGAATTAATCAGAATTGAAATCTGTTTAATATAAATAAAACATTAATGTTGACACATGCTATGTCTTCTTGGTTGTGTTATTTTGATTGGTTTTCGTATTGCCCGTCATTCGAAACCGGTTATCCTTATACCACACCTCGGTTTCCGCGAGCGTCATAGGAAGTTCCCGTTGGTTTGTCTCCGGAACCCAAAACATTGAAATGGCAACGATCGCACACATAATGGCAAAAACGAGACCTGGGGCCCAGCTGACAGCATCCGCCTGTAACAACAATCAAATTTGTGTTGTGATAGCATAAGTAATTAACAACACTATGAGCGGGTGTTTCCCAGAAAAACTGGGACCTCATCATCATGCGGGCTTTGTTGTCCCTTCTCCCACACTATATAAGAACAAATGAATCTACGATGATCCAGTAATACGATCTCGAAAATTGTTAACGGATGATCCAGGTTCGATGCTTGTCATGGTGTAGTGCCCTCGGGTAAATCACGTTTCCATCGAACAGCCTAGTCAATATGAAATCATGGATATGTATGCTGTAGCTATGATAATTGGTAACGGCGAAAACCCTCCAAATCATATTGAGTTTTATCTAATGTTAATCCTTAAAACAACTATAACTGAAATACAGTTGCTGAATAGATTGGATTTTATTGTGACAAAAAAGATAAATTAATGCTCATTTTGATCAATTTCTCATTTTGCTACAATCTTTCCAAAAGTCGTTTGCAGATGCTTCTGTATCTGGGATTGGTTTAAACGTGTAGTTTCAATTAAAGCACTTACTAGGTTGCGTGAAAATGGCGCCAACATCGCTCCGATACGACCCGCAGATGACGCCAATCCTATACCAACATTTCTGTAGAATAAAACGATCACGTGATAATTTATTGTGGCGTTTTTCTGTTTTCCATTGTATGCATACAATCTTTTTTTTCAAATGGAGTGGAACTAATGAGGCTACAATTATACCTCTGCTTCAACTATATTCCTTCAACATATATGTGTACAGAAAGTTGAGGATTTGATGGGACGATGTGTATATCCATACTCACTTGAGCATAAACTGTACGTATTCGTAAAACGATTGAATCTTGCTTTTTGAGTGATGGGAGTTGTCGCCGTTTACAACGATATTTCGATTATATCATCGCAGGTTACATCTAAAGTGTGTTTCATGGTTTTCTTGCACATTTACTCCATTTATTTACCATGCAACTATTAACCTTTACATATACACTTTGAAATTTGGAATTGGTTATATTTACATAGTTTTACAAATTTGTTTCATCCTTTACATATATACTTATACGCCAATTGATGGTAGGATAATGACGTTTACCAATTATCGAGTCGTGGTTCGCAGGCACGATCGCTGGATTCATACTCCTCGTCTATCCCGGCTCGATAGTCACTTTCCATGACGCGTATTGAACAAAATACTATAGCTATACATTCACGTGTGATGCTTTATCTTTGGACATTTATATTACACACGTTGAAGGTTTTCATGGTCGTGTATTAACCTTGAACAATTCGTGCTCAGATGAGCTAAAAATTAAACGCCATTATGAATGCATGTATACTATCTTTGAAATAGTTTCTCACCTCATATTGGTAGGGTACAGTTCCGGTGTGTAGAGAAATATCGTGCTAAATGAACCAGTGATGGCAAATTTACCAATTAAAATGAAAATGGTAGATCCCAACATCATCGCCTGTGATCCATCTGTAATCATGAATATTCAAATAAGTGGTGCACTGCAAATACCAACCGAAATGCACTGGCACGTTTCGCCAGCCAATCAGCTTTCAAGAAATATCTGAGAAAGAGTATCTATTGGAATGCTTTAGAATGATTTGGAGTGCAGATCGAACCGAACTTCGGGACCATGTGCAGTCTAGCCAATGTCTTTCCTGGACGCACTATAACCGAACAAGTACTATGGAAGCCTCTTTGGAACAGGAACATCATTGTAATGTGGTAAGTATATATTCCATATTGAGACTCTAGTACAAAAGGCATGACGGAGGCCTATACAGAACTAGGAATAAAATAAGAATCCGCGTAGTATGAACTTCCTAGAAGCCACCGGGGGAACAATTGAGATCAAAAGTATATTATACAAGTATACCACAGATTTTAATTGCTTTTAATTATCAAACCTCAGAAGGTCAACTTTCGTCCAAGGTTACACTTAGTGAATCCAGTTCTAGATGCGTTGACCAAAACTTAACTTATAAAACAATTGGCGTCTTGATCATGTCCAGTTTGTTTGGAATTGCGATTATGCACGAAGCAGTCGTCTATAAATAGACGTTTGTCAAATGTAGCCTTGTCTTATAATATGTTATACTCACTCGCAGTTGTTATTAAGACGGTTGCTGTCAACAGAGCAACACAACACATGGCATGAAACATGATACACGTTGGTTTTCGTCCGAACCTATTTAAATATAAAGTGAATTGCATTTTCTGAAACTGGAATTGCAAAAGTTCGGAGTTGTTTTGTGATAGATACAATTACTGAAGCCCGTTATGAGTTTCTTTAACCCTCTCCGACGCCTCTGCAGCATATGACTTTTTAAAAAATTGTGACAAAAGAATTAACTGCTCTAAACGAGCCTTTTGCCACAATGTTTTCAGCTTTTTTCAATTATCAAATGTTCCCCCTTTAGAGGAGATTTTTCCATATTTTTGCTAAGATGTTTTCAAAGTCGTCTGCTGAAGATTTGCTGTATTGAGAAAATGTTAAAGTTTGTTGTCCATTCGTACAAATATGTTTACAAACCGAACTGTTTATACTGTAATAGTATGTTTGAAAGAAACAATGTGCCAATATCAGGCAGCAAGTTGTCATTGCTTTTTTAGCAGAATAAAAACAATAAAACAGATAAATTAACACATAAATTTAGCTTCCTACTATTTTTGCGAATACATGTATGATCTTTCAAAAACGTATTTTGATTGATTGATTGGGGTTTATTGCCGTTTTCAACATATCATGGCAGCCAGTTCATCTACTCATGTGTTTCCTGGCTTTCTCACACCAGTACTCCACACAACATTCTTTCCAAGCAAATCAAAAACGTGTCACCGGCACCATAACTAATCAAATCAGAGAAGGTGCTAACTGCAAAAAATGGATGTCACTTTAACAAAAATGTACTGGTCTCAATGGCGGAATTCGTTAACTAGAATAATAAACTCTGACATTCCATTTGTTAAACAGGTACACTAGGTTTAACTATAAGGCGTTAATCTTTGTATATATATAATATGTACTAGGGATGTCAACGGTTACCGATATTAATAACAGGTTAATCGTATAATCTTCTAACCGGTTAATCGATAGACCGGATAAATCCATAGACAATCAATATTCACTTGCTTCCGGGTTTTGTTATTTCCCTTTTTATTTTATTGTTGTTGTTGTTGTTGTCGTTGTTTTAACTCGCATTTCCCGGTCATGTATAAATCAGAGACAGGATAAGTGTCCATATCATATTGGTACATGATATGGACACTTATACTGTCTCTTCCATATATATGATTATTAACAAAGATTCTCATTTAACTTCACGGACTAGAAATTTACAACTTAAACAGCATAATTAGTTAATTAACAACCTAATTATAAAACAGGTATATTGTTTGTTATTACTTTTACTAAAAATAAAGCAGTGAAAAGTTACCATATATAGCCCAATTGGCTTCTATCTACGAATACATTGTGATAATCTAAGAACAATGCACTTTGTCATTTCATTAAGGGTTTTACTAAACCAATTAAGCTTCATATGTCTTTGGTCGTACAACCAATTTAAAGTGAATTATAACTATGTTTCCTACCTGTTCAACATGAGATACTCAATCAATGCAGCTGGATACTCCACAGCAGAGCCGAGGAAAAAGTTCAAATATTTGTTCCCAGCTAGACTTGATGATATCAACATGATTCCATAGTATGTTAGACTGTTAGTAGCCCTTTGTTATATAGAAAATACAAAATATAGATGATGTTTCAGTCAAGTCACACGAAAGAGGGGACTTTGCAAAACGCGAATATTTAGATCAGGGTCTCTTCTTCGTTCACCATCTAGTCATGCAAGCACGCTGCAATCGTCTGACGGAATGATATGACGAAAACCCGACTATACAATAGTCGATATTAGTGTGATGTTTCTCAGCTCGAATCATGAAATTAAACTGCTGCCACATAGCCATTACTCTAATAAAACAAGATTATATCAATATTGACACAGATCAAATGACACTATTAATCAAAATTTCAATTTTTGATGGTTACCACAGGTTTAACACTACGGAATGGCCGCATCGGTGGTGCAATTGTCAGAACGTCCGCCACTTAGCGGGAGACCAGGGTTTGATACCGTGTCGGGTCGTACCACATGGTTGTAGTTATTTACCTCCTTGACGTTCAGGGTTGCGGGAATATCATTATAACAAATGAGCTGGTATCCGGATAAACTTACCAGCAGTGCTGGTTATTACCCAGGAAACGCCGTGATATGAATGAAATACTATTGAAAGTGGAGTTAAACACCATACAAACAAACCATGATTAAGGAAGGAAGGAGGCACGTGTATTTTGCTAGCAGTCTCATTTCAATGTCGATTTCACAATATAATTCCAATAATCACTCAATCACTTGTATATTTGAAATAATACCTACGTCCAACTATCCGATAGGGGCTGAACTCAAAGATGTCAGCTGACAGGAGCAATATGAAATTTAGTGCATCTTGGTATTTATAGGTCAAGGGAGATAATACATATTCTAATCTCTTACCATGCAAACCACATGATGACGGAGGTGGCACACAATCGTTTTGATTTGACTAAATCTATCACTGTATATTTCTTTGTTGACAAGTCCGTATCCTTGCTCTCAATAGCTGTAGTTGTACCATTTCCGTTCTGTATCAGGGTTTCTGTTGCCAAATCGCTTACGTGGCGCTCTTATATGTGAATGAGGGAAAATAAGTAAATATACAATTGATTGATTGATTGATTGGAATTTAACGCCGTATTCAGTATGCTTTTCAGTCATATAACGGCGGCCAGTTCGCCTTCTCATGATTTACGGCTAACCAGTACTACACACACCATATCTTCCAAGCAGCTGGCGGCTTTAAGACATATACTGTTACCCCATTGGTGGAAGACGAACGATCCCTGTCACAGTGAATTTTGCCAAACGTCGGAAAGAATGTTAGCCGAGTTGGGGTTCGAACTTACAAACCCTGGATTGACAGCCGGCTGAGCTACCGGCTGAGCTACCGGGGTCGGCAAGTAAGTACACAAACAAACATAACATCAGGGATTTGAACATTTACTAAGTGATTGCTTTAAATTACTTTAAATACTATTTACGAAATATTTAGACAGATATGAGTATAAACATATAGGCCGGGCAGTATAATCTTGACGTACATATTTATAATCTCCCTCATTTATTCATAGCCCCAAAAACGTTATATCCACCTTTTGTAACACTCGTGGACATAGTTGAAATAATTCAGCAATACGTATGTATACGCTCATTTTTGTCTTAATCAAGCGTCATATGTTATGATAATGTTTCTCCCCTTTCCCATGTACAACACATCGAAATCATTCAGCTGTAAACGCTCATCTCTGACATCTTATGATAATGCTAGGCAAAGATTTCGAATTTTTCTGTAAATGAAATAGGAGTTGAAACATTGTGGCAAACGTAGTCATTGCATTTAATGATTTATCACTATTTTTCCTCAAATGTTTTCACAAGTCGTCTGCTACAATTGCGTCAAAATACGTCGTTATGCTTGAAAGGATCGCACTATTTCTTACTCTCTTCATTTGTCTGTGCCTGCATTTCGAACTGTGTAAAACCGGATGCTTCCATTACGTCGGCGTAGTTTTTCTTGTTCATCTTGCATGCCTTTTTAATAATTTCCTTTGCTCTATCATATTTGCCGTTAGCTATAAGCCATCGTAAAGACTCGTCTATTAACCTTAGGGAAAAGAAACGTATTGATATATATTCAATTTACTGACCGATATGAAACTTTGCTTTATTCCAAACGACAGGAAGCTAAGTTCACCACAGTATGGCGTTCAGGTCATACACTGATGACATTGAAAATAACAAAACACTGAACTATTGCTGACAGTGGAGTCCCGTCGACATACACCAGAAACATGTTTAGTTTAAACTTATTTATTTTACATCGATTGCGAAACAAGCCTTTGGCTTAGATTAATCACTCTCGATGTCTGCTTCCTGGAGACTTAACCAGTACTCGCGCCGTTTGTGTGGAAAAATCCCAAAGTCAGGACCCGCTCATCACGGGACTCGAACCAGGGACCTTTGATACGAGAGGCCGACGATCTACCTCTGCACCACTGTCTTCCACAAGTTTAAAACGTTTAATTGAGGAAAACATATAAACACCGGATGTATGTAATAACCATCACCTCTACACTAAAACGTATATTAACGTTTATACTTTAGTCAGAATATATTCTTAAGATAAAACAGAGTCAGCTTGTTATGTGTAATCAAGTATTAAGGTCATTTTCAAAATAATTGATAATTACCGATGAATATAACTTGTAAGACAGCTTAGCTCAACGATGCACAACGCTTTTGAACGTATACATAACGTCACAGCTCTTCATTTTATCAAACTTGGCACACACATTATGCCCTTAAACATGTTGGTGAAGATCGGATGAAAACTGTCCGACTTAAAGAGCGGACAAGGAAAGTTTGATCAATTTCTGATAAATCAATGGCCATAATCCAAAAGTGCCTTGCATGAAACCATGTCTTCATGTGGGAAAGTAATAACCTTACCACCACTGTACGAGTGACCAGGCTGACAGACAGGATAGACATATCTGTAGGTATCTCCAGGACATGTTACGAAACAAGTAGGCCAATGGTGTTATTAGAGCTATACCCGTGGACCAAAATAACAGCCCGGCTACCTCGACGTTACTTCGAATTTCCATGGGAAATAATTCCAGATTAAGTATGGCGCCTGTTAGACCTACGCCCTGAAAGTAATCATAAAGTCGAGTATTTTCGAAAAATGTTTAAATTATGTTTAGCTTTCACGATAATAATATTGTAGTTCATTTAAATTATATGCTGCAAATGTATGCTCGCATTATATTTTTAAGTCGGAATAAACAAAATTCTAAATCATTACTTAATACCACGTTTATAGAACGTAAATATTTGGATTGTAGGACATATTAACCCTTTCCATCATACAAATAATCTGCAGCAGACGAATACATGTAGGTAAAAATGTGGTAATTCTATTCAGATAAAAGTCGTCTGCTGCAGAGGCGTCGGAAAGCTTGTATTTGTGAGAAACGGTAAACGTACCTGCTGGACGGCGCCTGTCAGAAGTCTCATCACAGCGAAAAAAGTGTAGTTTGGCGCGAATCCCGTTACCAAGGTTATGAGGAACAACAGTATGTGGGAAGCTATGTGTGCTGGCTTCCGCCCGTACTTATCTGCAAGCGATGTACTGATGATCGCGCCAAACAGTTGGCCGAACATGACAAGCGTCTGGGAGATTTCGGTCAATTCCTCCACGTCGCAGACGAGATTCCACTGAATACATAAACATAGGGATGTATAATCCAACAACAGTTCATCTTTGTTTAAAAGTATACTTTCGTTGAGGAAACTGACATATTTTCTTAAATATTTACAAGCAAACAACTCTTATATCAAAAGAACTGAAAACAGATTGTTTGGATTAAACGAAATATGGTCAATCTCTTACGGTAGTGAGATAAACCTTGCGTATATGTCTATGTCATATTGAATTGTACTTTTAGACTATTTTTAGATCTTAGAATGCATGCAAGTATTTTTCTACACTTAATTAAAATTCCGATAGGTTGGTTTTCGCAGAGCACTGCTCTTCGGTTCTGATATTGAATTAGTAAATGCACATGTCACCGATCCTGGTTTTGAAGACAATCAATTACCACTTGGTCCAGATGATTGGCATAAGGAAATAATTATGTCCATTTACATCAGACCTTTAACATGTTATGATCACACATATGTGGATAGATTTCTGTAGTATTAAAGACAGCTTTTAAGCCATGCAATTGAAAGCTTCTTTTTTGAAACTGCGAAATATGCAATGTTTTCGTCAATATACGTACTGGTTATCTGTGTCATGTTAAAGAAAAACACGTACATGTGTATGCATACTTTCTTTTTCCTTTTAAATGATGACATCTTGGAAAGTAAAAACTTACCTCGGAAACAAATGATCGTTCAACCGGAAAGTTTTCTTCATCGGGATAAGTATAATTCCAACCGGAAGTGCATTCGGATTCCTCTGTCGTCATAATACCTGAAGTGTTGTATACTGTCTTCACGGAACATTTGCCATATTCGATCTTGACCGCACCGTTATGAGAGACTAGATATGAGTCATTCACGGAAATTGTATTGCATTCATATGCAGGCCTGTATGCTGTTGAATAATGTAAATCATATGTTTAATGTTTATAATAATACAACGTATGTTTAATGTTTATAATAATACAACGTATGTCATAATGAATGAAATACACATTGCTTGATAAAACTATGAAATACATGTATAATCAAACACTGCTATTTCGATTGCAGCCAGTCGCGACAGACATGTTGGAGTGACCTGGGCAAGGCACATTTCCTAGCCTTGCACTTTTTTGTTCACCCATGGATCATCAACACGTGAGCTGCGGCCGTGATACTAAAATAATGTTAAGACGGCGCAAAACTCAAATTAAAATATAACAGAGTGATTTTTTTTCCCAAGGGTCACGTGTATGCCACAATAACGAAGTGATTGTTTGACGTAATGCACAGAACGTCAAACAATATTAACAACTTAACATGATGCAACCCTTTTACCGCATACAGACGCATTTTGGCAAAATTGAAAACAATATTCATTACACTTTACAATAATTGTACTTTCCTTTATAGTGACGTTCAAAGACGTTTGTGAAAGGGTTAACTTAATTGTCTATGGTTATGTGTCCTTCTTTATCGAGCTATTGTCTTATCATAGCAAAAGTACCCGAAAACAAGCTTTTAGGAACATTTGCGAATACGGCAAGAATCTTCCAGGTTCGCCATCTGAGTGGAATAGCATAATGTAATGTAGATGACAGAACCCCAACTATACCAGTCTTCAAACAGAAGTGTCTTGTAGATGCATACCGTAAGACCTATACATGTCATTGCATGCAAATGGAACGCATAGTTTCCAGAACCTCCGGTATCCTTAAACACGCAGTGTATCTGATTACGTACCGTTTGACGGACATCAAGAAGTGAATATATTTAAGAAGCTCAAGACGAGATGAAACAAAAAGATGCATCCGGCCATTTGGGGTCTAATTGACTAATTAGCATATAACTAGTTTAGCTGTAAATATAAACATCTAGGACTAAAACACATGCAGACGGACAGTGAATGCTCTGGTGGCACTATGCGGATGTACAGGCTTGTCTAAGTCTCCAATGTACGCAATGCAACAAGACCCGAAATCGCCAGAAGCGGCTTGTGTTTAACCCTTTCCCACATACAACAAATCAGATAAGTCCATAGATATATTAGAACGGATGATACCAGTTCTGTATATGCATTCAGTGGCGATAAGGGTTATCATGTAGATCTAAGCGGGACGTGGCCATGTATCTATTAAGGTGAAGCTGTACTAAAGTCGCCGCCCATAATAACTATAATGAATGACGTCAGAATTAACGCAACATGGTGTTTCACGTTGCTGAATTATTTCGCTACCAAAGGCAATGAAAGGCTTTTGCAAACAATGCAGCTTCAGGTGAGACAGCTTGTAATGACCTGTCCCACCTGAAATCTGCATTGTTTGCCACTTCGACATTAGATTTTACAAAATTGCCTGTATTGGATGTTAATTGAAGTGGTCCAATTTTCAAGATGGAAGAGTCGACTTTGTTAAATTCAGCAGTAAAAGGGTTAACTTTTTTTTTTTCCAAGCAGATACATGTTTCATGAAGTTGTTCACCAACTGAGTACAGCATGGTGTTAAATGCTCATCATACGTTATACTTATGGATGAATGCAACACTATATGAAAGGGTATATGCTCAAAACAAACAGTTATACCCTTTAGAACTGGTGCATATAGGCCGTTAAAAACACAGAGAAATAATGTGAGGAATTAAGGAGGAAATGTATTCGAATTAGAACAAATTGATCCATAAATAATACACACACTATGTGTTATAGAGGATACGTGGTTTCTTTACGGTGCAATATCGAACGGAAACATTATATGATATTATCTTGGTTAACACCTAAAAACACCTGTTCTGTTAACTCCAGCGCCAAAGGCAATATTGAGGTTTTTGCAAACAATACTGATTCAGGTGAGTCAGCTCGTAACGAGCTGTCTCACCTGATATCAGCATTATTTGCCTTTTAGTTATCAAAAATAGTCAAAACATTTATTACATGAGAAATGGAGACGCCTTATTTTGAACATGGAAGAGTCTACTTTAAACAATTCGGCGCTGAAAGAGTTAAGTCCATGATTATATGCATTTGTGCTTGTAGAGTTCCTTTGACCCTTTGATTGATTGAGGTTAACGTTTTCAACATTCTTTTTCATATCACGGCGACCAGCTAACCTACCCCTGCGTCTCATGACGTACTCACAGCAGTACTCCACACTTCATTCTGTCTTTTCCAAGCAACTGGCTGCTTTTCCACATAGACGATTTGTGAAAGACGAATAACACTTGTTGCATTAATTGTGTCAAACGTCGGAAAGAGTCTTGTTCGTGCTTGGGTTCGAACTCGCACCACCCCTTGGATTGATAGTCCGCGTCACTACCGGGTAAGATGTAGGGGCTCGCCGAAAGGTATGGTGTTTTTATCATTGAATGCGCCAGGTTGTGATAAATCAAAGCACTGAAAGTGCTGACAGCAATGGGCTAACTGCAGATCACAGATTATATTTGGTCAAGGATAAGTTAACCTAGAACACTGCACAATAGCACTTTGTTATGTCATCATTTTGAATAAAAATCAAAATCAAAAGAAAACCGCTATATACCAATGATAACTATATTGAGATACACAGATACATGTACTTTAATTGACATTACATACATCTACAACAATCACAACCTCTCTCTGACATTAACCCGTATATTCAACTGGAAATCATGAAATGAAAACATATCGAGGGCTTGGGGTGAAACGGTTGTAACTAAAATTGGCAATTCTTTACCAAGGTTTATCACCTCGCCATAAAGTATTTATAAGCATTAAATAATTTGTCTTGGTAAACAATGGAAATTTAGGTACCATTGCTCGTTCTGAGCAATGGCACCTACATTTGCCTTGTTTACAAAAGGGTCAAAATTGCCCCTAAACCAGGGTTTTAAAAATAGGGTTTTAGTTACAACCGTTTCACACCAAGCCCTCGATATACACAACCTACCGATAAACACGAAAGATAGCATGTGGAATCCACACGACCAAATGACGACCAGCATTACCAGTGCTTGAGAGATTTGGTACCGACCGTAACGTCCCAATGTCCTCCATATTTGGTCCACATCTATAGTGTTCGAACTGTCTGAATATTTGCCAGTCATGTCAGGTTCCATTTTATTTTCTTTATTGTTATTACCTTGTTACATACTTGTAAATTCCGTATATGTAATATTGTGTTCTGGTGTGCCAAGCAATATGTCAACCAAATACAGTTGCATAAGTTTTTATGACGACGCTTAATATTGATTTATGAAACATTGAATTACAATGGAATCGCGATGAGTCGATGTCAAAACATATAAATATATACGAGTTATCGACATTTTCGAGTTTTTGTCCGAGTTATGCTAATTTCATTGATGCACTTTCAGCTTCGTTTAAACTTATATATTCATTAGAAGTAAACCAGTGATAAAATGATATTAAAATGACAAAGCTGATTGTTTGTCTGGGCAATTAGAAAACGCTCTTACGCTGTTTTTTTTTTTTTAAATAAAGAACAAATATGTTCAAGGATTCGGTTGAAGTCGAACAATATATTCGAATTATCACTTAGCCGAGTTATTGTGAGTCAATTGTATTCAACACCAAAAGTATTTTTCCTCTATTTCCGTGTAAATCGAACAGTAGCATGATGATTAAAAACAAGATAAATTTACAAAAAACCTATATTGTGTTTAGTAAACTTATCAATCACGTGACCTCGACCGTTCAATTTACAGGGATTGAAAGCGATAAAAATCGATATTCACTCCAATTCCAAAATATGTATGATAATCAAGCGCCGATTCAACTGATATACATGTAAAATCGCTCGCAGTTTATTTAAACAACAAAACGTTGATTCAACTAATATACAACCACACGAGGGTAATCTCCAGCCTTTACTCACATTATCCGTCCGATTAGATTTACTGGTGTATTTAAAACATGACGGAACGTTCTAGTTGATTAATACGTGTACATGCTAATTTGAATTGATAGTCACGTTTTGGTTTTGGTTACTTTATAGAATTAATGGGATCATAATTACCATATAAGTAAGATTCTCCTTATTGATGCCGCGTGAAAGCGCGGCGTCAGTATGGGATAGGTTTTAATTTTGTACCATGGGGTGACGTTATCGAAAAGGGAGCAACCAGCAAATATTATTGTAAAGAAAAACTCTGTAATATGTTTGAAAAAAAAAAAAACACTTTATGATTGAATAAATTGTATTAATTGATTTAAGAAACAACAAGATACAAAATATGTACATCTTTTACCGTTGTTACACAACTTTGCACACATTTAATTGTTTTTAATAAAACTGTTCCCCAACTTACTAGGCTACGTTTTTTTTACGAATTGGTTTACGGAGTTCACTAGGCTACGTTTTTTTAATTGTTTGGTTTACTGCTCTGACGACTCGATTCATCAAAGGTGTTGTTTCCTATTTATTTTTGTTGTATTACTAAACTTAAAAGGTTCCTTCCCATACATGCAGTTGTTCATTCAGACCATTGTATTCTTGCTACATGTTGACTATACATGAGAACTTTTTCTTTTAATTTCATAAATGCTTAATTTTTATATTAAATATCTTTAAACTTGTTAGAATTATTTGTATCTTTTGTTTATATACTCCCGTGTTTTGTTATCATACTTCTGCTGAACTGGAAGGATAATAGACTTCCCTCTCTCCTTCCAAAGCTTGTGTCACACTTAACTTATAACTAGAGGCATTAACACTTAAGTTAATTTCTGTTAATATTTCAGTATCTATGTTTTTTGTTTATCTAATTGATCTAGTTAGAGCAGATTTAAAATTAAGAAACTTCAGATTGAATAACACTTTATAGTTGCAGTCAATGTTAAGCAAACGGTAATTAAAACCAAATGATTTGAATACTAAACTTGTCCTTTCACGACTAAACTTTACATGCTGAATATCACATAGATCGTAGCATATAAAATGTATAATGTATAATCCCTACGTCAAAATGGAACCTTTTTGCTCTAAATAATATTTTATTATAGACTATGGTATCCAGGTGGGCAATGAAAGCACATCTTGGCCTTCATGTTTAAAATAAATGTCCATTTGGTCTTCTTGTTCAAAATATTACATCCTGTCCGTTTGCACAGTTAATTTAAATGTACTGAACTGCATCTGCTTCCCTTAAGTCATGCTTTAAAACCATGGGCGGCGTCTTTGATGCTTAGCATCAAAATTCGTCTTGTGTTTTATTGTCCTATGAAAAAAAGAGTCCTCCCAACAACTGATGCAATATTGTAAACATATGTCTTGTTTACGATCAATATTGTAAACATATTTCTCGTTTAGATCAATATTGTAAACATATTTCTTGTTTACGATCAATATTGTAAACATATTTAATTTTTAACACAAACGCAGATTATTAATGTATACAAATGACTGTAAAGAAGTTTCTTGTATTATGAATTGACACACTTTTGTACTTATTTAGATGTGCTTTATTTGGGATGCTACGCTTTTTTCAACATTATTTCGGTTACATAACTGTGATTGTACACTTATTCATGAACCCTCCTTGCAAACTATGCGAAGGACAATCTCATTGCCGAATTGCATCCCAACATGTCCGTCACGAGCGAGAATCGGACCCGGGACACCCGGTTCCCAATCACCCCACCTTACCACTCGGTGGTCTTGTGTGTTATTTTCCCATTTTAGTCTGGTATGCTCACAGTACACGAATGAATGCGACCCTTTGGTAAAACTAACCCAACTATCAAAGTTGTCGTTTAAAACTAAATGGTCATATGTTTTGTAGTTGTTCCTTTGGCGACCATACTTCGGTGCTGTATAACGGTGTTTCTGCCGAATAAGGTGTTGGTCCACTTCCTGATTGCTATGTCCAACGGCAAAAGCTGATTTGATCGGCAAAATCAGTCGGTATATTAGTACATATTTTATTATCAGAATTCCATACATCTTTCATATGACAATACATCAGTAAGGATAAAAACGAAAGACAGAATGCCTTATATAGTTTTTCTCCTTGAATATAGTTGTACTAACAGATGTTGGCGATAATGTCAATGATGTCTTAGATACTATCAAAGGTACAATAAACTAGAAAAAACAGCAAACACCGACACACTTACAAATAATCCTACAAAAATGATATACAATGGAAAAAATAATTTTGAGGCCAGAAGTCGAAGGACTGGCACTGAAAGAAGGGGTGTGGTAGAAACGTATAGCAAGAATAGGTAATAGCATCCCTAGTACTGAAACGCTATATTGACCTTAGCAGCAACAGCGGCAATTTTCCCAAATAACATGTGTTTATATTAAAACACTTGACTTTTCTTAATGTTGTTATAATATTATAAACATAAATGACTGAGTCAGTATTCTCTGGATCAAGGTTACCAAAGCAGTATGCAGACATATATGAGCCGTCCCCCGAGAAAACCAACATAATGGCCTCTGCGTAATGCATCGACCCAGATCAGGCTGCGCAGTTCGCGCAGGCTTATCCGGGCCGACACATTCCGTCTCAGGGCGATAGAGGTAATGAGTAATGATTCCTGAAGCAGAAAATCCACAGAAGGCGAAAAGTGCCTCTCCGGGTAAGCCTGCGCGGCATGCTTTGGCTGATCCGTGTCGATACTTTACGAGGAGTCTACAATGTTGGTTTTCTCTTGTAACGGCTCAATTATCTAGTGATCTATTGGAGGTAATTGACTTTCCACGAACAAACCGTTAGCTGTAACCGTAGAAATCTAGTTTATGGAAACACTGCAGTTATAACGTTTCAAAGTGTTTGTAGTCGTAGGTAGTAGCGTTCATGATACAACTAAAGATGTTATAGAACAGAATGCTGTCATTCGCAGTAAATCATAGGCTTCTGTATATTGAGTTGGGATGTTCGAAACTAGCACAGTTGGTCTACATATGAAATTGTCGCACTAATAATAAATGTCGATACTAAAAGTCCAAAATGCTGTTATAATAAATGTCAAAGTTACATCTATAAAGAGTAATCATTATAGTACACATTTTCGTGAATCAGACGTGTATACGTATCGTCATATATGCGTTATTTGGTAAAATGTACTTTGATTATGGTTTTCAAATTAAGAGGCACACAGCACATTCTTTGGTATAATTTATTTTAATATTATGAGGTCATCAAAAAGTGGTAACAGCAAGGAAATGTATATCAATGTGAACAATTAAGTTTGAAATAGTTCATAAAAAGGAACAACAACTTAAAGAAAACACATGTTCTAAAGCATTTGCAAGTTTTGAGTTCTTCTTCGTGTCAATTCATTTTGTTCTCAGTGATTTATTCAGTGGTGTATACAAACTGACCTAACGCAGAAGTAGGTGATGGTTAACCCTTTGCCACATACACTACATCTGCAGCAGACGACTTTGAAAACATCTAATCAAAAACACAGGAAAGCTATATAAATGTTAGTTTAATCACCGGAAAGAGATGAAAACATTGTGACTAAAGAAGAAATTGCTCGTTTTGAGCAATTTCTACTTTTGTCTGAATGTTTTTAAAAGTCGTCTACTGGAATGGCGTTAGAAAGCGTCTGTATGTAGGAAAGGGTTAATTTTAAGAACCTATTATAATGCGTAGTAGGGTTATGATGGTGCAAATCAGTAGCCGTCGCATGAATAAAGTATTTCGAAGTTTACATACAAAACTGTAATCTGATTGATCGATTAGTTACCGTTACAAGTAGTTCAGTGTGTTAATTTCGCCAGGTGGTTTTTACCCTGTGTTAAGTAAATCAGAGTACACCCATTTACCTTTATATATGACATACATTTAGGCCAACATGGCGTTACCATTGATCTAATTTGAATGTAGCACTGTTTGCATAATCAGACAAAACGATCAAGATCCTGACTTACGTGCGAACGATACTAATGATCAAATATAACTGAGCCGTTCCACCAAGAAAACCACCATTATGGTATCTGCGTAATGTATCGACCCGGATCAGCCTGCGCAGTCCGCGCAGGCTGATCCGGGCCGACACATTCCGTCTCACGGGGGATTGAGGTATAAAGTAATGATTCCTGAAACAGAACATTCACAGGAGGCGAAAAGCGTCTGTCCGGGTTGGCCTGCGCGGCATGCTTAGGCTGATCCGGGTCGATACTTTACGCAGAGTCCATACTGTTGGTTTTCACGTAAAAACGGCACATATCAAATTGTATATTCTGTATGATTTTATCTCCGTTTATATTTCATAAAAAAAATATTATTGCATACTTTGATATTAATTCTTCTATTTTTCAAATGAAAGAAGTATACAGTATCTGTCGATATTAAACGCATTAATATAGCACGCACATTTATTGCACAAAGATCCTTTTCAGGTGTTGCTAAGGACGAAACATACAAAAAAGCCCAATATGGTCTAGTAGCTCTAGCTCTAATGGTTGCATTAGCAAAAGCCTTATCTTCAGCACAAATTTAAAACTGCTTGTAGAACGATCATTTGAATGAGTGTATCGAATTGTGTCCATTTTGATGTTATGATACGGTTGACATTCATACCTTATATCATACCTTAGTGAGCTCTACTGATATGTTCATGTCTTGACAAGGCTGGCAAAAGCAAATTTCATCTCTACATACGCATTTTCTAACGTGATAATGTGACGTGTACATCAATTTATTTATTTCTATTTTCCTAGCAACTATCGAAAAGGTCTATTGCGCGTTAAATCGTAAATGTGAATTCAACTAAAATATTCATACAACTGTTAACTTTCTAAATGTTTGAAGTATTTGAAAACACAAAAATTACAACTTTTAAATAGGAAATATCAAACTATACAATAAAAAGGTTGTTGCATGAATATGCAAAATATTGTGTTTGCACTCGTTCCGTCGGCGGAGTCCTACCGACGGAACTCGTCCAACACAATATTTAATACATTTGATGAAAGTGCATTAAAAGCATAATACTAATATTAATATCTGCACACAGTTAGAGATGAGGTTTACATGGTCAAATAATAGTTAATTTGATCAGTCTATTTTACAAGCCCAGTAACCCAAACCATTGTACGTAACTAACTAGTATTTAAGACAGGGGTTATGTCCCCTAGACATGGTTTAGAACAGTTGCGTGTACGATTAGTAATTGAATCTTTCACCGACGTACTGTTCATGACCAGGAACCGAACAAAGTAAGCGCTCGGGTGAACGTCTTTTTTGTTTTGTTTGTTTGGTGTTTAACGCCGCTTTCAACAGCTTTGGTCATATCACGGCGGTCAGTGCACCTACCCATGTTTTCCTGGCTTTCCCACACCAGTACTTACACAACATTCTTTCGAAGCCACTGACTACTTTCTCACATAGATCAGAGGTGAGAGGCAATGGAAAACATCGCCCGAAAGAATGTCGCCGCAACCGGGTATCGAACCCGTGACCGCCAGATCACGAGTCAGATACGCTACCAATTGAGCTACCCGGCCGGGTCCGGGTGAACGTCAGTTATAACAGTAATCTGAACGATACATGTATGCTTGTCTAACAAAATGTTTAAATTGTAAGTTCGTCTAACAAAATGTTAATATTGTAAGTTCGTCTAACAAAATGTTCATATTGTAAGTTCGTCTAACAAAATGTACATATTGTATGTTCTTCTAATAAAATGTTCATATTGTAAGTTCGTTCATTGAATCTTTCACCGACGTACTGTTCATGACCAGGAACCGAACAAAGTAAGCGCTCGGGTGAACGTCAGTTATAACAGTAATCTGAACGATACATGTATGCTTGTCTAACAAAATGTTTAAATTGTAAGTTCGTCTAACAAAATGTACATATTGTATGTTCGTCTAATAAAACGTTCATATTGTAAGTTCGTTAAACAAAATGTTCATATCGTAAGTTCGTCTAACAAAATGTTCTTATTGTAAGTTCGTAACAAAATGTTCTTATAGTAAGTTCGTAACAAAATGTTCATATTGTAAGTTCGTAACAAAATGTTCATATCGTTTGTTCGTCTAACAAAATGTTTATATCGAAAGACTGTCTAACAAAATGTTCATATCGTAAGTTCGTCTTACAAATGTTCATCGCGTAAGTTCGTAACAAAATGTTCATATTGTAAGTACGCAACAATAACCTGTTATTTTCGGGGTCTGGACACACAGCAGGAGTTTTGATTGATGGATTGGTTGAACTTTCACGTTGTTTTAACATTGTTATTAGACTGTGACTAGTACACTAACCCAAGTGTTTCCTGTACCAGTACTACACTCATCATTCAGACAACAGGCTACTTCCCCACACATACAGTCTGCAATGCTTTGAAAGAATGTTGGCTGACGTTTTGATTAGTAACTGAGCTATTGCTATAATACATGCTCATTTGTTAAAATGTGATAAATCTTAAACTCGACTTCGACATTGAGTTGTGAATGCACTTCTAGCATACTAACTACTTCTAGCATGCTGAGTCTTAAAAACATTTTGGCAAAAGGAAAAATTATTATTTTTTGGGCAATTGTCATCCTCGGTACCCAGGCTATTCATAAAATGTATGATACCCTGGGCAAATTGGCTAGCGAAACTTCGTAAAGGCATGCACCACGATTTCCTCCGTAACTACACTGTAATGTTCGTATCGTATGGGGTTTGTGTCATGCGGCCTATCAAGCAGATGCATTTTTGCTCATAAATTATTCATGAGTACGAGATTTTTTACAGCCACTTTGCCCAGCGTATCATATATTTTATGAATAGCCTGGGTACTTGGGTAATGAAAGATTAACTGAATGCGTAGACTGCTATGTACTGGACTGATGTGACTTATGAGACATAACCTTTTGGGAAGCAGCTTGTACTGTGTACAATTCTACCATATCTTGGAAATAAGCACTGGCTCACGTGACTTGAGTTATATAGAGACAATGCATGTATTTATTGTCATTCCTCATGCTTTACAATATATGAGTCGTCCCGCGAGAAAACCAACTTTATGAACTCTCCGTAAAGTATCAACCCGGATCAGCTTCAGCATGTCGCACAGGCTAACCCGGACAGACACGTTTCGCCTCCTGTATATTTTCTGTTTCAGGAATAATTACTCTATACATCTATCCCTCTCAGACGGAATGTATCGGCCCGGCTGATCCCGGTCGATACATTACGCAGAGACAATACTGTTGGTTTTCTCGGGGGTCGTCCGAATACACCCCTGATGTCATCAACATTCTTTAAATTTACTAAGAAATATTTTGCGACATATTGATTAATAAATACCGATCAATATTGACCAATACTTGACTGCACGAATGTGCAGACTAATCTTGGTCTTTATTGATCGAATCTGATGTTAACGGTTATGTATAACTAAGCCAGTACAGTTAAAGTCCCGTCAAGCGGAACAGGGGTAAAGGTACTATGCAATATATAACCAGGAGAGACTCCACCATATATTTCCAGCATGCAATTTTATTATTTTCTTCTACTTTAACCAACTTAACTGTTATTACTACCTTTATTATAGGTGATGTTAGCCTTAAATAACTGTTTAGACGAGTGTTAGAGCGTGCACATACCCGAGTTTTAGGTGTTAGCTAAATCTGAATACCGCCCATGCTAAACTGAACAACTTTCTTTACTCTACACTTGATTTGTGAATTGTTTCTTCATTCCCTAACAGATGAGTCGTTCCGTGAAAAAACCAACATGATCGACTCTGCGTAATGTATCGACTCAGATCAGCCTGCGCAGTCCGCAAAGGCTAATCTAGGCCGACACATTCCGTATCAGGGATATGGAGGTATAGAGTAATGATACCTGAAACAGAAAATCCACAGGAGGCGAAACCTTTCTGTCCGGGTTAGCCTGCGCGATCCGGTCGATACTTTACTCAGAGTAAGCCTTGTTGGTTTTCTCGTAGAACGTCTTAGATAGTAACACAATTTCGTCTGTTTTCCCCAGAATACACAATTCAGCGTTTTCTGATGAAATTAATCGGCCATCAATCGTGTTTCTATCTAATTTGCAGTTCATGCTTTTTTGCACACCTACCTTTCCTAATCGTACTAAAACAACCTAAATCAAAACTTAGTTGAATGGCATGCGTAAACACATAAATAAAGTAGTTTCAGACCTAAGCCGCTGAATAACAATACACCAAGATGACATGGTACAACGTGGAAGTTATAATAGTCAGGCACATGTATGTATGTCATTCATTGTTGGAACTCGTATACTTTAACTTTAACATTTATTAAATCCCTGTCTTTTTGTCCATCGATAAAATGCAACGCCTAATCTGAGGTAAGGTTTACCATTTCAGGTCGCTAGGTTCTTTGGTAGCTACGTCAAAATCATTACAAATGTCGTGGCTAAGTCTTAGCGTACTGGTGAAGTTTCTGTTTGGGACAGACGCGCACTCGTATCTACTTGTAACATCCATACGTCAGAATCAAGATACGGAGGGAATACATTTTGAACATTTATTACAGAGCAGTCTTGGCAATCTCCGGTCCCACTGGATATAAATGTGCTCTCATAAGACTTTCGATTTTCAGACAACCTAAGTACAACAGTCCTAGTTTTATAACTTCAGAGCCGAGTGTTATTGTTTTTGTCCAACTTGAAGTTACAATATTCCACAATATGATTGAGTTAGCTTTAAAATTCAAAGTGTAGAATTAAGAAATTTGGTGAGTATATAAACTATAACATACATTTGAGTCACGTGCATTTAAAAAACGAGAATTTGACCACGTCCCTCACACATATACATATACATTGTTTATGTTTATACCAGGTTTATTATTCCAGTCTCAACTAGCGAGGATAGACATTTGGACATTTTCAACAAGTCTAGATTCAGACCAGCAAAGTCTTATTAGGATCACCACAATTCGCCGAACAATTGTCTAGTGTCTAGTTCGTATACACAACAAGTTAAAGATATGTGGACTGATCTGGAATTTAAAATTTCGCAAATGTCCAGAGATGTATTTAAGAAAACTTCTGAAGTTAAAACATAAATGTATAACAAGTGTGCGATGTTGCATTTTCGTGTAAATATATATACATTTATTACAAGAGAAAGTTGATGCAACGCATCAATGTCGCCGGATATCCATAGTGCAGTTATGCATAACACTAACATTATAGTAGTTGAATAAACAGTTATCAACTGAGGGGCATATTGGAACATCAGGGGTGGGGTCAAGTGAAAATGTATCATAACTTGCATTGTTTTGTCAACGAAGTGAATCATAATTGAAGCCTTTCATTGTTTATGATCAATCTCCATTCCAAAGTAGGTTGACCATACACACAACCAACTAATTATTGATCATAAACAGTAATGGAAATGAGTAATCTTGCCAATCATTAGTCTTAGTATGTATACAGTGCTTTCATTAAGGAATAATTATAAGATTTGTGAATTCCACATACACTTTTCAAGATGTTTGTCAGAATATTTGAATTTTATTATTTTTCAATAAAACCACAAAACAGACAATTTAGGATTTGCATGCAATAGCACGTCATTTTACCTTTCCTCTATTAAAGTCAACAGTGGACACCTTTGCAGGACGAACTAATTGTGTACGAAAGACCCGATTTTTTCTTATTCGCAGAGGTGTCGTTCTTGAAACTCTCTTTATAGGCAGAGAGTGTTCGTTAAAAGTCATTTTTCCATTAAAACCAGTTTTATCTCGGTTTGTTCTTTTCTTCATTTGTTTCGAACCAAATAAACATTTTAAATCACCTATAATTTACTATTTGTAAGTGAGTGTAAAGAGCGGATCTCTGCAAAGGAGATTGATCTACGCAGTTGGTATTCGCGAGTCACGCAGGTGCTCGTAAGTAAACAAATTAGACTGCGACGTAAAGGTTTGTAGTTATCGCCTTTTGATTACATGTAGTTTATACCAGTCTAGCTAATAGGGACTGTTTTGTCTTCGTAAATCAAACAAAAAACCATAAATGCGAGTCAAAATAAAGAAACTGAAAATACCTAAAACATCGGAATATTTATTTCATTTTAGATGTGTTATTACTTAGTGTTTTTAAACAAACACAATTGTACTATGTTCAAGACATCTAAATGTGTTTCTTTCTAATAATAATCCCCCCTCCCATGTGATTTCCGAAAACCTATTAAAAATAGAAAATAGAAGTCGCGGGCTTCTGCCCGGCGACTAATAAGCCACGATTTGCAAGTTGGGGGTCTTATTTCAACTACGGCTTGGTATCATTTATTATCACGTAGTAGTAATACCCTAAGTGGGATTTCTCTTCTATTCTTCTGTCAGAAGGTGTATTTAAGTATACATGATATCTAGTGAAGACACAATCGAGGATGTACATATGAACATGCTCGCCTGAGTCTTTTCTTTACTATACGCCGATACATTAAGATCGCACATCTCCAAATCATATGTATTAAACCAGGAAGTCAGTTTCCCTATATTGTATACAGGACAACAGTTACCTTGCAGGCGAGATTGACCGTGTGGACATGATACAAGACAACTGCTTTGGTCAGACGCGGCTTAATGTTGAACATCGCTAAGGCTCGATGATTTCCGTATAACATCGCTAATAGGCTCGATGATTTCCGTATAACATCGCTTATAGGCTCTATGATTTCCGTATAACATCGCTAATAGGCTCGATGATTTCCATATAACATCGCTAATAGGCTCGATGATTTCCGTATAACATCGCTAATAGGCTCGATGATTTCCGTATAACATAGCTAATAGGCTCGATGATTTCCGTATAACATCGCTAATAGGCTCGATGATTTCCGTATAACATCGCTAATAGGCTCGATTATTTCCGTATAAAGTCGTTAGTGATTGGTGTTGTTCGTGGACTTCATAATTTCCACGAACAATGTCGGCCTCTTACGTCTTCAGACGGAAATGAACTAGCCTAAATACTGTTTATAAAAACCAATGTCACACGGTGATCGCCAAGCCAATAAGGGATGTTCTATGTTAACAAGACATTTACACCACCAGAAAAAACACCGGAAAGACTTGAAAGAAAAGGTCTAATTTGGAGATCGATTTAAAGCAACTGTGAGCACTTTTTGGATGTCCAAAACTATGACTAGTATCGATACGTTTAAAGTTAGTTTTAGGCAATGCACATGTAATTCTTGTATAAATCATTGTCCAATACCTGGAGATGTTGATTCCCATGTGGATGCGGTAATGCAACTGGATACCTCCATCGTCATCAATATTTTATTTCGCATATCGTTTTAGCAAATGGAAAACTGGAAACTTTGGCTCGGTAGGTCAGCAAATCGATACGGTTTCTCAACACTGAAACCTAACTTTTTAAATGGTATTCTGAGCAAGAAATGTCGGGAAACTATTGATGCACAATTGCTCTGTATATACAGTGTTTTCTACTCTTTCGGAAATAAACAATTTCATTTGCTCAGATTGTGCAAGAGATTTAAATAACATTATATTGCTGAAATACTGTATCGTCTACTGTACATGTCTATTAAATGGCATGGAAGAATCCAAATGAATATAAAATGTCCATGCCCGCCATCTTCTACATGAACTTGTGCGCCAATACTCTTGAAAATTCTGAAAATGAAAACATCGAATTGGAAAAGATAAAATACGGAAAATAGCAAGTCAAGTGTCAGCCCCTTAGCAGACGTACTTTGACGCATTAGCAGCATACACAATGTGAGGATATTGCGGAAAAAGAAGGAATCACTAGAAATGAGTCAATAATGTTGTCAGAGTTGTCTGCTGCAGATGTGTTGTATCTCGGACGGGGTTTGTCTTGTTCTTCAGTCCGATAAACACTTCAACTGTTGTGATGCACCGATCGAAGGCCATAAACTTAGACGAAACGTGTTCGTGACTCGGTAAACAACAGTAGTATTACGCAATCATATCGACCTGATCCCTAACTTTGAGCAAAGACGAGTATTTTTTATAAAGTTCGTGTAATTGCATCCATTTTATCATGTGTGTCGTTTATCCAACAAGGTAATTTTATTTTTATTTTTACTTAATTGGCAAAGATTCAATCATGCATAGCTTTGTACAAAGAACAATGTCAGGTCAACATTGTCGAGCTATACGCCGGACAATCAGCTATGATGGTGCAGATCCATATCAACCTGCGCGTTTAGTCTGATCCGACTCTGCACTGTTCGCCAGTTTGTCACAGGAGGCTTCAATAACCTAGTGAAATACCGAGGGCTTGGCGTGAAACGGTTGTAACTAAAAACCTATTTTGAAAGCCCTGTTGTAGGGGCAATTTTGACTCTTTTGTAAACAATGCAAATTTACGTGCCATTGCTCAGAACGAGCAATGGCACCTACATTTTCATTGTTTACCAAGAAAAAAGAATTTAACACTTATAAAAACTTTATGGCGAGGTGATTAACCTTGGTAAAAAATACCAATTTTAATTACAACCGTTTCACGTCAAGCCCTCGATACGCGCTATCCATGTTATCAGATTGCATGGATACACCTACCCTACAGTCCCCGAAACGATAAAACTCTTAAAACGTTCTCCGTGCTCAGAATGAACTCCATGCTGAAACTATAACTTCTGATTAGTCGATTTCGAGAATGAATCTTCATCTGACAAATCGGATACTTGAGCACAAATTCTGAGTACAGATTAAACTTTTATAGTTTTAGATCCAGATCTTTATATACATTTCTCATAAATGTCCAATTGTATTTAATTTCTTACGCACGTTTTTTCACACAAAAATAATACATTTAAACAAACCTTCAAAACTGATTGAACCATCGCCATCCGTGTCCGCCTCTCGAATTAGTTCTGCGAATTCTTTTTCTGACATTTTCTCGCCTATTGAATTTAACACTGAGCGAAGTTCTTTGCAGCTTATCTTACCTGCAAACAGTCAAACCATCTGCTTAGCAACATTGCTATACATTGTTATATATACGTTATATATGACCTGGGAAAGGTATAGATTGAACTCATTGTCTACTGCCTTCAATGTGACCAACCCACACTGAGCATAGCTATGCATTTACTCCCTACATAATCTCTCTGTCTTTATCTCTGTCTGTATGTCTGTCTGTCTGTATGTTTGTCTTTCTTTCTTTATCTGTCTATTAACTGTACATTTAGTTGTGTTTTTTTTTTAAATATGAGCCTGATCAGCCGAAGCATGCCACGAAGGCTAACCCGGACAGACATATTTCGCCTCCTGTGGATTTTCTGTATCAGGAATCATTACTCTATACCTCTATTCCCCTGAGACGGAATGTGTCGGCCCGGATAAGTCTGCCAGGACTGCACAGGCTGATATGGTTCGATACATTACGCAGAGTCCATTATGTTGGTTTTCTCACGGAATGGCTCATATGGTCTAATCTCTCGAGCTCTTTTTATCTTAAATTGATTTATTGGAGCTTAAAGCCGTTTCAACAATTTTAATCATATTACGGCGGCCAGTTCACTTACCCGTGTGTTTCCTGGCTTTCACGCACTAGTACTCCACACAACATACTTTCTAAGCAACTGGCTGTTTTTCCACATAGACTGTTAGCCCATTGGTGAAAGACGAATGACGCTTGTCACAGTGACTTTTGTCAAACATCGGAAAGAATGCTAGCCTAGCTTGGATTCGAAGTCACAACCCCTGGATTGACAGCCCGCGTCGCTACCGACTGAGCCACCGAAACGGAAACTGTAAAGATTTTTGAAAAGATATCCTACCGTCGCCATTTTGATCGAATACTTTAAAGGCGTCCCTCAGTTCTGACTCTTCACGTGTCACTTGTTTACGCGCTTCTTGTGTTTTCGTCGTCATCAAACTTACAAATTCCTCAAAATCTATCTGACCATTTCCTGTAATACATGTAATTACAAATTCCTCAAAATCTATCTGACCATTTCCTGTAATACATGTAATTAGAAATTCCTCAAAATCTATCTGACCATTTCCTGTAATACATGTAAGTACAAATTCCTCAAAATCTATCTAACCATTTCCTGTAATACATGTACGTACACATTCCTCAACATCTATCTGACCATTTCCTGTAATACATGTAAGTACAAATTTCTCAAAATCTATCTGACCATTTCCTGTAATACATGTAATTACAAATTCCTCAAAATCTATCTGACCATTTCCTGTAATACATGTAAGTACAAATTCCTCAAAATCTATCTGACCATTTCCTGTAATACATGTAAGTACAAATTCCTCAAAATCTATCTGACCATTTCCTGTAATACATGTAAGTACACATTCCTCAAAATCTATCTGACCATTTCCTGTAATACATGTAATTACAAATTCCTCAAAATCTATCTGACCATTTCCTGTAATACATGTAATTACAAATTCCTCAAAATCTATCTGACCATTTCCTGTAATACATGTAAGTACACATTCCTCAAAATCTATCTGACCATTTCCTGTAATACATGTAATTACAAATTCCTCAAAATCTATCTAACCATTTCCTGTAATACATGTAAGTACAAATGTGAACACTGTTGTAATGTTGTAAACGATTTTATTTTTAGAGAGTATTAAATTAAATGCACACATTGGAGACTTATGAGTGCATTTTGTATGTACGACATAGGATGTGTATGATATACACGTTTAGTAATACTTAACCTCAGCTCTGATTTAGTCGTATATTGTGTTCAAAACGCATCATCGGGCCGACCTTTAAGGTCAACCGTCAACACCTACATTCCATCTGTTATGTAGTAGTGGATCTTTGGCTCGTAATTGTTAATTTATCATTTTGCAAAATGTTTCTATAATGATATTCCAACTTATATATATATATATATATATATATTTGACAAATGCATGCCAAGATGCTTTTAAAGTCGTCTGCTTTAGTATTTGGGTAACAGTTTAACAAACAAACAAAACAAAATGGCAAGGGTAATTTTGTCTGACCAGCTGATATTTTCCATGTTACTACATACGGTATACTATGAAAATGTGTATGGATCATTGCATTATACACATTGAAATGTCCGCATCAAAACATATTTTACATATGTGCTAGATTTCAATCATTCTAGAAACTGAAATAAAAGGTACTGAAATACGGATATTTGTCAAGGCATGTCTGATTGGGAGGAACATAAAAGTACCGCCTTCTACAGTCCCTTCAATTAAGACTAATGTGAAATGATGGTTAATTCGTGATATGTCAACAAATCTTTCGGAGCACATGCCATTTTTTTTATATGATCTTGTTTAATCAAATGATACAGACATATTTTTTGCAATCTCAAATTAAATGCTATTTAGTGCTTGTTTGTTAAAAATGAAGTCACGGTATATCTACCCAAAACACTGTTGCTTGAAGGAATACATCGGCATGAAAACCATAAATCAATAAGAAACAATGTCACTATAAATCAAGTGCTATTCATAAAATATTCATACAAGTCATACGCTGTAACATTCAGAGAGGACTTTTACATGTAAAAGAACATCCTCTTGTGCACAGAAGAGCCTTGTATGGCGAGAAGGGGCCGTTTGCACCCCCTTATTATAATGGCCCCTTTTATATATATCTAAACGAAGTGAATTGCTGTGGATAGAATAATGTGTTTTTCGTCAAGAGTGGTATCACCTTTGGATTGGCCTTATGTTTACGAACAAAATGATCTGGTGTGCCTTTTTGTATGCTCATTTTATTACATCAATAGGAGTTAATGTCGTTTTAAAGAGTTTTTCAGTTATATTGCAGCGACCATTCACTTATCCATACTCCTTGGGTTATAAACCAGGGGCGATTTCAGATTATGTTAACACACTTGTTCAAGCCGATTCAACGAATCAAATTACAGGTTTTGACTTGTACTCGCCGAGTGAGCTAGGACAATCTGAATACACCCCAATAATAAGCTAGGAATTTTGCCTTGCAGCAGGGCACTAGACCATGACTACCGCGAGTGGGGATCGAACGATGAGCGCCAAGTCTCAAATCTCACACGCTAACCACTCGACCACCGCGTATTTCTTTCTGAATGCTCATATTCGTACATAAGTCTTCACTATTCGCAGAAACAGTGATATACTATTACGCCGAATGTAGCTCATATATTGTATAAACATAGGGTGTCGAATGTTGCAGTTGCGATACCAGGCTTTGTATTGTACTACGAGGCGCATTGAAAAAATGATATCTCGCGAGACCGAAGGTCGAGAGAGATGCCAATTGTCCAACGCTACGGGCCAGGTATAGCTACTGCAACATCATATTCATTTTATTATATACAATGTGTATTTTGTAACACAAAATAAAGAAATTGTATACAAATTTAAATATTTTACAATAAAGACACAACTTTCAAATCAAATGCATGAATGGCGTGTGAAAGCCATCTCACTACAGCATTTTGAATGATGTGAAGTCATTCTTCGATGACGTCACATACTATTTCTGTACAATTATCATATTTGGTACCATATTTGACCTAGTTAAATACAGATCAAATACTACATTGTAATCCGTCCCGTTGTATTTGCAAGTAACAATCTGGATGTATCACATGAAATCCAGGTGTCTGTCCTCGGAATCGATTTCTTAGTTTGACTGTTCGCATACAATATTTAACGTCGATATATTGAGACTACTGCATGCATGTGAATGTATATCATAAACAGAATACATAACAGATGATTTACACAATACACTGGTGCAGAGGTAAAGAGTCGGCCTCTCGTACCAAAGGTCCCGGGTTCGAGTCCCGTGATGAGCAGGTTCTGATTTTTCCACACGATTACCAGGTAGCAGATATCGAGCGTGATTAATATAAGCTGAAAGCTTGTTTCGCATTCGATGTAAAATAAATAAGTTCAACCTAACAATTTGATTTGGTTTGAACCACTCACATGGTGTATATATTTAAACACAAATCAACATTAAATTTGAACCTGCCATGTATTTCTACAGACAAAAAATCGGAAGTAACATTTGAATACAGAGATGTAAACATTGATAAAAAGTGCACCTTTTGATCAATAGCTCTCCTTTTCTCAAATGTGTTGCATAAAGCGTCAACTGGCATCTGACCAGCGAAGCATTTACGTTTCAACAAAATGATCAACTTTCGATGACTAAATAGGAGGATTTCTAAACATAACGGAGGCAAAGAAGAAATTCGTGGATTGATCAATCTTTTACTCTTCTATACTGTGAAAGAAACTTGATAATGCAACGAAGATATTCAACATGGACGAGGTTACCTCTTTCAAAAATGATGCAGCAGACGACTATGAAAACATCAAATGTCAAAATATTGAAACGCTCTTAGAAAGAACAATTATGAGCAAACTTCTTCTATTGCCATAATGTTTTCAAAAGACGTCACTAGCAGACACCTCACAATGGGTCTACAGATGGGAAAGGGTTAAATGAGAAAGACTAGACAGCATATTAAACTTCGCGTTTAAACTTTACGTTACATGCATACATGTAGATGTAAGCAGTACATATAACATGATATTTCATACTCATGAACATTGAAAAAAGCATTAGAAAGCGGTGAAAATATTAAATAACAATATAAAACATGCATCACTTGCAGACAGAATAATTTCTCTATTGTCCAATTAAAGTCGCATCTCTGCGGAAAGGGATCAATAATCTATACAACCTAATGCTTTTAAAATATTTCACTTAGAGCAGAACGAAAGGAATAAGGAGATCTAAGTGTTCTTAGTGTTTGTTTCGTTATTTCCGACCCGGAGGCAGTGATTAGCATTAAGAATATATATCAGTAAGCCGTCCCGCGAGAAAACCAACATTATCGACCCGGATTAGCCTAAGCATGCTGCGCAGGCTTACCGGGATAGACACTTTTCACCTCCTGTGGATTTTCTGTTTCAGGAATCATTAGTCTATACCTCTACTCCCCTAATACGGAATGTGTCGGCCCGGATCAGTTTGCGCGGAATGCGCAGGCTGATCTGGGTCGATACATTGCGCAGACGCCATAATGTTGGTTTTCTCGTGGGACGGCTCATATTATCATTTATGAACCTTAAACTCGTCACAAGCAACATCCCGTCGAATTGGAAATATCTTCGCCAACATCATAGTTGTTCTGTGATTAATAGATTGTTTGGTGTTTTACGACGTTTTCAACAATGTTTATCACCAGGATAAGTTACCAGCACTACTGGTCCATTTATCCTGACACCAGCCAGTCAGTCGTAATGCTAACCCCGCAACCCTTAGCGCCAAGGAGAGCAGCCATTACTTCTATTTTAAAGTCTTTGATATGACCCAGCCGGTTATAGAACCTACGACCTCCCGCATACGAGGCAGAGGCACTACCAATACACAACCGAGGTTGTTCTGCGATCAAAGTCAGTTCTCCGATGAATGTTATCTACTTGGACCTAGCATACATGTATAAAGCCGCTATACATGTATGAATCCACTATACATGTATGAATCCACTATACATGTATGAATCCACTATACAAATATGAAGCCACTATACATGTATGACGCCACTATACATGTATGCAGCCACTATACATGTATGAAGCCGCTATACAAGTATGAAGACACTATACATGTATGAAGCCGCTATACATGTATGAAACCACTATACATGTATGAAGCCACTATACATGTATGAAGCCACTATACATGTATGAAGCAACTATACATGTATGAAGCCAATATACATGTATGAAGCCACTATACATGTATGAAGCCACTATACATGTATGAAGCCGCTATACATGTATGAAGCCACTATACATTTTGCCGATCGTTTAACTAACATGAACGACACAATAGGTCTAAATGAGCGGAGATCTGCAACATATAAACCTGATATAATTACTACCCTTGTTGACATGAATCTTCCTGTGCATTCTTGCAGTGAGATCCAAGTTGATCATATTTATCTGGCGACCTCCCGTGACTTATTACCGAACAATCTAGAGCCAGACCAATCTGCGCAGATGTACTACTGGTCGCAGGCAGACCAATCTGCGCAGATGCACTGGTCGCAGGCAGACCAATCTGCGCAGATGCACTGGTCGCTGGCGGACCAATCTGCGCAGATGCACTGGTCGCAGGCGGACCAATCTGCGCAGATACACTACTGGTCGCAGGCAGATAAATCTCCGCAGATGCACTGGTCGCAGGCGGACCAATCTGCGCAGATGCACTGGTCGCAGGCGGGCCAATCTGCGCAAATGCACTACTGGTCGCAGGCAGATGCAAAAAACGCTGCTCAAATATATATTTAAACCTTTTAAACACATAAAAACGTTTTCTGACGCCTCTGCAGACGACTTTTAAAACAGTCAGGCAAATGAAGACATTGCTCATAATGGTTCCAACTATATTCAATAATTGTATTTTAATGAAATCTTTCAGATATTTGACTAAATGTTTTCAAAGTCGTCTGCTCCAGGCTTCTTGTATGGGAAAAAGTGATCCACTTTTTAACAAGTCAGTATGAAAGGTTTCAGTATTCTTATTTAATAAGGGTTATAACTATGGTAGCATTAGCATTACCATCAGACTAATGGCTATATATTTATAGTAACTTAACGTATAATGTTAACGTATATACATACTAACCTTTATTGTACATGTAAATTCAACCAACCATGTATTTATTTCTATTCTTGCACGTTCTATATTTAGGTAAGATTTGAATCGGTTTTCAACTGTAAGCGAAACGTTCTATGAATAGATTTTATTTCGGGTGTTAGCTGTAAGCGACAAGTACCATATTGAGAGCTAACCTTGGTTTAATAGTTTTATAATTAAAGCGGATCCTGGCACGCTCTATATGTTGAGATGACCTCGGTTTCCAAGAGAAAGCGACACGATATATTTAGAACCGAGCTCCAATTCAAATTGTTGAAATAATAAACGAACACAAGAAACAATTCGAACATTTGCAATTGTCAAACAGGAATTTAATGGCCTATAGAAATATAAAATGTCTCTTTATTTTGAAACGAAGGAGAAACTGAGAAAGCTTTTTGCTATAAATATTATAGCATTTAAATAAAACTTCGGTTTATATGAAACAACAATGCACTATGATATGTGCTCAAGATGTTCACAAATAGTAATCCAGTCTGATCTAGCGAAATAATGGAGAAAAAGTGAAATAAAACTCGTATATTTGTAAGAAGATCACATAAAGACGACTTGGCTTGTGATGCAAAAGGAATAATACGAGCCGTTCCGCGAGAAAACCAATATTATGTCCGCACAGACTGATCCGGGACGACACATTCCGTCTCATGGGGAAAGAGGTACAGAGTAATGATTCCTGTCTCTTCGGATTAGCCTCCGCGACATGCTTTAAGCTGATCCGGGACGATACTTTACGCCGAGTCCACAATGTTGGTTTTCTCGCTGGACGGCTCATTCTATAATGCAGCTGCGACGATAGACATATGCGTAATGTATTGACCAGATCAGCCTGCGCTGTCCGCGCAGACTGATCCGGCCGACACATTCCGTCTTAGGGGGATAGATGTATAGAGTAGCTATTCCTGAAACAGAAAATCCACAGGAGGCGAAAAGTGTCTATCTGGGTAAGCCTGCGCGGCATGCTTAAGCTGATCCGGGACGATACTTTACGCCGAGTCCACAATGTCGGTTTTCTCGCGGGACGGCTCATATCATTGGATGACACATATTCGCCTTTACAACTGACACCGCAAATACAATTTAGAAAACAGCCAAACCTCTCAATGGTTCCATGTACCGTGTCAAAAACCTTACTATTTAATGGAATTTCTCTGATGATTGAGGTTGATGACTGACTGAAATGCTTCCCATGAGACAGTATTGAAACGTCACGTGACATCTATTGCGTTTTTTATTGGATCGTTTGTGCTTAGTAACATGATTTGAGTCTCGATTCCATGATCGGTGTTTGTGTTTTCAGGAGATAGACATGTAAATCCGATTTCCTGTGTTAAATTTTCTGAATTCGTCCATATCCAGTTAATAGCCTTAATATAATACAAAGAAGAAAATTATTAGTATCACTAGTTGAAAAAAGTTGGATGATGGAAAGGGAAGGATTAAAGAATTGTCCAAAAGAAAATATAGGCTGGAAGAATCTATTTGTCCAAGCAAAATGTCTGCAAAAAGTATGTATTTGGTAAAACGATAGATTAAGACATCATTTTATATGACTACTAGCCGAATAATGTACAAAAGAAGACCTGCCACATGTAAATATATATGAGAAAACCAACATTATGGCCTCTGCGTAATCTATCGACCCAGATCAGACTGCACCGTCCGCACGGACTGATTCGGGCAGACACATTCCGTCTCAGGGGGACAGATGTACAAAGAAATGAATCCTGAAAGAGAAAATCCACGGGAGGCGAAAAGTGTCTGTCCGGGTTAGCCTGCGCGGCATGCCTATGCTAATCCGTGCCTATACTTAACGCAGAGTCCACACTGTTGGTTTTCTCGTGGCACGGCTCATATGTTTGAGAGCACTCGTATTGGACTTTTCGAGCATGTAGAAACAAGCTCAAATTAGGTTTTTAGTTACAACCGTTTCACGCCAAGCCCTCGATGTGACCGTGGAAAGACAACGTTACATGTGCATGTTCTCTACAAATACCAGCCCACATAAACCAAGATGGCGTGGAAATAATCTAAAAAATAAAGCAGATGTCTGCTCTTTCCCAATAGTTAAGGCCTAAAGTGTGAGAGCAGTTGTAATTGATATAAACTGCAGTTGTGTAAAATACAGGAACATATCAATAATTCAACAACCAGATTACGTTGTTCAATTAACAGATCAAGATAGGCAGGAATATTTTAATTTGTTAAGCGTTAATATGTACTAAACCTTATCGGTTCGACACACGACTTACAGCATTTTCAAATATCGTGGATACACATACACCTGCAAAAGTTATCTGGGTCAACATTGTTCGCGGTATATTTTGACATCGGAGGGCAAACCTACCAAATATGTGTAAGAGCCGCGTCACGCGATTAGGCTTTGATTGCTTACGGTTTAACGCCGGTTTTAACAATTCCTAAGTCATATCACGGCGTCCAGCTCACCTACCAAGTACTCCACATAACAGTCTTTCCAAGCAACTGGCTGCTTTTCCACATATGCTGTTAGCCCATTGGTGGAAGACGAAGGACGCTTGTCGGTTTGATTTTTGTCAAACGTCGGAAAGAATGTTGGCCGAGCAGGGTTTCGAACTCACAACCCATAGATTGTCGTTACCGACTGAGCTACCCGGACTGGACACACAACTTGAAGCGTTTAGGCATATAATTGTGTATTCGTACAGTAAAAACTCAGCTGAGCCTTTGTATAAAGTGGATAGTCTCACCAGAATCCTATATCTTACAGATACTTAAAGCATATTCTGTCAAAAGCGTATAGCAGAGCCCAACTAGTTGTATATGAATTTAACTTTGAGTTATTTCAAACCCGACATTTAATAAGACACAATATTGTCAGACTGTCCATATCCATATATACAACAACTTACCAAAACATAGTAAAGCAGTTGAATGTAGTAATCAGGATTTGGGTTGAGTAAGTATTTACTATTGTTTTCCACATAATCAATGGCCAAGTCATTTTGAACTAGCATATGCTGCTGCAAACTGAAGTATTTCTTACGGAATCCACTAGAGCCGGGGTACAATTTACCGTTCACTTTATGAAGCATGCTATATGCTTCGGGTTTCATGTATACACGTACACATCTTGATATCAAATCCTTGAAGAAAACCTTTAAAATACATTCTGGCCAACATTGCCATTAAGTTAAAGCAGAAATTAGTTTTACCAAAAAAGATTCCAGATTTATTTTAATCTTCATTGACTTTTATAAATAGGTTCTGCAAGTTAAATGCACTGAAAGACTTAATTAAGTTTGACTGATATTTCCTTCAAACTCAATAATGGCCATTTATTATTCACAGCAAATTGTTTTAAAGTGAAATTAATCGTTTATTCTAGGCAACTCATGGTTAACAGAACAACATTTACAAAATAATTGCGTGCAGTACGCAACATGTTCACTAAGTACTGATTATATGGATAACTCGGAAACCTAATTTCGACAAAGATATAATATAATATAATTACCAATAATGGCAGTTGTGCATGAGCGTAAGTTCAAAATAGCGATGTTTCACTTTTACTTACGCCAACAATGCACTTTTGATTGAAAAAGTGAACAAATAAAGTGTTTGTGGACTTGATTGGTGTCCAGAATCAGGCATAGGTGTACCGCGGTACACCGATTTACACTCGTTTGAGTCGCGTGACTTGCGTGCGCATGTATTTGGGACACACCGCATGGTCCGGTCAAAACAGCTCGGCGCATTTGGAGCAAATTTATGTTCCAATCATGTTGTCGGAATACTCGGCATTGGACCATTACGTTATATACAAACAAGTGCATCTAGTGACATTATAGTACGTTTACTTCCCGGATCAGTACATTTACCGGGTACCAGGAAGGCATGCATTCGGTATAATTATTTGTTCTAGCCGACCCACATCAATCGGCTATATTTCAACGGACCCTACTGCACTTGGATTTGAACCTTTGCACTTCCGCCTTAGACAATCGCCTTTTTATTTATGATGTTATGTCCGGACACCATACTTTATAATGCACTCACTTCATGGTATGTATTAGATGCTCGCCAAATGGCATTAATGCCGAGCGCGAGGGTAAAACACGTCATAAAGCTATGTATTAGGCATGTTAAAGTACGCGAGCTCATGTTACATGAGAAAACGGTGATAACTCAAGGTAGGTCCATGTTTTCGCAAAGATTCACCAGATTCTTCACTGTCTGCAAACATTTGAGGAAATTCGAGGTACTTTCTTGCACATTTTAGAATATAAGCCCATTTAGTTTCATGTAAAACGTTGGTGCAACAATACCCCCTAATCGCCAGACGTTAATCAAATGCACAATTGAGCCGTCCCACGAGAAAATCAACCTTTTGGACTATGCGTAAAGTATCGACCCGGATGAGCCGGTTTTCTCGGGGAACGTCTCAATTATAAGCCTCTCTCGGCAAAGTTTGGTCTTTTTGTATTTCCGCTTAGGGATCACATAACAGTAAGTAGACTTATTGGGTTACGTACGCGTCTTGATTTTGGAAGAAGTTAGATATAGAGTTTTATTAAATGCAAACGGACATTGAACGCTCTGGTAAACCATCAACTTTCTCTCATGCAACAAGATCTCTCATCGCCAGAGACGGTTCATGTATGCCAAACAAGTGCTCTCTCCTTCGTGGCTTCCTTCCCACCAAATCACATATGCATTTGGTAAGTTCATATAACCTTTTAGAAAAAAGTAAAATGATAAAAGTGTGCGATTTCTAATATTTACACAATGTGTTGCAGGTCTACCTGATAAGTATTCCCTAAATGATTAAAAGATAGATGTTCCTAAAGGACTGATTTCAGTTTTGTCTCAAGACTGTGCTTGTTTACGCTTTCTGACGCCTCTGCAGCAGACGGTTTTTTGAAAACATAGTGACAAAAGACGAAATTGCACAAAACGTGCAATTTCTCCTTTTGCCACAATGTTTTCCACCTGTTATCATAGGTTATCCATTCAATTATGGAGATTTTCTATTTTTTGACAAAATATGTTCAAAGTCGTCTGCTGCAGAATTGCCGTATGAGGGAAAAGGTTAATAACAATATCCACAGATATTCTCAATTCTGGAAAAGTCTAGAGATAGCATATCGTGTAATGTAGCATGACAGCAACACAGACATAAAGCATTACCGTCATCATCAACTTCCCGGATGATGTTCCGTATTTCCGCGTCCGGAATGTTTTGGCCTTGTATCCTAAACGCATGCGCCAGCTCCGAAGCGGATATCTTCCCGTTCCCATCTCGGTCGAACATCTGGAAGGTTTTCTTCAGTTCTGAAATAGTACGAGAGGGGTAAGTTGAACATGGGGCCTTGTCGCATCCCCGTTTTCGCATCAAATAAACGGATATAGGAACGAAATAAGTCGGTATTCAGTTCAGTTTTGTCGGAATCTGGATTGATGACTCTTCTTTACCCTTTTCCACTTCAAGCAAATCTGCAGCAAACGACTTTGTAAACACCTAGGAAAATTATTGAAAATTCATTAGTTTAAATATTGTAAAGAGTTTAAATCATTGTGACAAAGGGAAAATATAAAAACTTGAGCAAATTCTCTTTTTGTCACAATATTATCAAATGTCGCTTGTTACAGACGCATAAAATGCGTCTTCCTGTGGAAAAGAGTTAACGTGTGCTTTGAATTGGATGGTTAAAATCAGGCGAATTGAGACCGTATAGAATACTATATATACTTTTATAACTTGCACCCATCACCTTGAACACATAGTTGATTGGAATGATAGAATAGCAGTTACAGAACAAGATTAAAACGAATGTGCATAACGCCATTGTCAATAGTATTTCATTATATGAGCCGTCCCGCGAGAAAACCAACATTGTGGAATCTGCGTAAAGTATCGACAAGGATCAGCCTAAGCATGTCGCGCAGGCTTACCCGGATATACACTTTTCGCCTCCTGTGGTTTTTCTGTTTCAGGAATCATTGTAAGATATTGAACCGTTTTCTACCCTTATCGTATGGCTAATGCCAAATTAAACAAGGGTCTGGCAAGGGTTCAATATCTATTAGTTGCATTTTGTTATACGCACATTACTTGTAATTAAATGAATTACTGTCATTTAGCGGTATATGCTTACTCGCAATTAAATGCTAATTAAATCCAATTAGCGGAGATATGCGAGTAAGACGTTTTTGGCATATACGTATAAACTCAGTACGTTTCTGAGATATGGCAGTTAGTTCGTTTACCATTCATTAGGCTTGTTTAGACATTATACTTATTAAAACTTAGAAACACTCACATTTGGCTTGAAGTTTCGTTATTATACCACAATCATTACTCTATACCTCTATCCCCCTAAAACGGATTGTGTCGGTCCGGATCAGTTTGCGCGGATTGCGCAGGCTGATCTGGGTCGATACATTACGCAGAGGCCATACTGTTGGTTTTCCCGCGGGACGACTCATATTACGGATGATTTGTTAGTGTGTTTGAATGGTGTTCTATTCTGTTGTCAAAAGTATTCAAGTTATAACTGTATTCCAGTTATATCTGTATTCCAGTTATATCACGACGTTTTCTGGGTACCAGTACCACTAGTCCATTTGTCCTGAAACCAGCGAGTGCGTCGTTAGTTATACTAACCCAGGAACCCTTGTCGCCAGTAAAGGGAAGCCATTACTGTCCTTTTTAAAGTCCTTAGCACGGATAACAAAGTCTTCTAAGCACAAACATACCAATAGTGTGTCTTCTGAAATTTGACTGCATCATGTTTTAATTCTGGGTTGGATCATGACATTCCAAGGCAGTAAATGCTTTACAAGTTTTTATTCATAAGCACTCCCTTCTAGGTGTATTATTAGTCGCCGGGCAGAAGCCCGCGACGTCTATTTTTAATAGGTTTTCGGAAATGACATGGGAGGGGGGATTATTATTAGAAAGAAACACATTTAGATGTCTTGAACATATTACAATTGTGTTTGTTTAAAAACACTAAGTAATGACACATCTAAAATGAAATCAATATTCCGATGTTTTAGGTATTTTCAGTTTCTTTATTTTGACTCGCATTTATGTTTTTTTGTTTTATTTACGAAGACAAAACAGTCCCTATTAGCTAAACTGAAATACTTTATTTTACACTATATACTACATGTTATCAAAAGGCGATAACTACAAACCTTTACGTCGCACAGTCTAATTATTTGTTTACATACCAACTGCGTAGATCAATCTCCTTTGCAGAGAGCCGCTCTTTACACTCACTTACAAATAGTAAATCATAGGTGATTTAAAATGTTTATTTGGTTCGAAACAAATGAAGAAAAGAACAAACCGAGATTAAACTGGTTTTAATAGAAAAATTACTTTGAACGAACACTTTCTGCCTATAAAGAGAGTTTCAAGAACGACATCTCTGCGAATAAGAAAGAATCGGGTCTTTCGTACAAAATTATTTCGTCCTTGACAATTTTAAAAGTGTTATTTAATTCCCTAAAGGCATATTGCTTCCGATCTGCATATTGTTATGCATCATTGACACAAGGGCTATCATCATACTATACATAAATTAACATGTTGTAGGGCTCAGTTTATGTTCGAAATTAAGTTTAAATTATACAACAATTTCAATGAGATTTAACTGTTTAGTTGATATTATATTTCGAAGGTGGTCTAATTTATAAATATTGGACTACATTTCAACATTTGTTAAAGTATGATATAATTAGGATGCCAAGCTAATATCATTTTGAGAAAACTCATGTCTTCAGCGATTTAACCCTTATCTCATTGTTTTAAAAGTAGATTGCTGCAAAGGTGTCCACTGTTGACTTTAATAGAGGAAAGGTAAAATGACGTGCTATTGCATGCAAATCCTAAATTGTCTGTTTTGTGGTTTTATTGAAAAATAATAAAATTCAAATATTCTGACAAACATCTTGAAAAGTGTATGTGTAATTCACAAATCTTATAATTATTCCTTAATGAAAGCACTGTATACATACAAAGACTAATGATTGGCAAGATTACTCATTTCTATTACTGTTTATGATCAATAATTAGTTGGTTGTGTGTATGGTCAACCTACTTTGGAATGGAGATTGGTCATAAACAATGAAAGGCTTCAATTATCATTCACTTCGTTGACAAAACAATGCAAGTTATGAAACATTTTCACTTGACCCCACCCCTGATGTTTAATATGCCCCTCAGTTGATAACTGTTTATTCAACTGCTATAATGTTAGTGTTATGCATAACTGCAGTATGGATTTCCGGCGACATTGATGCGTTGCATCAACTTTCTCTTGTATGTTAAGTAAAACGTGGCTGTGAAGTGCCACTGACAGTTATGACCAGAGATTCACGAGAGATAATCAAATTTATATTACACAAATTCTCGATGATATTTCACAGGAGCCAGAATTAGTTTTTGTTTCACACGATGCATCTCGAAAGTTGTTTAAAATCCCAGCTCTTCCCCTTACGCGCTCAAAACATATTTATCAATAATGTCATTCAACATTGTCTTGAAGCCTTCACCCTTTACCTAATACTCGACACTATTTGACGCCAAAACAGATGACCTTTAAAAACATCGTAGCAATAGGAATAATTGCTCGCTTTAAGCAATTTCTCTTTTCCCATGATATATTCAAATATTTTCATTTATGATGACGACCATAACAGTTATATATCAGGTAAACTGTTTTTATATATAAACATTGATAGCAGGTAAAAGTAAAGTCATTGTAAATAATGTATCGTTGGACATTCCATTTTCGTGAGCCTCCCTTTTTCGTGACGTCACTATTTTCGGGCTTATATCACGTGACTTTGTCCTTGCAGCCGATTGGGAACTGTAAAATGATTTCCCAATGGCTGACATATTTCAACAATAAAATGCATCTTAAACAGTTTTGTTACTTGTTGTCATGGGAGGAATAGCCAAAATACCCTTATTTTTTATATACCAAATTTAAAGAACAGTTTAATGCCCCAAAAAGTGGAAAAAATCGGACATGAAAATTTACCGTAAAAAGGGTATTTTGTTGTTTACAAAATGGCGGCTAGGGTCATGTGATTTGTTTGACCTAGTTCACATTCATAAAGGTGCTTACGCATAGAGATGTAAAATAACTAAAATATTTTAAATAATATCCCATTAGAAATATGGCAATTTCGAAATCTGTATTGATCTTTGTGATGATATAAATATAGGATGCTTACAGGGTACCAAATATCCATGCAAACCCTTTAGGTTGACACAGTTGGATAAAAAATGAGAAAGGAAAATAAGCTTAACGAAGATTCAAAGTTGAATAATTAAAAAAAAAAAAAAATATTATTTAAATCAAGGATAATTTCAAATTAATTGGTTTAAACTATATAAAATGTTTAATTGCTTCAGTTTTTTAGTTTTAAATATGTTACGACCTATTGCCCCCTTTAATTATTTTTTTTGTTTTTTGTGTATGTTGCCTTTATGAAAACTGCAGAGTGCCAAAATAATGACGTCACGAAAATAGGATAACAATTTTGGCTTCGAACTTGTTGAGCACATGTGTATTCAAAATTTTTTGCTCGAAACTTGGAGGAAATAAATAAATCTTTCAGATAAGACATGACATTTCGTATCCTTCTTAGTAAGCCTTCTGCAAATTTTGTCTTTGAAGCCTCACACTCACGAATTACGGATGCTCGAGGATATAGGATGCAATGGAACTGTTTTATTCGATCATTTCAGGTATTTTGACCGTATCTCATACTAAAAATAGAGCTTTTGGAAAACGTAGTTTGGCCCGGACCGATTTAGTGCACAATGATGGGAATCTTCTTTACGGAATGATTTTTGATTGCATGATACATGATCCCCCTCCCATTGTTTTGGATTCTGTAAAAGTTGGTTGGTAGCATTTTCAATGTAAACAATGAAGAAAATGTGACAATGGAGGGTTGGAATTTGTTATAAGAGTCATTCTGATTATATAAACAATGGAATTGTGCTCATTAAACAACAAACAAACAAAAACAACCTCGAACGTCCATCATACTTTTTGCAAAGTGTATAACATTTCATTGGAAGAAAATATTGCGACAAAGGTCGTCTGCTGCAGAGGAGTCAGAAATCGTCTGTATGTGGCACAAGGTTAATGAAGATGCCAAGGATGACAGCTGGATAAGGTTGGATGTTTCTGAACAAATCATATTATACGAACCTTTAGTCTGCTTACTCGACACCTTCTTACTCTGAAAATAGAATAAAATAGTTCGAAATTTATTTGACCGCTGAGCATGACGTTTTCATGCGGTAATATGAGCCGTTCCGCGAGAAAACCAACATTATGGACTCTGCGTAATGTATTGATCAGATCAGCCTGCGCAGTCCGAGCAGACTAATCCGGGTCGACAAATACCGTCTCAGGTGCATGGAGGTATAGAGTAATGATTCCTGAAACAGAAAATCTACAGGAGGCGAAAAGTGTCTGCCCGGGTTAGCCTGCGCGGCATGCTTAGGCTGGTCCGGTCGAAACATTACTAAGAGTCCACTATGTTGGTTTTCATTTGGAACGGCTCATATGTGAACAAGCATACTGCGACGATGGTTCTCTCTTGTCTCTACTCTCACTACACCGCACGAATAATGAAACAAGCTATCGAGTTGTCGCGAGAACAGCGTCAAATTCACTTGCATATTTCTTCTCCTCGAGTAAAAGTACGGGAAACGGAAGTTGTAATGGCTATGTGAAGTGCTCTCTGGTTGGCCGATATTTGGTCGTGTCCGGAGTTTTAGCCAATCAGCGACCAGGTAATAGGAAAGCATTTCTTTTTGTGCCGATATATTTAGTTTTGACGTGTCTGTGTTTTCCGCGGAAATGGTACCCCTTACGGCAACTCAAATATTAAGAAAACGAAGGTCCGGATCAAAAATTGGGACGATCATTCGATGTAGCAACTGATGGGATACACAACGCACACCGAGTGGTTTCTAAAAAGCGGGTTTCGCCCGTTTCCATAGCAACGGTGGTTTCTTTGGCGACCATACTACAAAAGGAACAACTAGAGCCTAGACCCTTCATCCCTACCAAGTTTGGTCGAAATCCGTTGAATAGTTTTGGCGCTACGCTTGCCAAAAACAAACAAACAAACAAACATTTTACAAACAAACAAACGGACAGAAACGAAGACCGACTTTAAGGCTCTCTAGAAGAGAGAACCAATAGTAAAGATTTTGAACTGTTTGGATGCACAGGTCGATGGTCTACACTATACTGTTCGTATTCCTAACGTGTACATTCTCGCACGGACGGGTTCAAGTAAGGAGTATTTCTTGCGAGAATTCGATTGATTGCTTGGTGTTTAACGCCGCTTTCAACCATTTTCTAGTTATATCACGGCGTTTCCTGGGTTAGTTAACAGTACTACTGGCCCGTTTATACTGACACCAGCCAGTCAGTCGTAATGCTAACCCCTCAGCCCTGAGCGCCAAGGACGACAGCCATTACTTCCATTTTTAAAATCTTTGGTATGACACCGCCTGGGATCGAACCCACAACCTCCCGCAGCCGAGACGGACGCTCTACCACTACACCTACGAGGGGTTCTCTCAAATAAGGAGTATTTATTGCGACAGTTTGATAACATGAATTTATGATTGGAACTTGTAACTTATAACTAGTATACCACCGAGTGACATTTACATCACACACCTTATTTTAGCTCGTATGCAGTAGCCAGTTGCTTGGGAAGATTGTTGTGTAGAGTATTGGTGTGAGAAAACCAGGAAACACATGAGTAGGTGAACTGGCCGCCGTGATATGACTGAGAAATTGTTAAAAACGGCGTTAAACCCCATTCAATCAATAAATCAATCAATTTAGCTCGTTGCAGCAGAGTTGTCGTATGCGTAAAAGGAAAAACTTCACAAACAAACCGAGACGCAAGCTTATCTGGAGCTTTCGCTTGTCGTATTGTCCCAGCGGTCAGTTTTCGAGTAATGTGGTCTCTATGCTTACTTTATGATCACTGAATGTGTTTGTCCTTAATTTAACATTATACATTTCGGCAATACATAGGGAATACTATGTTGCAGTACTGTTTTATGGTATTGTCTACGAGGAGCGTGGAAAGATAGACACTACAAAACCATGTCTCGCTACTGCAACATAATTTTCCTTTAATTATATCGAGGGCTTGGCGTGAAACGGTTGTAGCTAAAATTGGTATTGAGCAATGCCACCTAAATTTGCATTGTTTACAAAAGGGTCAAAATTTGCGCCTAAATCAAGGTTTTCAAAAAATAGGTTTTTAGCTACAACCGTTACAACCGTTTCACGCCAAGCCCTCGATATAGGATCTGACATGAGTTGTCATTTCATATAAAGTTTTATTAAACGAGTTCAAGAAATTTGTTATTAATCGAGCCTCTGAAATGACAGCGAATGTCAGATTCCTTTCATCACATGTTGAAACACACACAAAAAAATCGCGTTTTCGCTGCCAGAAAATAGTTCAAACATGTAATACTTAATGAACTGTTAACACAAAATAGTATTTTTTTTACCGATAAAAATACCTTCAGCTCATCCATCTATCGTGACGTTTGTGTTTACCGGATACACGTTCTCAGCCATGTTGTAAACATTCGCGGATGAATACAAAAATAATTATTCGGTCATTTTATATTACACATGAGACTACAAGTTGCAAAATGTAAAGGATGATTAAACATTTTAAGCATTCAACATGTGCAGGTATATAAAACAAATAAATATATTGAGCGTTTTCCGTCCAGGTAAACGGAAACAGTGTTACTCCGGAGAGATTTCCCAAGCGGAGAGCGATAGTCTCACATTTCACTAATTATTAATCCATTAAACCTTAGGCGTTAACCCTTTCCAACAAACAGACGATTTCTCACGTCTCTGCAGCAGACGCATTTGGAAAACACTGTGTCAAAAGGTGAAATTGCTCATAATAACATTGTTTTTCGTTTGTCACAATGTTTTCAAATCATTTAATTAATTAAACTGTCATTAATGATTTTTCTAATTTTTTTCGATTACGTTTTCCAAGTCGTTTCCTGCAGATTTGCTGTATGAGGGAAATGGGTGAACTATCATAACCCTAACCCACATGAAGACTCATCTTGGCGCAGCTGCAGACTACATACTGACATTCGACAGCGAGATAGGACCGATGATGTCGGATGGTGTCGGAATTGTACGTTTAGGGAATAGCATGGAAGCAGAATGGTGTCTAATCGTATGAGTAGAACCTAGACTATAGTCTCTGTTGTATCTATTTTAATTTAAATTTATATTTTATATTGTTCGTCATCCCATACAGTCCCAAGAAGAACTTTGTTTTGATGATCTAGCCTTAACGCTTTTAAAAGACAATACAACTACAGTGGACTCGAATTAACTCGAGGTCGAAAGGGACCCAGAAATTACTTCGTGTTATCGATGTGTCCGGGGGATCCGTTGATTCGAGCTAAATCCATTAATGTATAAAAAACTTATAGCCTCGTAATTATTACTAATTTATGCCCAACATTCGCATATGGAGGAAGTGCTCGCAATTTCTGCTTCGTCTCCACTTTTCAACGCTTTTCCATCATTTTTAGAGATTGCCCACAGAGGTCCAGATAAGGAGGGGGTATTCAGCTCGCTTGTTATTAAAGCAAACCCTATGTTGTGGGTACTCAAAAGAATCGTCTCACCGAGACGATTCTTTTGAGTATCCACAACATAGGGTTAGAGGGTAAAATAAGGATTTTAGAACATGCAAAACGCCCCTTATCTAGAGCTCTGGCCCATATTCTTTTGTCAAGATGTTTTTCAAAATGTCTGCTACAGATTGGTGGGCTGTGGGAAAAGGTTGAGTCACCATTATTTCAATAAGTGGCCATTGCTGAATGTAATTCCATTATTTCTGAATTTCATTCCTTAAACATTACTAGACCTAAGTTACTATCCCAGACATATAATTGTTTTGGTTTATTCCTTATATTGACGAGTTTCTACGACCACGTGGCAGACGAAGTGTGATATGTCATGGGAAATGTTAAAACGGTTTATCATGAACCAGAACATTGAGCTCTTCCATAGGTCGCGGGTTGAATTCCGCATACAGCAGGGTCTATACTTGGGTATTTCTCATCTCCGTCGGTTGCTAAATGGAGTTCTCCCGAAAGCGGACACCCGGCGTTTAAAGTATTCTCTTAGAGATGTTTTCCAGGGCTTGGTGTGAAACAGTTGTAACTTAAAACCTATTTTGAAAACCCTGGTTTAGGGGCAATTTTGACCATTTTGTAAACAATGCAAATTTAGGTGCCATTGCTCAGAACGAGCAATGGCACCTAAATTTCCATTGTTTACAAAGAAAAATGAATTAACGCTTATAAAGACTTTATGGCGTGGTGATAACCTTGGTAAAAGAATACGAATTTTAGTTACAACCGTTTCACGCCAAGCCCTCGTTTTCCAATCGACGCACAATAAGTACGTACTAACACAACCGTTTGAACTAATTAATATAATTATTCAAGGATTTGATTGATTGATTGGGGTTTAACCCAAGCAACTAGCTGATTTTCCACATAGACTTAGCCCATTGGTGGAAGACGAATGACGCATGTCGCATTGACTTTTGTAATTATTCAAGGAGAACCATGAATACATAATAACAGTGTTTATTATGCATGATGAAAAAGCTATCATTAGAAGAGTGTTTCAGTATGTATGTAGGAAGCTAGGGTTAAATTAAGCATCACTTAATACATCGAATAATGTACACCTTTGTGAAGGACTCATACTTCTGTCATTAACCCTTTCCCACCTCCAACAAATCTGCAGCAGACGACTTTGAAAATATGTAGGCAAAAAATCGGAAAATCTCTATAAGTGAAGGTTAAATTACTGAAACAAAGTTGAAAACATTGTGGCAAATGGAGAAATTGCTCGTTTTGAGCAATATCTCCTTTTGTCACAATGGTTTCAAAAGGGGTCAGCTGCAGAGGTGTCAGAAAGCTTCTGTATGTGGGAAAGGTTTAAGGCTTCACTATGTTCTTATTGGGCTCCTCTCAATGTGTTCATTGTTTTGAACCTTTAATCCCCCCCACCCCGTAAAGACGTTTCAAATGCACTGCAAAGAATATTCTTTTTATTGAAACAAGAAAAATTGCTCCGCCATTTCCTTGTTATTCGTTCAAGTTCCTAGAAGAACGAAGAAAACCGGTTCTGACCTGAAAAGTCCCGAGGCAATAGACACCACCAGTTACTAATGTAAAGATTGCCTGTGATAATAATTTGGTGACGCCATATGAAAACCTACTTCTGGGACTCAGCGATGATCCAGCGCCAATATTCCACAATCAAGCTTAAACTCACTTTTTTTAAATTCTCAAAGTAACATTATTTGTGATTGGCTCAGTCTTTAGGCAGTTTATACAATGTATTGTGAAATGTTTCTACCCCCCGGACTCTGCATACATCATTCGGTATACTACACCCGTAACTCAGTGGACACGGTTACTGTCGTGAACATTAGTGAGTTGGAATATATGAGCCGTCCCGCGAGAAAACCAACATAACGGCCTCTGCGTGATGTATCGACCCAGGTCAGCCTTAGCAGTCCGCGCAGACTGATCCGGGCCGACACATTCCGTCTCAGGGGGATAAAGGTATAGAATAATGATTCCTCAAACAGAAAATCGACAAGAGGCGAAAAGTGTCTATGCGTGTAAACCAGCGCTGCATACTTAGGCTGATCCGGGTCGATGCATTACGCAGTCCACAATGTTGGTTTTCTCGCGGGACGGCTAAATTATACGGATACTTTGGTGTTACGTACTTCAACGAATGTTCCACGAGTACCTATCGTCGAGTACAGTGAATAGAATGATGAATTTCCAAGTACGCGGTAAATTACTTTTTTATAAAAGAAAAATCCCCTGAATCAAAGAATTTATATTTTCCGCGCGCAGTAAAGACAATTATACAGTACACCGGTCTTTAAACCACGCGTTTTAGAGATCCTTTATTTAATTTAAATGATAAATGCGCAATTGTCTGTCTGTAGCAAATAAAATAAAGATATAAATATTGTTAACTGTTTGATCTATTCTTGGTTGTGTTTAACTGCGAAAATGTCTACCACTACGTTTTCTAGTGGGAATGGGGTCCTACTAAATACTGCAAGGACTACAAGGACTACAAGGACTACAAGGACTACACAAGGACTACAAGGACAGATTACCCTGTAGAGTGTAGGTACCGATCACCCTGTATGGTGTGGTTGCATCTCCACCTACAGTATACAGGGTGATCTGTACCTACACTCTACAGGGTAATCTGTCCTTGTCATACTACAGCCGTCATTGCATGTCCTTGTAGTCCTTGTATTTTATTTTCTGCATCTACACTCTACAGGGTGGTCTGTACCTACACTCTATAGGGTGATCTGCACCTACACCATACAGGATAATCTGCACCTACACTCTACAGGGTAATCTGCATCTACACTCTACAGGGTGGTCTGTACCTACACTTTACAGGGCGGTGTGATCTGCACCCACACCATACAGGGTGATCTCCACCTACACCATACAGGGTAATCTATCCTTGTCATACTACAGCCGTCCTTGCATCTCCTTGTAGTCCTTGTATTTTATTTTCTGCATTTACACTCTTCAGGGTGGTCTGTACCTACACTCTACAGGGTGATCTGCACCCACACCATACAGGGTGATCTCCACCTACACAATACAGGGTGATCTGTACCTACACTCTACAGGGTAATATGTCCTTGTCATACTACAGCCGTCCTTGCATGTCCTTGCATGTCCTTGTATTTTATTTTCTGCATCTACACTCTACAGGATGGTCTGTACCTACACTATACAGGGTGATCTGCACCCACACAATACAGGGTGATCTCCACCTACACCATACAGGGTGATCTGCACCCACACCATACAGGGTGATCTCCAACTACACAATACAGGGTGATCTGTACCTACACTCTACAGGGTAATCTGTCCTTGTCATACTACAGCCGTCCTTGCATGTTCTTGCATGTCCTTGTATTTTATTTTCTGCATCTACACTCTACAGGATGGTCTGTACCTACACTATACAGGGTGATCTGCACCCACACAATACAGGGTGATCTCCACCTACACCATACAGGGTGATCTGTACCTACACTCTACAGGGTTTTCTGTCCTTGTCATACTACAGCCGTCCTTGTAGTCCTTGTAGTCCTTGCAGTATTTAGTAGGACCGTGGGAATGTCCATAGTTCTATGGTTGACTTACGCATCATTTTATTGGAGATACACGTTATGTGAACTGAACTGTAAAATGCACGGTCTTTCAATTATAACTTTTGATATACTATTTGTCTACTGAATCTATATAATGAATAGCAAAAAGAAACCGGATTTGTGAGACTTTGCAACTGGTATAAAACCTGAACTATATAACATGCGGAATCCTTTTTGAAGCCGAATTATTCAAGCGATCTTGAAACCTCCATAGACTATCGTGGTGTTAAAGTTATTCCGTAAGGTCGGTTTTCGAATGGTACGTTTTAATACAAAATGATAAGATAATGCTTGGCTTGGTGGTACACATCGTGGTTCCTTATTAAATATGAAACAGAAACCTTAGTCATACTATTTGGGTTTGGGAAAGATTCATCGTTTTGTGAAAAGTTCCTGTTTAAATATCAAAATATATTGTATTGTATGTCAGCGTAACGTCAGGTTAAAGCCCATATCTCATGAATAATTGACATCCAGTAGAGACTTAGGTGCTAGTTCTTTCGGATAACCCTTTCCCTCATGTAGACGCTTTCTGACGCCTCTGCAGCAGACGGCTTTTTGAAAACATAGTGACAAAAGAAGAAATTGCACAAAACGTGCAATTTCTCCTTTTGCCACAATGTTTTCCACTTTGTGTCATAGGTTATCCATTCAACTATGGAGATTTTCTATGTTTTGACAACATAAGTTGAAAGTCGTCTGCTGCAGAATTGTCGTATGAGGGAAAGGGATAAATTCACACCCATGCTTTTCAAATTTCAGGCTTTTATCTATCGTATTTCACTGGCAGTACGAATGTATAAATGCGAGCAGAGGTTAAAGTTGTGACGGAAATGACCGATCATTTCCCCCTTTCGACTTAGGCGCCTAGTTATGTTCGACAAGTTCGTACTTTTTTTTTTATTAGTATTAAATATTGAAAGACAAGCAGCGATTAATATAGATCGAGATTAGACTATGAATAATGATAAATCAGCAGCGAACATCTAGATAAGACTATGAACGTACATGCTGATCGAGATCTACCTCATTAGCAAGTGTAGTTTTAATTCGTGAATAACGCTATACGTAAATCTTGTATAAACTCGAATTCAGCGGGATAAGGGTAGAATATATACTTCGGTCCATGCTTTTACTAAATTATGAAAAATAGGATTTAAACCTTTAAATGAATCCGCCGTGGTCGTAAACGGGCGTCCCAGGTTCGATCCCCAGGCGTGGAAGTCTTTGGGCAAGACACATTAACTAGTCTAATACTGATTTGTTTATCAGGGAACATGGAGAAGCACTGTCGCCGTGATATAAATGAAACAAGGGCACCGCAAAGCGGATGCACCCCCTCGCCATATACTAACTGTATGTATGTATACCAAGTTTGGTTAAGATCGGTCGAAGGATATTCAGTGTAGAGTGCTCACAAGGTTGTTACGGAAGGACGCGGAATAGTCAAAGTCCAATTTTAACGTATGACCTTGAAAATAAATAGGCTTCTAGACCTACCCATATACTAACTGTATACCCAGTTTGGTTAAGATCGGTCAAAGGATGTTCAGTGTAGAGTGGTCACAAGGTTGTTACGGACGGACGCGCGGATGAACAAACGGACAGCCCCGTTACTATATCCCCTCGCAAACTTCGTTAGCCGAGGGGATAATAATGGCGTAACCCCCCCCCCCCCCCCCCCCCCCACACACACACACACCCAATAAAACAAAACCTTTTGCACCTTAAAACAATTATTCATCATCATCAGGTAACTAAATAAGTGAGTATATGGTCCATTAACTGTTGGTTAAACAATGACTACAAGTATAAAGGCATATTTGAAAAGAGCAAGTGCATTAGACAAGCTTCAATTTGGCACTTTTAAACAATGTAGGTTCAGATAAGCTTGTGTACCTGCTCAAACTTATTTGAATCCACACACAGGTTGACAAATCTTTTTACAAGCTTGTGATAGTAATATGTGGGTGTACTGGTAAAAACGACGTACGTTGAAAAAGACAAGGCGAAATATATGTAAAGGACAAAATTGCTTTCGTATGTTAAAACTTGAGTTTAAGGGGCATTCTTAAAATGTGTAGATATTCTTGTCCGGAAGCAATATTTTTAATATGATGCATTGTTTCGTTTGAATTATGCATTCTATAGCTGCTGATAGTTAAAACGATGTCTAATACTTTTTAGAAGTAACGAAAAATATTTTCTGATTTAAAATAATTTGTTGGTTGAATAAGCGAACTTGACCAGTGTAGCGGTATCTTACAATATATTTGATTTTTGTCAACATTGCATGGTTTAAATATTTGATTTTTACATCCAGCATCTATAGATAGCATCTATGTAAACTAACATACACGTTACACATTTTCGAAAGCAATGGTAAAACGCTATATGTTTGTTCTTAAATGTCGGTCCTTCCTGTTACCATATCATAAAAAGAAAAGTAGCTTAGCAAAGAACACAGGAAATCTACAAAAAGAGGTGATAAATGTCTACTATCTTCCTTTGTTTCATGGCTTGACACATGTGTAGTGATTCAAGAGTAAAGAGATGTTCGTAATTTCTTACGAGCAACTGTATGGTTACATTTGGTCTTTACTGTTACATTGTTTATTTTTATATCAATTTGTATTGTGCTATTTCATAAACAACATGTTGGTGGTTTTTTTTTTGGGGGGGGGGGGGGGGGGGGGGGGGGGGAATTTATCAAAGTATCAAAAAAGCCACATATTGAAGAGACCATGTCCTTTTTATGCTGGTACCGTTTGAAAAACAACAACATAACATGATAGATACACATAGTAACCTCAGGGAGATTTCAATACATTTCGTGTGACTTTCTCCAACAACAAAAAATGAACAATTTATGAGCATGGTATTTTTGTTTTTTTGTTATCATAATATTGATATATAATTTTAGTATTTAATTTTCTATTTGCATGTAAAAATAAATAAATTTATCTATGGTTTTCTTAAAATGCACAGTAACACATGGAAACAAACGTTAACATCATGAAACAGTAGGGACATTTCAATATATTTAATGTGATATTTAATAGAAATAAATGTATAAAAACATATTTTTCTTTATTAACTTGTTATCCGAAATTTTCCTCTTCTAGTATTTGTTTATTAATTATTATATTGGCGGAAATAGCAAGTTTTTACTTTTCTATTTAAAGGTAGTTCGATGGATGAAAGAGGTAGTTAACAGCACATTATGACTAAATGAAACAGTTGGGACATTTCATTACATTTCATGTGAAATACAAAAAAGTTATATGCAAGAGACACATTTTGCTTCATAAATTTGTTATATCAGGAAATTAAATTTTCAAATTCACATCTTTCTGTCCGTCCGTCTTACCTTCTGTCCGTCACAATTGTTTTTGTCACACAATCTCCAAAACTATTGAGTCAGATTCACTAATCTTTTAAGGAATGTTTACCAGCATAGGAAGTCGTACACATGAGGTTTTGATTACTCGCCCAAATCATGCAAAGTTATGGTACTTGAATTATTTAAAAAATAGCCTATGATTTCTTGTATCTCCAAACCTGTATGAGCCAGTGTCACACAATTTTGACAGTTCTTCTTCATGTTCCCTGATAACAAACCAGGAATGTTCAACAGCATGAGTGCGTGTAATCTAGAAGTAATTAAGCTAGTAAACGGAGCTTGCATTATTGCGCCGTCTACAATATTGTATGAGCCAGAGTTACAACACCATATATAAATATTTACCGCCATTGTAAAGTTGTGAACATGCACTTATTATTGTTGTTTGACACAATACGTGCATAGTTATGGCCCTTGAACTACTTAAAAAAAGCCTATGCAATCTTTGTCACGAATTTTTCCAAAACTGTATAAGCAAGATTCACATTCATGGTTTTGGTGAGAATAGCTGGAGCTAGATAAAGCCTTGAAGCAATTACATCTTATTGGTTAATAAAAAGTTTCTCGTACAGCAATAGTTAAAAGCTATATACTGGCCATAATAGTAATATTTAACAAAACAAGTATCTTGATCTTATACACAAATATATATATATATATATATATATATATAAATAAATGAATATGTAATAAGAATGTGCTTGTTATTATCTACATGTATGTAAATTGATCCTATCCTGTAAAACTACTAAAATATCTCTCGTTTTAACTTTTTACCAAGGGAGATAAGACCATAACAAATTTAAGGCTGTACCGCGAGAGAGGGGATTTAACGAAGAGAGACAAGTGACCTATCCTTTGAAAGAAATACGGAAGTATTCCCTGATAAAGCACCAGTTCTTTTGAGGTGAAGAAAATTGAATTATGGACAATGAAAACATAATAATGAGTCAGACAAAATATAAAATCATTCACTAAAAGCTGCTGTTCATTTTACTACTGTGTTGTTTAATTCAGGGATGTCAATTGCATCTTCAAGCAAGAAAGCTTTGATACATGTGAAAAGCTTCAGCAAATATTACTTTCGTACCCAGAAAACATAAATAAGGGACATGTCAGTAGTAACCAAAAGACTAACATTGCAACTTGTCATTTCTATTTCCTGCTTTTATTGTTATTACTGTTGTTTATAAGATATGCATCGTGAGTAAAAACAATCAGACATAGCACAGCAAATCTCCATTAAAACCATGATTGTTAACTTTTTAGTTCTATTTGATTTGATAAAAAACTTGGTAATTAATGTTTTATTATGAATATGTCTGGCAATGTTGTTACCTTTTCTTCCCTCGTGTGACTGCCGTATCATTCCTGTTACCACACAATGTTTTCATCCCAAAACAAATGATATTCTGATGAATTAAAATAATTGGTTTCAATGTATTAAAACACACGACCTACATTTTTGAAAAGGTAAATGTAGAAGTGAACAATGAAACATTTGAAATATTACACTAAGTAAGTATTTAAAATGCATTTTTAATGAAAACATAGTTTTGAAATCATGTCTTTGCTTGAAATCACAGTTCTCCCACTAATGTGAAAGATTATGAATTCAAGGGCAATTATGAATTTAAAAAAAAGAAATGTGCTTTTGAAAAGTATTGTCAAAATTTGTTGGTAATTTTGAAGGGCATTTGGCAGTAACACCCGTCACTTTTCAGTTAATATAACAGTAACATGCCATGTTTAAAGTATCATTGGTTATGCTTAAAATCACAGTTCTCCCACTAATGTGAAAGATTATAAATTCAAGAGCAATTATGAATTTAAAAAAAAAGAAATGTGCTTTTAAAAAATGTATTGTCAAAATTTGTTGGTAATTTTGAAGGGCATTTGGCAGTAACACCCGTCACTTTTCAGTTAATATAACAGTAACATGCCATGTTTAAAGTATCATTGTTTATACTGGCTCTGTTAGCATTTTTTCACAAATAGTTCAATAAATATTTTTGAAATTAATATTATTTTTTCTTTATCTGTATTCAGAAATCACTACACTTTCTGAGAATGCCCTATATATACAATTGAATAGCGGCTGGCGAGATTAGGTGTGTTATTACATATCCGTAACGGAATCACAGAAAGGGATATGGTAGTTGCAAAGGAACTTGCCAGCATTTAATATGTGTCTAAACTGCATACAAGCGGACAGTGGCGCCTCTGATGAGACTCATACAGGTGCATCCGATACTTAACAGTACGCAGATGTAATAGGACCTAAAATGCAGACAGAAATCGAAGGGTATAAACTACGCCAGTCTAAATATCATCAACTTAACTCATACTGTCACTATTTTGTTTTTGTATATACAAAGCCTATTTCTTTATTGAAAACAGAACAAAATTATACAATATATTTTTGCTGTTCAAACAAGAGTTCTCCTATCTTTGGAAGATAGCAAACAGGAAAAGTACAGTTAACGCCATGCTTAAAATGTTCCACGACAATCCTTAATAGTATTAAACAAAACATGTTTCAAGTTCAATTTAAATTGGTCTTACCGTTAACACCAACATAAAATAATAAAACTTACTCATAACAGACACACATAAACACAAACATTCAAACGCATGCATGCCACACTTGATCACTTCATCATTCTAGCGATTATTTCGTTGATAATACAGTGAGGATTCTTTATACCTTAAACGACTTTAAACACTGCAGCAGCAGTATTTTATTTGCTTTATAATAATTGGAATTGTTTCTAACACAATCCTGTATTTTCTTTTTCTTTAAAATATGTTTACAGTTGCTGTAAATTGTGTTATCTATGTAAACACATGTATGATACAAACAATAAACGGACTGTCAAGTGACAGTTGGAAAAAACAAAAAAACAAAAAAGGTCCTAAAAGTATCTGGCGCGACTCAACTGTATCATGAGATATATATTCTTGCGCACAAATGTAATGTTTCTCCTTTGACATGGGCGACCTATGGCATCTGCCTTCTATGTTTATATTTCCCAAACGTATAATTAGTATGAGAAGAAGGTTGATGAACTTTCGATTACTAATATCAATAGTAATCCCCATAACACAATTAACTGGCAGATAATCCCATTATGAGGAAATAGAGATGTGAAACCTAATGTGATCATCATTGATTTAATGGGATTCGGCGTTGTTGACCGACTATTGTAAGTTTTGTTTGGCTTTCGTTCCTTCTTACTCGAGCACTGCTTTGTATCACTATACCACTAGGTGTTGCTTTTAGGGTATAGGTGTCTAATTCATTGCATTCAAATTCACGGGGAAAAAGTCTTACTAATTGTAATGTAGGGTTTTCTCTGAATGATTTGTGTTAGCATCTTTATTGCTCCATAGTGTGTCCTAAAACTATTTGTGTTCTGTAATTCAAACGAATGATACACACTGTCTATGGGAATAATATACATAAACAGTAAGATACACATATGTGATAAGTGTAGGAGTGGCTGCTCACATCGGTCAAAGCATCAGTGTTTAGGTCACGAGCGTTTGATGTCTATAATTCACTAAGTAGATTCTTTCATGTTCAAAATCGGGCAACTCCATCATTCGTGTAATACGAGTTTTGGGATATTTTGATACAGGGCATGCAAAGCTGGTTTCAGATGAGACAGCTCATTATGAATCTGTAGTGTTTGCAAAACCCCAATATTGCCACTGACGCTGAAAGAGATAATAGGAAGATCATCGAGGAAAGGAACTCATACTCATAACTATTGCAATGTGTTTGAATTTATTTAATTAACATCAACTGTGAAAGAAGTTCTTATATGCCAGATGTCTGCTATCTCGATACCCAACCAAAAATGGCAACAAACATAACTTCTGAATAGTATTTAAACTCAAAATGACACGTGCAAAGTTCAAAGCAATATTCTCTCATTTGATGGTAATGGAAATTGATACACGTGATGTGAAATCATTTTCGATCATGGCTAATGTGGATCTTTGTGTCAAATTACGCATAATGAAAATAGATAGTGGCATACTTTCTTCCTAAATTTCATCGAAATAAACATTCATTTGTAACGCGATAATTTTCTATTTTAATGTAGAAATTGCCATTTAGGGGAGCGATTTCACCGCAAATTGGCATAATGTATTTAATGAAACATAATACCGCCTACGAACATGCTACGCGCAATCCACGAATCTATACCTGAGCAATTCCGTCACGGTAATACCTTAGAAACAATGATTGTAGTAAAGCCCATAATTGTAGAAAGAGTGGACTGTATTTCGTGTAGAATGTTTAAAAAAAAAAACGATAGACGTGACTAGGAGGACGGCATATTCCAGAGATAGAATTCAGAGAGTGGTGTGGGCTTGTTTGGGATTAGCGTTCAAAAGTCATGGAAGGACGTGAGAGACGCAATATATCTGCTGTAGACTTACATATCGAGGGCTTGGCGTGAAACGGTTGTAACTAAAAACCTATTTTGAAAACCCTGGTTTAGGGGCAATTTTGACCCCTTTGTAAACAATGCGAATTTAGGTGCCATTGCTCAGAACGAGCAATGGCACCTAAATTTCCATTGTTTACCAAGAAAAATGATTTAACGCTTATAAAGACTTTATGGCGAGGTGATTAACCTTGGTAAAAAAAATACCGATTTTAGTTACAACCGTTTCACGCCAAGCCCTCGATATGTTATTTCTCGTTTCCTGGACTATATAAATTGAACCTAATTCACAGCGCGATGATTAGTTGACATACACTGCAGTACTCCTTTTTGTCACATTAATTGTGTTTGTTGGAGTTTTATATAAAACAATACCAACACACCTGCTGAAGCTCAAGAGTTGTATTGACTCCAATCGTTCCTGCCTATTTATCCGGTTCTTATAGTTCAAGCAAGGGGTCAGACTGTGGCTGCCTTTCTTATTGCGTGTCTGCCAGTCTTCTAACTTCTATCATATACTTAGATAGCTTATTTAAAATAAAAAAATAACTGGAATACGGACAGCATATACTCTTCGAGTATAGGTTTCGTCAGTTGTATAAAGTTAACGTATTACCCCTAGCCTATTCTTTTAAAAATGACCGCCTAGCTGTTTAGCGGCAGAGTGTCCATCTCGGGTGCGGGAGGTTGCAGGTTTGAACCCCGGCCAGGTCATACCAAATTCTTTTAAAATAATAGTAATGGCTTTACCTCATTGGTGCTCAGGACTGTGTGGTTTACATAACAACCGATTCGCTGGTGTCAGGGTAAAAGGACTAGTAGTACTGGTAACTTAACCAGAACACGTGGTGATATAACTAAACACCATTGACAGCGGCGTCTAGCACAATACAAACCAATCTAACCTAACTCTATTGCTCGGTAGAAATTGCGAAATATCGATAAAAATATTTCCCGCGAAATAGGAATTTCTACAGAAAACTTGTATGTTAAATGGAAAAGGGTACTCCGGTAAAAAAAATGCATTCTCATTGGACGACAAAGAAGGGCTCGATTAAAGTAACCAGCTATATTCATATAAAATATGACAGAGAAGTTCCAGATGAAAACAATAAAGAACGTGGAAATCATAAAAGTTTCATCATAACGATCGGGTCAACTCATTGATAACAAAGGTATTGTTGTATTCACTCACCGTAGCTAACACTATAACCTGCATTATATTATTATTTACTTGGTCTTAATGAGTCTTGTCTTGTCTTAGTCATCAGTCTAAGTCAACACACGTCTGCACTGCTTAGCTGCCTTGGTCCAAGTGGGCCATGTCATAATCACATGTTTGGCTGGTTCCACAAAACTGGGAACCAGAGTTTTCTGTGTCCAGCAACTGACCAAAAAAGGAATGGTCTAAAACACAAAGGACAAAGCAGATTTTTACAACAGTATATTTCTATAACCTATTTCCACATACAGACGCGTTTTGACGCCTCTGTAGCAGATGCTTTTTGAAAACATTGTGACGAAAGGAGAAATTACTCATACTGAAAAGTTTCTCTTTGTGTCAGAGAGTTTTCAACTCTTTTCAATGATTATACTTTCATTTAAAGACATTTCGATGTATTTTCCTAATTAACAGTCGTTAGCTGCAGATGCAGGGAAGGGTTAACAGAATAGAACACACACTTGATTCAAAACAAAGCGATAATGTACATGAGCCCACGATACACATTAATCAAATATACAAATATAACCATAATTGCAATTAAATGACCGTTTCTATATAAAACCCGTTCTGTTCTGATCGGAAGTAAACAATAGAAGAGACGGTATTGTCGATCATTGGACGCTAAAAATTTCAAAATCAACACTGAATTTGCATTGCAGACGCATAAATAAGCAAATCACAGGGAAATATTTAAACAATTTCCCCCAATAGATTCAAATTCAATTAGTCGGATAGGAAGTGTTCTATATTCATGCAGACATGGTCTGTCGTTATTCGTAACTGTATGTATACAAACAAAGTTTGGAGGCACTATTCTGTGTCAATGACTATTTAAAGATTTGAACCAGTGCATGAGAAAGATCTATGCTGTTCACATGTTACTTACAAAAGCTTGTTAGAACATTATGTCAACCTTTGTAGATTCTGCCAATAGTGAGCAGGTGGACAATATGATCCGAACCTACACTATTCAGAAACGCCAAATTATATCTCATATCAGTTGCGTCAGGTACACAGGGTCATCTGCTAACAATGATAACCAAGTCCAAACGAGTATATGCATAGTTTTATTCCAAGCGCCGTCCATCTAGATTTTGAAGAGCCATACAAAAACGTTTGACGAAAATCTACCCTCATGTTAAGTGGAAACAGAAGCAACACGACATATCTTTGCCTTTGTTTTTTTGTTTAGTGTTTAACGCTGCCTTCAACAAACTGTCAGTTGTATCTGTATTTATCTGTGCCTGACGAAACTCATCAATTAAGAGTCTATTATCTGATTAATTTCTATTACCCCAAATGTATCGTATCAACCAATCAGGTTGCCATTTTAGACTTTATCGCTTGTGTAGTACTTTCTGATAACGTGCATTGCTTTCCTGTTTATTTAACCGGTAGCCTAGCCGAGTTTGTCTGGAATCATATGACACGCTGATCATGGGAATTGAACATAGGCCCTTTGCATCGAAAGGCATGTGCTATAACTCTGAGTCACTGTTCCCAACAATGCGAGGCACGAGGGCTGTTTTTTTAGGAACATCCAACATTTAATTGTCTAGACTAATTTAAAAAATTACATTTTTCCAAACGTAGACTTTGACATCGAGAACAAATGAGCTCGTTCTTGGACAAATGTACCAGTTGGCTTTTGTGAACAGTGTTGAATCAGATCAGTAAGCGAATATCGATTAAGATATGCACCGTTCATGTACAACTTATAACGGTTTGTGCGAAGCTCCTGTCAAATCGTGTAGGTTGTGTCAAGTTTAAGCAAACTGAATTGACAAATGCGGACGAATGCCAACGTGTACCTTTGCTGATGTACTGGTTTAATTACTCTAGTTGGCGCTAAGATGAGACTTTCTGACCAAGTGAAGCTTTCTCAAAGTAAAAATAGAACAAATACAAATGAGTGCAAGTTGGGTGTATATAGACACATCTAGGACTCGGACATGTGTTAGTTAAATGCTGTCATTGGATTGGTTGATCGGCTAGCACGCTGTGTGTAAAGACGCTCTAAATTTGAAATATGAATGTTCTTATCAAATAATTCTAAATACCTAAATATGATCCCAGGTCTCTATCATGTTTGGTTCGTCACCCTACAACTGGCTGGTTATTAAAGAACGGGAGAATCCGCTATGGTAAGTGGTTAGCGTCGGGGATTTGGAACTGGGCGTCCCGGATTCGATACCCAGTCGCGTCAAGGTGATCATGGTGGAATGACCTTGATCAAGGCACATTTGCTCTCCTAGTGCTAGTTTGTTAACCCAGGGGTAATAAATTAGTGAACTGTCGACTTGATATAACTGAAATAATGTTGAAAACGGTATAACAAAATAATATAATAATAACTAACTAAATATCAGTAAGTCAAGTACGCCATATAGTCAAAAATACTTTAGAAGTTCAAAATAGATTTTCAGTACAGTGTAGGTTGTTTTACGCCGCTTTAAACAATTATATCACGGCATATCCTGAGTAAGTTACCAGTACTACTGGTCCATTTATCCTGTCACCAGTCAGTCAGTCGTAATCTTCACTCAGCAACCACTAACGTCAAGCTGGGCAGCCATTACTGCCCTTTTCAAAGTATTTGGTATGACTCGGTAAGAAATGCATGGAAAAGACAGACACATTATAATATCATTTAGAGATATGGAAAAAATAATTTTTAACAAATGAGAACTAACTCATTGTGAGCCGTTTTCAAGTATCCACTTATTTCAAAACTCCGAATTTGCAATTACGAATATGTTTCATTAAAATTCAACATCAGTCAACATTCACCTTTTCGTTCGAAAAATGCAACGGCAAACTTTTCTTCCCCCTAATCTTATTTCTTTCTTAGTTCTTTTAGCGAAAGCACATGTAAAATGTCATGAAAACCTTTTTTGATGGGTTTCTCTTTAGAATGCTGTCTTTTTAATCAAGTAAAAAGCTCTTATCACAAGCATTTAGAGAAAAAACGTTGAAATGAAACTTCAAAGAAATAGATTAAAAGAACTAAATCAATGTTCACAGAAGTTTGAAAGACGTTCGTTCTTCTCTGTAGGTTACAAATTACAAATTTAGATAAAAACTTTTGATCCGAGTCAAAAACACGTCCATTTATTGCAATACATATGGAAGCCGTTGGTAATACATATTTTAACATTGGGTATCGTTTAACGTCCCCGTTCGATGATTCGTTGATATGTTTTGTCTTGTATGTATGTTTGCATGTGGAAACAATTTAATATTAGATTGGTCCAAGATAATAGATCTTTGGTATAAATTTCAAAACACTTTAACATCAGACATAATCATTGGTAAGTCAGTGATATGGCTTCCATATTAATCGCCGAGCCCCGATAGTTCAGTTGGTAGCTATTCAATCCAGGGTTTGTGAGTTCGAAACCCAGCTCGGCTAACATTGTTTCCGACGTTTGACAAAAGTCACTGTGACAAGCTTCATTCGTCTTCCACCAATGGGCTAACAGTCTATGTGGAAAAGCATCAAGTTACTTGGAAAGTTTATTGTGTGGATTAATGGTGTCAAAAAGTCAGGAAACACAGGTGTACTGACCGCCGTGATATGCCTGATCGACTATAACAAAACTTCCCCAATTGCCATTACTATCATATAAGACTTTTGTGTTCACTGTAACAATATATTTTCCAGTCACACTTAAACATTTTAAGCAGTGACCGTGGCATTGACGTTTGAATTACTTTTCAATCATCAGTATCTTTACGAATGTGTGGCTGCATGTGGGTGGATATGAATGTTTCACAAACATATCTTGTTGTATTATAACCGTAAATTGATATCGACCTTAAGCTGCAGAATTCCTGCAATTAGCATTCTCATCGTTGCGTGTTCTTCTCGTTATTGTTCTGCTTTCATGCATAGAAGTTGCATAGACAAGAGTGTAATGTATGGTCTGATGGGGCGCTGTGTCCACGCAAACACACATTGGCCTTCACTGTGAATAAGTATATTCGTCTGGCATGAATCAATGATCTTTAAAGATCTTAATTACATTTTGCGTAACACCTTTTATTTGAAAATAAACTTTCATACAATAGAAAAAACACAATATACGACCATTGTGATGTGTTTTATGGAATTCATATTTACGACTTAGTTATAACGTTAAACTATCTTTGACATAACCATTTTTAAAAATGCTAAATCAAATGGCATTGATACAACAGATTTTCACCGATATAACCTACTTTACAAAATCACTTCCAGGGACTCGAAAATAAAGAAACGTTCCTATGTTGCGAACTTCATATAGTTCTACTTGGTGGACTTCCTTTGAGCAAGGCATATTTCCTAGCTTAGTACTGGTTTTCTTTACCCCGGGACCATGAATATGTGAAATGTCGCCGTGATATTACTGAAATAATGTTGAAAATGGCGTAAAGCCCCAATAAAACAAACAAACAAAGTCATAAGGTAAAGTATGGAGCACGTGATAGCCGTTAAATGGACCCGAAGTTCTCATTACTCATTGCCATATTGATTCTTATTCTTCTAATGGCGCTGATAAAAATGACAGTTAATTATACCCCACTATCATAAAATGGACCATGCCACATGAAGACAGGCATTCGGCTCCTTTCGGCACATATCCTCTGCACAGTCCGATCAGGGATTTTCACTGTTCGTTATCTGATCATACATGTACTTGCGTCCTGAGATTGCTTGGAGAATGGTTTTAAACAATGCTCGATTATACATGTATACACTTTAATAGGTATTTAAGCCAGTCAACACAAACATCAGAAGGTCGACTTTCGTGTACCATGGTCCAAATGATAGTGCCTAATGAAAAGATACAAAAGTACAAACCATAATTATGGCCAATCATTATATTCGTACATATATGTCCCTTAACCTGTGGAATCCATATTTCTCTATATTTTGTTCGTGTTTGTGGATAAGTAATTGTATAACATTATATCAAAGGAATATTATGCTTTATATATTTGTGTGAGAAACGAACAATATAGACCACAATTAGACTGGTCCAATATGAATGTTTATGTTGTCCTTTTTTGCTCGAAAGAGTTGTTCAAAGTCGTATAGAGCGGTATGGCGGTTAATGTACAGTAATCAATTACGTCAATATACAAAAACGAAGCTAAATTGCTCATATGAGAATACCGTTTGTTGGCCATGTATAGTATGTTGACAACACTTTCATATCTTGTCTATTATTTATGCTCTAGTAAATGTATACAATAGGGAAAGCTTAATGCTATGTTATCCGAGTAAAGTGATCACACGCAAATAAAATGATGTTGACTTAGACGTTACGTCTAAAGTTCGTGGTCTATGCTGTCGTACTTTGTAAGAAACTTTACATTGGTGATTATCATTACTGGCAAACAATATATACGTTTGAAATACGAAATTTCAGGTTTGAATGCATTGTTTGTATTGTGCTAGACATACATGATACAATCCATTTCTCATAGAACATACTGAATTAGAAGAAACTAAAGATTCATTTTTCGAACCCCATTACACGAGAACAGAACCAACACTCATGATTTTGTGACACAGTCAAGAATCAGATCTGTCTGCACCTCAGTACAATCGGATCGGGATTCCCCCCTGTTCGAAATCTCGAAGAAGCAGTATCCCTAAGAAGCTTTTGTGATCACCTAAATTGATTTTTACGAGAATACTGTGTTGTCAGTATGACCTAGTATTTCAAAACATCTGTAGGACGGTTTTTTCTTAGTCCGTTTACTAATATAACAAATCTGCAACATACGACTTTGAAAGCATCCAGGCCAAACTATGCAAACTTTCAATAAATGAAAGTATAATTTTTGCATAGGGTTGAAAATATTGTACACAAGGTTTTCAAAAGTCGTCAGCTGCAGATGTGTCAAAAGATATTTTAATTTTTGGAAATGGTAATTTGTTCGTGGATAAATACTCACTCAGAAGATAAAAATGTAATAAAGCACACGACAATTATGTCTTTGAATGAATCAGACAACAAGGTACTAATTCGATAAAAATGTCTTTTTTGACATATCGGAATAGTGATTAAATTGAGATATAAAACAAAACATGACAAACGATTGCCTCAGACTGTGTACGCTGTAAAAGTTCATTAACTCTTTTAGCGCCAAAGGCAATATTGAGATTGTTTGTAAACAATACAGATGCATGTGAGTCAGCTCGTTTCGAGCTGTCTCACCTGTAATCAGAATTGTTTGCCTTTCAGTTATCAAAATAGTCCAAACTTTAATTACATCAGAAATGGAGACTCCGATTTTGAAGACGGACATGGTCTTCTTTAAACAAGTCGGCGCTAAAAGAGTTAACGTTTGTAAATGTGATACATATCGGATGTTATCGTCTAACTTTCTTTACTTTATTATCCCCTCGTCAAACAGAGTTTGAGAGGGGATATAGTAACGGGGCTGTCCGTTTGTTCGTTTGTGCGTGCGTGTGTCCGTCCGTAACAACCGTGTTACCACTCTACACTGAACATCCTTTGACCGATCTTAACCAAACTTGGTATACAGTTAGTATATGGCAAGGTCAAAATTGGACTTTGACTATTTTCCCATATAACAACCTTGTGACCACTCTACATTGAACATCCTTTGACTGATCTTAACCAAACTTGGTATACAGTTAGTATATGGCAAAGTCTAGAAGCCTATTTATTTTCCAGGTCATATGGTCAAGGTCAAGGTCAAAATTGGACTTTTACTATTTTCCCATATAACAACTGTGTGACCACTCTACACTGAACATCATTTGACTGATCTTAACCAAACTTGGTATACAGTTAGTATATGGCAAGGTCTAGAAGCCTATTTATTTTCAAAGTCATAGGGTCAAGGTCAATGTCAAAATTGGACTTTCCGTCCGTAACAACCTTGTGACCACTCTACACTGAACATCCTTTGACTGATCTTAACCAAACTTGGTATACAGTTAGTATATGGCAAGGTCTAGAAGCCTGATCTTGATCATAAGAGAACTCGATGTGATAACTAAATACCGAGGGGATGCATCCGCTTTGCGGGTGCCCTTGTTAGGATTGTATCTCGTTTTCAATAGTTCAGTTATCACATCACGGCAACACCATTTTACGATCCCTGAGTGACCAATATTAGGCTAGTAAACCATGCCGATCCTAAATATAACTGAAAACGTGTTGAAAGCCGCGTAAAACACCAAACAATCAATCAATCAATCAATAATTCTCAGTATATGACACATGATTATTTCCTCCTAACGTAGCTCTAACGAAAGTGCACGCCTGAACAGGTCAATTAATCCCAACCTTCATACATAATTTGAACTTCCACTAACAACGAAAAAGACACTGCTGCAAATGACCCATTATAATCATTTACACTATTTACTACATTTACTACATTTTGTTATTTCAGTTAGGCTTATACGCAGGCAAAGTAAAAAGAAAACAAAATGAACATTGACGTATGTTAAACTGATTGTGTTTACAGATTTCCAATGGGGGACGTGGTGAAGGAGATGTTTGTATCGCTTTCCAAGCCAGATAGCATTGATTTATTGACAAAAGGATTAAATAACAAGAATAATGATGCCATCTTGAATGCCACAAATGTAAACATGGCCAATAAATTCTCTACGCAGCTAATTCTAAAGAGATTGATGATTGGTTTCATAGCAAAAGGAATATACACATGCTATTTACCCTTAGTTCCGTGTCATTCGATATCAAATTTGGAACACTCCAAACCATAGACATATAAGAGTATATATTGCGCTATAAATCAAATAAAATGAGTTCCTACATTATTTACATAATGAGTTTATATATGTACATACATGTAGATACTGAAGCAAGTGTTTCAGCTAAGTGTTTCAACTTGCGATAATCAGTTCGGATGTCTGCTTCATTAATTTTTAAACTTATTTATTTTACATCGATTGCGAAACAAGCCTTTGGCTTATATTAATCACGCTCGATGTCTGCTTCCTGGAGACTTAACTAGTACTCGCGCCATTTGTGTGGAAAAATCCCAAAGTCAGGACCCGCTCGTCACGGGACTCGAACCAGGGACCTTTGGTTCGAGAGGCCGACGCTCTACCTCTGCACCACTGTCTT